>OZ038519.1:44162975-44222975 GCA_964036315.1 Acanthosepion esculentum | reverse complement strand
TGACAACACCAGTGTGGTATTTATAAACAGTATCGCGTTAGGGGTCGGGAATGGTTTTAGTTCTTTATTTTTGACATGTGAGATTGTTTTCTGACAATCGATTGAGAGAGAGAGAGAGAGAGAGAGAGAGAGAGAGAGAGGAAAAAAAATCAGGATGGGAAAAATCCCACAAGAATTAAAATTAAGACGATAGCCATACTCCGTGGAGCCGGGAAACAAGACGACTCGCTAGTCTTTTTTCATACGATAATATGGATTAAAAGGTTTATTCATTTCACACGAATTTTCGTGTCTTGCCTTTTATTTCAATCTTTGTCGTACCTACAACAAAGAAAGCGACCGCGATATTACATGTACATTATAAAGACCAACCTTTTCACCCCAACCAAGGCAATAAAGCCTCTAAGATGCAAATGGTTACTGAGCGTGAACGAATATGAGAAAAAGAGAAACATAAACAATAAAAGAATATGAGTTAAAAAAAGAGGCTAACGATTGATATTGCATGTAAAATTTTGAAGATCAAAGTTGACTGGAAAACAAGAAGCCGGAAGAGAGTTTCACAAGTGAAAAGTGCGTTAGCATAGAACTTAGTTACATCTTGTCATTTCAACTGTAAAATGAAGAGACCTTGCTGCCAATCTAGTACTGCGATCAAATTCATAGTCTAGGTACCATAGAAGAAAGCTCATCAGAACAATTACAACGGAAATATTTATAGAAAAGACACAGGGAAGCTACAATACGGCGATGGGAAAGTGACTGAAGCCAAGATGCCAGGTCAGGGCCAATAGCATTACAGATTCTTTGGTTTTATAAAGAATCTGTAACAACACAGGTTAGACTGGTTACTTGTTATAGATATGTAAGATAGATTCTGGCGAGAAAAATTGTCTAACACGACACCATGAACAGCAGCTGACCTTACAATTTATTCAATATAATCTTTCCACTTCATGTCCTGGAGGTTAGCATTAGTTATGCTGACGAAAAGCAAACATTGTTCTCTTGGACAATTATAGCAATTTTTTGCCCCAGTTAACTACCTCATTGGCGACCTTTAATTTTGTAGTTTCAGATATACGCCGTTAATTTTAATTAATAATGGTTCCAAAGCGCCAGCCCCGTGATTCTGGCATTTCTGATACGTCTATAGGTAGTGTTCATGGTTCACATAGGCAGAAACGAGTCTTTTTCATTACAGTAGGAATTCTCAATGTGATGTCAGGTTCTCCTTTGATTAATAGCTATAATATGCAAGTCGAAGTGATGGGCGAAATGCTTTAGTTGAAAGGACTCTGACATCCTGCAGTTTTTTTGTTTTTTTTTAATTTTATTTCGTGTGCGGATACAAGTTAACGGAGTCATACGCTGACGTTCGATCCGAACAAAGGCGCGTGGTGAAGATAGGAAGAGCATCGTTTTAGAATTCTTACTCGAGATTGTCGCTTTTTAGTAATAGAAAACAAACAGTATTTTCGATGCATCCTTTGTGTATTCTGAATTGACATCATAGTTCATTTGAATTAAAATTAATACTCTAAAACAAACTTACATTTTTTTTATGCAAAATCTAATGGTACAGTTAATTTTTTACTTTCTTTATTTCTAATCAAGCATTGTTTTTACTCAATTGGATATTTTTGAAAACTATTGTCAATTTTTCACTTTTTAAAAAAATCATTTAATCCTAAGTAAGGCCGTAAAGCCACTAATCTGCAAGGCGTTTCTGAAAGTGAAAGAAAATGAGAAGACATTAGGTGGAAAAATAAAAATCTACTCTTGTTCAAAAGACGGCGATAGGCGAACGTATAATATTTGTGTTAATTTTTAAATTAATTTTAATTCCATTTTACTATATGTCAACATTTTGTGCATTATTTAATATCGAAATCAGCCTTTGTTATTGTAGAGACAAAACCAATAATTACCTAACCCGAACCAAGTAAATACTAATAGACTCCCATTTACATGATTGATATTACTTTGTTAGGTAAATATTAGTTGTTCACATTTGCGTCTGTAAACATTTATTTGTTATGGGAAGGGATAAATATTGATCATTTATATTTGAGTCTATACAAATTTACTTGGTTTTGGGAAGAAATAAATATTGGTTGTTTATATTTGAGTCTATAAGCATTTACTTGGTTCAGGGATAATAAATATTAGTTGTTTATATTTGAGTCTATAAGCATTTACTTGGTTCAGGGATAATAAATATTTGTTGTATATATTGGAGTCTATAAGCATTTACTTGGTTCAGGGATAATAAATATTAGTTGTTTATATTTGAGTCTATAAGCATTTACTTGGTTCAGGGATAATAAATATTAGTTGTATATATTCGAGTCTATAAGCATTTACTTGGTTCAGGGATGATAAATATTGGTTGTTTATATTTGAGTCTATAAGCATTTACTTGGTTCAGGGATAATAAATATTGGTTGTTTATATTTGAGTCTATACGCATTTACTTGGTTCAGGGATGATAAACATTAGTTGTTTATATTTCAGTCTATAAGCATTTACTTGGTTCAGGGATAATAAATATTTGTTGTATATATTCGAGTCTATAAGCATTTACTTGGTTCAGGGATGATAAATATTGGTTGTTTATATTTGAGTCTATAAGCATTTACTTGGTTCAGGGATAATAAATATTGGTTGTTTATATTTGAGTCTATACGCATTTACTTGGTTCAGGGATGATAAACATTAGTTGTTTATATTTCAGTCTATAAGCATTTACTTGGTTCAGGGATAATAAATATTTGTTGTATATATTCGAGTCTATAAGCATTTACTTGGTTCAGGGATGATAAATATTGCTTGTTTATATTTGAGTCTATAAGCATTTACTTGGTTCAGGGATAATAAATATTGGTTGTTTATATTTGAGTCTATACGCATTTACTTGGTTTGGGGATAGGTAAATACTGGTTGTTTATATTTGAATCAGTAAGCATTTACTGGATTCTGGAGGGTTCATATTATCCGATTATATCAGAGTCTGTAAGAATTTACTTGGTTCGGAGATAGGCTTAATATTGGCTGTTGATATTTGACTCTACATGCATCTACTTAGTATGAGGATCCGGTCTTATCTTTCTATGCAAGGGACGGCGTCGGCGCATTTTCAGTCCTGGCAACAGGGTAAAATAATGTCTATACTTGATAATAACTCAAGGCTCACAGTATATAAAGCTCTGCTCCACTGACCTGACAAACGAATATAGATTACTTATAATTCTTCTTGTATCGAGGGAATATAAAAGGTTAACATATCATTGTTTTAATTTTTGTATGTAATTAAAAGAAAAATAAACATAAAAATACCCTTTTAAAAAATGAATTTTTTTTTTTACCCGTTTGGAGCCCATTCATAAAAATTTTTCTCGTTGTTCAAGAATTAATAAGATTTTTTGTTTGTTTGAGAAGATGCAAAAAGATGATATCCCATGTAATATTCTCCTTATTCTACCTGGCTTATCCCTTCAGGACGTAGGCGATCATGGTTCTCCACTATTTCCTGCTCTTTGTAGCTCTTAGTAAAGTTCGTCTTTTTGCTGTCTCTCCTAATTCCTGTTTTGTCAGGCATTTTCCCAATCCTCTTCTATTTACTGTGTCCCTTCAGAACGTGGATGATCATGGTTCTCCACTATTTCCCGCTCTTTGTAGCTATTAGTAAATTTCGTCATTTTTCTGTCTCTCCTAATCCATGTTTTGCCAAGCATTTTTACAACCCTCCTCTATATACCGTGTCCTTTGATAACGTGGATGGTCATAGTTCTCCACTATTTCCTGCCCTTTGTAGCTCTTAGTAAAGTTCGTCGCTTTGCTATTTCTCCTAAACCCTCTTCTGTCAACCATTTACACAAGCTCCCCACCCCGTCTGCCGTGTCCATTCAAGAAATGGAAGATCATGGATCTCCACAACTTCCTATCCTTTTTAACTCTAAGTATCTAAGTTGCTATCGTTCCTAATCCCTGTTCTATCAACATTTACACAATCTTCTTCTATTTACCGTGTCCCTTCAGAACTTATGCGATTATGCCTCTCCACAATTTCCTGCTATTTGTAGCTCTTGGTAAATTTTGTCTTTTTACTATCTAAATCCTGTTCTGGCAACTCTTTACCCATGCTCGTTAGGTATGCAATGCTTTCCTCTGGACACTTAAATATGTTCTGCGAGTGTCAAATTTTCTAAGTTCTCTTTCCATTATGTGAATGGTTAGTCGTACCCTTTTAATTTTCCTCGTTTTTCACACATTTGTCAGGCACGTTCGTGCAACGTTTTCTCGCCCTTTAAGGGTTAATGATATCATCATTCTAAATTTGTTCTGAATAGTTTTGGAAATGTTTACGATCTCCTTTCTGTCTGGCTGACAAAGAAACATTATTTGGAAACCGCTGACACCAGGAAAGCTTCTTTGCTTTTGTGGTCAGTTCTGAAAAATTCAAATATATTTTTTGTGCATAAGCACAACCACAAGAGGGGTGTTTATGTTTCTGCAGTGGTTAGCGTTTTGGTCTTGAAAGGCATTGGTTTTAAGTTTGATAATATCAGCAACAAAGTGTTTTCAATCCAAACAAATCGAGTACGCTGATTCCGAATCTATTTCTCTCTCTCTCTCTCTCTCTCTCTCTATATATATATATATATATATATATATATATATATATATATATATATATGTATATATATTTCTGCTTATATATCACACTCTATCTCTATTTCTATGTCTCTCTCTCTCTATCTCTTTGTTTTTGTTCCTATCGCTCTGTCTCTGTTTTAATATCTCTGTCTCTGTTTCTATCTATCACTCTATCCTTCCAAATCTATCTTCCTATCTCTCTGTCTCTAAAATCTCTATATTTCTTGATCTCAATCTTTCTCTCTCTCTCTCTCTCTCTCTCTCTCTCTCTCTCTCTATCTATCTATCTATCTATCTACGCTTTCGTGTAGGATGCTAGTTCGATTCCTGTTGGAGGAGACATATTTTCTACGAAATTTCTCGGATATTCGGGACGGTAAATGTAATTAATACTGTTTATTATAAGCGGAGCATTGACTAAAATAATTGTATCTATAAAAATAACGAATAAACAGAAAATATATTAAAATGATTTTCAGGTTTAGTCCATTTCATAATATCTATCTATCTATCTATCTATCTATCTATCCATGTTTCTATATCTCTCGCTATCTCTTTATTTCTGTTTCTCTCTCTCTCTCTCTCTCTCTCTCTGTTTCTATTTATCTCTTTATCTCTGTTTCTATATCACTTGTTATCTCTATTTCTGTTTCTCTCTCTCTCTATATATATATATATGTTTCTATATATATCTTTATTTCTGTTTCTATCTCTCTCTCTCTGTTTTTATATATCTCTCTATATCTCTGTTTCTATATATCTCTTTCTCAGTTTCCATCTCTCTCTATATCTCTCTCTGTTTCTATAAATCTCTCAATCTCTGTTTCTACCTCTTTCTCTCTGTTTCTATATATCTCTGTTTCTATATATGTCCCTATCTGTTTTTATCTCTCACTCTCTCTCTCTCTTTCTCTCTCTCTCGATATATATATATATATATATATATATATATATGTCTCTGTTTCTATCTGCTTCTGTCTGTTTCTATCTCTCTCTCTCTCCCTATCTCTCTCTCTCTCTATCTATCTATCTATCTATCTATCTATCCCGCCATATCTCTATCTCTCTATCTATACTAATGATTCAGTTCCACCCAAGCAAATGCATGATGTTCCGGAAATGTTTGTTTTTTCCAACACCGCCTTGAAAGAAAATCTCTATTTAAAAACCAGAAACCAAACAAAAGAAGCCACAAGTATGGCATCTGAACGAGAGGAAAATCCGACGTTTTAAGGTAGCGGAAAACACCAGGCACCGCCCCTTTATATAAAATTTTAGTTTCTCTGGGGCATTAGTTGTTTACATGATGATAAACTTAAAACTATCATAAATATCTCCATCTAAATCACATTCGTTTTGGTGCCACCTCGTTCCCAATAACCATTACGCATAACGTCACGTTAGACTATTTCAAACTTCCAACTTTACAAAGAATACCAGGATGTTGACAAAGGGATTTTAACTACCACACATACACCACATTGATTCTTAAAAATGACTGAGATGGTAGAAAATACTTGAACAATTTAATAACAAATATACTCAACATCTTATACGAAAGTTGCAAAATACAATAAAAAAAATAAACAGACCTTGTCAGTTCTTTTTAATCAAACGTGTGAAATCATCAAAATCAATTGATCATCAACCTCATATCAATGAAAGAACACAGGAAATTGAAAATGGTTTCATTTTACACATTTAGAAATTCACAGGCTCTGAATCCTCATCAATATTACTTCATTGTTTCCTTTCTGTTTTCTTTAATTCTTTACTTCCATGATTATTTCCATACGACAAGTTATAATTGATCAACCGTTATATACATAGTCAAAAAAAAAAGGACGCTTTGAAGCAGTGTAATGGTTAGCCAGCTTATCTCGTTAGAATAATTATGACTGACTTGTGAGTTGGATCCTTATGCGGTGACCCCATACTTTCGGCCTTTATTACAACGTTCCGGCTGTTGTACGCTCCGGCCTTCTTCAGGTGGTTGGAATGTCGAACTGAACCCTTTATTTCGCTCACTGAGGACACATGGCACAGTGGATAAAGGCGTTGGTTAGATCCAGTGACAGGACCCAAAGAGTGTGAGTTCAATACCCGGTTAAAGCAGTGGAGAACTTTCAGAGGGAAAAATTAACAGGCGATAACTGATAACTGACATCCATTAAACATGCCACGTGAAACTAGAACAGTCTACCGCAGTGAGCGAAATAAAGGGTTCAGTTCGACATTCCAACCACTTGAAGAAGGCCGGAGCGTACAACGGCCAAAACGTTGTAATAAATATGCCGACAAAGATGAGGACATTAGTCCGAATAATGTAAATAATGTATATATATATATATATATATATATATATATATATATATATATATATATAATGACAAAAGGAAAAGCTATACTTTACTGACGTGTTTCATCCTCTGAAAGACTTTATCAAGGCAAATCAGAGGACTAAACGAAATTTTATAAGTTGTTTTATCAATGGGTCTCTATTTTGAGGGCTAGTTTTACTGGAGATAATCACACCGTAATTTCTATGTAGTCCGGTGTCCTTAATGTCGAACATAAATCTTACTCGCCACAATAACAGAATTTCAAAAATAATGCATGCTTCTACTGAGTCATACGCACCCATAGCAATATTAAACTCTGCGTTATTTCTCTTGGTACACAGACAATCATTGTGGAATAGTATAGGTTTTTGTGCCCGCTTTATAATATTTATTTCGTGATCGCTAATAGGACAGTAATTTTTAGCTAGCTTTGTAGCCGCCATTAGAAGATTCTCGCTGATGGACTGGTAAAAGTCACAAATATCTGATTGAATGAATGAATATACATTCATTCTTCCTTTTTATGTTAGTAAACCATTCTATGGCTTCCGCTGTTTTCTGCCACTGGTTGATTCCTAGAGCATTTTTGGAGTAATTACATGCTTTTTCAAGTGTGTTTTTGCTGATTTTAGTTGCGTTGAGTAATCGGTTTGGGGGTTGTTTAGAAAATTTGCCTTAAACGCAATCTTCAGGTGCTGAGTTAATTTACCTCTTAGTCATGTTACCGGTGAGGAAAAAAATGTACACTTATTAATATATAGTTTATAGCTCTGTTATATTGCATCAAGCACTATTTTATTAACACCGGCACTCAATGTGCGATATATATATATATATATATATATATATATATATATATATATATATATATATATATATATATATATATAAAAGAACGAAGAATAAAATTACAACGTTCAAAACATTAATTTAAAACAGGGCTCAATACAATAGTAGAGTAATAAATATTTATTATACACTGTTACATTAGACCATTCTAATGTAACAGTGTATAATATATATATATATATATATATATATATATATATATATATATATATATATTATACACTGTTACATAAGAACATTCTAATTTAACAGTATATATATATATATATATATATATATATATATATATATATATATATAAAAGAACGAAGAATAAAATTACAACGTTCAAAACATTAATTTAAAACAGGGCTCAATACAATAGTAGAGTAATAAATATTTATTATACACTGTTACATTAGAACATGTAAGTAATTACTACAAAATAGTACATTTTATTTCGACGTTTAAATAAAACATCTCTTCGGGTAATTACAATGACACCATCATTGTTAATTAACAAAAATCTCTGCATTTCAAAGCCAGTTTAAATGGAATGAAATGAGTTTATTTTTTGAAACCGCTAAAATAGCTGATTTTAGCCATGTTTACCATTCTCTCAGCACAACGTAATTTTCTTTATTAAAAAATCTTTGAAAAATAAATATACTTTTTATAACTTTACAAACTTTACTCTGTGGAAGATTAGCAGATGTGAAGTTTAATCGATTTGAGTTGAAACAACTATTACTTTTACTTTAAAATATCGCAGAAAATCATTTTTAACACGGAAGTGTGTGCTTTTACAATGTGTCGACAGCTCTATTAACAGCCTGTTATTTGAGAAATTTAACCAATTTGTTTCTCTGGGAGGAAATATCCGTAGAAATTACATGTCAAATATAACGTGTGACCTTATTTTGTAACCTTTTAACTATCCAGTAATCTTTAAAATTTAGGAAAATATTCTATGTAATCTAATGTTTTATTGAATTTTAGATTTTAAATTTACTATAGGTACTGCTCTTATTTTCTGATAATGTCGCGTATGGACGCCCGTATTTACAAAAATTAGCATGAAAATATTTGTAGAAAAGACAGGGGGAAGCCACATCACATCGGTGAGAAAGTAACTGGAGTCGAGATGCCAGGTCAGGATACATTATATTGCAAATCCTTCTTTGGATTTTGTGGATAAAATATATAGAAACTGTACTCAATGCACGGACGAATGGTAGATTTGTAGATATGTAAGATGGACTCTGACGCAATAAACCCTTCTGGCACGACACAGTGAACCAACTTTCCTTACAGCAGATGCAGCTATTGATTCAATGTAGTTGTTCCACTTCAAGTTAATAGAAAGCATAAGGCCAGGAAGACAGCGCGACGTAATCCTAGCATCAAACATTATATATGAAATAAGGCTTATATTGGAGGAGTTTAAAATCATTTCAATGTATTTTTATTCGCCGTGTAAATAGCGAGAGCTGTGAATCCAAAGTGTTGTTAAGTACAGGTTGAGTATTCTTTAACCGAAATTCAAAAATCCGAAAGTTTTTCAGGTGCTGACATGATTTGCCACAAATGGAAAATTTCAGAAAGCACTGGGAAGGTTCCTAGGTGATGTGAAGCTGTTGTAATTGACCTCATCTACCCGGGGTGGAAGTTCCCCAGTCCAGCTACGGAACCTACATTGTCACCATTTTAAAAAAAAAAATTTTATTATCGATCGTCACATCAACACCTTCGTTCGTGGATTACTGACCAGGTGTTTCGTGCCCAATAAAGATTTTTTATTCAAAATGTCAAAAAGTCCTGCATTTTTATATTTTTGTAAGTAGCGTTCACATTTTTTTTGTTTGTACACGTACAGAAAGTACAAAACATTAGGTAAATATTGGTCGGGTTTATACATAAATCAGTCGGTAAACATTGGCCGTGTTCTGACTTGATTCACTCGTTAAAGATTGGTCAGTATTATAATAAAGCCAGCAAGCACTTACCAAGAATGTAGCTCATTTTTAGGGTCGGAGCTTATCCCTCTGTAGGAGATGCAGTCGGATATTCTACGTTCAGCCGATAGGACAGTAATATCACGAGGCAGTTTCGATCGATACATGTGCAGTAAAGTTCCCTCTGGTTGCAAAGTTACATCTAGACTGCTCAACCGGTAATTTATAACGGCTGGATACATTTTGGACAAATCTTGTATGTCGAATTTCTATACATAGACACAGACACACACGCGCCTGTTTTGTTGAATGAGATGAGAAAATAGCGAAAAATGTTTGTTTCATCCTTTGAAAAGATAGTCTTATATATATATATAATGCTGGGTGGGGGAGAAATCCAACAAACATCGGTTATAATATATATATATATATATATATATATATATATATATATATATATATATATATATATATATATATATAAATCCTTAGTTAAATACGACGGACAAAATTTTATTAATTTTTCATTTAGTTTTTCTAGCGTTCTTACATTTTTCAGTTTGGTGGGAGTTAGGGAGTTCAAAAACTGCTCATATCGTCCAATGTCCCAAGCGCTTTCGGCCATTTTTAAGGATAGGGGGGTCTTTTGGTGTTGTTTGTCATATTTAACGAAAGATGTTTAAAAGAAAGGTTGCTGCTCAAATTTACATTAATCACACACACACACACACACACACACACACACACACACACACACACACACACACACACACACACACACATATATATTATGAAATGGACAAAGTCCGACAATTATTTTAAGACATTTTTATGTTTATACATTCTCTTTATAGATACAAATATTTAAGTAAATAAATTATAAAAAGAATATATAAACATAAAAATGTCTTAAAATAATTGTCGGACTTTTTCCATTTCATAATGTGTGACGTCATTTGTTTACATTTGGATACACTTTGAGCAGATATGAATGTACGCGAGAGATTCATGGAAGATTGAAATTTAAAGGCAGTAAATTCGACCTTGCTAATCGAACGATCCTCTGTGGCTCGATCGGTTAAGAGTACGTCAGGCTAAATGACGGTTCCGTATAGTATACAGGTTCGATTCCTGTCGGAGGACGGATATTTTGTATGAAAATTTCTCGGACATTCAGGCCGGTAAATGTTATAAATACTGTTTATTATAAAAAAAATTACTTAAATATTTGTATCTATAAAAAGAATGTTTAAACATAAAAATGTCTTAAAATATATATATATATATATAATTAGGAAACAACTTAGAAATTCATAGTAATAAATTTATTTCGATGTATGTAAGCATCTATTCAGACCGACTACATTTTATGAAATCGAATCAAGATATCTTGATTCATTTTCATAAAGTGTCATCCTAGGTCTCATCCTCTGCGTTATGATGCATTTCTTAAATGACTTAATCACTACATCGCTTACTTTTCCCTACAAATTGTTCACCTGCAAACCCAACTGAGCCATGTGTTGTTTTTTTTTTGTTTAAGCAAGGAGAGGTCGTAGCAAAATAATCCTGTCGGTTACATGACAAACCCTACCGTACTGGTCAGAACTCTGACGACCTCAACCTGAGTGAGGGTGGTTTGAGCAGTGATGGATTCTCGACCTCAAATGGAACGCGTATGTACTCCCAGAAAATAAAGTTCAAAATCGATGTAGCTTAATGTATGTACTGGTGGTGTACACGCACACAAAAAGAATCAGCGAACTGAGTTCAAATTCCGGGCTATTCTGTTGCATTCACTTTTGCACAATTGGCATTAGGAAAGACCTAAATCTGTTTTTCACCTTCAAAAGTATAATTTAAATCATCACAAGGTAGGCTGCACTAAGTTTCAAGGTAATTTTTCGTAGGAAGTACCCCAGTTACTTTCACTACAGAAAACTATCTGCGTAGGCATATACTTAAGAAATGTTAGGCAAGTTTTATTTTTTAGAAAATATTTTTTTATAAAATTCAAAAATTTAAATGATGGTGTATATTATCACTGACGACAGTGTGATTAAAACATGTGATTTATTTCTAATATATCCATTTGAAAATAAAAACATTTCTTCTTTAGAGAAAAATTCTTATGAATGTTTCCTGTTTCAAAAGTGTTGAGGGGTCTCCCCTTTAACACAAATGGACTCACCCAGGATATACATATACTACTGCCAGTGAATACCCGTCAGAAGAGTAGAGTCGGTCGGTAGAAGAGTCACACACAGAGAGGGTGCAAGAGTGACAGTAACTAGCACGTAGACTCATACAGCTTTACGTCGATACCAAAGACTATATATATATATATAAGAAAACAAAAACTGTATAATAATGGAAAAAGTACAACGTATAGGGAAAATAATGACAAAAATCTAAGCAAATATAAGCCACCCCACATCTGCATGTTATCGATGTGGAGGACTACACTGGAATAAGGATTGTCGTTTTAAATATAAAAAAATGTCTAGCGTGTGGAAAAATGGGTCACAAGGCATCCCAATGTAGGAACATAAAAATTTACTAGTAAGTTAAGAGCTACTAGAATGCACGACGAAGACAATATTAACATAAGAAAATACGTGGAACTTGAAATTTTAAATAAAAAGATAAAATTACAACTAGACACAGATTCGGATCTAACGATAATTAACCTACAGACATGGAGAAAGCTTAATAGACCAACCATGATACATACACAGAAAATTGCTAAGTCAGTTACAGGGAAGCGTATAAAATTCGAAGGAGAAGTGATCCTAAATGTGAAATTCCACGGAAAAACAAAAAAAAAACTCAAGATATTCGTAATGAAAGATACAGAAAATCTGGTGGTCACAGACTGAATGCAAAGTTTGACGTATGGGATTTACCTATCAGTTCTTTTTGTAAAAAGATAAAGTGCGAACCATCAGAAGCTATAAAGTTAAAGGAAGAATTACATAATCAATTCCCAGAAGTATTTTCGAGCGGGTTGGGACGAGGTAACAAGTTTGCAGCTAGAATTGAATTAAAAGAAAATGACCAAGCAGCAGTAAAAAAAAAGCGAAACGTGCCGTTTGCTCGCAGAATCCAGTCTGTGTGTGATAAGTTATTGCCGAACAAGAACAAAAACCGGCATACACCTATAGTACTCAAGAGATCATTCTAACCTCGTACAATAATTAACAGACTAGGAAATGTGATGTACACAGTACAAGGCGAAAAGTCTACCCACAGAAGACATATTGACCAAATACAAAATGAGATTCAAAGACCTCAGGAAGACACAGAAATTAGAAAGTCAAACAGGAAGAGAAAGTTTACTGAACCTCTGATTATCGACCATAAGAGAAGAAAATACTAACTCCATCCAAAAGAGAAATAAGGAGGGGGGTGTTGAGGGGTCTCCCCTTTAACACAAATGGACTCACCCAGGGTATACATATACTACTGCCAGTGAATACCCGAACAGTCAGAAGAGTAGCGTCGGTCGATAGAAGAGTCACACACAGAGACGGTGCAAGAGTGACAGTAACTAGCACGTAGACTCATACAGCTTTACGTCGATACCAAAGACTTATATATATATATATATATATATATATATATATATATATATATATATATATATATATATATATATATTCCTACTAAACTGCATTCCTGGAACTACTAACCTGTATTACCAGTTTGTATTATTACGTTAATACATTTACTTCCTATATTCATTCTTGGCGTTTGTTATTATTTGATACCGGATTTCATCCCGGAATCCACAACAAAAAGAAAAAGATGTTTATACGCATGATATTCCTTAGTGAAAATCGCCAATGGTTTAAATTGCTGACAACGTTAGTCTCCCCGCAATTTTTTCAAAATTCGAGAAAAATTGTAATTAATTATTGTTTATATATATGGTTATGTATGAGAGAGTATGTGAGTGAACAAGTGAGAACGAAAAGTTTTAAGAAACCTATTTTCCTTATGAAATTAAGCGGGTCATTCAGAGAGACCAAACGGGCCGCATGTGGCCCATGACTGACTTAAATAGTAGTGTAGACTAGACTCTCCAGCTTTGTATGGTAACCAATCTAAGAGAAGGAAAACGCTGAATTCCAAGCCGTAGGAAAGGTAACTGGAAATCACTCCAAAAGCTTATGCAATATTGCATTCCTTTTCAGAGATAACGAAAAAATGGAATCGATGAAGAGCCGTTATCCCTCTCGGTTCCTCTCAGAAGGGATGTCTATGTCCCCGGAAATAAATTAAAAAAAGAAAAAAAAATTATAAAATTGTCTGTCGTTCATCGAGTCCGTTGAAGTATTGTAAAATCCAAAGGAACTTTCTTCTGGCTCTATGCTTTTCTGCTAACTGCAAAAATTTAAATGCAGTGTCAATCACTATTTACACTTGATAAAATCCAAGGAAGAATCAGCAATATTATTGGTTCTGATCTGGCAGCTCGTGTTCAGTCACTTTCCAATCGGCGTAAAGTTGCCTCTCTATGTCATTTCTATAAATATTTTCATGGTAATTGTTCGGATGAGCTCTTCGCTAGGGTACCTAGATTTTTTAATTTAATCGCAGTACTAGACTGGCGCCGAGATCTCATCAATTTACAGTTGAGATGGCTACATGTAACTGTAAATTCTATGCTAACAGTTTCTTTTCTCACACTTCTAGCTCGTGGAACTCCTTTCAGGCGCCATGCTTTCCAGTTAATTTTAATCTGCAAAAATTTAAATGTAATGTCAATCGCTATCTACTGTCCCCCTGATTACTATTTCCTCTTCCCGCTCATTATTAATGTTTCTGTTCCTAATACTTCCACACCCTGTAACCCCTTTAGCGGTTGACATTGCATTTAAATTTTTGCAGATTAAAGTTGGCTGGAAAGCATGGAGCCAGAAGGGAGTTTCACAAGCGAGAAATGAGAGATAAATAACTGTTACCATAGAATTTATGGTTACATCTAGCTAACTCATCTATAAATTGATGAGATCACTACACCAATCTTGTAATGCGCTTAAATTTAAAGTTGAGGTGCCATAGCGAGGAGCACATTGGAACATTTCCGATGAAAGTGTAAAGAGAGGACATAGAGAGGCAATGTTACGGTGGTGGGAAAGTGACTGAAACGAGCCGTCAGATTAGCATCAATACTATTGATGATTTTTCTTTGGATTTTATCAAGGAGCTCATTTCACACATATTAGAAAATTTAAAAAACATAACCCGTAGAACTGTTATATATTGTGGCATTAGCAATCAGATTCTGGAATAATTGCTTTTTGACTGTTTGGCCTTGGTGAGTATTTGTATCAGTTTTTTTTCTGTCCAAAAGAAACTATGAAATTTGAATCCTTGGCTACGAATATTGACTCTTGCATATTCCAGTTTCAAAGGAATTTATGTTTGGATAAAAACTGCTAGCCGTTTTAATTTCATTATATTATGAACGCTTTCGCTGCAGTCTCTTTAACTCATAAACAATTGTTGATTTTAATATAACTGTATCATTTTTTTACATTATTTGCACGCGTGCTATTGTTCCCATCGTTGCTGTTATCAGCATAACGTTTCGACCCTTGTTCCTTCCGGTCTTCATCAAGTGCTTGTCGATCTGGGGAATTTTCTGGGAATTTCCAACTGAACCTTTTATTTAATCTTTGTGGGAGAATGTTCTCGTTTTGTTTTCCGTGTCTATGGATATCTTGTCGTGATAGAAACTTTTTTTTGTTTTAGAATAATTTTCACTCTGTACATTGCTCAATAGCTACTTGAGGTAGTGGGTTACAGAGTAAGAGGTAGAGTTTATGCGGATATGTGGAGAAGATTACGGTTAACTGTTGAACAAATTAGGATTATAGTGATCGGGGAAGCATCCTCTTGGGAGTCTGTTCCGCAAAGCAGGTAGAGGGTTTCAGAGTAAGAGGCACAATTTATGCGGATATGTGGAGAAGATTATGGTTAACTCTAGACTTGAACAGATTAGGATTATAGTGATCGGGGAAGCATCCTCTTGGGAGTCTGTTCCGCAAAGTAGCAGCTCAATGGAATATGAATGAAACGAGGCTACAGTGTGTATGGCATAATAGATCTTAGCCGTAGAGGTTAGAACTGGTGGAATTAAGGAATGTAGTTCATCTGAACACTTTTAAATAGCGACAGAAGAGCGAGAGGCTTGCGACGATTCGTCTGTGGGGAAAGGGGTTGTAGGTTTGAAAATAATTCATCCCCCACAAGGATATGGTGACGAAACTGGAAAGTAACGACTGGACAGTTCCTGTCCACATGGCAGCAGTACTCCATTTTCGTTAGGCAGTATGAGTCAGGTACTTACTGGAGCGGTGCAGGGAACCGGTCGTTTTTCCGTTATCTTCAACGATGAATCGTATATATGTGTTCCACTTAAGGTCTGGGTTGAGTTTAAGTTCAAGTAGACACAATTGGTGAAAATCCTACGTCCATTTGCTGATGATAGAATGTATGAAATTGGAATGAGAATAATGATGGCAACTACACTGAACCACACTGAATGCGTCGTAAAATTTTAGAATGTGGAATTAATATATTCGAAGCACTTCAAATATCTTGATGTATGGATCAGTTATAACACATTTAGTATAGGTCATAAGGAAACTAAAAACAGGATAGATTACGCTAGGGAAACTTTTGTCCAACACCGTAAGATGTTACAAAAACAAAACATTAACCTCAAAACTCGAGTCATTTTGTTAAATAACAGTCAGATCCTAACTCTCATATAAATTTCATATGAATGCTAAACTTGTTTAAAAATATATAAACTGTCACTTGTAAATAATCGCTTTCTCCGATCAATGATTAAAAATGTCTTTAAGCGTACGAATCACAAACAAGATTGTTTATTTACACAATTTATTTATTAGATTGTTTATTGGAATGGGTTGCAGAACATTGGCTAATTGCCAATCTATTCGAACTTTATAAAATGGTAAATATTAAATAATAAGGATTTCCTTATAGTTGGTTTTCATATTTTAATAATTTAGTAAATGTTTATAAATTTATGAACAAATAATTTTCATATTTATTTCTTTATAAATTGATAAATGATAAATATTGCATTAGTTTTAATTGTATTATTTTTTAGAATGTTGTAAATATAAAATTATTCTTGTAAATAAACAAACTAATAAATAAATAGTGTTTAATATTTTTGTTGTAAATTCTCAAGAACAAGAAAAATGTATAAATTAACTTTCATATGTTTCGTTTTTATTACAATTCTCTTTTTAAAACAATATTCACTGCCGAAGAGTGAAAGTAGTTAATTTTTTTATATATATATATTATTAGCGGTGTCAAAAGAAAAATCTGTCTTTTGACACCCCGTTCTTTTTTTTTCGGGCACAAATGTTAAAGATTGCCAAAAAAATGTTACAGCAAAATATTTAACAAAAATATTTTTTTCAAAACTGTAAAATCCAAAGAAAAGAGAGTAAAAATAAGCTAAGCGAACATCTCATTCGTCGCGTTGGAAAGACGATACTTCTGTTTTCTGTGGTCTTAATTAAAAAAAAAAAAAAGGAAAAAAAAAAAGAAAAAAAGGAAAGAAAAAGTGCAATGAATAATAATAAAAAAAATTCCTGGTTACACTGTGAGGGAAAAAACAAAAAACGCTATCTCATATTTCGATCTAATACCCAGCCCGACCCACAACAACCTGACGCAAAACTCTTAAACGGAAACCCATTAAAGGTTCGTTTTCCGTTTCTTTTTCTTCCTTTGTGATTTTTATATACATTTAACGAAATGGCGGTCGGATGGATGAACAGAAAGAGACGTAACACATTTAACTCACCCCCCTACCATTTATTTGTTTCTTTCTCTTAACCATACGCTCTTATCTTTCACGATTTCAACTTGCAATGTCTATTGTTAACACTCAGTTGTCAGTATTTATTTTGTATTTTTGTTTTTATCTGCTTATTTTTGTGACTCGTGTAGAGGCCAATAGTTGCTATTTCTCCCTCTAATCTCGATACTCCTATATGACAGTAAATGTTAGGCCGTTTCCTTGCAGGTGAAGACTTAAGGTAAATAGAGATGCTAAAAATGCCCTAGACGGAACATGTGAGCAATGTGGAAGATTTACGGAAAGTGGGAAGAAGAAAAGACGCTTGAACTTAGAATCAGAAAGAGACAATGAAAATTTCTCCAACACATAACGAGGAAAGAGCGCTGACACTCACATAGGACATTGAAGGCAATAGGTTCAGTGGGAAACATTGAGTAAAGTACCTAACGAGCTTGGATGACTGAACAGGGCCTGAAGGGGATAAATAAAGAGATATACATTGCTTAGAGCTGCAAAGGATAGGAAATTGTGGAGAGTCATGATCTCCCAAATTCTGAAGGGATATAACACATAATAGAAGAAATACTATGATGGTACTTCGTATATTGGTCGATCGTCAGTGGTTTTTTTTTTCGCCAGGTTATTTTTATTATTGAGAGAGAAAGCAGTATGCCAGCAAAGTGAGGCTGCGGGATAAATGTACGAAGCCCAATATGTCCTTCATAATACCCAGCCAGACAAGGGTACACCACGAACATGCATCACAGCCAAATGTGCGCCACATGGTAACAGGTATTGCTAAAAGCAGAGCATAACCTTCCAGGTGAGACCCATTTAAAAATATCTTCATATTGAGTAATCCAGTCCGCTCATTAAAATGGCTTTAAGCGAACGAATCACAAACAAAATGAGGTTGTTTATTTACATAATTTATTTATTATATTATTCATTGGAATGAATGGCAGAACATTGGCTAATTGCCAGCTGATTCGTACTTTATAAAATGGTATATAATAAGGATTTCTTTATAGTTAGTCCACATTTTTTAAATCTGTATCACCCCATGCAAGGCAGTAAAACCATTAAGACACAAGCGGTTACCGGGTGTGGAAGAATTAGGAGCAGAAACATTAATAATGAGCGGTAAGAGGAAAGAGTAACCAGGAGGACAGTAGATAGCGATTGACATTGCATTTAAATTTTTGCAGATTAAAATTAGCTGGAAAGCATGGCACCTGAAAGGAGTTCCACGAGCGAGAAGTGTGAGAAAAGAAACTGTTAGCATAGAATTTACAGTTACATGTAGCCATCTCAACTGTAAATTGATGAGATCTCGGCGCCAGTCTAGTACTGCGCTTAAATTAAAAAATCTAGGTACCCTAGCGAAGAGCTCATCCGAACAATTACCATGAAAATATTTATAGAAATGACATAGAGAGGCAACTTTACGCCGATTGGAAAGTGACTGAACACGAGCTGCCAGATCAGAACCAATAATATTGCTGATTCTTCCTTGGATTTTATCAAGGAGCTCCAGGAAAATAGCAGGAGCACCGGACCATATGTGGCAGAAATATTCTAAGCATGGGCGAATGGTAGACTTATAGATATGCATGATAGATTCTGGAGAGAAAAATTGTCTATTGCAGCATAGTGAACCAACTTTCTTAGCAGCAGACCTAGCAATGGATTCAATATAGTTTTTCCTCTTCATGTCAGCTGAGAACTTACTTTAATAATTTAATAAATGTTTATAAATGCATGAGCAAAAAATTGTTTTCATATTTATTTCTTTATAAATTGCTAAAAGATAAATATTGCATTAGTTTTAATATAATTGTATTATTTTTTAGAATGTTGTAAAATATAAAATTGTAAAATTCTTGTAAATAAACAAACTAATAAATAGTGTTTAATATTTTTTGTGGTATATTCTCAAGAACAAGAAAAATGTATAAATTCACTTTCATATGTTCCGATTTTATTACAATTCTAATAATCGCCTTTTAAAACAATATTCAGTGCTGATGAGTGAAGGTAGTTAAAATAATGACGGTGTCAAGAGAAAGAAAAACTGTCTTTTGTCACCACTTTTTTTCGCAAGCACAGATATTAAAGATTGTCAAAAACAAATGATAGCGAAATCTTTTAAAAACGTAACTTTTTCAAAACTGTAAAATTGCAGCGAATGGACAATCTCTTGAAAGATAAAGAATAGACTTGAAGCAACAGAAATGTGGTTCTACATAAGGATGCTGAGGATACCATGGAGCGAATATGTGAGCAACGACGAGGTTTTGGAGAGAAATGAATAAAAAAGAACATATACTCAACATCAGGAAGAGGCAGTTGAAATTTCTGGGGCATGTAATGAGGAAAGCTGGCTTGGAAAATCTGATACTCACAGGACAGATTGGGAGAAAGAGGGACAGAGGAAAGAACGCGTAACATACTTGATGAGCTTGAGTAAATGGATAGTAGAATAGGGTTTGGGAGAAATAACAAAAAGACAAAACGTATTAAGAGCTACAAATCACAGGAAGATGTGGACAGCCATGAACGTCTACGTCCTGAAGGGAAACAGCACATAAAAGAAGCGAACATTTCATTCGTTGTGTTGGAAAGACGATACTTCTTCGATTGTGCGTGTTACTAAGTAATTGTTAGGTTATTTACACTATTTACATTGTTCAGACTGTTGTCTTCATCTTTGTTGTAAATAGTGTAATACCATTACTCAGAAATAGAGACAGATCCTGAAGAGGGTCGGAGCGTACAACGGCCGAAACATCATGAATATGACAAGAAAGATGAGAACAATGTAAATAGTTAAATACCTCATCCCAGAAATATAGGCAGATAACGGTTAGGCTGATCAGAAAACAATGTAGGTTTTTAACCATTATTTTTCAAATGACAGATATTACTTCAGAAGGATTTTTATTCATGTAAATAAGAGCCATTAGATTCTACACTTGTCTGCCAAACAAGATACAAGTGTCATTATTCGACTAACGGAGAAGCTACAACTTTGGCAGGCAGGAAAATCTTCGAAGGCATTTTGGACAGCAACTGAATCACTGAAAGCTTTTCCTTGTAAGAAGTTGTCCAAATGTTTGAAAAGAGATAGTCAGTTGGCAAGAGGTCATGTGGGTAAGTTGAATGGGGCAGAGTTTCATATTCAAATTCAGTCAATTATCGTTAGTTGTGAAACATTTGGCCGAGTATTTGTTGTGTAAACGCTTTCTGTTAACTCGTTAGTGCAGAACACATACACTGCAATCTCTGATGGATTTAATCGATCTCACGGCAGTACTTTTCAATTGTGGTTGCTTCACCAGAATTCGGAAAGCTGGTAAGATTTTAATCCAGTTTTAGATCACCAGTTACCATAACCTTGTCATATAGGATCCGTTTCTTATCTTCTTTATGTTTCGTGGTAGGATATAGGCAACAACGGCTCTCCACAACTTCCTGTCCTTTGCAGCTCTCCATAAATTTGATCTTGCTCTTATTTCTCCTAAAGCTTGTTCCGCCATTCATTTACTCAAGCTAAGTATGTCATACGCTGTATCCCACTTTCTCTCTTGCCTTCAGTCTGTTCTGTGAGTATCAGATTTTCCAAGCTCTCTTTCCTCATTATGAGTTCTAGAAATTTCAATTCTCTTCATGATATTAAGTATAAGTTTCCTATTTGTTTCTACTTTCTCTCATTTTGTCATTTTATACTGTTCACTTATTTTTTATGCATCACAGATTTAAAAACAAAATAGCAAATCCTTGACATCAGAGGAAAATTCTATAAAATTTTCTCTTTTAAATATTTTGGTTCATTCCAGATTTCTGCCATTGTTGGACTACCTTGAGTGGGTCTTGAGCTTTGAATTCAGGGAATATTGATAAAAACAATAACAATTATGAAACACGAACGGAAGCGAAAGTCGTCCCGCATCTACAACGAGTCAACTGTTCTCATTTTAGATGGGAGAAGGTGCTCGTACCCGGAGATTCCAACCCCGCTGCAGCACTTTCCGGAATGCACTAAGAGAGGTGAGAGGTCGATGTAATATTGACACCAGCTTGACAGTGGTCGCGGGAATAGGGCAATTTCTCTCCTTGACCCATATGCATACGTCTGTGCATGAGATCCTCGCGTAAAAATAACGACCGTGTGTCACAACCTGCCTTATTGGAGAGACCGGGTAAGTATAAAGGCATCTGCAAAAGTAGTTATACAGTAATGTATTATATCAATTGATATTTGTTTGTTTGTTTGGGGTTTTATGGCATATCAACCATTATGGGTTATTTAATGCCAGATCCAGTTTCCACATATTTACTAAATATATATACTTTGCAAACGTAATTTAAGGATAACGTTAGCAACATCATTGTTTCAAAAACGTATAGCTAGCAACATCATTGTTTCAAAAACGTACAGCTGGCAACATCATTGTTTCAAAAATGTATAGCTGGCAGCATCATTGTTTCAAAAAAGTATAGTTGGCAACATCATGTTTTCAAAAAAGTATAGTTGGCAACATCATTGTTTCAAAAAAGTGTAGTTGGCAACATCATTGTTTCAATGTGCTGGAAAAGACCTGGAAGTTCACTATTTTCCCATAGCTGGGACCCCAACTGGTGCTACCACCCCGGGTCAGGGTTGACCTGGGAGCACCAGCAATTAAGAGGTGGTTCCACGCTGCTCAAAACCTCCTGATCACAGGTCTTGCTGTTGGATGCAGTTTAACGTCGTACCCAGGATGCATCAATTGATATGTTTGTATAATCAATACGTTTTGTGTGCACGTTTCCCTGTATACCTACTTTTGCACCGCATCTGTTACCTAAATAGTGAAGGGTTAGTTTCAGTGACAGGAGCCCTAAATATAAACTTTAGCATGGAAGCAGTCAAAGTTCAGAAAGTTCATCAACAAGTAGAACGTGTTGAAAATGCTGAATGTCTGTGGATGGACACCTGATTAATTTTGGTTATCTCTACCCTTATTGTTTTTAGGTTATCCCAAACCTTATTGATTTTTGGTCATCCATACCATTAATGATTTTTGGTCATCCATGCCCTTATTGATTTTGGCTATCCCTACCCTCATTGATTTTTTTTATTATTCCTACCCTTATTGTTCCTACCCCTACGTAGGGATGGCCAAAAATCAAAAAGGGTAGGGATAACCTAAAATCAATAAGAGTAGGTATGACCAAAAATCAATAAGGATAGGTATACTCAAAAATCAATAAGTGTAGGGATAACCAAAAATCAATAAGGGTAAGAATAATAAAAAATCAATGAGGGTAGGGATGACCAAAAATGAATAACGGTAAGGATGACCAATAATCAATGATGGTAGGGATGACCTAAAATCAATAAGATTTGGGATAAACTAAAATTAATAAGAATAGGGACGGCCAAAAATACGTAATTCATTGATTTTTTTATTATTCCTACCCTTATTGATTTTTGGTTATCCATACCCCTATTGGTTCTTGGTCATCCATACCCTTTCTGATTTGTGGGAAGCCCTAATGGTATTGATTTTATGTTATCCATCCCCTTATTGATTTTGGGTTATCCCTACCATTATTGACTTTTGGTCATACAAACCATTACTGATTTTTGGTCATCATTACTCTTATTTATTTTTGGCCATTCCTACTCTCATGGATTTTTTTATTATTCCTACCCTAATTGATTTTTGATTATCTCTTGACTATTCTTGGTTATCCCTACAGTTATTGATTTTTGGTCTTCCCTACTCTTATTGATTTTTGGTCATCCCTAATCTTACTGATTTTAGTTTATCCTTACCCCTATTGATTTTTGTTATCCCTACCCTCATTGATTTTTGCTCATTCCTATTCCTATTGATTTTTGATTATCCCTGTCCTTGTTGATTTTTGGTTTTCCCTACGCTTATTGATTTTTGGTTATACTTACCCTTATTGATTTTTGGCCATCTCTATCTTTATTGACTTTTGGTCATTTCTACCCTTATTACGAAGCAGAAATTTGTCTGCAAGTCTAAAAAAAATTTGAAAATCTAATCTTCAATATCGTGATTAATCTGGAAGGTAGCCATTGAATTTAAATATATCCAGAACTTTATATCTCTATTTCTGAGATGAAGTATTGTAACTATTTTCTCTATTTACATTTTTCGGACTTTTGTTCTTATTTTTATTACCATATTCATGACATTTCGGCCGTTGTACACCCCGTACATGATATACGTTGGAATTTCATACCGTATTCCAATGTATATCACCTGAAGAAGGCCGGGGTGTACAAAGGCCGAAACGTTGTGTTGTAAATCTCTATCTATAAAAGTCAGGATGTGTGTATGTGTGTAACGAATGCACGGCCGCAATTTTCGACGGATTTGCACCAAAATTTACATGCACATGCTCCAAGTTAGCGGGATGGCCAAGGCCGATTTTGCATTTCCCAACTCCCATCGATAGTGGAAATAATCGATTTTTTCATGCTTCTACGGCAGTTTTCATGTAGTTTGCAGCCATTTTCTACTTGCCAGAGTGAGAGCCTATAGCTGGCTGCCACGAATAGGCAGGAAGATTCTATTGGCCAGCATGAGAGCCAACAGCTGACTGACACGAATGTTAACTAGCATACTATCATGCAAAAAATCGATAGCTGCATTCGTCACAAGTGGGAAAAATTTAAATCTGCATGGCACTTTACTCCAATTGGCTCATTCGCTTGCTTAAACTCAACGTTGATTTTGATTCCGCAGAACTGGGTTGGGTGTGAAAAAAGATTTGTTGTTAACATTCTTTTTTCATTCGGTTTTTCCAGTTACGAGTCCTTTTTTAAAGCTGATCGTTTTGTGTTCATTTTGTTTAGTTCTTTTTTCGTAACAGATTTAATGTTTAGTATAGAGCTTAGAAAAAATTCGCAGTGTGAGATAGGCGAGAAGTAAGGCATGTAGCAACATCAGCACAGCAAAGGGCACTCCTTTAAAGGCAAGGAAGGGCAAAAATATTTTAAGTGAAGTGATAGCGATTGCTGTATCAGTCGTACGATTTTTGAATCAAGCATAGGCAACGCCGGGCCATGCTGCTAGTATGGCAATAAAGATGAGGACAACAGATCGAATGATATAATAGTGTAAGTATATCCAGAACCGATTGAATATTTGGTTGATTTTATTTAATGGCATATCAACTTCCATGGGCTATTTAATGCCAAAATCTAATTATTTTGAACGCAGTTGCATGCCTTCATCTACAGATAAAATGCTTTGTTGGCCATTTTAATATAAATATGCATTGTTGGTCATTTTTTATATAAAATGTATTACTGGTATTTTTACTATAAAAATGTATTTTTATACTTTCCTTGTATGTTGATGTTGTGTAGTTGTTCACTATTTGCCCATAGTTCGGACCCTAACAAGTGCTACCATACCAGGTCAGGATGAATCTGGGAACAACAGGTGGTTCCGCGCTCCTTAAAACCTCGAATTTCCCGATCAGAGGCCTTGCTGTCGAATCTAGTTTATCGTCATGCCCAGGACTGCCGGTTGAATCGCTTTGAAATCATTTGGCAATCAGTTTGAGGGGACCTTAATGCGCATGCACGAGTAGATACTCTCCTGTATGGTTACTCAACAGTAAGGCAGCATTTTATTGTATAACAGTCACATTCACATATATTATGCATCAAGTTTTGTATGACACGTGGACATTCATCTGTTGAAACTGTTTAAAAGATTGCTTTCGAGGATAATTCAAAGATCGAACCTCCGACGATTAGTCTATTGAACACAATCCACGTTCTGGAAGGACTGCAACAAGCAGAACAACCAGAAAAATTGAACTGCAATTAAACAAAAGTCGTGACAGACAGTGAAAGAATTAGAACAAATTTTAATGCAATGTCAATAGTTATATTCTGTCTTTCTGAATATTATTCTTTTATTGCTCTTTTTCCTTGAGAAATGGTTTCTCATTCTGTTTCACTCTTAGTAACTCCAGCCGTCTTAGTGGCGTTATTGCCTTGCTTCGGAGCGAAATGATTGAAAAAAAAAACGCTGGGGATCCTGTCGACTGACCGGAAAAATGTCCAGCCTTTTTAAATATATCTCGTATAGGGATTTGGGGGGGGGAGGGGGCAGAATCCTCGCATCACCCAGGTATGTCAGCGCTCCTATAACCCAGATTTTCCTATCCTCTACCCGTGTCTTTCGCGTAAACTATAATTGCCGTAGTGTAACATATGCGCGGGTAGTGTAACAGATATCACTGCAGAGAGTGGAGTCGGCGAGCCGGATTCAAATTCTGAACTAGTCCGTTGTGATCACTTTTGCACAAATGCCCTTATCTCTTCTCACTTCCTCCAGCTATGGGTAAAATAACTGGGTAGATTGGGCTCTCTAGCCTTGTGTGGCAACCAGTCAAGTAGGAGGAAAACACTGAATCTTAAACTGTGGGGTAGGCAATGACCATCCATTCTACTTTTCACTCCATGAATGAAGGCCGTTTCATGGATAAGGGAAAAAAAGTTGTGGAGAGTCATGATAGTTTAAGTCCTGAAGATGACATGGTCTAAAAAACTCACCTTAAAAGGTAATTTGAAACCGTGAGAGAGATTAAAGAGGACGCAATGAAGCTGCTGATGGCGATCCCGGAAGTGAACTTTACAGACTGTTTTGAAAATTGGATGTAAAATAATTGTTTGATGTCCAAAAGTGAATACATTGAAATGGACTCAGATGACATTGCTTGGTGTAGGCTACTTTTTTTTTTAGCATTTGACCCCAGGCAAAGCGGGAGTGCCAGTGGTTCGCAGGGGGTTACATAGAGTGAAAAAAAACTGCGTGCAGGGAGAATAAGGGAAGAATAAAAGATGAACGGTGTTCAAGACATCAGATTGACGTTGCATTAAAATTTTTGAAGATTGTAGTTATCAGGGAAGTAAGTAAACGGAAGTTCCACAGGATGGAAGTGCGAGAAAAGAATCTGTTGGAGTAGAAGTCGCGGTTACATTTAACTATTTAAACGGTAAAAGGGTGGAACCTAGATGCTAATCTAGTAGCACGCTTAAATGTATGTAGTCGGGGTACCAGGGAAAAAGCTCGTCAGGATTAAATATATAAACAAATTGTTGTGTGAAAATAGTTGTAGATAAGGCAGAGGGAAGCCACATCACGTCTCTTTTCGGGCGGGCTTTATAAAAAGGGATTTTATTTATCAGGGAATAAAACATATTTATTTATTACCTAAATACAGAACGTGTAGAAACTCTTGTCTTTTAACCGGAGAAAGACTTTGAACATTAGATCTCTTCGCTTATTGTTTTTTTTTTTTTTTGGTTTTAACCACAACACTATCTCCTGCAAATTGTGCGTTCGTTACAGATCAGAGATCAGAGAGATTTTTTTGTATCTACAGTACTTGGCCCATCCTCAAAGCAACGCTGTCTGAGATATTTCCTTCCTTTTGTCAAATACTGACGCCATTTTTTGTTTAAACTTATGCATTCTGTTTGATGATATTACTGTGCTGTTATACAAATCATATTTTCTATTGGACAACTCATATTTGCGTATTCATTTTCAGCGTCTTTGATTTCTTTATACTTATTATTTCCAGTTTGCTGTGTGATTCAGTCCTTTACCAAGTCTTTTATCTGAGATAAAGAAGTGGAGTGAAGGAAGTTTTCTCTCGTTTAATATCACTGCCATATCTGGCCTGATGCTCCTACTGTAATATCTCGAGATTCTTGACAAAATCCAAAGAAGGGTTGTGATATTATCGCTCTTGATCTGGCTATATCGATTTCACTCATTTTACCACCGCTTCGACGAGGCTTCTCTCTGTCATTTCTGTAAATATAGGATACTCCACGAAATCGCTAAAAAAAAATGGCATAGCATGATTTAAAAAGACGCCAAACTTGACTAAAACAAAATGTTATCGTCTAAATGCTTATGTTATTATGAAGACGAAAGACGAAAGTTTTTTTTAATTATTTTTAAAAATTTTTACTTCTAAGTTTTGATTAAAAAAACCGTGTTTCTCTTTGTATCACCGGAACTAGTAAAATAACATATACAATTTTTAGCACGTTTTTTTTTGCATGACAC
This sequence comes from Acanthosepion esculentum, assembly GCA_964036315.1. Taxonomy (NCBI): domain Eukaryota; kingdom Metazoa; phylum Mollusca; class Cephalopoda; order Sepiida; family Sepiidae; genus Acanthosepion; species Acanthosepion esculentum. The sequence continues at coordinate 44,195,212 of OZ038519.1, read as the reverse complement.
ACATTAATTTGGAAAATCTTGCAAAAATAATTGTCGAAGTTAATGAAACTTTCAGAAACTATTCATAGATGATGGAAATCATTATAAATATGTTTTTTTTTTATTAAAGTCATGGCAGAAATATAATTTTTTTATATTTATTAGCTCCCCCCCTCTAACTAATTTTATGAAACCTCTAGAAAATCGATCGCATCGGGTTTAGTGATTACGATAGTTAAAAGCACAAGGCTTTGAGGAATGCAAATCATGTTTTTTTTTTATTGGACCCGCACTATCTGAAAATCAGCTCTGAATTGTAACATACAAAACTCAATAAAACAAAGATATGATTCAATTTCAAATGCTTTTATTTGCTTTTAGTTGTTTTTATGCATATGAACAATATTTTCTGAAGGCAAGAAGAATTTGGTGTGAATTTTAGTAAATATAAATTCTTTTTATTTTGGGTTGAATTAACAGAAAAGATGCAAAATAATTTCTGGCTACATTCTTACATATCCGATATTTTTACGACATATTGCATCTTTTTTATCATTCGGACAGTTTAAAACGATAACTTCAAGATGGTGAATGAATATATCGCAGAATTCGGCGGCAATTTCAACAAAACAAAAATGGGATCTTTGATTCCTTTTTGACGGCTTTTCAACCATTTGCGGGTTATTTAAAGCTGTAAATCAGGAATCAAAGCAAATGTTGAACAGTTGTGTCACAGGCGAAAAAAAAACTTGAGGAGACAGATGTGCTTCTACCTATGTATGCTAAGAATACCATGGACAGAACATGTGAGTAACGAGGAAGTTTAACGGCAAATAAGTACTTCAAAGTTATTTATACAGTGTAACCCGAATATAAGAGAAACCCGGATATAAGAGCGATTTTCTCTGGTCCCAAATTAGAGCCTGTGTTAATGTATATATAATAGACCAAACCCGGATATAAGAGACTTCGTCTCCGGTCCAGACAACTCTCTTATATCCGGGTTACACTGTACTTACAATCAGAAAAAATTGAAATTTTTTTGTGGCACATAACAAGAGCGTGGCGAATTTAAAACTCAAAGGATAAATACGTTGATCGCATGTAAACAAACTGATCACGCCTCCTGATTTCTTGAGAGCCCGTCTTTCATGGACGGCGCTTTGCTAATAGAAAACGCATGTAAAGAAACTGAGCATCGACATTAGTAGCGTGCAGATAACATTAATAAGGAAATATGGGTACAATGAATTTAGGATCACACGGAGTGGGGGTGCAGAAAGTTCTAGGAGTAACCGCGAGGTCAGCGGTGAGTCGGAGGAGGACGGCTCCAGGAAGACAGGATGCAAAAACCGGATGTGACGTGTGCACCCCAAAATATGGCTTGGACAACATTCCGGAACGCAGTTAAGGCCGGAGAGTACACAGTTGAAGAATTATGTAAAAGCAAGTAACAGAAATTAGGAAATTTAATTAATCCGATAGAATCAGGCGCTGATTAAAACACCTCGTCGAACAAAATTCAGGTAGCAACTATTTTCCATGGTTTTATTTTATTGTACACTTTACTTTTCAGATAATCGTGTATTCCATCATTTAAGGAAGAACCCATTTTGTTTCGTTGAAATCGTCGCCGAATTCTTTGATATATTCATGCACTATCTTGAAGTCGTTTTAAATTGTCCGAATAAAAAAAGCAATATGTCATAAAAATATCGGATAAGAATAAGTGTACCGTATATGCTGGCATACAAGGCGACTGGACGTATCAAACTACCCCCAAAGTTTGAAGTTAAAATGTAGCTTCCGGGCTATATTCGCTGTACACGACGGACCCCCAAATCGTATTACAAAATCTATTGTAATGAATTTATTAAATAAATTTAGTAAGCATATACATTCTTTTCACTCAAATTCTAATGAAAAAAACGGTGGAGAGATATTGTCAATTAACTGCCACAATTTACAATACCTCATGTGTGAGTGCTGTGTTTTTGGCAGGCTATTACGGTAGACTGAATGAGTGCAATCATGCTACATACAATATAAGGTAACAGTACTTTTATTACACTACACCTTTATCAGTTTATTATAATAATATGAATTAAGTTGTTTCAGTAGAAAATATTTGTGTCGACAGTTACCAATTTTATACCGAGAGTATAAAACGGTCCTCCCCTATTGGGGGGGGGGGTGATGGTTAAGGTTAAAGGGTCGCCTTGTACGCCGATATATATTTAACTTCAAGTGATGTTAAGTTTCTATTGTCATATAGTCAAAGTATCGTCCATGTAAGACGGGTTTCAAAAAAACAAAACAAACAACAAAAAAACAGGAGGTGTGGTCAGAATCTTGTCAGAGGCTAATTTTTTATATCCAATCAAGGCAGTCTACCGAGAATGTCAGAAAAGTGACGTCTCTCGAACTCTGCGTGAGAATCGAACTCAATTTCAAAAGCTCACAAAAGCAGCACATTAACCACTGCAGTTGCTTAAATGCTTCTTTTCCACATATGTAAGGGGCGTAGTGTCACAAGTTTGATTCTTGTGAAACACTTTTTAAAAAAAAACCAATTAAATATAAACTGTTGCTTTAGCGAATTTCATCCGTCATCACGGCAGGCAGAAACGAGACAGAATTCTGAAAGCTTTTTTTGAGGGGAGTACTTGAAACAGAGCCCCTTCTTGAAAACGACAGCACATGACTAACGCCTACCACTTGACATGACCAGAATCGTTTACCAATGATTACGAAAATATAGACTCCCTTACGTGTTAAACCTTTACAATTAAGACCCTGAGAAATATTTCGGTCAGTTTTAATCTTCAGGATGAATTGTTTTGTTCTTCTGTTTATATGCCGTGACCCTTCAAGACGTAGACGAAGACGGCTCTCTTCTTGTTCCTTGTAGCTTTAAGGAACGTTTGACTCATTAACGTCATCTCTCTACCATAAAGTCACACAAACACGAAATTGTTTTGAATCCAGTGGGATTCAAATTTATTTTAGGAATTGATTTTCTTCTGGTTGTCTATGAAATTACTAAACGGTTTTAACTTTTATTTATGGAATTAGGAACAGGTTCTATTCGATTTTTTTTTTGCATTTTTGTTTTATGTTCACCCAATACAAGGCCCAAGAGCAATTGAAGGTAGAGTGTTCCTGTGTGGTTTTGTGTGAGCGTAAGAAAGGACAAGAAGTGAAGTTTTTGGGATATGCAGGAAAGATAACGGCTAACTATAGATTTGAAGAGGTCAGGATTTTGTGATTGGGAAAACACAAGAGACTTTATAGTCCTGTTCAAAAGACAGGGGAGGAGTGTGAACCGGGTGAAATGCGAATATATATACTCCTATTAGCACACACACACACACACACACACACACACATATATTGTTTGAAATTAGGAACAGATTCTCTTCGGTTTTCTTTACTAATTTTCACTGAATACAAGGTCCAAGAGTAATTCAAGGTAGAGGGTTACTATGTGCGTAAGAAAGGGAAAGAAGGGAAGTTTCTGGGGCTATGCCGGGAAAATAACAACTACTTCTAGGCATGAAGATGTTAGGATTTAATTAGTCAATAACATTTCAGAGTTCAGAAGAATAGTGTCGAGGTAGACTTTAGAAGAAACAGGAAATCCAATCCTAAAGAGGAAACAAGGGATAAACCTCTGCTCCTGTCAAAAGACCAGAGAGCAGTGTAAATCAAACGATAGGCGAAACTGTCTGCTCCTATTGGGAAGGAGGAAGATAATTTGTCGCGGCTCAGTCGGAAATGTTAGGAGTATAGAGTTGATGTAGACTTTAGAAGGAACTGGAAACCCAATCCTAAACAGGAAAAAAGGGATAAACCTCTACTCCTGTTCAAAAGACTGGGGAGACATGTGAACAGGACGATGAGCAAACCTGTCTACTGCTATTGGGGTAGGAGAAAATAATTTGTCAGGCCTCTGTCGGAGATGTTAGGAGTACAGACTTGACGTAGACTTTAGAAGGAACCGGAAACCCAATCCTAATCACGAAAGAAGGGACTAACCCCCACTACTGTTCAAAAGACCGGGGAGCAGTGTAAATCGAACGATAGACGAACCTGCATACTATTGGGGAAGCAGGAAAGTAATTTGTCAGGGCTCAGTCGGAAATGTTAGGAGTATAGAGTTGACCTAGACTTTTGAAGGAACAGGAAACACAATCCTAAACACGAAACAAGGGATAAACCTCTACTCCTGTTCGAAAGTGGAGGAGTGTCAACCTAAATCTTTTGTCGATTGATGTAAAGGCCCAGGGAATTTATGTAATTTTAGTTCACTTTTATTTATTTATTCAATGCTCAAGATCCACTCATAATAGTGCATTACTGAATGAGGTGTGTAAAATAAATGCAAGAGGAAGTCTTTCAGGACGTTGGCGATTACAGCTCTCTACAATTTCTTGTAATTTGTAGCTATTAATAAATTTTGCCTTTTTTTTTATAACTCTGAAACCATGTTCCGCCATCATAATCAACCTCGCTGTTTTCCACTGCCTCTCTTGCCTTTAATCTGTCCTTTGGAATAGAAGGGAGATAAGGAGGATAGACGGCAGTTGATCCTCTGATCGAAGAGGTTAAGATTGTAGTGTTCAGGGAATCATCCACGTGGGAGTTTGTTCCGCAAAGTAGCAGTTCTGGGATAGGGGGAGCTGTATGAGTAGAACTTACAATTGGAATACAGAGGATATCCAGTTGATTCAACTTCGTGGAAGTAGCAAGGCGTGTTTTGACTTTAATGGTCTAAACTGGTGTAGCTCTTCTGAACATTTGCCATTGGAATAGCGATCGGCTTGCAACTTTGCGTCTGCGGGGAAAGAGGCTGTAGAGCGGAAGATAAGTCATCTTCTGTAAGTTCACGTCAATGATTTTGATAAGAAACTGAACGAGTCATCTGATCGTCAATTCGTCTTTCTTTAACTCTTTCATTGTCGTGAAAACGTTGGATTTCTATTTAAATTTTACGTTAATTTATGGGTTATCTGCAGTTGTTCACCCCTCGTTCGCTATTTATGGGAGACAAGAAATTAAGAAAGTCAGCTGATAGACAAGTACTCATTCTTTCCTTAATTCCTTCGGAGATTATGCCAAGTAATTCTTCTACGTGGATCGTGGCTCTCCACAATTTCCTGTCCTTTGCAGCTCTTAATATATTTTGTCTTTTTGTTGTTTCTTCTAAACCTTGTTTCATTATCTATTTACACAGTCTGATTCTTCTATATTCCATGTCTCTTCAGGATGTAGGCGATCATGGCTCACGCTGTAGAAAGGAATTACTTTAAATTGAATTTTGCGGATCAGAGTTACAGACTTTGAAAGGTGAATGTCAGCTTACCAGTTTCAAGTGTCCATTACAACAGATATCAATTCACCGAGACTTCCTGTATGATAAAATTGAAATAAATAATACATTAGACTTAACGAATAAAGATTTTTTTTTTTTAATCCGAACTTTTGTCCAATGTTGAAAAAAAGGTGCACAACAAATATTAACTATTGGATATAATGTACGGCCTTGTCAATGCACTTAATCTGGTGAGGTATATTAATGCCGTCGATCATTACACAGTAAGCCTTTCAGATCAAAATTCGGCTCACAACTGCGTGTCGGGTGACGGACTTAATGAATTGATCCTGCTTTGAATATCTTCTTACCTATCTTTATTATCTTCCTATATATCGATTTTCCATTAAGGAACCGACTCTTAGCGCCTTACAGGAAATCGTATAAATTGACACCTTAATCGTGAAGGAATATATTTAGCTTCGGTTTATTCATCTGCAGATGTTGAACGCAAAGGTCTTGGCATAAGATTTATTGTGCTGATACAAAAGTCATCAACGCCATGTCCTTCAAAATGTCGTAAGTTTTTCAGTATCCCATTGCCGGTGGAATCAAACAACACTCATATAGAATACAAGAAGCAAGGAAAATTATTTGGGTTGAGATAGTGGATTCTACTGCGTAACTACTATTGTTCGGTTATTTGTTATCAAAATCTATTTTTATTTATATCGGTGTATATAGATAAACTAACGGTGGAGTAATGGATAACGGCTCGGATTGAGGAATCGTAGAGCCGAGTTCGAATCCCAGTCGAATCCGTTACATTCACTTACGTGCTAACACCCTTGGGAAAGGTGTGACTCCTCTTCTTCTCCCTCCAACTATGGGTAAATAGCAGGACAGACTGGGTTCTATAGCCTTGGATGGCAACTGGTCTAGGAGAAGGTCAACTCTGAATTCAAACCCATTCGGCGTCTGTACCGGCATCCGGCGGCCTCTGCGTCTGTGGAGATTCTGCGGCAAGATAGCACGCGAGGTGTGGGGACTCCGTTTCAAGAATTCACCGCCGTTAGAATCGGGAATGGCTGTCGCTCGTTTCAGCATTGGCGACGGATCGCCGTGCTTGGTCGGCCTTCGTTCCGGACGCGGTGAATTCCTTGGAAGGAGCTTAACCGATCCAGGATGAATGCCGCAACATACATACATACATACATACATATAGATGAACATTGGTCGGGTTTATATTTGCACCTACAGGGAAGCATTGGTCGGGTTTATACTTGTGTCTATATATAAACATTGGTGGGTTTTATACTTGAGTCTATAAATAAACACTGATTGAGTTTATACTGGAGTCTATAGATAAACACTGATTGGGTTTATACTAGAGTCTATAGATAATCCTACAAATGCCTTGGCATAAACTTTATTGTACCGACCAAAAGTCGGCATCTTTTTGAAAAATCATAGGGAAATCTCAGACGTGTCATAAGTTTTTCTGTTCGTTTTATTGCCTCACAATCAGTCAAACCACATATAGAATATCAGAAAAAAAGAAAGTTTAGTTGGATTGGGGCGATGGATTCTACTCCTTATCTACCATTGATGGTTTATTTAATATCAAAATGTATTTTTATTTATGCTTTGAAACGGGTTTATACTAGAGTCTATAGGTTAACGATGGTTGGGTTTATACTTGAACATAGAGGGAAACATTGTTCCAGTTTATACTTGAGTCTATAGGAAAACTTTGTGTTTATACTGGTGTCTATAGGTAAATATTCATTGAATTTATGCTGGAGGTTATAGGTAAACACGGGTCAGATTTATTCATATCTTATATTGTTTGGTAAACTCACCGACTTTCTTTCTATCTGAATTTCTGGCACCAGATGTTACTATTATACATCGATTCAGTTGGATTAATATCCTTAACTTATTGTTTTTATCGGGATGCTTTAGCTTCTGTGCCCTGGAGTCTTACTTCCGTTTGAATTTATGAGCTGTGGGGCTGTTACTTTTATACATTGATTCATTTTGACTAATATCCTTATCTTTGCTGTTTTTAACGCACTGCTTTTGCTTCTGAAAATAGTCTTAAAATGAATTTATGAGTTGAAGTGCTGTTACTATTATACATTGATTCATCTGAACTAGAATCTGTCTTTTCTGTAGCGTCCAGTCTTCTTTCTGTCTGAAAAACTTCCGTTAATTCTTGGCATCTTTCAAACTTTTCCTGGTCATCTTCAGAAACAAAATGTAGGCGTTATTTACTAGGAAAAGATGTGACTACGAACTGAAACTCTCATGGTGGGAGTTCTATGCTAACAGTTTCTTTTATCGCACTTCTTGCTTGTGGATCTCTCTTCCGGTTTCTTACTTCCCAGTCAACATTGATCTTCGAAAATTTAAATGCAATGTCAAACGTTATCTTCCATCTTCTTGCTTCCTGTTCTTTTAATGTTCTCTCTCCTTAATAGTGTTCTTTTATAATCCTCTAACATACAATAAGGCCTTGCGTCTTCGTGGCTTTATTGTCTTGCTTGGAATGAAATATATATATATATATATATATATATATATATATATATATATATATATATGTGTGTGTGTGTGTGTGTGTGTGTGTGTGTGTGTGTGTGTGTGTATCAGGTAAGAGAGACAAAGGCAGACAGAAGATAGATAGATATAGATATACGTATGATAAAAAAAAACATACGTATACCCATATATATATTTGCACGTACATATATATTTCTTTCTCAGGTGTTATAAAAACAGTGCTCAGTGTTATATAACAGAGCTATTAAGTATATTTAGCGGATTGCACTTTTACATGAAACTCTGAGTCGTGCTATCGATGTTAGATATTATATATATTCACTAATATATATATATATATATATATATATATATATATATATATATATATATATATACTGTTCGAATAGGCCATCATGCCTCTTCTACAGAGACGAATCACCCTCATTTCCACCATATTCCAAAGGTAAGAAGAAAGTTTTACGCTATTCTCCTCAAGAACTCAGCTACTTTCTCGAACAGCCACTTACGTGGATGCTTCACTTGACAGTACAGCCTTGACCTCTTCAAGTCAAGGGCCAATCATTATCTAATAATCTTCACTTTCTACCAATTCCTCTTTCATTTGTATCACACTTCATTCATCATAACATTTTTTAACAGTAACACTCTAACTTGAGTTGATTTCGAGCCATGTATTGGCTAAACGTTAGTATAAAGCAAACACACGCACACACATACACACACACACACTGCAATCAGCATGGCTGATGCTAAACTCTTGAAAAGTAACACTCTACACCTTCTTGGTCTCACGTTTTCCACTGACATGAAGCGGTGTGACTATATCGAATCATTTGTTTGGTCTACTGCAAGGAATGTTGAGTCACTGTGTTGCGCCAGAACATATTTTCTAGTCAGAATCCATCTTGTACATTTACAAATCTGTCATTCGTCCGTGCATTGAACACTGTTGTCATATCTGGTCTGCTGCTCCTGCTATTCATCTCAAAATCCAAAGAAGGGTTTGTAATGTAGTCGATCCTCACCAGGCATTTCGACTTCAGTCACCTTTTCACGGACGTGACGTGGCTTTCCTCTGTCTTTTCTATAAATATTTTTTCATGGCAACTGCTCTGATGAACTTTTTTCACTGGGGCCCAGACTACATGAATTTAAGCGTGCTACTAGACTGACATCTAGGTTCCATCCTTTTACTGATGAAATAGCTAAATGCAACCACGACTTCTATTCCAACAGTTTCTTTTCTCGCACTTCCTGCCTGTGGAATTCCTTTTCATTTTCTTGCTTCCTACACATCTACAATCTTCAAAAATTTAAATGCAACGTCAATCGCTATCTTCTATCTTCTTGAACCCCGTTCATCTTTTGTCCTCACCTCAACCCTGCCTATTCTTAGTCTTCTCTTTCAATTTCACTCCCTTTAAGCCCTTGCGTACTAGTGGCATTATCGCCTTGCTTGGGGTGAAATGAAACAAAAAAAAAGAAGAAATAAACAAACACACACAGACACACAGAAGAAGTTGGAAATTTAAAAACAGCATCAAAAGTAGAACGCATGTGCCAGTGAACCGGAGAAATTTTATTTCCTTTTACCGCCCACAAAAGTCCACCGGATGAAATGAAATGCACAAATAATTAAATTGATCTCTATTCGTCTCTCTCTCTCTCTCTCTCTCTCTCTCTCTCTCTCTCTCTCTTTCTCATTTACTCACTTTTCACTCGCTTTCTCTCTCTCTCTCTCTCTCTCTCTCTCTCTCTCTCTCTCTCTCTCTCTATTCCGTTTTCGACTGAAAGAATAAAAGCGTATTGGCCCTCGAATGTAAAAGAAGTAAAAGAGGGGAAATTATTTCGATAGAAAATAAGGAAGGAAAATAGAAAAGAACGAAAGAAGAGAGGAAGAAGGAGGTTGTAAAAAGTGCAAAAGAAAAAGTCAGAGAGTAAAGGACAAGGTTATGAAGGAGGATCAGAATAAAATTAAAAAGGTGAAGAAGGAAATGCAGATGTGAAGAAAAAGAAGGAAATGATGTGAAGAAGAAGGAAATGAAAATGTGAAGAAGAAGAAGAAGAAGAAGAAGAAGAAAATGATGTGAAGAAGGAAATGAAGATAAGAAGAAGAAGAAGCAGAAAATGAAGTGAAAAAGGAGGGGAAGATGTGAAGAAGGAAAGGAAGATGTGAAGAAGAAAGTTATAAAGAAGAAGAAAGGGAAGATATGAAAAAGAAGAAAATTTTGAAAATGCTCGTTACTTTCGGCCTTCTGCTATATCTAAGTTATGCTTAGAAAATCAACTTTACAAAATTAGAAGGGGACGAGGAGAAAAATATATGTTGTGACATATATATATGTATATATATTTTATTGTTATACGTTATTTATACAGACACAAATATTTAAGTAAATGCTCTGTTTATAATAAACAGTAATAACCGGCCTGAACGTCCGAGAAATTCTCATAGAAAATATGTCCTTCGACAGGAATCGAACCTGTAGCCCACACGTAACTGTCATATAGCCTGACGTGCGATACCAGTTTAGCTACAGTTTTTGTGTCGCTATAAATAACGTATAACAATAAAATATCTTAAAATAATTGTCGGACTTTGTCCATTTCGTAGTGTATGTGACGTCATTTGTTTACGTTTAGATACGCTGCGAGCAGATATGATCGTTCGAGGGAAATCATGGAAACTTGTAGTTTAAAAACAGTAAAATTGACCATGCTAACTAGACAGTCCTCTATAGCTAAACTGGTATATATATTGATGTTGCATTTAAAATTTTGAAATCGTAGTTGAGAAAAGGAAATTAAGAAGGGACTTCCACAAACGTGAAATGCGGAAGAAGAAACTATTAGCATAGAACTTACGGTTCTATATAGCAATTTCAATAGTGAAATGATAAGACCTTGCTGCCGATCTCATCAGTCAGTTATTTGCCATACGTGATGTATGCTTGGACGATCAAGTCTTCTTCAATTCATGTGTGACTAGGCAGAAGATTTTCTCGCAGTAGGTTGCCATTTCTATCTGCGGTAGAATTGTTGCCAACCAAGGCTATAGGACCCATTCTGTCCTGTTATTCAAATCATAGCCGAGGGAAGAAGAGATAAGGCCAGTAAAGTGCCATCACGTGATACACACTTGGGCGATCACATCTCTTTCAATTCGTGACTGATTAGGCAGAGGATTTTCCTCAGTAGGTTGCCGTTTATTTCTGCAGTAGACTGGTTGCTAACCAAGGCTATAGGACCCTGCGAGAAGAGATGGATTCCCGCCTTTCCTATTTGCGCATAAGTGAACTCGACTGTAATTCATGAAGTTGAGGTACCAAATACAAAGACACATCGAAACAACGTGAACATATTGTAGAAAAGGCACATGGAAGTTACGTTACGGTGGTGGTAAAGTGATTGAAGCCGAAATGACAGGTGGGGACTGTTAGTATTGCTGATTTCACCTAGAATCTTTATATACATAGTAGAATTCCCAAACCAGATGTAGCAGTAATATTCAATACACGGTCGAATGGTAGACCTATAAATGTCCATAACAGATTAGGGGGAAAAGAATTACCAAACACGACACAGTGAACCAACTTTCCTCGCAGCATGGGTCAGTGCTTCTGGTTCACTGTAACCTAATCCAACCTGTTACGTGTTACCTGTTGGGGAACAGCGCAACTCTCGGAAAATTAACATTGTAACGAGACTTTACCACGAGAATCGGATAGAAGAACATCTAACGACGACAAGAGCCGTTTGCCAGCCGTCGCATAACTGAAAACGACCGTCCATAGTTATTTTTAGAGAAAGTATTTGTAGAAATCATAGTCAATACAGATTCTGGCGCCACACATACGGAAGAGGAGTGGAATGGGGGGTGGAAGAGGGGGACACCAAACACCATGATCTTCACAAAAAACTGTACGCCTCCTTTCAACACACACACACACACACTTGATTTCTCTAGCAACTAAAGAATTCATTATTTAATTATCTATGAATACTGACCTATTCAGTAAACAAATATAGAAGTGAACCTCAATAAATAAAGTTTATTCATAACGCTTGAGCCCCAAAATTATCTGAATAGCCTTTTTTTAAACATTTGCTAAGCTTTGATACAAGAACATTACGAGGAGTACCTGTATCTACCTATCTATCCTTCTTATTTTATTTTATCTTTCTATCTACCTATCTATCTTCATTATATCTATCTAAATTATATCTATCTAAATTCTATCTATCTATCTATCTATCTATCTATCTATCTATCTATCTATCTCTTTTCATTCTATCGGTGTATTTATTTATGTATGCATATACATATATATATTTGTCTGTGTGTGTGTGTGCGTGTGTGCGTGTGTGTCCCTTTTCATTCTATCTATCCCTCTCTTTTTATTCTATCTATTTATCTATCCCTTTTCATCAAGTCTGTTTATCCTTTTTTTATCTATATCTTTTCTATCTATCTATCTATCTATCTATCTATCTATCTATCTATCTCTTTTCATTCTATCTATCTACCTATCTATCTATCTATCTATCTATCTATCTATCTCAACGTACTGCTTAATTTTGGTGTGAAAATTCAATGAATCCAAATAATAATAATAATAATAATAAAAATTTTCTTGACTGCAAAAGTTCCCTGAAGACATTTCTTTTTTAAAAGTAGACACTCAGCTGAAGACCGGATTTTCACGGAAAATGTTTCCCACGCGCCACATTAACGAGAAGAAAATTAAGAAGTGATAGACAGAAAAAAGCATATAAGTTTAAACTGTCATTTCCCTTGAGATCATTAGCAATCATGGCTCTCCACAGATTCCTTCTCTTTATTATCTGTGAATTGCAATACACACATTCTTGTGAACGAACGAGAAGTGTTTTCCCCTTGTTTTCTACTCAGTTTGGAGTTCAGAGTTGCCAATCTCTTAGAGTGGATATCAGCTAAGACAAATCTAACTGCAGTTTAACCCATTTCTACGGGGAAAAGAGTATATAGCAACCACTATAGTAACACGATAACAAATCAGCAAGTTGTTGCTAAAATACTGAGAGGACTTGTCATAACTACCCCCCCCATATAATAAAATATGTAATAAATTTGACAGGAGCCAGCAGTTATATCTTGCTCAAATGCGTAACCTAAAAAAAACTGTATTTTACCCCATCCATCATTATCATCTGTCCCATAGCCAAGTGTGATTGTAGGGTCAATAAAGATTGCATTTAAGCATGAAACAGACTGTTGCCACTGTGTGTTGACCTCAGTGTCCACTTTTATATTTACATACGCACTATCCCTGATATTGAGCACTTTAGCTCATAAATATAGCATACCTAAAAACTATATATTTTCATTCGTATGGGCACACGCTCGCGAATGCAGAAACACACACAAAAAAAAACCCAAACTTGCACCAGTGAAAAGTGCATACAAAAAAGAAAAATCGAGTAGTATAAGCAATCAGTTACTGATAGCTTCTGACGAGTAAATGGAGTGATTCTTGGAGGGTCCTCCACGAAACTTTAGAGTAGTGATGCTGAAGGTAACATTAATCAGCTAAATGATAAACCCATTACTTGTATTAATATATATATATATATATATATATATATATATATATAAAACTATGAACATAAAGAGCCAGGTAAACCTACCTAGGTTTCATCTACGCGGATCGTCAGGGTGAACTGGCGATCCGTGTAAGCGAAACCTAGGTAGGTTTACCTGGCTTTTTAGGTTCATAGTTAGATTTGCTCTACTTAGTGTATTGAGCACTTTACTTAGTTACTTTTGCTTTACTCGTTTTGGAGTTTTTTTTTCTTTGGACTCTGAGCTTGGATTCTGGACGATTGTTTTCGCTACAATTACATGTTCTTGTTTCTTTCTTTTTTTATCCCTTATTTTTCCTTAGGCATTGGTTTGTTCATTTACAAACCAAAATATATAATGTTTTTCCAGACGAATGTAAAGTGGGGGAAATTTCCTATTTAAAATTATTAATAACTTTATTAATTATTGGTGGATTTTAATAAAACATGTTTTATTTTGAACAGTATAACGATAGAAGTACAGTGTTAAAATTCTACGTAGGCACCCGCGTTGTCAACCAGTGTTTGTAATCGTCTGGGTATATCCTTGAACCTGCACCTTCTGCACATTTTCTTCCAATCTGGATGTTGAAGGACGACCGCTTCTGTGATGATCTACCACAGATTCCATAGACATCATCTTGGAATGACAATTTCTGATAGTATATGGTATTTACTGAAGTACGTGATCCATAAACCCTGCGCCACCATCTCTGCACTTGTATCACGGATTGCCACACTTCGTAACAGGATACTAGCTGAGCAGGCCCATACAGTATCAGATGTTGTGCCATTCTGGTCTATACTTGTCACTCTGGAATAAAAATAAAAATTAGCAATGAAATTCTCCCATTTTAGAGATCACAATATATTTTGTTTCTTGCAAATGTAATGATATTAACAAAAGTTATAAGTAATTTTCAATAGGCAGTTTCTTTCTACCCACCCCCTGTATATTCATTCACACACACATACATACAGAGCAGTTGCCATGAAAATAATTGTAGAAAAGACAGAGGGAAACCACGTCATGTGAAAGCCGTGTCACATTGGTGAGAAAGTGACTGAAGTCGAAATGCCAAGTCGGGACCAATTACATTGCAGATCATTCATTGGATTTTGTGAAGAACCTCGAGATGAGTAGCAGGAGCGACAGACCAGATATGGCAACGGTATTCAATGCACGGACGAATGGTAGATTTACAAATGTGCAAGATGGACTTTGACGAGAAAAACCTTTTGGCACGATACAGTGCCCCAACTTTATTTATTTCTATAAATGTTATTTTTAGTGGATCTACATGTTTGAATTACTACCCCTGTTTCTTTTTCTTTTTTTAAACAGTGAAGTTAATAGCAACCCACCTAAACAGAGAAGTCCTACTAAAGACAAATTGAACCTGCATCCCTTTTAGGATGTTTGTTATTTACTTCACTGTTTAAAAAATAAATAAAAAGCAGAGATAGCAACTCAAAGACGTGTATGCATTAAAAACAGCATTTATAGTAATAAGAAATAATAGCGGATAAAAAATCCTTTCAAAAATAAATGGAGGTTGAGAAAAAAACTCCCCATTTTAAATTGTTAATATCTCTCCATAAAACATGTTTTATTTTGAACAGTAAATTGATAGAAATACAAAGCAGTGTCAAAATTCTACCTTTCGCACATTTTCTACGGATCTGGATGTTGAAGTACGACAGCTTTTATGGGTACCTACCACAAATTCAGTACTCATCAGCTTGGCATGACAATTTCTGATCCACGAACACTGTGCCAGCATCTCTGCACACATACCACAGACTGCCACACTTCGTAATTCGATGAAAGCTGAGCACACACATGCAGGGTCAGACGTTGTGTCATTCTGGGATTCACATTTCCTGTACTCATCAGCTTGGCATGACAATTTCTGATCCACGAACACTGTGTCAGCATCTCTGCACACATACCACAGACTGTCGACACTTCGTAATGGGATGTAAACTGAGCACGCACATGCAGGGTCAGGTGTTGTGTTATTCTGGGATTCACTTTGAAATGATAACGGAAAGTAGCAATGAAATTCTACCATTTTAGAGATCACAATATATTTTGGTTCTTACAAATGTGTTCATATTAACAAAAGTTATAATTCATTTTCAATAGAGAGTTTCTTTCTATCCACATCAAGTAGTAGTTTTTCTACTTGTGCTCTTTTTATTAAAGGGTAAGTTTAAAATTCGCTTTCAAAATTTTTGTTAGCTTACGATTAAGCTTCAGCCGCATGTAAGAATTTTAAGTGGATATTGAAAAAGAAAAAAACTTCTATTTACAATTATGTCAAAAATATTTTTAACATATTCCAATTAAGCAAATTCAGATCTGTTTAGCAAGTGACTCATAATGGACCTTTTAAATAAGGCCGTATATTTAGTCTTTTGCATTCATACCAACAGGCAGTAAGTAATAAGATATCGTAGTTCATGATAAGAAGAAAAAAATCACTCTTCTCATTGATGGTGCGATCCCAGATGTCGCTGCCCGCCAGCCTCCAGCCCCACTCCCCAAAAAGAAAGAATAAAAAATGTAAAAAAATGGAGAAAAGAAGACCAATTTAGTATTGAGACTTTTAAACCGTCGAGAGTCATCGAGTGTAAACCTTAAGAATAGGAGAGTACCAGTTGTTATTGGAGCACTCGAATCTTATAAGATGTTGCTGGCCCTATGCATCTAAAAATGAAACTCTACAATAAACAAAATAAGTACAGAAATGAAAAACAAAAAACAGAAAATATAAAAAACACAGAACTAATAAAAACATAAAATAAATAAAAAAGAATTAAAATCAGAAATATTAAAAAATTAAAATGAATAAAAAGAATAAATAATAAAAATACAGAAAAAAAACAGACAATAAACAAAAATCAGAAAAAATAAAAAACATAAACAAAATAAAATAAAGATAAGTACAGAAAATTTGACAGTATTTCTGGGGAAGTTTACACGTTACAAAAGTGACACATTTTTATGTGTTTTGTTGAAACTAGAATTTTTTTGCAACACGATGACACATATTGAAATCCTCACGGTATTTAATATTGTCGAAGTTATTTTTGTCGAGATTTACAAACTCGACGTTTCGTTCAATTTTGCAATGAAATTTAAATAAACTGATTTGTTTGGAAAGGCACTTTGACAAAAACACTACTTCACGGTTTTAAAATTTCTTTAATTTAATTTTATAGGACTTCATGGTAAACAATATTTTTCAAGAAAATTTTCTTTTAACAGCTAAGATAAAATCTTATAATTTCTTACTCTTGAGCATGCAACATACAACTTGCCATGAGTAAATATTTCTTTCTGGAGCCAAATTCCAACTTTTTAAAGCGTTTAGCTCTTTGATTTGTTTATAGCTCTCGCAAACGCAGGGCGAACTGGAAACTGGACTCTTGTCCATTCGAAAGGATAATCGGGTGGTTTAGGAATAAACTTTATTCTTGGGAATAATATCACCCATCGTGTTCCAAACACGGTACATTGTAGTAGTCTTTTGCTAGCAAGTGTGTCGAACGTAAGAGTTGTTCCATTAAATAGGCCTTCCTGAGAATTTATATTGCTCAATAGTATCATTGGCATTCCTGGTTTCAACAATAGTTTGTATCTTGGAAATCCGTTTGGCACTAATGTATTCAAATACTCGACATTGAAACGTATGGTATCATTTGCATTAGCGAGGCTATCTGCATTCCTCAACTTTATTGAATTTCCATCGAGTCAATTATGCATTGTCTCGTTTATATCACGACGACTCTTGAAATCCTCTGCCTATTTGAAACTCTCTCTGCTGTGTTTATATTTACAGTGGCTACTATTGTGCATTATATTTTACAAGAATTAAATATATATAAAAAAAAATTAAAGAAAAGATATGCAAAAAATCAATACTGCGTTATTATTAAATAAGTATTTATTTTAATCATTAAATTGTTTTTAAAATACTGGGAGTATTTTGTGTGTTAAATAATCTTTTAATTTTGCTCTCAAAATTCATGAAAATTTATTGTACTAAGCTACGCACCCTAGTAAAATCAACTGTACTTTGTATCCCCTTACCTATTTGCACTTCTCCACAAAATTTGGTTTTGATCGGTCAATGTACGGCTATTTTAGAGGGTGTGAAGGACGGTCGGACAGACGGACTAACGGAAGTCACAGAATTTTATATATAGATTTCCTGTTTTCTGCTCGCGAAAAGCAGTCAAGATAGATATACCAATGCCGAATCGATGATAAAACCATCATATACGATCTCAAACGGAAATACATGAGTCGTCAGCACTGACTTAAATATTATTCACACATGCCCTCGTAATATTTTCAGTTTTCGTTCATTTATCCCAAAGGTTCTCAACCTCGGGGTCCATGTAACATTACTGGGGTCCACACAAAAATAGTTATTTTTCTAGTGTACATAAATTTGTTTCATAGAATTTAGTTGTTAAATACAAAAATGTCGTCTTTGTGACATCCAGTCAATTATGCATTGTCTCGTTTATATCACGACGACTCTTGAAATCCTCTGCCTATTTGAAACTCTCTCTGCTGTGTTTACATTTACAGTCGCTACTAATGTGTATCATATTTTACAAGAATGAAATATATATAAAAAATTAAAGAAAAGATATGCAAAAACAATATTGCATTTTTATTAAATAAGTATTTGTTATTTTAATCATTTAATTGTTTTTTTAATACTGTGAGTATTTCGTATGTAAATAATAAAACTTTTAATTAAAAAAAAACATAATGAAAATGTATTGTACTCAGCTACGCACCCTAGTAAAACCAATTGTACTTTGTACCCCCTTACCTGTTTGCACTTTTTCCCAAAATTTGGTTTCGATTGGTCAATGTATGACTATTTTAGAGGGTGTGACGAACGGACCAACGGGCGGACTAACAGAAATCATAAAATTATATATATATATATATATATATATATATATATATACATACAGATAGATAGATAGATAGATAGATACAATAGCTTTTGGTGGTAGTAGGGGAACTATCATGAAAGCTTGAAATGTAATAATAAACACACACACTAAAGAAAAAAATGCCGTCTTTGTAACGAAATTGATATCATAAGTAAAAGTAACAAAATGACTCAAAAGAATATATTCAGGTGTTTTGAAAATAATTACGTATTTCACTGCAATGAATTATAATTCAACCAACCAACGAAGGAAGATTGGTTGATCTGGTTTATGGTATATCAACCTTTTTTTCAGGTTATTTAATGCCGACATCTTTCGTTTTGATAAACAATAGTAAAGAGTAGACGAAGTTTTGGTTTGCACGAGAGTAAAGGTTAGATAAAAGGTTTAGTTTGCACAAGAGTAAAGGGTAGACAAAAGGTTTGGTTTCCACGAGAGTAAAGGTTAGACAAAGGTTTGGGTTGCACGAGAGTAAAGGTTAGACAAATGTTGGGTTTGCACGAGAGTAAAGGTTAGACAAAAGGTTTGGCTTGCACAAAAGTAAAGGTTAGACAAATGTTTGGATTGCACGCGAATAAAGGTTAGACAAAGGTTTGGTTTGCACGAGAGTAAAGGGTAGACAAAAGGTTTGGTTTGCACGAGAGTAAGGGTTAGACACATCAACAAAGGTTCTTTGTGAAGGATTTACTTTTTATATTTTGGTTCCTTTTCTTAGTTTCTGGTGAATATTTGGAAATAAATTGTCCCGTGTCTTATTATTTCGGATTCCGCAATGTCAACATTAGCCATTTCTCAGTCATTATGATTTTGGTTATTGGTATCTCTGGCCTTAGTCAGTTGTCTATCGGATTTATACAGAATGCGATGGATAAATTGTCTTTTAAATTACGCAAAAAAGAAAATAACACAGAATCTCATTTTAACATATATATTTACCAAAATAGCACAAAAATATCCTGAAATACTAAAGAGTAAATTTATTCAATAAAATCGCCATTGGCTTCAACCACGGCCTTCTGACGACTTCGGAATCTTCTGCAACTTTTCTGGACGGTCTCCTTGTTTAAGTTGGTGAATGCTGTCATAATAATTGCCTTTAGTTCATCTTTGGTGTTCGAAAGAGTTTTGTTGGTATATTGCTCAACTGAACCCCCCACATAATAATCAAGGGGATTACAGTCTGGGAAGTTAGGCGGCTAGATGTAACGGATGAAAGGATTGCAGAAATTGCCTAACAGCCATGACTGGCTCGTCATGTTTGTGTGGCATGGTGCAGAGCTCTGTTGTCAGACATAGGGTTTCCCAGCAGCCACCCTCTTGACCCAGGGCAGCACTAGCTCCTCTAGGTACTTGTTGTAAGCCTCCGTGTCGAGTGTGAGGCCCTCACCAACGAATTCTGGAGTCCTTTTCTCATTAGAACGATAGAAGTAATTTTTCCGAGCTGCCGTGCCTTTGTAATCATCATGAGACTCATTCAACTCTTTCCTAATCCTCTGTATCGTCCTCAGATTGACACCACAAACTCTGAAATGTTTATATTGGAGCTTCCGGCGCGAATGTCGGGCAAGACAGCATGCTGTTTCCAAATTTCTCGAAGAGGGAATTGCGTCATGGTGCTCTTTTTTCTCACAGGCGGTTCCCAGCTGATCCTACTATACTGTGCAGTCGACAAAATAAAAAACAAACAACGCGCATGCGCGAAATTAAAAATATAAAATTGAGACAGTTTACCCATCGCATAGCCAAATCAGCAAGTCAAGTGCTATTAATTAAATCGATCAAATATTCAGTAGTGAAAACTTCAGGTTAAATTTCAATTAATAAGTACGCGTCATATATGGCAATAAAGCCACTAAGACTCATGGGATTACTGAGTGTGAAAGATTATAAGAAAAAGAAAACATTATTAAAGAGCGAGAACAGGAACTAAGATAGAAGATAACGATTGACATTGCCTTTAAATTTTCGAATTAGTTGACTAGAAAACAAGAGGCCGGAAGAGAGTTCCACAAGCGAGAAGTGCCAGCGAAGAAACTGTTAGCATAGAACTTACGGTTACATCTAGCAATTTTAACTGTAAAATGATGAGACCTAGCCGCCAATCTAGTATTGCGCGTAAATTCATAAAGTCTAACTGCCAAAGTGGAAAGCTCATCAGAACAATTACCATGAAAATATTTATAGAAAAGGCACAGAGAATCTACGTTGCAGCGGTAGGACTGAAGCCAAGAGGCCAGAACAAGTCTGATAACCTTGCAGATTTTTTGGATTTTATTAGGAATCTCTAAATACATAATAGAAGCACCAAACCAAATGTAGCAGCAATATTCAATGCATGTGCGTATGGTAATGGTTATATTAACCTATAAGGAAACATTTGACATTCATTAACTGAGCAGCCAGTATTGCTTTTGGTTGAAATTTAGAAAGTTTTCTCTTAAAACATTTTTTCAGGAAAACAGATTTCTCAAGTTCAATAGCTGTTATCGCTCTTTCAAGTATGGATAGGGGTTTATTTCCTAACCCTTTTTTTTGAAGTAGTGTGGAATGTTAACATCTGGATTATGTCTTTTTTCTTTTTGAGTTACATGTGCTATCCATTTTAGTTGTTGCTGCTGTTGGTAGTCCTCAAGGGATGCGGTTTCCATTATTTGGTATAGTTCTTTATTTGTGAATCTTTAGCGCCAGTTTACATTTTGTTCAAAGAAGGCATTACAAAAGAGTTTCTTGTTGATAATGATGTCATTGTACTTTTGTACTTTGCGAATTTCTGTTTTCAAATATCGCTTCTTCACATATCATGTCAGTGTTTAATGTCTTGCATTTCCACGTGTTAGTTTGTATTGTTGTCTCCTTGTTTCTTTTATTAAGAAATATATTTAGTATACTTGTTCCTAATTCAAATATATTTTATTTATGTTGAATTGTTTGATTTTATGGTTAATGCCTCTAATATTTTTATCCGCTTTTTACAGTTTCCTTCGTTGATCGTTAACCAGACTTTTTATAAAAGAGAAATTGCTATCAATATATATATATATATATATATATATATATATATATATATATATATATATATATATAATTATTTATTTAAATATTATAACATAAATATGTTATAAAATCACTACAAAAATAGCCATTTTGTTTCAACACTCTCGATGTCTTACACCGGGAGTGTTGAAACAAAACGGCTATTTTTGTAGTGATTTTATAACATATTTATGTTATAATATTTAAATAAATAATTATATCTGCTCTACTCTGTATTGAGCACTCTTTAAAGAATAATAATTGTTGGTTATTGGAATTTACTCCGTATATACCAATCCCACACTTGGGTATATATATATATATATATATATATATATATATATATATATATAAATTTATGGTTAAAGGTGCTCAATATCAGTGTATAGTGCAGATATAATTTTTTTTCTTTGAACTTTTTCTCTTGTTTTCCAGTAGGAGTACATAGGTTCGTCTATCGCCCGGTTCGCACCCCTTCCCGTCTATTGAACTGAAGTAGAAGATTATCCCTTGTTTCCGGTTCCTACTTTCAGCGTCTTATATGCACGTGTTTATCGTTGCTTGGAAATCATCCATGTAAACAAAAACAGACTATCATCAATTTCTTGTTCGTGTATTGCTTAATATATTGTGTAATTGTCATCTTCGATAATGGCTTATGTAAACCGAAAGCTTAGATTGGATTAAAAAATATGTATCAATATTGTGATTTTCTTTCATTGTTTAATGATAATGTTATTAAGCTTATCAGACGATATGAAAAGAACTTACATAAAATATATAGATAAGTCTTGTCTATATATTTTATGTAAGTTCTTTTCATTTATTGAAACATGTATGAATGAAAAAATTTAATGAAACATGTATGAATGAAAAAATGCTGCCTAAATACACACAATATATATATATATATATATATATATATATATATATATATATATATATATATATATATATTAAGCATTTCACCTCAAGCAAGGCGGGATGCCACTATTACGCAAGTGGTTACAGAGTGGGAGCGAGAATAAAGAGGCGTGATGGAGGAAAGGATGAAGAGGAGGACAGGGAATATGTTAGGACATCTGGAGATGGCGATTGACATTACATTCAAATAGTTGGAGATTATAGCTATCAAGGAAACAAGTAATAGAAATGGAATTCCACAGACGGGAGGTGCGAGACATGAAGCTATTGGAGTAGAAGAGACGGACACATTTAACCGTTTCGACATTAAAAGGGTGGGACCGTGATGCCAGCCTAGTAGCACCCTTAAATTCATGCAGTATGGGAACTAGCGAAAGTAGCTCGCCGGAGCAGTTACCATGAAAGTATTTGTAAAAAAGACAGAGGAAGGCGACGGCACGTCTGTGAGAGAGTGACTGTAGATGAGATGACAGATCAGGACCGACCAAATTGTTTATCCGTCTCTGGATCTTGTTGAGGCCTTAAGGCGAACAGCGGAGACACCAGACCATATATGGCAGCAGTATTCCATGCAAGGGCAAATTGTTGATTTATAAATTTGAAGGATGGTTTCGGACGAGAAAATCTTTTTGGCGCGACACAGGAAACCAACTGTCCTTGTGGTGGATAAAGTTATTGATTCAATGTAATTATTCCATCTCAGGTCAACGGACAGTGTGAGACCAAGCAGTCTCAAAGGGGTGCTCTCGTGGAGTTGAGCATCAGACATTCTAATGGGTGGCAGGGATGGTTCCCTGTGGTGAGTAATAGATAGCAGTTTTGTTTTAGAAGCATTACAGTTAACCAGCCAATTCCTGCCCCAGTCTACAACCGATTGGAGGTCCTTTTCGAGACTAACGGACAGGTTAGTTTTGTCAACGATAACAGACTTGCTATTGAGGCAGGAGTAAATAGTTGTGTTGTCAGCATAGATGCCTACTTGGGAACTGATGACATTGGGGAGATTGTTAATGAAGATAACGAACACAGTAGAGCCTAGGATATATACATATATATATATATATAAATATATATATATATATATATATATATATATATATATATATATATATATATATAAGACAAAACGAAAAGTTATATTAGCCGACGAAACGCGTTGTCTAAGATAAGTTTTCCTTTTGTTTTTATTCATATTGCCCTTGAAGGGAGTACATTTTTCTTTAAGATTTCTAGGATATACTGTTTGATAAATAAACGGAGCGTTTACTTAAATAAGAGTATCCTCTAATAATAATGTTTAAAGTGATACAAATTTGTCGGATTAATAAAAATCCATTCTAAAAGTATTCTCTTTGTTTACGAATATATGTGTGTGGAGGAGGGGTATGACAATTGGGAAAACGTCTTTTTTATAGTTACATTAAAAAATCCAAATTAATTTTTTTTAATATAACTATAAAAACAAAAACATTTCGATTTCATTTTTGACTTGAAAAAGTCAGAAGACGAAACGCGTCGGCAAAAAAAAAAAAAATTTTTTTTCAAATTGTCATACCAATTTGTCTTGTCCACAGAATTGATTAGGGAATTTAACTATATATATATATATATATATATATATATATATATATATATATATATATATATATATATATATATATATATATATATATATATATATATATATATTTCTGATAATATATATATATATTTCTGATAAATTAAGACATTTATTTATGGTAATATTAGTATACAGATATTTCATATCTCAACTATTTATTTTTTTTACGTTTGTATCTTTGATTTTATTTAATAAGCTACCGGAAATCTTTTAAGGTGTACAGAACTGATTGTACCAATCAGTGGGTTTAGAATTTTTGTGATATCACGAAATTCTTTGAGTGTCATAACTACTGGTTACATTGGAATATTAATTTTATGTATTTTTGGTAATATATATATATATATATATATATATATATATATATATAATATATATATATTAGTGTCTTTAACCGAAATCCTTCTCGTCATAGATTCTTGAATTTTCAATATCTGTTGAGTTTCGTATCCAAACGTAAAAAAAAAAAATCAATTTTCTTTAGAAGTAGTGGATTTTCATTTATTAATCCGACAGATTTGATTACTTAAATATTATTTTTAGTGGATACTCGTATTGGAGCAAACGCTCCGTTTATTTATTAAACAGTATGCCCATTTTTTTCCTCTATCAGTCTGAATATTCGAGAAATCTTATTAAAGAAAAGGATGCGCTCTACGGATGGGTACGAACCTACGTCGGACTCTGTCGGATTAATCCTTTACCACTTTAGAAAATTGCTTTGGGTACACTACTGGGCCGATATGGAAATTTCGAGAAACTATCACGAGAACATATATATATATATATATATATATATATATATATATATATATATATATATATATATATATATATATACATATATAATATTTTAAATTAACTAATTTAAAATATGTTTTTTCGCTACACAGTAATAACCATGTTTCAAAAACTTTAGCTAAAAATTTCAAATTTATTATATTATTATATAATTAAATTTGAAGTTTTTAACTACAGTTTTTGAAACATGGTTATTACTGTGTAGCGAAAAAATTATTTTAAATCTGTTAATTTATAATATTTATGCTCTGTAAATTTACATTAAGCACTGTTTTGTAAAAATAAAAAATATCAATAAGAACACCGGATTATATATCTTACTGTTCTTTCTTTTTATATATATATAAATATATATATATATATGTAAGCAAATATGTGGATGTAGATCCGACGGTATGATGAAAATGTGGAAAAGACAAAGCAAAATCCGAATATGTGAGTTTACTGTTTTTTTTATTTTGTTTTTTTGTTTTTGTTTTTGTTATTCTGTCAAACAGAATAACAAAAACAAAATAAAAAAAACAGTAAACTCACATATTCGGATTTTGCTTTGTCTTTTCCACATTGTCATCATATATATATATATATATATATATATATATATATATATATATATATATATATATTTATATATATATATATATATATATATTACACAGCAAAAAATCCTAAATTACTTCATGTGGGTATAGCCTATTTCAAGCACAACCTTGCGGCAGTCCTCTTCTACCCTGGAGTGAATTTTTTCTCGGAATCAGGGCTCACTTTGTAATCAGTTTTAATATTTGATATTACTAGGATCCACCTGGATTATATACCAACTGATCCATTACCTGTACTATATATATATATATATATATATATATATATATATATATATATATATATATATATATATATATATATATATATATATATGAACAAGGACTTGATACTACAGAACAAATATACTTGAAAAGGCACATAGATATGTTCCTTTAGAATTTTTGCAACGAACACGTTTACAGAAGGAATCCTTTGGTATAAATGAGACAAGACAAAAGACAATATCCACGAAAATCAAAATAGTAAATAAGGAGGGGAAATTTCGGAACACGGCTAAAAACATTTTATTAGTAAAATAATTCACGAATAAAAAGTAAATGTTCCATGTGAGTACTCAAAAGGAAAAAAATGTTTCTCACACCCTCCAAATAAACGTAATGAGCGAATAAAATGCTCTTTCCTGTTCTGTCAACCATTTACACCAGGCGATTAACTATAAATCAAATAGCCAATGCTATTAGCATATCCCGTGAGGGAGTTGATAATATTCTGCACAATGAACTTGGCATGACGAAGGTTTCTGCTCGGTGGGTTCTACTTCTTCTGACACCTGATCAAAAGCGAACCAGACACACACACACACACACACACACACACACACACACACACACACACACACATATATATATGTGTGTGTGTGTGTGTATTTATTTCGTTAAATAGGACTAACAAAGTAATTTTGTTTAGTTTTTCCATGATATTTTTTCTATAAGTACACGTTTTATTTTCTGAACATCTATCTATCTATCTATCTATCTATCTATCTCAGTCTTTCATATCTATCTATCTATCTATCTATCTCAGTCTTTCATATCAATCTATCTATCTGTCTCAGTCTTTTCGTATCTATCTATCATGGTCTTTACAAATCAATCTTCAAGTGTTTATCTCTTCTTATCAATAATCAGAAGCGACAGAAGTACGCGCTGTATACGTTTTATAGACAGAAATAGAGATATGGAGTAACCGAAAAATCCATGCGCGCACACACACATACACACACTAAGACGTACACATTCAAACATATCTCTCTATGTGTGGTTGGTTGAACTTACGAGCTAGATTTCGTAGAAATAACATGCATTAAATTCCAAAGTAACTTGGCATTACCCATCTCCTCTTCAAATAGGAAATAAGTGGTGGTGGGTTGAATGATGCAAATAGCAGTGAAGAGTTAATGACCAGACTACATCTCTGCAGGTAAGCAAACTTTCTAAGGCAGGTGTGGATAGATATAAAAAAAAATATCTGAGGTAGATAGATTCGAAGCAGACCGTAATAGATAGATAGATAGATAGATAGATAGATAGATTCGAAGAAGACTGATAAATAGATAGAGAGATTCGAAGAAGACTGTGATAGATAGATAGATAGATAGATAGATAGATAGATAGATAGATAGATAGATAGATAGATAGATTTGAAGCAGACTGTGATAGATTGATTCGAAGCAGACTATGATAGAGAGATAAATAGTTTCGAAGCAGACTGTGATAGATAGATAGATTCGAAGAAGACTGTGATAGATAGATAGATAGATAGATAGATAGATAGATAGATAGAAAGATAGATAGATTTGAAGCAGACTGTGATAGATTGATTCAAAGCAGACTATGATAGAGAGATAAATAGTTTCGAAGCAGACTGTGATAGATAGATAGATAGATGTATAGATAGATAGATAGATAGATAGATAGATAGATAGATAGATAGAAAGATAGATAGATTTGAAGCAGACTGTGATAGATTGATTCGAAGCAGACTATGATAGAGAGATAAATAGTTTCGAAGCAGACTGTGATAGATAGATAGATAGATAGATAGATAGATAGATAGAGAGGGTGGGAGAGATCCTCTCTCGGTAGTAAGTCTGATCAGGTCGATAAGGTCAAATTGCCAGCTGATCTAAGAAATGACCTACAGTCTATTGTTAATTGGGACAAGGAATCGCTTCATAATGTTAACGCCTCCAAAAGGAATCTTCTTTGTATCAGTCACCTGAAAGATCCCCCTTTTGCCACCCATCAGCATGGCTGATACTAATCTCCATCAGAGTGTTCAGTTGCACCTTCTCGGGCTAATATTCTCGGCTGATATGAAGTGGAAAGATGTTACTGAATCCATTGCTAGGTCAGCTGCCAAGAAAGACAGTAAACCAACTTTCTTAGCTGCTGACCTAGCATACTAGACAATTTTTCTTTCCTAAATCTATCTTACATGTTTATAAGTCTATATCATTTGTCCATCCTTTGAATATTACTGACACATACGGTCCGATGATACTGCAGTATATTTAGTGATTCATTATAAAATCCAAAGAAGAATCAGCAATATTATTGGTCCTGACCTGGCATCCGGTCTTCACCCCCTTTCACACCGCTGCAACGTAGATTCTCTGTGCCTTTTCTATAAATATTTTCATGGTAATTGTTCTGATGAGCTTTGCTCATTTGGCCCTTTTTTTCTGTCCCTATTTTTCTTTTAGTTTAATTCCCCATCCCTTCCCTCGTTAGGTGGTTAGTGATGTCAGTTCGCAGGTGGATGCGGGGCGCCTTTCGTTTCGCGTGAGTGTTTTCGTATTTGTTGTTGTGTCTGAATGAGTGCGTGTCAGTGTGTGTGCTTGGGATGGATGAATGTTCTATAATATAATAGTCCCGCATTGATTTCGGCCAGTGAACTGGTATTTCTGCCACATTTAGTTATTGTGGGGGTTTTATTTACTAATAATATTTTCTTTAGTTTCTTGTAAATATTTTGTATTCATTTGTATATACTCATTGGGGTTAAGTTTTTAAAATTGTTATTTTATTCCCTTCCCCCCACAGACATTGAATTGTAAATATGGGGACGAGTTAGTATTTTCATAGAGACAGTGCGGTATTATGGTGGTTGTAGTAAGAACGGTTCGTATGATTGTGGTGTTTTGGTGTAAGGAATAATGTTCGTACGATTGGGTCAGTGTTTGCGGCTAGCTAAGTTATAGTTAAGACAGATGAAGACCGTCTCTTTTCCCCAATCCCCCCTTCGGCCTTGTGCCACATTTCTGTATATCCTACAGAATAAATATCGCTTTCCTCTTTGGCAGCTAGACTTTATGAATTTAAGCGTAATACTAGATTGGCGGCAAGGTCTCATCATTTTACAGTTAAAATTGCTAAATGTAACCGTAAGTTCTATGCTAACAGTTTCTTCTCTGGCACTTCTCGCTTGTGGAACTCTCTTCCGGCTTCTTGTTTTCTAGTCAACTTTCGAAAATTTAAAGGCAATGTCAATCGTTATCTTCTATTTTAGTTCCTGTTCTCGCTCTTTAATAATGTTTTCTTTTTCTTATAATCTTTCACACTCAGTAATCCCATGAGTCTTAGTGGCTTTATTGCCATTTACGACGCGTACTTATTAATTGAATTTTGACCTGAAGTTTTCACTATTGAATATTTGAACTTTTTTAAAGTTCCATACTGTCAAGCCAACTTTGATCTTCAAAAATTTTAAATAAATGTCAATCGTTATCTACTGACTTCCTGATTACTCTTCAATTGTTCTTGCTCCTTAATAATGTTTCCCTTTGTTCTTATTGTTTCACACTAAGTATAGCCTTGTGTCTTAGTGGCTTTACTGACATGCATGGGGCGAATTGATTAAAAAAAGAAAAAAACAGACAGTAACATATGAATAGATTGTGATAGATTGATTGATAGACTGATAAGATCAGATTGAAATAGATGGATAAATACGGACAGACAGGAATAGACAGACTGATAGATAGATAGATAGATATAAATAGACTTATATACGAACAGACAGGAATGGATAGATAGATAGATAGATACGAATTGGCTGAAATAGATGGATACATACGAACACACAGGTATAGACACACACACACACACACACACACATATATATATATATATATATATATATATATATATATATATATATATATATATATATATATATATATATATGTATATATATATATATATAATATACCCAAGTTTAGGATTGGTATATACGGAGTGAAAACATATTTATGTTGTAATATTCAAATAAATAATTATATATATATAATATATTATTTACATTATTCGGAATATTGTCCTCATCTTTGTCGCCATATTTATTACAACGCTTCGGCCGTTGTATGCTCCGGCCTTCTTCAGGTGGTTGGAATTTCGAACTGAACCCTTTATTTCGCTCACTGGGGTAAGTTCCATGTTTAATGGATGTCAGTTAAAAGTTCTCCACTGCCTTAGACAGGTATTGAACTCACACTCTTTGGGTCCTGTCACTGGATCTAACTAACGCCTTTATCCACTGTGCCATGTGTATATGTATTTCTGGGTATTATAAACCTAATGTCTTCAGCAACCATTTTTTACCAGTGCTCATATTGTAATTTTTGCTGTTATCATTACATGTTTTTAACAGAGCTCATATTGCAACTTTGTTGTTATTATCGCTTTTCTTTGGCACTCCTTATTACTGGTTCCCATATTGTATTCATTTCTATGCTTGGTCAGCATATGATTTGTGGTTTAGCATATGTGCTGATTCCTTAAGTTTGCGAATTTTCCAATGGTGTTCTTTGTCTATGATCTCAACCCGATCCCACAGAGGGCGGTGATCTCCCTTCTCTCTCCATATATGATCAGCCACGCCTGATTTTTCCATTTCCCCTCGTGTTACTGCTTTCTGGTGTTCTTGAAGCCTTACCTTAAGGGGGCGGCCTGTCTCCCCTTTATATTTCTTTCCGCAGCTGCACGGAATATCGTACACACAGTCTTTATTCGTGTTTTCCTTTATGAGGGAACTTATTCGGGAGAGATATCAGTGAAGTGTCGTCAAGCTTTTGAAGGTTGTCCTGATGTTATATGGACCTTTGTATTTTCTCTGATAACCCCTTCACATACGGCAGGCATACTGTTTTCTGAGTGTTGTTGTCTTCCTCCTCCTCCTCCTCTTGTACCTGCCTATCCCAGTTTTTGGGGGCTGCTGCCATGTACCCAGGGTAGTTGTTACGTTGTACTGACCAATTCTTTATCTAATGTCTCTGGGTCGCCACTTATGACTTTTGCTCAGTGTTGTAAACAGCGGACGATCCCTTTCTTTACGCTGTATGGATGGTGGGAGTTGAAATTGAGGTACTGTCCGGTGAATGTCGGTTTACGGTATACGGATGTCTTGAACCTATGCTCTGTTCGAGATATTAGAACATCCAGGAATGGGAGTGTGTTGTTACTCTCTCTCTCCATTGTGAACTGTATCGAAGGTCTTATTGAGTTCACATGGTCCAGTAGAACCTGAACATCTTCTTGGTGTGGCCAGAGTATGACGGTATCATCTATGTATCTTAACCATATAGTTGGCTTTAGAGATATAGATTCTAATGTCATTTCCTCAAAGTATTCCATGTATATATTCGCCATTGCTGGTGATAATGGCGAGCCTATTGCTATGCCCTCATCCTGTCGATATATGTGTGATCCCATTCCGAAGTGTGTTGTTTGTGTACGGAAAGTTAACATCTCCATCAGATTATCTATTGAAATACTGGTCCGTTCTTCTAGGGATGAGTCAGAGGCCAATCTGTCTCTGACTACTGAGAGTGCCTCCTCCGTGTGTACCTTGGTGAACAAACTTACCACGTCCAAGCTCACCATCTGGTTGGATAGGATGGAAGCATCTTTGATTAGTTCCAGGAAGTGGGCGGAGTTTCAGACATATGAAGGAGACTTTCCGATCAATGGGTCAATTATATCTACAAGGAAGCGACTCAGAGGGTGACACACAGAGCCTTGGCAACTAACAATCGGCCTGAACGGAATACCGTCTTTGTGAATCTTAGAGAGACCGTATATGTGACGTAGCTTGGTGTAACGCTGCGATAACTGCCTATACGTCTTAGGTGCGAAGTGACCCTTGTTCTTGATTAGTATCTGTGACAGTTTGCGTTCAGTTTTCATTGTAGGATCCTTTTTTACTTTGCTGTAGCTACCATTACTAATGAGGTCTTCCAGATTTCTTGTATAATCTGATTTGTCCATCACTACAGTCGCATTGCCTTTGTCAGCCGGTAGTATGATTATGTTTTCGTTCCTCTATAGGGATCAGATCGCCAGCCTCTCCAGTTTTGTTATGTTAGACCTGGGCGGCTTGGTCTTCTCCAAGGTCTGTCTCACCTTCCATCTCAGTTCATCCGCCTGAGCCTGAGGGATGTTGAAGGCCACCTCCTCGACTCTGGCAATGATGTCCAAGTATGGCACTCGCCTGATGGTTATGGCGAAGTTGAGACCCTTATTCAATACTGACCCCTCAGAGGCACTCAGCTGATATTGGCTGATATTGACTACTACTTTCACTGGCACGTGGAACTAGAACAGTCTACCCCAGTGAGCGAAATAAAGGGTTCAGTTCGACATTCCAACCACCTGAAGACGGCCGGAGCGTACAACGGCCGAAACGTTGTAATAAATATGGCGACAAAGATGAGGACAACAGTCCGAATAATGTAAATAATGTATATAATACCTCATCTCAGAAATATAGACATATATATATATATATATATATATATATATATAT
>OZ038519.1:44062975-44157975 GCA_964036315.1 Acanthosepion esculentum | reverse complement strand
AATCTGAATTCAAACCAGCCTGGAGAGGGCTGGGCTCCGACAGGCTATCTTGCCCAAGAAATACCACTTCTATGGTGCCCCTATGACCCTCATGGGTTACAGGACGTGATCATGATCGAACCAATTTTGAACTCTATATGGAAGCTATTATTACCTCAACTCATATTAATCCTACAAGCGGCAGTCGTGAAAAATTTACGGTTTTCCTATCTGAATTTTCTGACCAATCATAATTCTTAAGTTAATTAACCGTGGAGATTCGGCAATTGCATCGTTAAATATTTGAGTGTAACAACTTTAACAAATTATTGCAATCTTACGGTTGAATGCAGATCTTTATATGAAAAGTTAGAGGGTACAAATAAAAAGTTTCGAAACTGGCATGGTCTCCATTTCACTGTAGCAGACGTTAAATTCATGAAATTTTTATCATTTTTTACTAATATTAACCCAATAAAGGGCCCAAGAGCCACACAAGGTAGAGGGTTACCGTGTGGAGTTATATTAGCATATTAAAGAACAAGCGTTAAGAGTATAGAGCTGAAGCAGACTTTAGAAGGAAGAGGAAACCCAATTCGAAACAGGAAAAAAGAGATAAACCTCTTGTCCTGTTTAAAAGATGGAGGGGTTGAACCGGATGATAAGCGAAGCTGTCTACTCTTGCTTCTCTTTATTTCTTGCTTTCTTATTATGGTGATTTTCTAAGCATAGCTTAGCATAAGGTCGAAATTATGTATGATGTTTTTTTTTTCTTACGAAAACATCTTGAGAATCTTTTTCTTCCCTCTTTCCTCACAAGCAAAACGGAATGGTTTATTACTTACCTGAGGCAATGCCATGACATGGCGTAGGTGCTAGCTTATCTAACGAAGAAACAAGCAGAATTTTGGGGCTATCATTATTTATATGCGAACTGTTGTTCCCATCTTTGTCGTTATTAATTATCAAAGCGTTTCCGCTATTATGCACCCGGCCTTCATCGGGTGCTTGTTGATCCGGGTAACCATCCGGGAATTTCAAACTGAACCCTTTATTTCATCTATGTTACGCTGTCCATGTCAAAGTCTGCACTACTCGGCCCAGAGATCGAACTCACGAACTAACGCCTTAATCTACGAGTTTGTTATCCCGTGGGAAATCTTGAGTGGAGAAGATCAATGGATAAAAATATATCTCTATTTAAAATACTTGGCTATATTACATTAAAAGTTCACTTATGTCTCTAGTGAATTTTTTCAGACTCATTTTTTTTTTAACCCTTTGAGCCCTGGCCACCGCTTTACCGGTGGTAGAGTTAAATGACGCAATGCCCAGCCACCAGTTGAACAGTGGTAGAGAAAAATGACTTAATGCTCAGCTACTGATGAACAGTGGGTAAACACTTGTAACTATTTTTATATCTACCGTGAAAAATCACATAACAATTATTTGCGAATTTTGACTCGGGAGTTCAGGCAGAAGGGCTAAAATTGTTCAGGAACGCAGGGCTCAAAGGGTGAAAACAAGTTATGATGCAAACTTATTTGACTTTGTTTTTCCTTAAAAGATTCTATTGCATGTCATAAACATATTCAAAATTGTTTGATCATATGTGTTGGATAATTTCTTTTAGTAATGAGATTTTGCTTGACATATTTTGCTTTGATATAAAGCTCTCGAAAATCTTTCGGTTGAACACTGTTGAGAGATAGGCGAATTCTATAAACAGCAGCTATCAGCGCTAAAGCATCGCTCTTTATTAATGAATAGAGCACTCTGTCTGTCTGATGTTTACATTCGTAAAAACAATACGCTAGAATTCGCCTTTCTCTCTGACTGATACCAAAACAGTCGGGTTTCGATCCTGGCTTGAAGCATTCAGTCGTACTGAGGAGCTGTGATACAGCGAATCAGGCATGTATGCGAATGACATTATATATATATATATATATATATATATATATATATATATATATATATATATATATATATATATAATTTCAATCGTTTCACCCCACTCAAGGCAACAATGCCAATAGAATGCGAGGGTGGTGACAGGATTTGAAAGTGAAAGAGAATGAGAATGGAAAGACTGAAAATGGGGAGGATTGAGGAAAGGACAAAATAAGAACAGAGTTCAAGTAGACAGAAGATGGTGATTGACGTTGCATTTTAATTTTTGAGGATTGTAGTTATCAGGGAAGTAAAAAATCGGAAGAGAGTTTCACAGATAAGAAGTGTGAGAAAAAAAAATCGAGTAAAATTTGCATCTAGCTAGTTCAACAGTAAAACGGTGAGACGCTTAAATTCATGTAGTTGGGGCACCAGGTAAAAAAGTTCATCCAAGCAGTTTCCATGAAAATATTTGTAGAAAAGACAGAGGGAAGCCACTTGCCATCGGTGAGAAAGTGACTGGAGATTAGATACCTGATCAGGATCGACTGTTTTGCAGGCCCTTCTCAGGATCTGGTCAAGAATCTCGAGATGCACATGGGCACCAGACTAGATAGAGCAATAGTATTCAAGAATGGTAGATTTATAAATGTGAAAGATGAGTGGTAGATTTATAAATGTGCAAGATGGATTTAGACATGACAAATTTGGCGGCACGACACCGTGAACCAGCCTTCCTCACATCAGAAGCAGCAAGTGACTCACTATAGTCGGTCCACTTCATGTCAGTGGAAAACGTGAGGACAAGTAGGCGTAGAGTGTTGCTCTCCTAGAGTTCAGCATCATGTAGGAGGCCAGCATGCCAAACCCTATCGAACGACTCCGAGATATCCAAAGCCACGTTTCGAACTTCGCCATTCTTAACTAAAGCTTGATAGATAACTTCAAAGATGGCCGTCAGCAGTAGATCAGGCGAATCGGAAGCCATATTGTCTGCCCGAAAGGAGGTTGTACGAAGTAAGCTACGTATAGTTTTGAATTCAAATTTTTCCTTCTCCTAGACTGGTTGCCACCCAAGGTCATACAGCCCAGTCTGTACTGCTATTTACCTATAGCTGGAGTGAGAAGAGATGCATTCATACCTTTCCCAAGGGTATTAGCACGTAAATGAATGCAACGAAGTCGACAGGAATACGAATTCGGCTCTCCGATACATCAATCAGAGCCGGTATGCATTACTCCTACCTACCTACCTACCTACCTACCTACCTACCTACCTACCCACATACATACATACATACATACATACAAACATACCTTTCTTTCTCTCTCTCTCTCTCTCTCTCACTCACTCTTCCTCTCTCTCTCACTCCCTCCCCCCTCTCTTTTTCTCGCCTGTTTGATGATTGCTAACTTGCGTGAAAATACCTGTCGCGAGAGCAGATGAGTACGTGTCTGAAAAGTTTTCTCTCTCTCTCTCTCTCTCTCTCTCTCTCTCTATATATATATATATATATATATATATATATATAATCAATTCACCCCAAGCAAGGTAAGATTGCTACTAAGACACAAAAGGCTACTGGGAGTGAAAGAGAATGAAAAGATTTTAGAATGAACTGGAAAACTCGATCCTAAACAGTAAACATAGGCTAAACCTATATTCTTGTTCAAAAGACCGGGAAGGAGGGTGAACTGGGCGGTAGACGAACCTATCTACTCCTATTGAACAGAAAAAATAATTCGTAAATAAAATGTCAGAGTTCAGACGGATACGTTAGAAGTATAGAGTTGAAGTAGACTTTAGAAAGAACCAGAAGCTCAATCCTAAACATACATAGAACAAGATAGGAAAGAGTCGACTGATGTAAACATTTAGTAAGGTGAATGCAATAAACGTGGGAGTGAAAGACAGTGAAAATCGCTTACTAACTTATTCTAGCCCACACTTTGTGATGAGCGTAAATAGATAAATATAAGTATACAACACAATCCTGTTTGTTTGGTGTCTAAGACTAATCTTTAGATTTATTGGTTTATCACAACGTTCTTGAGATAAGGATTATTGTTTATTGCAGAAAATCTGACAACGTAGTTAAAAGGGGTGCTGAAAAAAATTATCGGTCTGACCCACTTCCTCGAATCTGAAAAAATGATTTTTTTAGAGACTCTGTCCGAAAACTTCGCATAATTCAACAGATTCAATCCACAATGTGTATGTGTGTTATAAGTTGATCCTTTCGAACCAGTTCCAGCGTCTTTGTGGGCGATATAACATTTCAGCCGTTAGACTCTCCGACCTTCTTTCCGTCTGCATTTTTAGACGAGGCGTTGTTTCCATTTGATATTGTTTATTTTAGACCATTTTCCTCGTCTTTGCTGTCTCTGACGCCAAGTTCCACTCGTTCTAATCTCCGGCCGTTTTTTATGTCTTATTTTATGAAATGAGATGTTGTCAGTTGAATACGCGTTTATTCTGTAGGTGCTGAAGAAACACAAATTAGTTTGAGCAGATGGGCCTGATTTGAAACGAGCACCCTTACGATGATGAAAACTGCATTAACTGTCCAGAGTTTGTAAAGAAAAAGCAGACGAACGTTTAAGCTTGCAGTGACGCTTTATTCAATGCAATTTGACGACTGCCCATAAGTGAGGTTCAACCTTTTCTTTTATAGTCGAATGGTTCTAGGGAGACACAACTCCGGTTGCTTTCACCACAAGAATGTAGAAGAAAAGGCGAGGAGAGGAATACAGAAGAAAAAGAGAGCAAGTAGAGACATAGAAGAAAAAAAAGGGAAGGGAGAGTAATAAGATAAAAAGGGAGTAGAGAGAAAGAAAGAAAAAGGGAGAGATAAAATGTAGAAGGAGATGAGAAATAAAGAAAGAAAAAGGGAGAAAGAAAGCAACATAGAAGAGAAAAGGCGAGCGAGGAAGAGAAGAAATAAAAACGGAAACGGAAGAAAGAAAGGAACTCTAAACAAAAAGCAGACGAACGTTTAAGCTTGCAGAGAAACTTTATTCAATGCAATTTGACTACTGCCCATAATTTCTTTTTTTCAGTCTAGTAGTTCGAAAGGGAGACAATTATGGTTTCCTTCCCAACAGAGTTTATTGGCGAACTACCTTGTCATTGCTACTACCACCGCTACTTTTGGGGAAAACTGATTGATTAAGCAGTATTTTATTTAATAAAGTATTATAACAATGTTTTTGAAAGAAATTCTTTATGAAAGATGTACATACAATTTTTTTTATTAGCAACAGAACTCGGGTTACTTAATTTTTGCGTAAGTATTTGTCCTGAAGTTGCTTAAATATTTTCTGCTTGATTCTAATAAATAGAAAAAGAAGACATTTCAGTGTACCTTTATGGAATTTTTTAATCGATTCACTCTAAGCAAGACAATAATGTCACTAAGACGCAAGGGGCTAATGAAAGTGAAAGAGAATGAAAAGACCTTAGAAGGAACCGGAAACTCATTAATAGTATACATTTCAGAGTTTAGGTGGAGATGTTAGAAGTATAGAGTTGAAGTAGAATTTAGAAATGATCGTAAACAAGGGATAAACTTCTACTCCTGTTCAAAAGGTCGGGAAGATGTATAAACCGGACGATAGGTGAATTTATCTCCTCCTATACATTTGTTAGAATGTAGTATGCAGTATAAAATAACTTAATTAGTAACTGTTTTCGCTTAATTTTACATTTCATTTTCATTTTCTTTAGTCATTTATGTCACACTAGCGTCAGTGGTAGAGTTGCTTAAAATTTAGTCAAATTTGAATACAACTGCTTATTTTTTTTTTTAATGTTGCTTATTAAAAAAATAAAATCGGTAAGGTGAAGCATGGAAAATAAAATAAACATCTTTTGTCGTTGAGTCTTATCTCTCTTTCCACATATACACACATTAATCTTGATCTTCAAGTAACTCCACACAGACACTCTCCAAGCTAAAAAAATGTCATTTTTTGCTTGGTTCTAATAAATAGAAAAGACATTTCAATATGACTAAATTAATAGAATTGTTAGAATTGTTGAACAGAGTATAAAATAACTTATTTAGTAACTTTTTATTTGTTACTTAAGTCAATCTGGCGTCAGTGGTGGAGTTGCTTAAAATTTAGTCAAATTTGAATACAACTGCTTATTTTTCTTTTTTTAAAGCTGCTTATTAAAGAATAAAGTCGGCAAAGCTTTATTAAAAATAAAATTAAAAAATCTCTTGTCATTGAGTTTTATCTCCCTTTCCGCATACAAGCACATTAATTCTGGACTCCAAGTAACTCTTCATGCACTTTCTCTTTTCTAAATACCCTACTTCACCTTTAGTCTTTTAGTACTGTGGAGTTTTCAAACACCCCATTTAAAATATTATAGATATATCATTTAGTTTTTATTTTCTTGTTATATATCTCGAGTGTTCTTTCTGGATTTTATAGGCGAAAGAAAAAGGGAAAAGGTAGCCAAACCCCAGAAGGCTTTATTTTAAAAAATCGAATAAAATTGTATTTAAATATTTCTTGTTTATCATTCGGAGCCAAAAGGTGAAAACAATGAAGTTATATTAATAGAAAATTAAGAGTTATTTACAGAATTAGCTACTTAATATTTTATTATTGCTTATTATTATATAATTCCACCTAAGTCTTAGAATCTAAAAAAGAAATCATCATTTGTATGGCGGGATATTTTCGTACCCCTATATTTGACTTGCCACTTACTACATATTAAGGAAAAACATTTTATGGGATTTTCAATCACCCCCACGGTACTAATGGAGGGTTAAATACACAGCGAACTACTTAAAACTATATTCTTGCGTAATAATAATAATAATAATTAATAATAATAACAATAATAATGGCCGCTCGTACCCGAGTATGCCTGTCTGATAGGGTGGGTAGCCAATGCAGACTCATTCACAGGCACATTTCTATTTGTTCAACACTCACAAAGCCCACGTGTCGTTTATACTGCAACTATACTGAGCGGACCTTAGGGCATAATCTGATGTGATTAGCGGTTTGAACGAGGTCAGTGCATCTAAACTTTCGATCACGATGACTTGCGATCTCGTGCTAGCTCAACGGCTCTCAAATAGCTCCTTCCACCCAATTTCACATACAAGGCTTGTGACGCAATCCATGGTATGGATTTTTTAGGTACTTTCCAAAAGGTGCCGAATGTTGGGATCGCCTCTACAGAAGTCACCTTCCTGACAAATGGACCATGGTGAAATTCCAATCCAGGTCTCATGGTTGGAAAGTGAACCACTCTAACCATTCGGCCACGTGCCGCCCATATTCTTGCTTATTATTGTATAATTAAAACAGTTGAAAAAGCGGTCGGTTCCCTGTACCACTTGAGAAAGTACCTAGCTGCTCCTGATATGCACTATCTCTGCAAGTGCCAAAACAGATCCAAAATGGAGTATTGCTACAATAGCTTGGCCGAAGCTGCCCAATCCTCACTTTCCAGTTTCGACCAAAAAGAGTTGCAAGGAATAAACAAGATTACTGTTATCTTTGCAGGCATTTCTACCATAATTATTACAGAGAGTCTTTGTTTTATGGCCATGGGCTAGGGACTCACACACATAGTATGACTAAGACCAAAAACTATTTTCAGTTACTTGACAGAGAAATTCGGAAAAGGCTATTTGATTAATTATGAAAATTTGACTGGCTACTAAGTAAATATTAAGGAAAATCATTGTGTAAGCTTTAAAAGAAAATTCACAATACTAACCAGGGTTCCAGTCAAGCCATCCACCCAAAACTTTTAAACCAACTCGAAATCAAAATCTTATTTATCGTATTATCATATTTTGCCGTAATTGCAAAATGAAGACGCTGCCGAAAAATTTCGTTAGAAACAAAAACAAGAGGAGACTTGAAGCAGCAGAAATGCGGTTCTACAGAAGGATGATGAGGATACCATGGACCGAATATGTGAGCAACGACGAAATACTGGAGATACTGGATACTTAACAGCAAGAAGAGATAGTTGAAATTTTTAGGGTACATAATGGGGAAAGAGGGATTGGAAAATCTGATACTCCCAGGATAGATTGAAGGCAAGAGAGACAAGAGAACAACGCACAACCTATATAATAAAAAAAGACGGCTTGGAAAATATGATACTCACAGGGCATATTGAAGACAAGAGAGACAGAGGAAAGCAACACACAACCTACATAATGAGGAAAGAGGGCTTGGGAAATCTGATACTCACAGGGCAGTTTGGAAACAAGAGGGACAGAGCAAAGCAACGCATAACCTACTTAGTGAGCTTGAGTGGATGGATGATGGAACCGGGTTTAAGAGAAATTACAAAGTGACAAAATTTACTAAAAACTACGAAGGACAGGAAATTGTGAAGAGCCATGATCGCTTACGTTCTGAAGAGACACGTCACATAAAGAAACAAAACAGTGGTAGAAAATTACAAGCTGTTCATAGAACTAATCACTTAAACGAGTCATGGGCAAACTACGGACCCATTTATAACGTTACTTAAAATTTTGATTCCTTCTCACTTGTTCACTCACACATTCTCATACATAACAGCATACATAAACAATGATGAAGTACGATGTTTCTTGGATTTTGTAAACATTCGATGAAAATAACGTTTTCATGATTTTAAACCATTGGCGATTTTCACTAAGGAAGATCGCACATCTTTTACTGTTGAAGTATAATAGTTTTTCTCTAATGAAGAAATATACGTTTTTATTTTCAAATAAATTAGAAATAAATAACCCACAGCGACATCTGTTGATCACACTGTCATCAGTGATAACAAGACCTCAGTTGTTTTTAATCATAGAAAAACCTTTTCTCCAAAGAAAAAAAAATTCAATATTTCCCCATGTTTAAGGTATATTTTTACGCGTATGGTCTTCTGCAGTGAAAATAGGTGAGGTACCGACGACAAAAAATTACCTTGAATCTTTTTTGGAGTGAGGCCCGCCTTGTGATGGATCGTGTGGCCCACTGTTAAAAAAAGGTTCCCCATGCCTATATTCTTGCTTATTAATTTGTTAATAATCCAATTTAAGAAGCGTGTCTAAGAATCTAAAAGAAAAAAAAAACACCCCATTCGTTAGTCAGACTATTTTCCTGCCTCTTAACAAAGAAAAGTCATTTACACAAAGACTAAAACCAGAAACTCCCTGTAGTTACATGAGAGACCTATATAGCAATCTACTTGACTAATTATAAAAATTTGACTTGCTACTTGTTAAATATTAAGGATAAATATTTTATTCAATGCTAACACAAACCATTGTACTAACAGAAAGTTAAAATATTTTCCAGTTACTGTTTTAACATGTAGGGATCAATTTATTACTTCATAACAAAAGAGAAGGATTTCAACTTTGCCCTTCTCTTAGG
This sequence comes from Acanthosepion esculentum, assembly GCA_964036315.1. NCBI lineage: Eukaryota > Metazoa > Mollusca > Cephalopoda > Sepiida > Sepiidae > Acanthosepion > Acanthosepion esculentum. The sequence continues at coordinate 44,148,699 of OZ038519.1, read as the reverse complement.
ATGGTTGCACACCAAAGCTGTAGAGCCCAATTTAATCTTTTATTTAAACTAGAGGGAGAGGTGAAATTATGCGTCTTCTAAGCACATTATTTGCTAAATGGACATAACTGACTAGGCCGGAGTTTGAACTCGGCCCTTCGATTCCATATTACGCGCCGATAAGCCTTACGCTACCCTCACATACATTTATAAAATAATAAATTTTCTATTAAATTTTACTTCAATAATAAATTTTAATGAATTTTACTTTAATTTAATAATAAATCTTAATGAATTTTACTCTAACAATAAATTTGAATAAATTTTAGGTTAATTTAATAATAAATTTAATTTTGAATTTTGCTTTAATCTAATACAATTTATATTAAATTTGAATGACTGTTACTTTAATAAAGATTTTAATTTCGAATTTTGATCTGATTTAATAGTCAATATGTCAGCCATCGAAAACAACGACGACGGAAATGAGTAACGATACGGCGATTGTGACGGACGCTTGCTTTCTCGACGCTATAACTTACAACCCTTTTTAGGTTATTTTAAGCTAAAAAATGTATTTTTAGACTTTTTTGCAAGTTATTTCGCATTAAGATTTTTTTAGATAATGATCTTTATGTATACAAGACCTATTATTTAACCTATAGCTGGGGGTTTAAAAATATTAAACGAGAATAGACCACAACAGTGGTTCCCAACCTTTTTGCCCAATGCACACTTTTCAACATATACCAGGATGTCATTACACCCATCCTTTCGAATACTGTCCGACTCAAAATGTGCATTTCAAATAATATGCATATATTATTGAAAATCTTCATTCTTTTCAGTATTAGTAAATATACTATTATATGGATTATTTTATTGAGGAGTTTACAAATTTAATAGCAACAGAAAATGATGGATTTTTAAACTTGAATACATGTACAGTAATTTGTTTTAATTTATGACTAATTATTACATAAATAAATTGAAGTATACTTCAATAAACAGAAAGTTCAATAGAACGCCGGGATATTGTAATTTAATAAACAAATGTTCAAAAGAAAGCCGGGCTATTGTAATTCAATAAACAAATGATCAATAGAACACCGGGGTATTGTAATTTATTAAACAAATGTTCAGTAGAACGCCTGGGTATTGTAATTCAATAAACAAATGTTCAATAAAACGCCGAGGTATTGTAATTCAATGAACAAATGTTCAATAAAACGCCGGGGTATTGTAATTCAATGAACAAATGTTCAATAGAACGCCGGGGTATTGTAATTCAATAAACAAATGTTCAAAAGAACGTCGGGGTATTGTAATTTATTAAACAAATGTTCAATAGAACGCCGGGGTATTGTAATTCAATAAACAAAAGTTCAATAGAACGCCGGGGTAATTTAATTAAATAAACAAAAGTTCAATAGAACGCCGGGGTAATTTAATTAAATAAACAAAAGTTCAATAAAGCACCTGGGTATTGTAATTCAATAAACAAAAAGTTCAATAAAAAGTTAGGGTATTTAAATCGATTTTATTTTGATGATGATTGCGATCAATGAAAAACTTGTAAAAAAGTAAAAAATTTCTTTCACTCCTGAGACCATGCAATTTCTCATCCTAGGAGGATACTCTCTGGTTGAGAACCCCTGGTCTAGAATGAGTCAGGAGTGGTTATACATTTAGCAATACAACATTATTCCCCACCATTTTCTTTTCCTAGAATCCCCAACACCTTAAACACCAAAATTTGTGCTGTAAATCTGCCTGCGTTCCTGTTTACATTTAATATTTTTTTATCTAATCCTTTTTTTATCTTCCTTTTGTCTAAACAATTTTGCAAACTGCAGAAACATCTGTCCGACCTTCATTTAGGATCGTGACCAATGCTTCCGAAACGGCTGGCTTACATAACATTTTTCGTTGATATTTTCAAATGTAAACACCGACTGAAATTTTATAGCATGTGAATAATTCAAATTTTGGCTGGTCAGGGGCAGATCAATAAGTCTGTAACCTTGCACAGATCTATTTAATTTAATTTTGATCTAATATTTTTCTTGCATAATATTCAGTCTTTGTTTAATATTTACTTCTGAATTAACTGCAGTGAGATGAGAAAAATGTGATCTGTAAACTAAAATCCATTTTTTTTCTTTAGATGACTGTGTTAATGATGCATTTATTTATGTGCTCACATGTATTTCTATACACAATTATTATTTTGTCATATATATATATATATATATATATATATATATATAAACCTAAAGAGCCAGTTAAACCTACCTAGGTTTCACCTAAACGGATTGTCAAGGTCAAAATGGCCAAAGAGGTAAAAATAGAACAGAATATATAGTTTAAACTAAAAAACAACCAGGATCACATGACACCCCCCCCCCCAAAAAAAAAACAAAAAAACAAAACAAGTAAAACCAGTAAACACTCAAAATACACCGAACGGACACATTCCGTTCGGTGTATTTTCTCCATTTACGGAGGAGATTTCGATCCGAAGAGCTGAACAGCCCGTTGTTCACGAAATAAATTATAATCGAAATGGATGATTAAAATCTCCGTCTTCTTCTTATCATTATAATGCTCCGTAGTCTACATTGAGTTCTCCCTGGATTTATATCCTCCTCGGAATTATCCTTTCCAGTCACAAACTGGTAAGACGTATATTTGTATATATGGAGTCAAGGTGCTGAATATAACATCAGTCAGCTAAGTGATAAATCCTATTTGTATTAATCCTACATATATAACTGTAACTGTAACTGTGATCTTTGTAATAGCGATTTTTGCAAATAATTTTGTTAATTTTAAAATAATTATAACAAAGTGCGTTCATGCGTGTTTACAAAAATCACCATAACAACGATTAGTTACATTTAAGTTTGTCTTCGCAATTCAGGATGATCTCGGGGGAAATCGAAAGTACTTAAAGGGTTAACAGAAAAATACGGCGCCTTGATGAATTTCGGCTTAACATCAAGAAGATAATTAGAGAACTAGGAAGGATTATATGTATATATTATTTAATGAAACATGCTTGAATGAAGATATGCTGCTTAAATATACATAAGTATGTCTCTCTCCTCCCTCCCCCCCTCTCTCTCTCTCTATATATATATATATATAATCAAGTATCTTCATTTTACGGTATTTTGTAGAAGTTTAGTCACAAAATCTGACGCATTTCATTTGATCGGTGAAGTATTTTCCTCTCCGCCTCTTATCCCTTCCAGTTAAATAATAAAAAACAATTTAATGATAAGTACGCGGCAATATTACTCAATGGTTAGCTCATAGGACAGTAGGTCACTAGGTTTTGAGTGCTGCTCTCTATCTTGAGTCAGTCGACAGAGATCTAGGAAAAAGAAAGCATAAGTAGCAGACTTTTCGCTGGAGGATTCTTCTTTGTCCGCCGATATTTTATTCTCGAATTCTCTGCCGGATTAGCGAAAATTCCGAACTATCGATGTCAAGAATAAAATGGCTATACTGTGAAATCAAAATAACTTCGTCTGAACCTGTTATCTTAAATATTGAAAGTTTCCGTATAATCCTTAAACTGAAAAATAAATAAATAACATTTTTAAATGCCAGGCCCCTTCAAGACGCAGACGATCATGGCTCTCCACAGATTTCTTTTTTAATGATCTGTGAACTGCTATGCCTTCTGAGGAAAGTTAGTGTAGTGCATTCTTCTTGTCTTCTCTCCGGTTTGAAATTCAGAGTTGTCCTTCTCCTAGATTGGCTCCCACCCAAGGCTAGAGAGAAAACATCGTTCTGCTATTTGACTCATTTCTAAATATTAAATGTCATTTAAGATGTAGGTGACTATAGCCATTCACAAATTCATTTTCTTATCTGAGAATCGCCATGTCTTCTTGGAAAAGTTTGTGGGATAGTTTCCTATTGTCTTCTTCGTGGTTTTTGAATTCAGAATTGTCTTCATCTTAGACTTATTGATAGTTAAGGCCAGAAAACCCAGTCTACTCTGCTATTTAACCCAAATTTAGGGGGGAATGGATTCATGCCTTTCTCAAGAGCATTTCTTAATCACTGTATTCGTTATATTTACTGTATATATTCGTGTATCATAGAGGCACGGTGGAGTAATGGATAGCGTCTCGGATTAAGGAATCGGAGAGCCAAGTTTGAATTCCAGTCGTGTTCCTTACATTCCTCTATGTATGGTTAAATAGCAGAACAGGTTTGGTTGGTGACTAATCTAGAAGGAAAACTCTGATTTCAAACCAGCCCGGGGGGGGGTTGGGATCCGTCAGGCTATTTTGTCCAAGAAATACCACTTCTACTGCGACTGCAGTGCGCGTGGTTCTACTACGGCCCTAATGAGTCACGGGTCTCGTGACCATGACTCGTGTATAAGCCAACTTCATGTATAGTGTGACTCCAAAAATTTTTGTATGAATTTTAACCCCTCCATAAAAAATGACCTCTATATAGTTCAACTGGTAACCAAAAGTTCATGATTTATAACCTCTTCAAAAAATGACCTGTATAGTTCAACTGGTCACCGAAAATTCATGATTTTTAACCTCTTCAAAAAATGACCTCTGGATAGTTCAATTGTTTACCAAAAATTCATGATTTTTAACCTCTTCAAAAAATGACCTCTGGATAGTTCAATTGTTTACCAAAAATTCATGATTTTTAGCCTCTTCAAAAAATGACCTCTGTATAGTTCAATTGTTTACCAAAAATTCATGATTTTTAACCTCTTCAAAAAATGACCTCTGTATAGTTCAACTGGTGACCGAAAATTCATGATTTTTAACCTCTTCAAAAAATGACCACTGTATAGTTCAACTGGTCACCAAAAATTCATGATTTTTAACCTTTTCAAAAAATGACATCTGTATAGTTCAATTGTTCACCACAAATTCATGATTTTTAACCTCTTCAAAAAATGACCTCTGTATAGTTCAACCGGTGACCGAAAATTCATGATTTTTAGCCTCTTCAAAAAATGACCTCTGTATAGTTCAACTGGTCACCAAAAATTTATGATTTTTAACCTCTTCAAAAAATGACCTCTGTATAGTTCAATTGTTCATCAAAAATTCATGATTTTTAACCTCTTCAAAAAATGACTTCTGTATAGTTCAACTAGTGACCGCAAATTCATGATTTTTAACCTCTTCAAAAAATGACCTCTGTATAGTTCAACTGGTCACCAAAAATTTATGATTTTTAACCTCTTCAAAAAATGACCTCTGTATAGTTCAATTGTTCATCAAAAATTCATGATTTTTAACCTCTTCAAAAAATGACCTCTGTATAGTTCAACTAGTGACCGAAAATTCATGATTTTTAACCTCTTCAAAAAATGACCTCTGTATAGTTCAATTGTCCACCAAAAATTCCTGATTTTTACTGTCTTCAAAAAATGACCTCTGTATAGTGCGCCCCTTTAGCGTAACAAAAAACTGATCATATCGCACTACATTCGAATTCATTCAGGTTTTGTTCACAGGCGTTTCTTTGTTAACAGCGTTAACTCGTTAATCCTTTCTTTTTGTAAAATTCATTCAGCTTTTTTCGTTCAATGTTTTTCTTCCATTCAGTTTTTTTGTGTTTTCATTCATTTTTCAGTTAATTCTAATCTCATTTGCTGTCTTACCTTCAGCTTTTTTTTTTTTTTTTAATAAGACGAGAAATATGAGTTAAGGAAAAAAATTGTGAAGAGAACGAAAAATAAAGAAATGGTAAGAAATTTCCTAAAAGTGCATGGGTTAGGGGTGAATCAAGCAAAAATTACGAATGATGTAGTTGGAGAGTGGTAAGAAAAATAAAAATGCAAAGATAAAAAAAAAATTACTGAAAGATTTGAAATAATACAAAAAGAAACAGAATATATGTGTCTACACGTGCATATTTAAGAAGTTCTTTTTTCGACCAAGAGGTCCTTTTCAGCACAGTCTGGTATATGAAAGAATTCGCTGAACAAGAAGAAAAAAATGTATAGAAGCTGGTAAACGTAATAAATCGTCAAATAAACAAAGAGAAGAAAACACAAGAAAATACAAAACACACTAAAAGTCAAGAACGAATGCGGAGAGTAAAATAAGAATGGAAAAAGATAGCCAAAAATATGTTATAAAAAAGCGAACAAAATAATTATCAACAAAAATTTTTAAAAAAAGCAATGTATTCCTTCGTTTCTTCTCCTTTGTGTCGCGGGCGATCATGGTTCTCTACAGCTTCCTGTCCTTTGTAGCTCTTTAAATTTTGTTTTTGCTATCTCTCCTAAACCCTTTTCTGCCAACCATTTACACACGCTCATTAGGTAGGTTATTCGCTGCGTTCATCTCACCCTCTTGCCTTTAATACGTCATATGAGTGTCAAATTTTCCAAACCCTCTTTCCTCATTATATGCCCTAAAAATTTCAACTGTCTCTTACTGGTTCTTAGCATAAGTGTCCTTTTTGTTTCCATTTTCTCTAAAAATTTGTCGTTGCTCATATGTTCCCTCCATGGCATTCTCAGCATCCTTCTGTAGAACCACAATTACGTTGCCTCAAGTCTCTTCTTCATCTGCGAGGAGAGTGTCGAGCATTCATTGCCATATATGAGGACTGATATTGCCTGAAAATTCAGTACACTTTTTTTTTGTTACTAAAGAAATTTTCCCGTTTCTTAATACTTTGCTTAGCTTTTGGAAAGCATCTTTCGCTATCCCAGTGTGCCTTCGGATTTCGTTGTCGAATTTTCCTCCCTCTGTTATAACACTTCCGAGATATATTTTTTTTTTATGTATATGAAAATTTTCAAAGTACATCTAGAGTTGGGTTGTGTGAGGATCAAAGATTTTACAACGATGAACGAAAATACTGTTAGAAAATCTAGTAGCGAAGATCTCGCGAAGGAGGGTAACTTGCTAGCCATGAAAATCGCCATTAAAAATCGACTCATTTTCATCTAACAAACAGATAAATTTCAGGCTCCTTGATTTGGGGGTAACAGTTAACGAGATAGTCTGGTTGGTCATTACGACTGAACAGTTAGTTCGGTCTTAACTAGACGCCCCATACTTGTTGCTTTGTGTCAAAACGAAGTTTGGACAACACAGCATGCAGTACTGGTCGACCATTACAACTGAGCAGTAAATTCGATCCTCACTGGGTGCTATATGTTTCCGGTCTTGTACCAAACTGAACTAAGCTATTTCGAGGTGACTCAGTGGAGAGTAATTGTTAGTGAAGGTTAATTGGTTGACTATTACTCCTGAGTATGGATTTCGATCCTCCCTGAGTGCTCCGTATTTGTGGCCTTGTGTCAGGCTAAGATTAGTAAATATTTTGGCTTTATAGTGGAATACCATCTATCGCTGAGAAAGTCGAATATTTTAAGAAGTACCTCATCGTGATGTAATGGTAAACAAGCTGGTCGCTCAGATCATCCGTTACTCTGTACTCGTGATTTTGTGTAAAACTCTGCACCTCTCCCCAGTTTCTTGAACAGGAGTAGAGGTTTATCCCTTGTTTCCTGTTTAGGATTATTTTTCTGGTTCCTCCTAAAGTCTGCTTCAGCTCGATGCTCTTAACGCTTGTTCTTTTCTACGCTAATGTAAGTTTACACGGTAACCCTCTACCGTGAGTGGCTCTTGAGTCTTGTATTTTGTGAACATTAGCAAAAAAAAAGGCTATGGTGAGCTAGTCATTATGAGAAGAGAGAGAGAGTCGAAAGCAGAAAACTCACGAAGAGCATACGTCATCTTCGTGACATATTCACGCACGCGCAGAGAAAGCGGCGATGTAAATAATGTGTTGCAAAGGGAGAAAAGCGAAAATAACGAAAAAAAAAAACTACAAATGCACGAACAGACAGACACACCGTCAACGTGGCATATTAACGCACGTACAGAGAAAGTATAAGAATTCTATTTTTCAACCATTAAAATTCCATCAGAATGTTTGTTTGATAAATAATAATTACTAGGGCAAATACTGCCAAAATACTTGCGGACGTAGTTGTAGACCTACCACGTGTTATTTTTGGAGCATTTAGAAATTGACAATAATAACTCCCTTCAACACGCCCGAGAAAAAGATTTTTTTCCGAGCTAGTATGAAATTATTTTCTAACTAATTAAAACCATGTATTCAAAAGTTCACGCCTTTATGTGAAATTAGATTTTGGATCTCCCTTACGAATATAAAAATAGAAGCATACTGCTTCTCAGGGTTCAAAATAATTTCAGAGGTCAGTTTGATCTACACGTGCGTACACACGCACCCACACACACAATGGAAGCGATGAGCCAGCATCCGCCGACTCAGGCCTTGTCTACGTACTGACAAATACATTGGATTGACTGTTATAAAGTAAGTCTGTCCACACGCTTAATTAATTGATAAAATAAACTTCAGTGCAAAGAAAATTGAACGTTTTAATGTTATTGTATATTTCTGAAAAGAATATATAAATGTTATTTCAACTGATGTTCGGCTTCTACTTTTCCGTTAGAAAATAACCTTTTTTATGTTTCATTTAAAAGATGTGTTGTTGTTAAATGTTTGGAATCGCTACACTCATATAAAAACAAAAACTTGAGCGGACGGATCGCAACAAAATAGACGGCATAAGGAAATGCATTGCACGGAGGAATGAAAGGCGAAAGAAAAGCGAAAAGGAAACTATTAATACAAAACTCACGAACACGAGGAGAGAAAGAGAGAACGCAAGGAATACATTGTCAGGAGGGGAAAAAACAAAAGAAAAAAAACGAAAAGAACGGAAGTAACTACAAGCAGAGAGACAAAGAGACAGACAGACACTTGCCGATTCTGGTGAAGACAACGGCAACAAGTGAAACTATGTTTTTTTTTTTTTCAAGATTATAATTTCTTTCTTTATGAAAATCAGATGAACCTAAGGAATTCTTTCACTCCTCCTCCTACCACGACTGTTTACCCAGTTGGAGTATTAATTACTGTTAAAGTAAGGGAACTAATGATTCTGCAAATACGAGAGAGAGAGAGAGAGAGAGAGAGAGAGAGGTCTTGGTATTTATTATCGAGTGACTTAACTAACGGGTCAATAGCTATTTCTAGGGCGATGGAGGAAAATGAGGCTTTGCTGCGATAAAAATTAAGTTAATGATCATTACGTTGTTAAAATTTAAGGATGAGGAAATAATCAGGCGGGTGGGTATGGAGGAAAGAGTGGGGCGAGAAAAAAAACCGAAATTTTACAAGGCGTGTGCAACGTCTGCTTGAAAGCGTTTATCAAGGAAAGATTAGTCGTTCGTTCGTTCTTCTTTGTTCCAGAAGGTTCTGCATGAATTTTCTTTAAATTATTTTAAAATACTGTTTAACATTTATTATTATTATTATTATTATTATTATTATTATTATTTCTTTGATTTCTGTTATATGCTCATTTCCTTGCTGGTACCAACCAGGGACCTAAGGTCAGAAATGGCATCATGACATTTCCCACTGAGCATTTTTGTAAAGAAAAAAACTAGGCTCACACACATTTTAAAATTATTATTATTATTTTTATTTTATTTTATATCTGGCGTTTACACATTTCTTTCCGGGTCCTGCCCAGGGACCTAAGGTTAGAAATGGCATCATGACACTTTCCACTGCAAAAAAAAAAAAAATAATAATAATAATAATTACATAGATAAAGCCCTTCGTAACGTGTGGGCTGTACTTGTCAGAACAATTTTTTGTATCTCTTTGAGGCATGGACTTCCAGGGATCCCTTCAATTAGTCTACTGGAATCTTTTCCAACCAGTCCAAGGGCTCCAACTCCAACAGGGATTGTTGATGTTTCCATATGCCCGATGAGATTTCTATTTCAAGGTCCTTGTATTTTGACAGCTTTTCGAATATCTTCAAAGATACATTGCAGTCTGCAGGGACTGCCATATCAATAAGGAGGCACTTATTTTGTTTGTGGTCTTTAATAACAATGTCTGGTTGTGTAGTCCCATTTGTAACAGGTCCTGTCTCCGTAACCGGGTCAGGGTAGTGTTCGTACCAGTTTCTTTCAGTTTCCTTCCCGTAGGAGTTGCAAATTTTCCAGTGCAGATATTGGCCCACTCTGTCATACCGGGTTTTATATTCAATGGGTGCCAATATCGTGCAACCTGATACAAGATGATCAATGGTTTCTGGATATTTATCACAGAATCTGCATTTTGGGCTAACACAGTATTTTAGTATATGTGCTTGATAATTTATTATTATTATTATTATTATTATTATTATTATTATTATTTCTTTGATTTCTGTTATATACTCATTTCCTTGCTGGTACCAACCAGGGACCTAAGGTCAGAAATGGCATCATTGAGCATTTTTGTAAAGAAAAAAACTAGGCTCACACACATTTTAAAATTATTATTATTATTAGTAGTAGTAGTAGTAGGAGTATTAGTATTATTATTATTTATTTTCTTTGATTCCTGCTATATACACATTTCTTTGTTTGTAAAGAAAAAAACAAAAACAAAAAAAATCAAACTAGGGTCCCACACATTTTAAAATTATTATTATTATTATTATTATTATTATTATTATTATTATATCCTTGGGTTTCTGTTGTATACACTTTTCCTTCGGGGTCCCAACCAGAGATCTAAAGTCAGAAATGGCTTCATGACATTTTCACTGGTCAAACAAAAAAACAAAACAAAAAAACAAACAAACAAACAAACTAAGAACACACGCATTTTACAGAGATAAAGGTTTTCATAATGTGTGAGCTGTACTTGTGAATACAATTTTTTGTATTTCTACCAGGTATCCCTTCAATGCGCCTAGAGGAACCTTTTTCCAATCAATCCGAGGGGTCAACTTCAACTAGAATTATTGATGTCCGCATATACCACATTTTTGAGAATCTTGTATTGTTTCTGTTTTTTTTTTTTTTTTTTTTTGAAGATTTTCAAAGATACATTACAATCTGCAGGGAGTGCCATATCAATAAGAAACCACATTCTATTTTTGTGGTCTTTGATCACGATGTCTGGGCGATTAGATTTGGTTGTGTGTATTGTAAAGCCACATAAAATTGTTACGGGCCCTATGTATTTATGTATTATTATTATTTCCATGGGTTTCTGTTGTATACTCATTTCCTTCCGGGTCCCAACCAGAGACCTAAGGTCAGAAATGGCGTCACGATATTTCCCATTGAGCATTTTTGTAAAGAAAAAAAAACCTAAGATCACACACATTTTACAATTATTATTATTTTTATTTCCTTTGATATCTGGCGTTTACACATTTCTTTCCGGGTCCCGCCCAGGGACCTAAGGTTAGAAATGGCATCATGACACTTTCCACTGCAAAAATAAATAAATAAATAAAAAAAATAAAAAAATAATTACATAGATAAAGCCCTTCGTAAAGTGTGGGCTGTACTTGTCACAACAATTTTTTGTATCTCTTTGAGGCATGGACTTCCAGGGATCCCTTCAATCAGCCTACTGGAATCTTTTCCAACCAGTCCAAGGGCTTCAACTACAACAGGAATTGTTGATGTTCCCATGTGCCACATTTTTGAGATTTCTATTTCAAGGTCCTTGTATTTTGACAGTTTTTCGAATATCTTCAAAGATATATTGCAGTCTGCAGGGACTGCCATATCAATAAGGAGGCACTTATTTTGTTTGTGGTCTTTAATAACAATGTCTGGGCGGTTGCCTTTGATTGTTGTTGTTGTTGTTGTTGTTGTTCTTCTTCTTCTTCTTCTTCTTCTTCTTCTTCTTCTTCTTATTATTATTATTATTATTATTATTATTATTTATATTTCGATTTCTTCTATGGTCAAACTACCTACCAAGTCTGCCGGAAGACTTAAGACAGATGGTAGTGTGTTATTATGGCTACATTTTATGATCTGTTTTTCTAACTTCCATAACATCAATAGTGTTACATAGACAAAGTTCTTCATAGTGTGTGGGCAGTACTTATCAAGACAACTTTTTGTATTTCTCTTAAGCTGGGATTTCCAGTGATTTTTTTTCACTGTGCTGTTGTGTTCCTTTTCTTTATCATTCCAAGCGCACCTACTATGACTGGTACTATTCTTGTTTTCAATTTCCACAATTTTTCTATTTCGTTTTCCAGGTCTTTATACCTCGATAGTTTTTCAAATTCCTTGGTTGCTGTGTTACAGTCCAATGGGCAATCCATATCAATTAGTTGGCAAGTTTTTTTCTTTTCGGTTTTTGACAATTATGTCCGGCATAATCGCTTCAATCTTCTGGTCTGTAAATCGACTTGCACGGGGTAAAGAGATTAAAAAGAATTCTGCTTGTTCCTTCGTTAGCACGTACGTTACGCCCTGCCAATGCCTCATAAATAATGGACTCTTCAGTTTTATCATATCATAGATTGTGCTGGGTTTCACTGGAAGAAAGAGAAAAGACGGAATTAAAGAAAGAAATAGACGACAGAAGAAAGGAAAGATAGAGAAGAAAATAACGCTCTCACGTGTTTAACACTTGCTTCAGTCAAATAGAAAAAGAACTTGTCAATTTTTAATATTTTCATTTGTACCTTCACACTTCTTTAAATCAGATCTGGGTATGACGTTCAGATACATCCGGCAGCATGGCGTCCGATCGGGAGACTGGAGGTTTTCAGGGGCGCAGAACCACCTTTTAATTGCTGTTTTTCTTAGGTCCCCCATGATCGGGGTGGTAGCACCTGTTAGTGTCTCAGCTATGGGTAAATAGTAAACACCTAAACAAAAACAAATTACAAGCAATACATTTTTAAGGCAAAATGACCAGCAATGCAAATTTATAGTAGAATTACCAACAATACATTTTATAGTAAAATGACCAACAATACATTTTACCTATAGCTGAGAGTATGCAATTAGATTCAAAATATATTAATTTGAAGACATGAAATTGTGTTCAAAATATTTAGATTTCGGCATTAAATGACCGATAGAGATATTGATATGCTGTTAAACAAAATGACCAACAATACATTTTATCTGTCGTTGAAAGCATACAATTGCGTTCCAAATATATTTAATTGAAGCCATAAAATTGTGTTCAAAATATTTAGATTTCAGCATTAAATAACCCATAGAGATGTTGATATATTGCTAAACAAAAATAACTAACCAAGTTCTTGGAATAATGACCTGCATTCATTGTTGTTATTGTAATTGTTGTAACCTAGGGAAGGTTACTGAATAGAATAATCACACGAAGGATGGTAATAAACGATAATGCTTTGGACAAGAACAACACGCATAAGATTCGCCAGCGGCGTGTAGAAGTAGTTAACTGCTAGAAGTGAGTCAAGTGAATTCCGCAATAAGTCTCCAACTGCAAGATATCTACCAACCGCCCACGTGGCCAGATGTGGCACAAGGCCGAATTTAATGTGGGGTATCCGAGCCCGTTGGCTCGACCAAAAAATCCCCGTAAATACCGTATAAAACTTGGTTGGGTAGCTGTTTCCCGAGATGAGAATTTGCCCTTCGACATAGCCTCATCTGGGGATCCTCTCTGCTCGGAGGCAGAGTTTGACCAGCACAGCCGGAAACGAATCTCCAACTGCAGGATATCTACCAACCACCCCACGCGGTCAGATATGGCAAAGGCCGAATTTAATGTGGGGTGTCCGATCCCGTAGGCTCGGCAAAAAATTTACCGTAAATCCTGTATAAAACGGGTCGGGTAGCTGTTTCTCGAGACGAGACTCTGCCCTTCAACTTAGCCTCGTCTGGGTATCCTCGGAAGCAGAGAGTTTGACCAGCACAGCTGGAGACGAATCTCCGACTGCAGACCAACATACAGTATTTACTACTCTATTTATGCGAATGGGGACATACTCATTATCGTCTGTAGGTATGCTACAACAGTAATATTTTGTTAAAGCTGTTTAGCTCAACTATTTAATGATGCAATATGGGGAAATCAAACGGGTATTTTGTAGCCGTAGAACTCGCAAGGAGTCAATTCATTTATTAACTAAAGAATTAAGATTCATCAGAAAATTAAAATAGGAAAACTGAGATTTTCACGAGTAACGACAGTCATTATTATCCTCCTCTTCTTTAGGTTCAGTATAATCCCTTGTTTGATAAGGGCAAACTAAACACATGCATCAAAGCCAGATGTGCAATATGGTGGCAGTTTTTTTTTTTTTAAAGCAGCATATATCATTTTCAGATCGGGCTCAGTTACAAATCCCTCTCCAGGTCTATCCAGACGGTCTCTGATTTAGGGTGTACCCAATTATCTAAATGTTAATCCTTGTTTACATTGGCTGACCCGTCCCTTAAACTAAGTATTTCACAAAAACGCGATACTTTACGTTTAAAATGATTTTTCAATAATGAAAAATCTTTTTTTAAATTTTTATTTTAGTTTTAATTAAATTAATTGAAACAAAACGAATAATTCCGTTATTATTTACTTTTTTTTTGTATTTTTCCAATGAAACATGACCCAGTGCACATGTTAGTACTTCGTATGTCTATTCCACGAAGTATTTCCTTGCAGATTGACCACAGATTCTCGACTGGATTTAAATCAGGAGAGTTTTCGAGCCAATCGATAGTACTTGTTCACTGGTATGGCTTGCCATTGTGTTCGTGCAGCGTTACAATTTTCGTACGCTTCCTTGGAGTAATGTCCATCGCAGACAATGGCCGTAGGACAACTAACCGACAGTAGAGACAATAGTGTCTCTACGTGATGAAAATCTGATGCAATCACGGATGACGCAATATTTTTCAAGGCCAAACAAATTTCATCATGCACCCTGAAAACAGATTCATATTACTGCACACCACTGCAAATGACCTAATCTGAGGAAAAAATAGAATTCGATTACACTCTGTCACTTTAGTGGGTCTAAAACTGACCGCATGGCGAAAGAAAGGCATCTAAAGTGGTTGTTTCAATTAATTTGCACAAGAGTGTACATCCGCTGACGTAAGAAAAACAACATTTTTAATCAAAATGTCGAATGTTCTAAAAAGGATTAAAAAAATTAATTAAATATTCAAAAAATACTTTGCTGACAAGACAAACTGCACTAAGGGCTCCAAACAACAGGAAACTGGGGAGAACTGTGGTCGCTTACGTCCTGAAGTGGCACAACTCACAGAAGAATCAATTATTATTAGTAGTAGTAGTAGTAGCAGTAGTAGTAGTAGTAGTAGCGTCTTTTGTTTTCTGTTTAGGAGGTTCCATTACCCGAGACCTAGGGTAATACAAGGTAGCAAATATAGGGTGTCCCATAATGATTGGAAACATTTTAAATGCAAGTATATTGGATTATAAAAATGATAGCGAGCAACAAATATATTTATTACGTAACTGATATACAAGAGTTCAACATATCTAACAGTTGAATATGACATCCCTGAGATGGTCATCACTACGGAGAGAACATACACGAGATATTACGAGGCTCTACCGCCAGAGATATCAGATACCTGTAGAGAATAGCAAAATCTTAGATAATATGTTGTACACATGTATACCGGTTATGTAATAAATATATGTCATTTTTATAATCCAAGATACTTACTTCACCCCATTTTGGGTCACCCTGTATGTTCTTTTTTTCACAAATTCTGAGGTTAAGTGCTACTTAACATGTGCAGTGTTTATACTTTTTTTTATATTTACGACGCTCTCACGAATAGATGAGCAGTTCCACACGGTTTACAAGTTGCTTTGAAAAAGTAGCTTTGTTCAGAATTGTTTTGTGGAGAGATTATCTTTTAACAGTTTCTTTATTGAAAAAGAAAAAATTAGAAATTTGGCACAAACTGTGCTTTTTACAAACTGATAAGTTGTTTCCTTGAGAATTCGCATTCTCTATAAGCTGCCTTTTGTAAATTGCGTTTTGTATAAGTTTCTACTGATAAACTACATTCTCCAGAAGTTGCTTTCATAAGTTGCTTTCTTCAGATGTTGCCTCTGATAAATTTCTTCTTTCCCAAAGTTGCAATAAGTCGCTTCCTTCAGAATTTGCTTTCGCCATAAGTTGGATTTCATAAGTTGCTACTGAAAAATTGCGTTCTTCATCATATAAAAATTATAAATTTGACAAAAAAGTTGCATTTTTCCAAAGTTGCCACTAATAAGATTCTTTCTTAAGAAGATTCGAGTAATTTGTATTCTCCAAAAATCAAATATTGGTATCCACTAAAAGTAATATATATATATATATATATATATATATATATATATATATATATATATATACATATATATATGATATTTCGTAAAATATGACAGAAAAAAATTCCAGTGTTATTAAAAAAAATTAATAAAATTTTCTTTGTCTGTCATATTTAACGAAAGATGTTTAAAAGAAAGTTGCTTCCCAAATATATATATGTGTGTGTGTGTGTATGTGTGTGTGTGTATGTGTGTTTCTTTGTGTGCGTGACACACGGATAAAAGAAAGAAAAATAATAGGGAGAGAGTATGAGGAGACTTCTGAGTGCGCGTGCGGACACACACACACACAATAAACGTAACATGAATAAAAAGTGCATAAATTATTTTTTACCTTAATATAAAAATAACGATAATGAGAAAATCGGCAGTCAATTGCTGAAACTTCCCGACTAGTGGACCGAACGATTACAAAATGTTTCGTCTACGAAACTTTGAAGTCGGGATGCTGAATCTAACGTCAATCAGCTAAGTGACAAATTTTATATTTGTATTAATCCTATATATATATATATATATATATATATATATATATATATATATATATATATATATGAGAGAGAGAGAGAGAGAGAGGTTTATATAAAGATATAATAAAGACATATATTTATATAAATATACAGAGAGAAAGAGATAGAAAGAGAAAGTGAGAGATGCACATTTAGATGTTGAATATAGAAATGATTTTAAAATCACGCAAACGCTTGCTCTCCGCGATGATAGGTTATTTAAACTGCAAAACGTTCACCTGATCCGCGCACAGCCGCCGATATGTGAAATTTGGCGATAAACAACCACATTCCTGCAATTAAACGATGTGGAAATGTTTAACATTGTATGGCGCTCAGTTCGCTATTTTATTTGACGCGACCTCCCCCAAATCTCGCGATAAATTATTTTAATGTTACCTGAATGTTCTGCTTCGTCACGTTTCAAAAGCTGACAGAAAAGAAAAGACAATTTTGATAAAAAAAAAAGGCTAGCATATTTATTACCCCTACTATCTGGACAATAAGGAAAATGGCTGCTATATCCATTGTCACTGCTGTATGGACAATACGGAAAATGACAGCAATATCCATTGTCTGTAGTGTTTGGATAATAAGGAAAATTGATGTTACATCATTGTCAGTAGTGTCTGGACAAAAAGGAAATTGGTTGCTATATCCATTGTCCGTATTATCTGGACAATAAATAAACTGGCTGCAATATCCATTGTCAGTAGTGTCTGGAAAATAAGTAAACTGGTCGCAATATCCATTTCAGTAGTGTCTGGATAATAAGGAAAATGGCTGCTATATACGTTGTCAGTAATGTCTGAACAAAAAGGAAATCAGTTGCTATATCCATTGTCTGTATTATCTGGACAATAAATAAACTGGCTGCAATATCCATTGTCAGTCGTGTCTGGAAAATAAGTAAACTGGTCGCAATATCCATTTTCAGTAGTGTCTGGATAATAAGGAAAATAGTCGCTATATCCATTTTCACTGCTATTCAGACAATAAGGAAAATGGCTGGTATATCTATTGTTAGTACTATTCGGATAACAAGGGAAATGGTTGCTCTCTTTATTATCCAAAATTCACAATAGCAAAAAATCCGAGCATAAGGGAAGTAGCTGACATATCCATTGTAATTAATATCTGGACAATAAAGGAAACGGCTGCTATATCCATTGTCATTAACATTTGGACAGTAAAGAAGCGGCTGGTATATCCATGACCATTACTCCTCGGACAATATCTAAAATAGCAACGATGTTTATTTTCAGTCCTGTCTGGGCAATAAATGAAATAGCTGCATTGTTAGGACTATCTGGACAATAAGAGCAGCAATAAGTGTCATAGTGATTATTATTACAATCCAGACATTAACTATGATGACTTTATATCCATTAGCAGTAATAGAGACGGCTTCTGTATCTATCGTGATTACTCTCGAGACAATGGAAATATCCGCTATATTCCGTGTTATATCTGAATAATGTGTGCTGTCTGTTTATTTAATAAATAGACCCCGAAAAGCGCTAATAATTAAAGTTATGGAAAATGTCGATGTAACTTTAGCAAATGAAATATAAATTAAGTGCATTTGATGTTTTCATTTTTCTTTAACAAATAATCTCTCATTTGTGGATGAAGAAATTGTCTTAAAAATGTCGCCATTGATTGGTTTAGCTACAAAACAAAGAAACATGATGGCTGATCAGAGTCAATATTTGTAGTTACCGGAATCCTTATTCTGAAACTCTACCTCAAGTAGCTCTAGAGCCTTGTACAGGGTGGACATTATTGCTAAAATAACTAAACCAAGGACATTAAAATAAAGATTCCACGAGATTATTTTAATTTTAAATAAAGCAAGTCAAAACAGAGAAAATGCATAATTTATTCATGTTGAGAAATTTTATCGATATTCAAAAATATATACAAATCAGTATCATTGATAAGGCAAAAATTTACATTAAGTATATTTTTCAAGGAAATAAAATATAAATTATATACAATGTCCGTCTGCCGGCCAATCATTTTCTTAAAATAATCCGTAAATATATTAATGTAACCCTGTGTGCTTAAGATATTTTTTCACCCAAAATCGTGTCCAAATGTCTGCTTCGTCTTATACTTTATTTTAGAACTCAATCTCATTACTTCCAGGACTCAGAACGAAAAACATCGAGCTAAATTGGATTTATTTGTTTATCGAAGAGATAATATATATCTAATCGCGTACTACAACAAAGGGAAATAAATCTTTCTCTAAGGCTTCTTGATTTTCACTCAGCTTTGATCTTCAAATATTCTGATGCTATCGCTGTCTTCGGCTTTATTCGTGTTCTTTTATTGTTCTCTCTCCTTAATAATGTTCTTTTTTTCTTATATTCTTTCACCCTTAACAACCGTCTTAGTGGCTTTATTACCTTGTTTCGGTTGAAATTATTAAAAAAAAGTGAAATGTTTCGTATAGTTCCGTACTTTTTCCAGATTTCATTGAGAAGTAGGTACGGTGAAATAATGGATAGCGTCTCGGATTGAGGAATCGAAGAGGCGAGTTCGAATTCCAGTCGGATCCATTACATTCAGTTACGTGAATGGGAAAGCTATGTGTAAATAGCAGGACAGATTGACTTTGTAGCCTTGGGTGGCAACTGGTCTAGGAGAAGGAAATTCTGAATTCAAAACCAGCCTGGAGAGGATGAGCTCCGTCAGGCTATCTTGCCCAAGAAACATCACTTCTACTATGGCTGCAGTAGATGTAGTGTCCCTACGACTCTGATGAGTCATGGATTTCTCGATCGCGATCAAAACATCTAAAAATTATTCGACTTATTTAATTTACGATAAAAAAAAACATACAAAATGATGCTTAATTTCAAAATAAAATCATCAAAAACAATTTTTTACTGAAAAACAGTTTCACCATAAACAGCTTTAGGTGGTTTTGCAAACAATCAAACTTTGATGTTTTCGTAATGTTTACAAATCACAAAAGTAAGCAAAATGCCCGTTTTTATTTTTATTAATTTTTTTTTTTCATTTTTCTCTTCCTCTTTTACAAGTTTTGGTCATTCTATTTTCTCTAAAGCCAGGTACGTTTTATACATGAAAATAAGCTTTTCCCATTGAATTTCACTGCTTTTAAAAAACTGTTGTATGCACCCTAGCGATCTGTAACCAAAGGATTACGGTAATTTGCCAAAAGATGTTCAAGATGTTTCAATGGATGGCCAATAAAACTCAATTCCACGTTCCTCAAAACCGCCAATCTCCCGATCAGAGGCCTTGCTGCCAGATGTAGTATATCGTCAAACCCAGGACTAATGGGAGGAGGATAATTTGAGTGATGTATTTGGCATACCAATAGACGTAAACCGTTAGCTTTCATAAATTGTTTGTTAAGAAATAGAGATGACACAGTGCGAGAACTCCAACAAAAGATAGTGAAAGAAAGCAAGAACAAAGGACTGAACATCAACTGCAAGAAGACGGAATATATGGTTGTCAGCAGAAGGAACAGACCAATATGCAAATTATAAATTGAAGATACCAAAATGAAGCAAATACAATAATTTAAATATGTGGTAAACCTTTTAACAGGACGTTAAGTGCGTCAATGAATTCCGAAGGCTCATTGGGATTGTCAAAGATGCCTTCCTAAAGCTAAGCAAAGTATTAAGAAACAGACAAATTTCGTTAGAAAGAAAGAAAAGAGTACCGAAATGTTAAGTGGCATCAGTCCTTCTGTATGGCAGTGAATGCTGGACAATCACTTCACAGATGAAGAGGAGATTTGAGGCAGCCGACATATCGTTCTACAGGAGGATGCTGAGGATACCATGTGGGCAACTACGAAGTCTTAGAGAAAATGTAAACAAAGAGGAAACTTATACTTAACACTAGGAAGGGACAGTTGAAATTTCTAGGCTACATAATGAAGAAAGAGGGCTTGGAAATTTGGATACACTACAGGACAGATTGAAGGCAAGAGGGAGAGAGGAAAACGCATTACCTAAATAATGAGGAAAGAGGACATGGAAAATCTGATACTCAAATGACAGAAGGCAAGAGGAACAGAAGAGATAAATGCATAACCTACCTAGTAAGTAAATGGATGATGAAACAAGGTTTAGGAGGGATGACAAAAAGACAATTATGAACTACGAAGGACAGGAAATTTTAGAGCCACGTCCTGAAGGGACACGGGACATAGACGAAAAATATTTGGCACACCGCACTGTCGTCTATCATGATGCCTACACCCATTGGGCCATTTCTAACAAGTCTTCAATATGAGCTAATTGTTAAGTGCGTTTGAATAACGTATTCCTAAAACATCTATATCTGTTTTATTGGCTTTTAGTATTATTTTCCCTTTCTCTTTGTGAAAAACGTTTTTCTGGCACATTGAGTACTAGCTTAAAAGCCGCCCTTCATAGGTAGGCGGGGAGTAGATGCGATAGGCAACAATAAACTACATAACTCAAAATTGATCGCTGCATTTAAGCATTGCGTTAATATCTAAGCTTACCTTTTAAAAGTTCAACGATAATTCTTCTGCCGCCACTTAATTTAAAGACAATTTGATGTACGTAGGTCACTACTTTCCGTACAAACAATTATTTTTTATTTCATGGGTGACTTTTGCTGGATTTCGCAATGAATTTCGATTACTCACAAATTTATTTCCAAGTAATAAAAATTGTCATCGTACAAAAAATAAAGGGTTCGGTTCGAAATTCCAACCACCTGAAGAAGGACGGAGCGTACAACGGCCGAAACGTTGTGACAAATATGGCGACAAAGATGAGGACAATAGTCCGACTAATGTAAATACTGTACAAAAAATAATCGTCGCAAAAAATTACGTAAAAAAAAAATCGCGGAAAACAATCACGGTATGAAAAATTAGGAATGCAAAATTCAGGATTGCGGGTCTGATTGATTTTCTACGGCTTATCAACCCTTTTTAGGTTATTTAAAGCCAGAAAATATTTTTAGACTATAAGAATATTTTCTTTTTTTTTTAGATAATAATGGCTTAGTGATACACATCTTACTAATTAAGTCAAAGCTGAGAGGAGATGTTGATTCATACCTTATTAACCCAACGAGAATTGAAACCCGACACTTCGATTAACAATTCCGTGCTATTATCCTTTACACCACACACACATCCAAGCTTACAGTATCTGGTATTCCCAAACAGTCGCCCATCTAGGTACTGACCAGGCTCGACGTTGCTTAACATCGGTGATCATACGGGAACGAACGTTTTAACGTGATATGGCTGTAGGGAGTTAATATTTTAACCCTGAAAACCATTACCATTTTTCTTTCGCACTTCTGACAACCGGCATATGCCTTTACCACTGGCGTCTGTAGCCCTGATTCGGTCTCGAGCAAACGCCTCGATGTTGATTTTCAAGGTAGGCAAGCCAAAGACAACACAGTTTTTTTTTCACTTCAATTAGCTTCGTGCGAAATTAGGTCCAGCTTAATAAATATTGATTTACACAAGGTCAAAATATACGTACGAATATGATGTCCCTTAAACTGATACACCCACTGGACCATCTGTTGAGACGTTCACGCGAAGGCGATGGCAAAGGCCAACAACTGGTGAATATTTTGACAACTGCTTGTGACAAGTTATCGATATTAGCTAAGTGTTAAGTATATTTGAATGACGCCATTTGAAGTTGACGACTCAAATCTTATTTTATGTACCGTGTCCTTGCAGGATGTGAGTAACTATGGTGATGGTGGACAGATTATATTGAATCAATTGCTAGGTCTGCTGCTACGAAAGTTGGCTCACTATATCGTGCCAGACAATTTTTCTCTCCAGAATCTACCTGACATATTTATGTCTATCATTCCTGACACATCTGGTCTAGAGCTACATATAGAGATTCTTCTTTTTTTTTTTTTTAAATAGAAATCAATCCAAACAAGGCAGTAAAGCCACTAAGACACAAGGGGTTAATGGGTGTGGAAGAATGAGAAAACAGAAACATTATTAAGGAACGAGAACAATAGAAGAGTAATCAGGAAGATAGTAGATAACGATTGACATTGCATTTACATTTTTGAAGACCAAAGCTAGTTAAAAAGCATGGAGTCGGAAGAGAGGTCCACAAGCAAGAAGTGCAAGAAAAGAAACTGTTAACAGAGCTACATCTAGACAATTGAACAATAAATTAATGAGACCTTGTTGCCAGTCTAAATGATCTATCCCTGATATTAATTATCCCTCTCCTATTTTACATTATATATATATATATATATATATATATATATATATATATATATTTTACCCTTAAGCAAGGCGATAATGCAACTAAGACGCAAGGGTTTAGTAGGAGGGAAAGAGAATAAGAAGACTTTAAAAGGAAGCGGGAAACCAATCTTAAACAGGAAACAGTGGATAAACTTCTACTCCTGTTCAAAAGACGGGGGAAGGAGAGTGAACCGGACAATAGACAAACTTATTTTCACCTGTATGTATATGAATGAAGTGGTTGTGAAAAGATATTTTTTTAAAATTCTAATATTTGCTGAGATTTTGGAACTAGTTCGGTCCGATAATTTTTAAGCACCCCTTCATATATATATATATATATATATATATATATATATATATATATATATATTGTCTAGCCCAATGCACAATCGTTGTGTTTGGTCATGTCCCACCTAAAAATTATCTAAAAACTGATGCCCTCGCATCACTGTGACATTTAATTCTTATCATTCAAAAGTGAACTCCTGTTCACATGGAGGAAGCCTAAAAGGCCATTAATTTAAGAACTTGAGACTGAATATATATGCAATAGTATTATCATTTAATTTTAGAATTTACAATATTTATAAAAATATTCTGTTACTAATATAAATATATATATATATAGAGAGAGAGAGAGAGAGAAAATTGAGTGTATATCTCTATCTCTCTCTCTCTATCTCTCTCTCTCTCTATATATATTTCATTGTACAAATAAATTGAATATCTTACTTATACATACATTCACACACACACACACACATACGCATATATATATATATATATATATATATATATATATATATATATATATATATATATATATATATATATACTAGCAGCATGCCCCGGCGTTTCCCGTCCTTGATTAAAAAATCGTACGACTGATACAGCAATCGCTATCACTTGACTTAGAATATTTTTGCCCTTCCTTGCCTTTAAAGGAGTGGCCTTTCCCGTGCTGATGTTGCTACATGCCTTACTTCTTGCCTACTCACACTGCGAATTTTTCTAAGCTCTATACTAAACATTAAATCTGTTACGAAAAAAGAACTAAACAAAATGAACACAAAACGATCAGCTTTAAAAAAGGACTCGTAACTGGAAAAACCGAATGAAAAAAGAATGTTAACAACAAATACTTTTTCACACCCAACACAGTTCTGCGGAATCAGAATCAACGTTGAGTTTAAGCAAGCGAATGAGCCAATTGGAGTAAAGTGCCATGCAGATTAAAATTTTCCCCACTTGTGACGAATGCAACTATCGATTTTTTTGCATGCTAGCATGCTAGTTAACATTCGTGTCAGTCAGCTGTTGGCTCTCACACTGGCCAATAGAATCTTCCTGCCTATTCGTGGCAGCCAGCTATAGGCTCTCACTCTGGGCAGTAGAAAATGGCCGCAAACTACATGAAAACTGACGTAGAAGCATTAAAAAATCGATTATTTCTACTATCGATGGGAGTTGGGAAATGCAAAGTCGGTCTTGGCCTTTGCACTAACTTGGAGCTTGTGCATGTAAATTTTGGTTCAAATCCGTCGAAAATTGCGGCTGTGCATTCGTTACACACACACACACACACACACACACACACACACACACACACACACACACATCCTGCCTTTCATATATATATATATATATATATATATATATATATATATATATATAACATAATCATTCAGTGTCACTGCTAGACAGGAAACGTGCTTACTGGAAATATTTAATGGCGATATATCTTCATGTGTATCTTGAATAAAATTAACATCTTGTTTTCTTTTTCACTGGTTTTGAATACGAATTCGGTTATCAGAGGCGGTGATTTTGTTTTTGTTAGTTCTTTATATGATATTTCATAATGTGCCATAATCATTTTCAAATCACATTGGAATTGCACAGCTCGTTCAACATTGTTATCATTTGTAAGAAAATGATTTGCAAGTTTATTGACTATTTGGATGCTAACGACTGCCGCCGCGCGCCGTCTGATGGAGTGGTTACACGCAGCCAGAGGTATGTACAGTGCATAGACCCTGCCCACACCGGAGAGTGGGAGATCACTATAGTGAAAAAGTAGAATGGATTCTATTTTACTTCGCTAAATTGTTACTTAATCATGATATGTAGTTTCGACATTTTGTAAATTATAATCGTTTACTTGCCACCTGCAATAAAATCGGTGGTCACACAAGGACGGATGTTTAAACCGAAAGTTTAAAGAAAAAAAAATAGTGCAAAAAAATAATCGGTTCTTTTTGTTAGACCGTGTTATTTCAAAACCATGCAAAAAGAGAATTGAGTGTATATTATATATGGTACATACGTAATTACACCTGTACATACATATATACACATAATGTTTTCCTCTCTGTATACTGTATGTACACCGTATGTATTGTTTGTTTGTTTTGTTTATGGGTTATTTAATGCCAAAATTTTAATTTGTTGGGAGATTTGAAATAATAAAGATATATGATATATTATCCTCCTTTCACAGTTGAATACATGGTAGATGATACTCAGCTTTTGTGCATAGATATGTTTGCGTTGACAATAACTACAGGCGGTGATATGTGCGTTTTATGTTGTAATTTTGTTGATGTTATATTTAGGAATACTGTTTGATTTCTTGAAGAAATTGTCGGATATTATATAGATTAATGTTATGAAAACGTTCATGTTGGTTGTTTGTTTGGTTGATTTTGTTTAGCGGCATATCAACATCTCTATGGCTGAATTATTTAATGCCGAAATCTAAATATTTTGAACAAAATTTTATGGCTTCAACTAAACATATTTGGAACGCAACTGTATGCCTTCAACTACAGATAAAATGTATTGTTGGTATTTTGCTATAAAATGTATTGCTAGTCAATTTACTATAAAAATGTATTGTTGGTCATTTTGCTTTAAAAATGTATTGCTGGTATTTTTACTATAAATATGTATTTTTATACTTTCTTGGTGTTTTGTTTTTGTTTGGGGATTCACTTTTTGACCATAGCTAGGATCCTAACAGATGATACCACCCCGTTCTAACATGAAAAGGGGATTGGGTGGTTGATGTTGTTTAGCGGCATATCGACCTCTTATTAGTAGTTATTTAGTACCGAAATCTAAATATTCTGTACGTAATTTTATTGCTTCAACTATTGATATTTTGTACATAATTTTGTACTTTCAAGGCAAACATATATTTTTTAGATATATACTTTGGAGATAAAAAGTATTGTTGGTAATTTAATGTAATATATTGCTGGTAATTTCAGTACAAAAATGTCTGTTGGTAATTTTTATTTTATAAAAATGTATTTTTTATACATTTTTAGTTTTTGTGTTGATTGTTATTTTGCTATAAAAATATGTTGTTGGTTATTTTAATATAAAAAAGTATTGTACATCATTTTGTTATTAAATGTGTTGTTCATAGTTTTACTATAAAAATGTATTGTTGGTCATTTTACTATAAAATGTATTGTTGGTCATTTTGCTATAAAAACGTTGGTTATTTTGTTATAAAAATGTATTGTTGGTCATTTTACCGCACCTGAACTGGCGCCTGCCCTCTCTAAATTGTACAACCGCTGCTTCAAGGAGTCCTGTTTTCCTGACTACTGGAAGTCCTCAACCATTGTTCCTGTCTTTAAGAACTCTGGTGACCCCTCCGACCCTTCCAATTACCGTCCTATCAGTCTCCTACCCCTCTTCGGCAAAGTCTTCGAGGCCATTATCAACGCCGAAGTGATTAATCACCTGATATCCCACGATCTGCTCTCAGACAAGCAGTATGGTTTCCGCTTTGCCCGATCTACTGCCGATGTGCTTACGGCCATCACTGAATTTGTCTACCAAGCTATCCATAATAACGGTGAAGCTCGTGCCGTGGCCCTTGACATCTCCAAAGCATTCGATAGAGTTTGGTATGCCGGCCTTCTTCGCAAGCTCCAGGGTTATGCTATAACAAGTCGATTGTTTGACCTAATACAATCATTCCTGTCAAACCGGGATTTGAAGGTTGTTCTCAGTGGATTCATCTCCAGCTCCTATCCCACTAACGCAGGTGTTCCTCAAGGCTCCATCCTAGGCCCTACTCTGTTCCTCATATTTATAAACGACCTTCCTGACGCCATAAACTCCCAAGTCGGCATCTACGCCGACGACACCACTATTTACTCCTGCCTCAAACACAAATCTAGAGAGGCGGACAAAATTAACCTGGCAGCTCAAATTGAAAAGGACCTCCAATCGGTTGTGAACTGGGGAGAGAAATGGATGGTTAACTTTAACGCCTCTAAAACAAAACTGCTCTCTATTAACCACCACAAGGATCCATCCCTGCATCCCATTAGAATGTCTGAAGACCAACTTCTCGAGAGCTCCTCTCTGCGGCTGCTCGGAGATGGAACAAATACATCGAGTCAGTTGCATCAGCCACCGCAAGGAAAGTTGGTTCTCTGTGCCGAGCTAGGAATTTTTTCTCCCCGGAATCGATCCTCCAAGTCTATAAATCGATCATTCGCCCTTGCATGGAGTATTGCTGCCATATATGGTCTGGGGCCCCTGCTATTTGCCTCAGGGTTCTTGATAAGATCCAGAGACGGATAGGCAACGTGATTGGCCCTGATCTGTCATCTCGTCTGCAGTCGCTCTCTCACAGACGCGATGTTGCCTCGCTCTGCCTTTTTTACAAGTACTTTCACGGTAATTGCCCCGAGGAGCTGCTTTCGCTTGTCCCTAGGCCTCGTGAATTTAAACGCCCCACGAGGCTGGCATCCCGCTCCCACGCCTACACCGTGGAAACTGTTAGATGTAGACGTCTCTTCTACTCCAATAGCTTCATGTCTCGCACATCTCGCCTATGGAACTCCCTTCCCTATTACTGTTTCCCTGACAAATACAATCTCCAACGGTTTAAGTGTAGCGTCAATCGACATCTCCAGTTGCCTTGATCTATCCACTTCCCTTCTCCACATCCTTTCATTTTTCATTCCTATCTCCAAATCTTCTGTAACCCCCTTGCCTTGATCGACCCACTGTCTTTCTCCTCGACATCCTCTCCTTTACCACTCCTATCTGCTCTTCCTCCAACCCTTCTTTAACCCCTTGCGTGATAGTGGCTTCCAGCCTTGCTTGGGGTGATACGCTTAAAAAAAAAAAGAAAAAAAAGAAAAAAGATTATTGGCCATTTTGCTATAAAATGTATTGTTGGTCATTTTACTATACAAATGATTGTTGGTCATTTTACTATAAATATGTATTGTTTAGTCATTTTACTAAAAAATGCATTGTCGATCATTTTACTAAAAAAATGCATTATTGGTCATTTTACTATAAAAATGTATTGTTGGTAATTTTACTATAAAAATTTTTATACTTTCGTAGGATTTATGTTTTTGTTTGGGGGGTTCACTATTTGCTCATAACTTGGACCCTAGCAAGTGCTACCACCCCGGCTCAAGATGGACCTGGGGACAACCGCAATTAAGAGGTGCTTCCATGTTCCTCAAAACCCCCAATCCCCCGATCAGAGGCCTTGCTGCCAGATGTAGTTTATCGTCATACTCAGGACTATTGGGAGGGGGATAATTTGAGCGATATATGTGGCATACCAATAGACGTAAACCGTTAGCTTTCATAAATTGTTTGTTAAGAAATGCAGATGACACAGTGCTGATACAGAAAGGAAACTGCGAGAATTCCAACAAAAGGCAGTGAAAGAAAGCAAGAACAAAGGACTAAACACCAACTGCAAGAAGACGGAATATATGGTTGTCAGCAAAAGGAATAGCCCAGCATGAAAATTACAAATTGAAGATACCAAAATCAAGCAAGTACAATAATTTAAATATCTGGTAAGTGTTTTAACAGTTGGGCGGAAAGTGTGACACTGAAATCCGAAGGCGCATTGGGATAGCCAAAGATGCTTTCCAAAAGTTATGCAAAGTGTTAAAAAACAGAAAAAAAATTCGTTAGATACGAAGGAAAGAGTACCGAAATGTTCAGTGTGGATCTGGGAACAACAGCCATAAGAGGTGGTTCCACGCTCTTCAAAGCCTCCAATCTCCCGCACAGAGGCCTTGCTGCCGGATTTAGTTTATCGTCATACTCAGGACTAACCAAATGTATTAAATCGCACACACACTCATATTCGCTAGGAAAAAATTCACTGTCAATAACTCATTCTTGAAATGCACTCACTTAAAAATCAAATCCCTTCTGTGGTGCGTGCGTCTCTCATTGGGAAGCACGGATTTAGCCTCTTTAGGAGTTAATTGATGCTATTGTATTTTTCATATTTACCCACTTCTTTTCTTACAGTTTTTTAGCGGATGTAAGTCACGTTGTTCTTTGATCGCTTTTCACAAGGAATGTACTTACACAAAATATGGCTGAATAAATATTGCTACGTCAGCTTGTAAAAGCCTAGCCTTTTTCTTCTTTATTTACTGTCAAACAAATCATTCTCAGCAAATAAATCGTAAGAAAAAAAAAGAAGAATGTCTGTGACTCTGTCGTCGTTTCTATACACACTTGTCCATTTCTGCCTTTTTAAAAATTCTGACAGACCCTAAAGATGGATATCGCCATTACTTCAGCCTTGTTTGTTGTGTCTCGACTGGCGATAGAGCTTTTAAAAGCATGATATTGAGAGTCGATGGCGATCTGTATCAAAACAATGGTGGGCGGAAGCATGAAATAAGTCTGACACGACTAAAAAGGAAACCACTCTCAATTCCAAACACACATACAACGGAGAACTGTTTTACTAATGTAGTGAGTTCCTTCATTAAAATGGCCTTATACGAAGAAAATCTTTGTAAATATAAAGTGACCTTGTTTATTATGGCCTTGTACCAAACGTAGTAACAAAATAATAATCCCGGCATTTTTTAAATGAAGAGTTATCATTATAATACGCTTAAGAAAGAA
This sequence comes from Acanthosepion esculentum, assembly GCA_964036315.1. Lineage (NCBI taxonomy): Eukaryota > Metazoa > Mollusca > Cephalopoda > Sepiida > Sepiidae > Acanthosepion > Acanthosepion esculentum. Next base: position 44,118,774 of record OZ038519.1, on the reverse strand, counting down.
AACATGTTTTTAAAATTCCACTCTCTGAGTCAGGCCACTCATCCAATTCCACCACCGGAGTCAGGCTGCTTATCTAATTCTACCATTGGAGTCGGGCCTCTCATCCAATTCCACCATCGGAATTAGGCCTCTCATCCAATTCCACCATCGGAGCCAGGCCTCTCATCCATTTCCACCATCGGAGTCAGGCCTCTCATCCATTTCCACCATCGGAGTCAGGCCTCTCATTCATTTCCACCATTGGAGTCAGACATCTCATCCATTTCCACAATCGGAGTCAGGCCTCTCATTCATTTCCACCATTGGAGTCAGACATCTCATCCATTTCCACCATCGGAGTCAGGCTGCTCATCCAATCCTTCCACCAGAGTCAGGCCGCTCATCCAATTTCACCATCGAAGTCAGGCCTCTCATCCAATTCCACCATCGGAGTCAGGCCTCTCATCCATTTCCACCATCGGAGTCAGGCCTCTCATTCATTTCCACCATTGGAGTCAGGCCTCTCATCCATTTCCACAATCGGAGTCAGGCCTCTCATTCATTTCCACCATTGGAGTCAGACATCTCATCCATTTCCACCATCGGAGTCAGGCTGCTCATCCAATCCTTCCACCAGAGTCAGGCCGCTCATCCAATTTCACCATCGAAGTCAGGCCTCTCATCCAATTCCACTATCGGAGTCAGGCCTCTCATCCATTTCCACCATCGGAGTCAGGCCTCTCATCCATTTCCACCATCGGAGTCAGGCCTCTCATCCATTTCCACAATCGGAGTCAGGCCTCTCATCCATTTCCACCATCGGAGTCAGGCTGCTCATCCAATTCCACCATTGGAGTCACGCCTCTCATCCAATCTTTCCACTGGAGTCAGGCCGCTCAACCACTTCTACCACCGGAGTCAGGCTGCTCATCCAATTCCACAACCAGTCAGGCGTTTTGTTATTTGTACTTTCTAAAAAACTTTCTCGTGGATCACTTATTCTTTCCACGGTTTTCTCAGCATTCGTCAGTAGAAACACATGCCTGTTGCTTCAAATCTCTTGATTTATGAGAAAATCGCTCATCAGCCATTGACACATCGAAAACTAGGCATTACGTAGCAGTTTAGTTCTTTCTTTGTTGTCATTTTCCTATTTATTCATACAATGCTTAGTTTGTGGAAGTCATCTTTTCCTTATTCCGAAAGACCTTTGGATTTTTAGTGCGGCATATTCCATCGATAGTTAAATTTTTGTACCAGCTTGATTTCGACAGGAAAGACATAGCCACCTGTAAATACGAATATATATATATATATATATATATATATATATATATATATATATATATATATAACAACTCGTATCCGAAGATGCCCATCTGCAAACCAATCTCTGATGCAGACGCATGCTCAGGCATATTTGTGCTTGTTCAGCGCTCACCCTGTGGTTTATACTGCAACTATGCTAAGCGGGCCTTAGTTACAGTTTCTAGGAGAGAGGGCGTTGTCTAGCATGATCAACAGTCTGGACAAAGCCAGCACGCTGAAATCCTCGGTCACGATGACTTGTGACTTCGTGCTAGCACATCGACGGCTCCCCAAAAAGTTCCATCTACCCAATTTCACGATGTATGGTTTTCGGGTATTTTCAGGCGATCCCCCAGACCAATAAATCCTGAAAAATCGACCATGGTGAGATTCGAACCCAGGTCTCATGGTCAGAAAGCGGACTATGGAATTATGAATCAACAATGCTATAAAGTTTCACGACTCAATACGATCTTCAGTGTTGTTTCCCATGTCACTACTTTCCATATCTATAAACGCCGTATGTATGATATTGTAAGTATTCCCAATAATTATAGCAAGTTTTAATATATATATATATATAGAGAGAGAGAGAGAGAGAGGAGTGGGAGGGAGAGAGATAGACAGATAAGTTTGTCTGATGATCGCAAAAGTGTGAAACTCAGAGTCATAAACTCATATCCATACAACTGAATATGTTAGCTCTATTGCTGATATTGAGCGCTTTCCACTAGGTACTGCACATGCAAAATAATATATATATATATATATATATATATATATATATATATATATATATATGATTAATCACGTGTACGAATGCAAGAAAAATCTCTCTCTCTCTATATATATATATGATAAAAATATAGTTTTAAGTTATGCTATATTTGTGGGTTAAAGTGCTCAATATTAGGGATAGAGTGTATATAAATATAAAAGTGGACACTTAGGACAACACCAACAGGCTGTTTCATGCTTAAACGCAAGATGGCCTGAAGATTACGCTTAAGCACGAAACAGTCTGTTACCGCTGGGTGTCCACACACACACAAATATATATATATATATTCCTTATATAAATAGGCGTTTCCTCTAGCCGGCCACTACAGTAAGTTTCATGTACTCCATGCTGACTAACATTTTACGCTGGTGACAATTGCATGTTACGGTGCGCAAGAAACTAGTGGCCGGCCAATGGAGACACGTATTAAGAAAGGAATAATATGCTGGCTCTTTGAGATGTTAAGCAATCTTTTCTCTCCTATGTCTTGTTTTTTTTTCTCTCCCTATAGAATGTTCATTTATAAAGTTTAATTATAAAGTATATTAAATGTTGTTTGGAGTACGTTTAATAGACAAGTAGAAATATTTCTTTTGGATATTTCAGTTGATTTTTATTTCTATTTTCTTTTCTTTTTTTACCAGAAAATACTTTAGATTGTCACCTTAGCAAACATTTCTGTACCCACTGCGGTGAGTCTGGTCAATATGCTGACTACCAACGGGGTGCATGAAACTTATAGTCGTGGCCAGCTAGAACAAGGCACCTGTTTATTCAGGAAGTAATGTCTTGTCTTTGTCATTAGACGTTGAACACACTCTTCTATTATATGTCTGTTTTTCGTCGTGGTTTATTGCTTAAATAATTTGTATTCTACGGCTTATCAACTCTTTTGCAGGTTATTTAAACGCAGAAAATATTTTTAAATTGTAAGAAATTTAGGGGGACATAATAATGGTTTAATGATAGAAGTCTTATTAATTAACCCATAACAGGGAAGAAGAAGTGGACTCATACCTTTGCCAAGTGTATTTTCGCGTAAGTGGATATAACGAAAGCAACGAGAATTGGAACATGGCTCTCCGATTAACAATTCCGAGCCATTATTCATTACACCACACGCACATCCAAGCTTACAGCACCTGGAATTCCCAAACGATTATCGATCTACTTACTGACCAGGCTCGACGCTGCTTAACTCTGGTGATTGTTTAATTTATATAAAGTAATATATATATATATATACGAAGAAATAATGGATTTTTTTTATTACTTCAAATGCTATTTTTAATGGATACCCGTATTTCAGTAGAGATTCCGTTTATTTTAAACCGTATTTACTTGAACTACCGGCCTGTGTGATCGAGAAAACTTACTAAAGAAAATGTGCCTTCCGTCGGGATTTTTCTCGAACCTTGTGGACTAACACTACAGAATAACAAAGAAAGGACTATACCAAATAACAGGAACCACGTCATTTGAGGTCTACCAACAGTAGAAACAACTAAAATGAATAGCACATGTAACTCGAAGAGAAAATGATGGCATAATCATAATTGACGTTCCACATTACTTCAAACAAAAAGTGAGGAAGCATCCCCCACCACACGCCTCACACACATCAATGCTGGAAGAAGCGAGAACAACTACTGGACCTGAGAAACCCATTTCCCTGAAAAATTGTTTTGTAGAGAAAGATTTTACAAATTTCAAACGAAAGTAGCACAAGCTGCTCTTTCAATGAATATCCGATGTGTCCTTATAAGGAAACGACAAATATGACCATTGCCATTAATGATTTGACTCTTTAGCCGTGATTGGCAAGGAGAAGGAAAACTCTGAATTCAAAACCGTATGTAATACGTACCTGATGTGGTATATTGCCATTCCACATTACTTCAAACAAAAAATGAGGAAGCCTCCCCCACCATCAATGCTAGAAAACACTGGAACAGCTAATGGATTCGGGAAACCTATTTTCCTGAAAAATTGATTTGTAGAGAAAGCACGTATTTGTAGTTTTTTTGTTGTTGTTGTAAAAACTCACGTTCTAAGTGTTTTAAAACATTCAGAATTTTTTTTATGTTTCTTCAAAATTCTTTGCAAGTCTTGGTTGGTTACAAGTTATCAATTGTTCATTTCCCTTGCTCTGGTGTAGCACATATTACGCAGCCATCAACAAGAGTTCACAAGGGCTCCAGAATCTCGACTGCTATGTATTATCAAACTATATAATAATTATCAATGTGTATTTATTTATCCTGTTCTGTCTGTAATGGGAATAGAGCTAAATCAACTTAAGTTCGTAAATTTATGTGTGCTTACTTCCCCCAGTCGTTTTAATAATCTATACAAATATAATATTCATCTGCATTAAAAAATACTTCCTGAGCAAAAGGAACCATTCAGTTACTCAGTTCCTTTACGCCTACGTTTTTTACATTGCAGTCTTATTTGTTCAAGCCTTTCACGTGAGGCACTCAGATACCTTTGTCTATTAAGTGATCGTCTTGCTTCAACTTAGACCTGAAATAGCCTTTGTTGTCGCCGTCTTTGTCGTTCTGTTGCTAAACTTTTTTTCCGTGAGATATTCCCATTTTAATGTTATATTAAACACATAAAATTTTTAACATGAAAAGATATTGAGCAACAAGCTATTTTTATATATATAATACCCGGGTATTGATCAGCAATTTATATATATATATATATATATATATATATATATATATATATATATATATATATAATACCAGGTGTAATCAATGGATCAGAAGTACTATTGACGTCTAAAAATATAAAGGGAACAGATTAATTAAACGGTTCATTGGCCTCTATTTTAGTTGTGAATTCTTTATTTCCACTTTATTGAATCTCAATACATTGTTTCAAGATTTTTGTTTCATTGCATCTCACGATTAAAACTTTCTAATAATTGCCGTCATAATTTCTGTCAGAATTTATGGGATTAGAAGTTACTATCACTTACATTATTTACATTCTCACTAGAGTCCTCATCCTTGTTGTTATTATCACAAAGTTTCGGCTATTTTACTGTCTTCAGATGATTATCGATCCGGGTAATCTTCAGGGAATTTCCAAGTAAACTTTTCATTTAATTTAATGTCCTCATATTTGTTGTTATTATCACAACATTTCGGTCAGTGTGCCCTACGATCTTCTTCACGTGCCCTTCAGGGAATTTCGAACTGGACCTTTTATTTAATCTACGGAGATATTGTTTCTTGTTCCTCTCACCAGGTCAAGAGATATCTCGTCTTGTCTCATTTAGTATTAAGTCACTGATCACCTTCTTTCTATATGTCTAAGTCTGCACTACCCGGCCCAGGGATTGAACTCAGAATTACTATGTCACGAACCAACGTTTTAATCCTCGTGGACAGTCCTGAGTGTAACATTTGGAACCTTAAACATAATCTGCCTGCTACTACCCCGCTTGATTGAATTCAGCGCATCTCTTTTCGTTTTGCTGCTGCTTCTGATGAAGCCTTGCTGTCATATTTCTTTATTTATTAATGGCTCCCATATAGTATTGATTTTTTCCTCGATTTTCTTCGACATGGATAATGAAGCAATCCACCTCAAATGTTATAAGATTTCAATTAGAATTTCCCTGAAGTTTACCCGGATCGACAAGCATCCGAAGAGGGTCAGAGGACACAAGGCTGTCTTATAACGCTCACCAGCAATGATGCTTTCGAATACTCGCAAAAGTCATACGATAGATTTCGTTTCATCAAGACAGTACATGTAGTCTTTTTTTCTTCGCCTCTCGACTAAAATAAAATAAAGAAATGAAGTTATTGGAGCGTAAAATTAATGCGTGTGGCTAGAAATAGAAACAAATTGTTTGCGCCTCGTACGTTTACGAAGGACAACAAACGCGTTCCCAGCAGCTTTTCTCACAGACAGGAGGAAAAAGATTTTCACAGCAAAATTTAATTTGTAACTCAGACAGCAAACCTGATCCTAATTTTTTTTCTCATCAGAGGCAGGAAGCTTTCGACAAATAAAGTAGTTTTATTTTTAAATCGATATAAATTATATATGTGTGTGTGTGTGTGTATGATGGGAAAAAAAAAAGAATATAGATGAATTTGGCTAAACTACAAAAAATTATTTTTTAAAAATTTGAAATTTCCAGCATCTCTCGTTCATGCGCATATGTAGTCGCAACAGTGTTAACGAACCCAATCCGATAAAGTCCTAACCAATGAAACACGTCACAAATATATATATATATATATATATATATATATATATATATATATATATATATATATATATATATATATATGTATAAAATGTGTCGTAATATCGGTTCTGTCATTTGGTATAGTACTTTATTTGTGATTCTGTTGCAAGTCTACAAGGTTCGAAGAAGGATGGTTCTAAAATGCGTGTGCTCCTAAATTTTAACGAGAGAATTTTATTTCTTTCCACGGGCGTTAATATCACATATATTTTTAAGGTGGCGCAGACGATAAAAATATGCTTTCATTTATTTCAGTTTATTTTTTTAAGGAAATAACTGAATTTGTTTCTGTCTTCCTGTACTAAAAAAAAAAATGAAAGGTATACACTTGAATAGGCTGTATGGCACGAAATTGCCATTATGGGTGATGTCATCACTCTTTCGACAAATCATTTTATTTTCTGTTTACAGTCAGTTTTTTTCAATGTCGGATTTTAATGGCAAATGGGGCAAATAGCTAGAGTGAAATGAAAAAGAACATTCAGAAGCAAAAAAGAGAAAGGTGAAAAGGGTGAATAAGTTTAGTTTTATTTGTTTATTTAAAGACATTTGGCGTCGCGATTTGAAAGCGAGCAACTTCTTTTATGTACCATGTTTTTTCAGCACGTGGGTGATCATGGCTCTCCAGAATTTCCTATTCTTTGTAGCTCTAAGTGATGTCTATCTATTTACTGTTCTTTTCTTGGTAAAACTTGCTTCTTACAATTGCAATACGAAGAAAATGAGGGTGATTCAACACCATGGATGTAATATGGCGTATCCTAGTTGTAAGGTCTAAAGAGTCTAAAAAATGGAGCGCTCATCTGAACATTTGCAATGGAAATGGCGAGAGAGTAGTGACATTGCGTCTGTTAGGATGCAGAGTGGAGGCTGGAAAGTGATGATTAAGCAGTCTCAGCTCTTTTATGGCAGTAATTGGTTTAATCTGATTTTTGTAAAGATTGTGACTGTAGTTGAGCTACCCAAGTGGAAGTGGGGGGATTTTATCTCGATAAGTGTTTCTGTTTTATAGCTAGAGGATTGTTTTTGTAAAGTTTGGTCTTCTGAACGGCATCCATTTTGACCGAAGGGGAACGGAAGAGCAAAGGTGTGGATGGGGGCTTTTGTTGACCACGTGACAACAAACCGGGCATCACTTTTTTTCCAAATACTGGTTTATATTAACAATCATAGTTGGGGTTGTGGGAGTGAGTTCTGGTCTGACCTTGGGACTTTTCCATCGCATGGTTCCGATGTCACGCGTTCGTATTGTCAGTGAGTTGGGAATGAAAACAAACACATGCTGGCTGAGACCAATGATGAATGCGAATTTATTTGATATCGCAGTTTCACGTCATATTTACATACACACATACACGCACGCATCCACGCACGCACGCACGCACGCACGCACGCACGCACGCACGCACGCACGCACGCGGACCATAATTAATTTTCATGATTTCAGGGTACTCATACATAAACATATAAACATACATGCACGCATAAACATACATAACATACATACATACATACATACATACATACATACATACATACATTAATTTTATTATGACTTGGTTTCTTGTTTTTTTTTTGTGGGTGAACTGTTGCCTTGAGTTATTTGCTTTACTGAATGTACTGAGCCAAAACACGCGATTTTTCTACGTCAATAATAAAACAGAATTTGAATAATAAATAAAGCAGATTTAATTTATAAATTTACAGAAATTAGGCCACCACGTGGAAAACTATACTAAACATTTCAATTGGAGTAATTCACATTTGACCAAAGCTTTTTGTTACTATTGTTTTCATTAAACGAACAAAAGAAGTCTAATTATTGGTGTAGGAAAGTTAAAAAAAAAGTTATCTGTTGAATTCAACATTGGAAGAATTGGTTTGTTAGCATGCGTAATATAAATAGAGAGACAAAAACAGAAAAATAAAAATGAAATGCTTGTGAAGTAATTATATTATTTAAAAAGGAACAAAAGAATTTGGTTATTAATGGATGTCGAATTCAGTTGAATCTGCAGCCATTTCAGGTGATCGACCACATTTGTTTTGACTTTACTCCCCACTAATATAAGCAAGAGGTTATTTTTAAAAACGATTTTAGACTGGGAATTTACACGATAATTTTTTATTACTGGCTTTATTCCATCTAATTGTTGCTTTTTATTCCAATACTCTGGCTCAATACACTCTTCATATTACTATTATTTTATTGCTAGTTTTATTCCATCTTATTATTGTTGCTTTTTATCCCAACACTCTCGCTCAATACACTCTTCATTATTACTATTATTTTATTGCTAGTTTTATTCCATCTTATTATTGTTGCTTTTTATCACAACACTCTGGCTCTATACACTCTTTCTTATTACTATTATTTTTTTACTAGTTTTATTCCATCTTATTATTGTTGCTTTTTATCCCAACACTCTGGCTCTATACACTCTTCATTATTACTATTATTTTATTACTAGTTTTATTCCATCTTATTATTGTTGCTTTTTATCCCAACACTCTCGCTCAATATACTCTTCATTATTACTATTATTTTATTACTAGTTTTATTCCATCTTATTATTGTTGCTTTTTATCCCAACACTCGGCTCTATACACTCTTCATTATTACTATTATTTTGTGACTAGTTTTATTCCATCTTATTATTGTTGCTTTTTATCCCAACACTCGGCTCTATACACTCTTCATTATTAGTATTATTTTATTACTAGTTTTATTCCATCTTATTATTGTTACTTTTTATCCCAACCCTCTGGCTCTATACGCTCTTCATTATTACTATTATTTTATGACTAGTTTTATCCCATCTTATCATAAATCCTGTGGCAACCCAAACACATATCAACAGGAAATGATCAACACCGAGCGGACGCTTCGGAGTAACAACCACCCTGCAAGCATAACATCAGTAACCTCGTGGAGTAAAACATCTGTTCGAGAATTTGATGACAGTAATTGTGGGTTCAATCCCTGGACGACACTTCGCAGATATCTCTCCCGAGTAAGACCCCCCTCCATAGAGGAAAACATGACTAAAGACTGCGTGTACGCCATCCCGTGCAGCTGCGAAAGAAATATAAAGGGGAGACAGGCCTCCCCCTTAAGGTAGGGCTTCAAGAACACCAGAAAGCTGTAACACGCGGGGAAGTGGAATAATCAGGTATGGCTGACCAAATATGGAGCCTCAGTGGGATCAGGTTGAAATCATAGACAAAGAACATCATTGGAAAATCGTAAACTTAAGGAATCAGCACATATACTAGGCCACAAAAATCTCCTGAACCGACCAAGCATAGAAATCAATACAATATGGGAACCAGTAATAAAGAGTGCCAGAAAAAAGCGATAATAATAACAAAAATTGCAATATGAGCTCTGGTAAAAACATGAAATGATAATAGCAAAAATTGCAATATGAGCACTGGTAAAATATGGTTGCTGAAGACATTAGGTTTATAATACCCAGACATTCATACACAGATGTCCTTAAGGACCCATGACACAGTGGATAAAGGCGTGCGTTAGATCCAGTGGCAAGACCCAAAGAGTGTGAGTTCAATAAAATAAGGCGGTGGAGAACTTAGAGAGGGGAATTAACAGGAGATAACTGACATCCATTAGACATGGCACGTGGAACTAGAACAGTCTACCCCAGTGAGCCAAATAAAGGGTTCAGTTCAACATTTCAACCACCTGAAGAAGGCCGGAGCATACAACGGCTGAAACGTTGTGATAAATATGGCAACAAAGATGAGGACAATAGTCCGAATAATGTAAATAGTGTTAATCCTTTAGCTTTCAATTAAAGCTTCAAGAAAGCATTTTCATTTTAAAACATAATTTTAAACCTTAGGTATCGTTTTTGTTCAGTTGTTTTGTTTTTTTTTGTGAAGGTACTTAGTATGATACGACCCCACTTTTAGCATTTAATTTACGTTCCAAATTTCTGATACACAAGAAAATAGCGGTTTTGTAAGCCTAGCTTATATGTGACACAAGGCCGAAAGTATGAAGCACTCACGACTCGGTCGTAATTTATCTAGCGTGACAAGCTTGTTAACCATTACACCAGCTTGAGAAGCCCATGTTCATGAAAATACGGTAGACAGACATAATCTGGCAACACATAATACATCAACACTCGTTAAGAAAAAAATGTCTACAAGGCATTTATACAGTTCAAAGGCTAATATTTTGCTAATAAGAATATTTCCGGGTGTCCCTGTATTCAGCAAACGGCAAGCATCCTGCTGTTAATGAAGAGGTGGCATCTGGCCAGAAATATTTAAAAGGGGCCGCTTGGCCCTAAGGGGTTTTTCATGCTGGGTTCAGAGCCGGAAGTGAACATTTAAAGGCAGTGTGAACCGGCAAGATGGCGGGTCATGTTTTATGCACGAAGTCGAGGCTGGACGGAAATTAGTGAATTGGGGTCGAGCCCTGAGGTGTTTCTCTTGTAACTAAAGGATATTTAGTTTAAAATGTATTTATGAAGTAGAAAAAAAGTGCTCGCCCAGGAGGAGAATAAATACGAGAAGGCAGAGAAAGGGGGCGGAATGTTTTAAATAATTTCTAGAGAACGAGGTGGATTCAGATCATAAAAAAATACCTACGAAATAAAAAGAAGCAAAAATGACTCATTTTATTAACAACCAAAAAGGAATAAAAAAGAACAAGTATAAAATTTAAAGGGAAAAAAAAGTTTTAAAATAAATATAATATCAGGTAACCAAAATAAATCGCTCGGTTTTCAATCTTTTTTTTTTTTGTTATTAGGTAAGAAAAGAAAGATCAACCATTCTCTTCGAATTACAAATAGACACATATGCACATAGTCTCAAAAGTAAATTGGTAGAACTTTTGTCGGACAAGAACACTTATTAAAAGATTTAAATAACTATTTAAATGTTTATCTTTTTTTAATTGAAAGTTGGTGGATGTGCCGTATGTAGATTAAAAAAATCAATTTACATGATCATTTTATATCTATCTCAGAGTATTTATTATCTATATATATATATATATATATATATATATATATATATATATATATATATATATATATAATCTGACAGTCTTCATTATCTATCTATCTATCTATCTCCCTGTGTTCATTAAATAACCATCTATCTGTCTATCTACGTTCATTAAATATCTATCCATCTATCTATCTATCTATCTCACTGTGTTCATTAAATATCTTCATCTAGCACTGTTTTATTAACACCAGTACTATATGTGCGATATATATATATATTATAAATTAACTGATTTAAAATATTGTTTTTTTCGCTACACAGTAATAACCATGTTTCAAAAATGGAAGGTAAAAGCTTCGAATTTAATTTTGTTATTAAATTAAAAGACATTAATTCCATTTCCTCGTCAAGCGAATTTTGGAGTAACTTGTTATTAATTTAAAGGCACGGCAAAGATTCATAATTGAGTGTTTCCAAGGATACAGAGAAATCCACTCATCTAGACAAGGGGTGCTAGCTTGTTCAATTTCGATTTTCGTTGTATCAGTTAATAGTTACATTCGAAAGCGAGGTTATTTTAAATCGGTTAATTTATAATATTAATGCTCTGTAAATTTACATTGAGCACTATTGTGTAAAAATAAAAAATATCTATAACACCGGATTATATATCTTACTGTTCTTTCTTTATATATATATATATATATATATATTACATAAAGATACAGAAAGTACGTAGGTGGTAGTGTAGAGTTTAGCGATCCAGCTTTGAAATTTTTTTCCTTTCCAATTAGTCTGTGAAAATATGCCTTGTGCCTTCGTACAATGAAAATCCGAAAAGTGTGAGATAATTGACAATAGTTTGTTTCGTCAAAGCCATCATATCGAGATTAATCTTGATGTAATTATATGCACTTAAATACCTCTTTCTCTTTCTCTCTCCCTATATATATATATATATATATATATATATATATATATATATATGAATTCATACATGAGAGGACGTTGAAAAGTATTGTGATGTTTGGACATTGGAATGCTTAATTTTGAGAAGTGGGACGACATAAGAACTTTTCAACATACATATACAACACACACATTTCATTATTTCAAATTTGCTATATTTATAAAGTACCGATTAATATCAGTTTATAGATAACGGAAGCGCGCACAAAGTAATCAACACTGCATGGTAACTGTCAGTTTCATCCTTCAATGTGATTTTCAAACCAAGTGTGAAACTGATATTCACTGTCTCAACCTCCCCCCCCCCCACACACGTATATATGTGAATAAAAAGAGACAAGAAAAATATTCTGAGCCGACGCGTTTTGTTCTCTGAGGGAAACAGAAAGAAACTCTAAGAATATTCTTTTTAGTCTGTTGAGCAGATTATTTCCATTTGTCTCTTTTTATTCATTTTGTTCCTTTACAGATTCACTTTATCTGAAAATAATACGCGCACACACACACACACACACACACACGCACACACATCTATCTATCTATCTATATATATTAAGGTAATGAAGGGTTTGGTAATCAGTATGGATAATTCCAAAGAGGATGTAATCCAGGGAGCTCAACGTAATAAAGGAGCAAATATTAATTAATTAAATTAAAAAGCAGACAACTTTTAAAAAAATGAGACATGATTTTTTATTAAAGATTTTAATGTGACAAAAAGAAAAAAATCATTTTATGATTAAATTTTACTCTCGTCAAAATATCCTCCTTTAACCTTGATTACTGAAGCACAACTTGTTGAAAAAGTTTACAAAAATATAAGTTTGATAATTGATTCCATTCTTTTTTTTTCAATGACTCTAAGAGGCTTTTTTTCATTTTTGGGATGCAAAGGGTTTCAGTCTTCTGCCAAGTGCATCCCATGTTAAATCTGGGGTTAGATTCAAATTTTTCAACTGTACTGTATATATATTAGTATTAAAAAAAGCGACACCTAACGTTTAAAATGCTCTTTAAAAAGAAACAATCATTCTTGAAGTTTTTTATTTTAGTTATAATTCCAGGCTAATAGATTAAATTTAATATTTTAGCAAAATATATGCAAATAATAATAATAAGCATAATAATAATAAGCAAAATAAATAATAATAAGCAAAATAAATAATAATAAGCAAAATAAATAATAATAAGCAAAATAAATTATAATAAGCAAAATATGTTTAAACCAAAATTAAACTGATTCGAATGATTTTAATATCGATTATTAACGAAATCGTCTAAATTGACATATTTGTCAATTTAGCATAAATCCTTTTATTACAAAAAATATTTAAAAAATAATATATACTTTTTTGAAACTTGATTTGTGGAAGATTAACTGATTCAAAGTTTAATTAATCTGAATTAAAAACAAATATTACTTTTAGTTTTAAATATCGCAGAAACGCATTTACTTTAACATGGTGGTGGGTATTTTTATGAGGTATTGACAACTGTCACTGATGTTTGCGATATTTATGTAAGGGGGAAATACATGTAGTAAAATTACAAATACAACGTAAACACCGTTAGATCTTTTTTTAACTACCCAGTAATATTAAAAAATTAAAATATTCAAAGTTATCGAATGTTTTATTGAATTTTAGGTACTTTGGCTTTCGTCTTACTTATAAAGACACTTAAATTCATATATTTTCTATAGTTACCTTATTTAGTTACTCTTATTATTTTTTTTTAATAATATTGTGTATGGACGTCCGTATTTACAAAAAACCAGCACGTTTATACACACACAAAAAATTCAAAATTCTTTTTAAAATACAGGGGATCGCTGAATTGTAGTAAAATCTTCCATTTATGATTAATAAACGTAGTTTTTATTAAATAGCAATATCAATTGATCGCTAAAAATTAATACAGAATTTTAAAAGATTTCATATTTTATAAATTATTCTAATAATTTTTTTTTAATGAGGACATTTCTTGTAATAATTCATTATTTATCGAAAAAATGTTCTTAGTGTTGATAATATATTTTATTAAAAAAAACAATTAAAAGCATTTCTAATTAAAACTTTCTAACGTCTTAGAACTTCGGACAGTTTATCCGCAACTTCGAGCACAATACATAACACTTTATCCGAAAATTTGGAAAATACAATATAAAATTAAGCAGACAGACCTCATTAAACAAACTCGGCTCGGATTCAAAGATCATTTGAACAATACTTACAGACTCTATATCCCAAAAAAGAATTCTCTTGTACGCATGTAAGATAGATATATTAAAAATCTCATGTTTTGTCAGTTGTCTTACATAAAACTTGCATAAAAGAGGGATTGCTTCCCAAACACACACACACACACATTATATATATATATATATATATATAAGGTGGAGTAATAGATTGCGGAATGGGAGAGCCGAGTTCGAATTCATTACATTCCCTTAATTGCTATGGGTGAATAGCAGGACAGACTGGGTCCTATAGCCCTGGGTGGCAACCGGTCTAGGAGAAGGACAATTCTGAATTCAAAACCTGTGGAAGGGCGTTTGAGACCTTGTCGCATAATGTACAAGAGTTCTCAGTATTTGGCTCTTCCAAAAAGTGTGGTTCTGCACAATACTTCAACATTATAATCAAATGATATGTGCGGTAGCCTGGCTGTTTGTGTCTAAGAACTGACCCGCGAAAACGATGGGAGAGTCCAGTATATGTACTGGGTGTAACAGCATAATTGTCCATCCTACAAAATTTTTAATATCTAAAAAAAAAAAAAACCACTAAACTGATTGAGTTTCTTATTTCCAAGTTTTCAGATAAGACGTTTAACCATCTTGATACCATTTGAATCACTGAAAAACCCTTTGAGTTATTCAGCTTGAAAAAGAACAAGTTAAAGTCGTTTTGTGTCAGCCCGATTGTCTTCTCAACTGAGAATGGTGAGAGGAAAAAATCTTTCCAGGCCTTCAGTAATGGTAATGGTATCGCCATTCATACTCTGGCTTCCATTTTCAAAGTCCATTCAAGAACCATCAAGAGAACAGTGAATAAGTTTAAAATATATATATCTATATCTATATATATATATATATATATATATATATATATATATATATATATATATATATATATACCTCCCTCCCTACCTACCTATTCCTGGAAATGGTTATAACAGTGGTTGATGTTTTTTTATAAAGTAGTGTTGATTTAAAGTTATATGTTTTCTTCTTCCTATCGAACCTTTAACTGTTGCGATCTCCAGCCCACTGCCATACCGTTGTACAATACCAGCAAGTATACTGCCTCGTGTCAACAAGTGCTTCTGAACTATTTTTGTACACATTTTTATTGCTTCTATCTCTCTGCCCTTCTCTTAGCGTTCCTTAGAAAGAAAAAAAAAGGCTCTAAAATTGACTTATTAAATGTTTTGCCAAGGAAAAAGAGAACATTTATTTCGTGGTATTGAGAATTTTAATGCACATTGAGATCTCCCACCACCTAACAATAAATAAACAGAGTAGAGACTATTGGCGGAGTCATAAGTAATTTCTGTTTTGGAGGAAGTTCAAATTAAAGTTTCTTTGTTTAATGGCATATCAACTCCTTATGGGTCATTCTTAATTCCTCTTCTTTTATTGTCTTCTCTTCTTAATAGTGGTTTATCTCATATTCTGTAACATTCAGTCACCCCCTTGCGTCCTAGTGGCTTTATTGCCTTGATTTTAAAAAATTAACAAATAATACTGGAATAACTAACTGTCCAAACAAAAGACCGCTAACGCAACCCATGTAATTATATTCGAAAACGACAATAAAGATTGCAAAGCTATTGATTGGAAAAGTAAGATAAAATATAACGTGCCATGTTTGCAATTTTTAGCAGGTTAGATTTGGTTCATTAATTTAACATATTCGGTTATTCAATATCTAACTTAAGTCTTATCGGACAAAGATCGCAACGACTTAACAGAAAGGTAAACTGGTCCGTTTTACACTGAGTTCAAAAAGGTAGATGCTTATCCGGTTGACACATAATACAAAAAGGTAAATGCCGGTCCGGCTTACAATTCAAAAAGGTAGTTGCAGGTCCGATTTACACGTAATTCAAAAAGGTAGCTGCAGGTCCGATTTACACGTAATTCTAAAGGGTAAATACAGACCCGATTTACACTTAATTCAAAAAGCTAAATATAGGTCTGGTTTACACTTCATTCAAAAGCTAGATGCAAGTTCGATTTACACTTTATTCAAGAAGGTCGATGCCGGTCCGATTTATATTTAATTAAAAAAGGTAGACATAGGCCCGGTTCGCACTTCAGTAAAAAAGATCAATGTAGGTCCGGTTTATTCAAAAGCCAAAAAGATAACTGTTTATCTAGATCCCAAAACGTAGACATTAGGTCGTGTTTATGCTTGAGTTAAAACGGTAGATAAAGGTCGAGTTTGAACTCGAGCAAAAACGTTGACATTAGTCGCGTTTAAACTGTAATATAAAAAAGGTAGGCCGAAGTCAGGTTTACTTTGTGGTAAAAATCAGTTTGTACTTGGGGCAAAAAGATCCATGTTAATCAGGTTTATACTTGAGTTTGAAACTATCCACCCTGATGGTAGCTGCTATCTTTGGTCGGAGGTCTTACCGCTCTGCAGGGCATGATGCCAGCGTATTCTAGGCGCCGTCGACATGGCATTATTAATATTCTCACAAGGTAGAATTGCAGCTTGAACATTTTAGCAACAGTGTTTCGTAATTATCAACTTTACATATATATATATATATATATATATATATATATATTCAGTTGTATGGATATGAGTTTGTGACCATGTGTTTCATGCTTTTGCGATCATCAGACAAACATCAGTTTGTCTGATGATCACAAAATCGTGAAACCCAGGGCCATAAACTGATATCCATACAACTGAATATGTTAGCTCTGTCACTGATATTGAGCGCTTTCCACTAAATACTGCGCATATAAAATAATATATATATATATATATATATATATATAGTATTTACATTAGTATTATATATATATATATAGTATTTACATTAGTATTATATATATATATAGTATTTACATTAGTATTATATATATATATATATATATATATATATATATATATATATATATGTTTAATACAAATATAAAATTTGTCTATTAGCTGATTGATTCAGTACCTCTACTCCGGAGATTCGTCGACGAACCCTTTTTGTAATTGTTTAGTCCACTCGTCAGGAGATTTCACCACTGACTGCTGTTTTTTCCCCAATTTTCCTTATTTTTATATTAAGCTTGTTTTCATTAATTAATTTATGCGCTATATGGGAGCTCTTATTATTGGTGTTAGGACGATTTTTATTGATTGTATGTGTGTGCGTGTTCGTGCGTGTGCGCGCGCGCGTCAAATGTGGTTATATATAATTTAAATAAAGTACAAAGAGACACCGGAGAAAAAGAACTCAATGTCATACTGACTGACAGAGCCTTAATATTTTTAAAGAATTCCCGGTGAACTGTGGTCGAAGCAGCACCTCAGCAAAGGAGCATAATGCTAAAAGCAAAATATTTCTCAACAGTACCAGGACCTCAACCCCTCCCTATCAAACACCATATTAAAACATATAATTTAAATAAAGCCCAAAGTAGGATAGACCCCTGGGGCTTGAACTTAATATTATTTTGAAACTACGACTAGCTTGGGTTGTATAAAGAATTGTTTTCTAAGTGTGACACAAGGCCGAAAGTGTGGAGCACTCAGTGAGGAGCGAACTCCCTACATTGTCGTAACTGATCGATCGAGACACATTTGTTAACCATTACACCACATCGAAGTGCCCATTCCTGTGTAGGGGTCAGGGTTAAATCTGTTTCTTTTATGGTCCTGAATAGATCGGGAGCACTTCGGTGTGGTGCAGTTGCTTAGTAAGCTTTTCTCGCTGAATCAATTGCGACTGAGTAGCGAGTTCTATCCTTACTGGGTTCTCCTTACTTTTCGGCCTTGTATCACATCTAAACTATGTTTAGTAAATCACTATAGTCCTGAATAAATCGCCACCTAGCGGGCGTCATGGCAGACAAGATGGTGTTACCTCAACAGGTTGTTCAATTTTTGCATTGTAAGGAAAATGCAAACTTGTTAATTTCTCTATCCACCCCCAACTTCACTTTTTTTTTTTTGCCTTGACCTCATATGTGATTTTTTATTTATAAATTAAACTCTTCTTACTACGTTTCCCTCCCCGCCCTTTTTTTTGGTTCCTCGTTTCAACATTAGTGTCTTTAATGTATCAGTATTTGTGCGATCATTGTTTAACTGTGAATTTGAACCACAAGTGAGTAGTAAATGCTGACTTCCCCATTTTTACATGCCTGGTTCTTTACGAGATTTACTAAGGCTGCAAATTATCACACAACTTTAAAGTTTCAACGCCTGCTAATTATTGCCGGACATTCGAGGACCTAAGAAAAGAAAGGTAAGATTAATTCATCTTTCTTTGCACTGTTGTTCAACCTTTCCGCATTAAGTTTTTATTTATAAGTTGTCTGGATAGTTAACACTATAACAGAGGTTGTTCCTCGTATCTGCATTTTCTTTTTAAGGTTGGTGGTGATTTTCGAGGTAGTGGAAGTCGCTACATTGAATTATGAGGTTACATTTTCCAACATGGCGGCCACGAATATCAAAGTGTAGCTCAAATCGTTCAGCAGTTTTCCAGACGCTCTGCAGCATTTGCTGTGTTATTTGTTGCATTTTGTATACTTTCTGGAAATTGCGAGAAAATGAAGATGGGGTTGCACAATAGTACGATCAGAAATAATAATTTTAAAAAAAATCCATGTATCTTGATATAAATGTCAAGAAAAAAAAATAAATAATGAGTTTTTAGTTTTAAATGTAAATTTTAAATTGAACCTACCCTTCCGCTTACGGAAGCCAAAATATAATCCTAGGACATGATTTCTTAAAATGCTGAATAAAATATAATTCGTAATCTGGAGTGCTTTTTATAGTAATATATGAAAAAAAAAAAATGATTACGAATTTAATTTTTTTAATCACATCGTTCGAGCATATTTTGTTTTTATTTACATAGATCAATTTTAATTGAATTTAATTAGCGAATTCCACCCCGCGTTTTTTTTTTTTTTTTTTTTTTTTTTAATAAATTTTACAGTCTTTATATGGGAGGCTGATTTTGACTTTTTAAAATGTCTTACAATGATCTTTTTAAAAAAAGTCAATCAACCTCCCACTACCAACAAACAAAATAAGAATTCGTCGTCTTATCACAAACCAATGCTATAGTAAAACTCTGGTTACTACTAGAGATATCCTCTCATAAGATTTAACTTTAAGCGTTTTATATATATATATATATATATATATATATAGTACTGATAGAATGATTTTACTATAGGAATGCATTGAAAATGAGTCAGGGCTTGTCAGTGGCCATGAATGAATGCAAGCATTATTGATAGAATAGGGCTATTATATGTATAATATAAATTTATTACTAATGATTTTACTATAGGAATGCGTTGAAAATGAGGAAGAAAGGGATTGTCAGTGGTCAGGAATGAATGCAAACATTACTGACAGAATAGGTCTATTATATGTATAATGTAAATGCATTGCTAATGATTTTACTATAGGAATGCATTGAAAATGAGGAAGAAAGGGATTGTCAGTGGTCAGGAATGAATGCAAACATTACTGATCGAATAGGGCCATTATATGCGTAATATATATTGTAAATGACTTTACGAAAGCGATAGGAAATGTTTGAAATTCAGGAAGAAAGACATTGTCATGGATTAATGCAAGCATTACTAACAGAAAAAAATCTCTATCATTCCTGCATTTTTGCGAATAGTTGTTGGATAACTCGCCCGAAACAGACAATGACATTGACACAAATGGATTTTGTTAGTCTTAAATGTTAGCGTGAATGATTGATGATGTCGTTAAAACTGCTGCACAAAAGTTACAGTTTAATTATGTAACTTTGATATTTTTGTATATATGAGTCTTCGAAATAGGAGCCAGTGTCAGCAATGTAAGATTGTTTACTGATAAATTAAATTTCAAATAAATGTAACATTTGCAAATTCAAACACGTCCTTCAAAAACTATTTGCTTGTCTAGGCTTGTCTGATGCTTCATTAAATTAAATAAAATAGTAAATAAATTCTGGATTTTTTGGCCGGCGTTCGGTTCAGAAGAATTTAGCTGTCTGTCACTGCTCGTATCTCTCTCTCTCTCTCTCTGTCATTCTCTGACTGTCTATATGTCACTCAGTATGCCTTTACGCTTTCTGTCTGTTTGTCTCTCTCTCTCTCTGTACGTCTTTGTACGTTCGTCTCTCTCTCTCTCTCTCTCTCTGTACGTCCGTCTCTCTCTCTCTGTACGTCTTTGTACGTTCGTCTCTCTCTCTCTCTCTCTGTACGTCTTTGTACGTTCGTCTCTCTCTCTCTCTCTCTGTACGTCTTTGTACGTTCGTCTCTCTCTCTCTCTCTCTCTCTCTGTACGTCTTTGTACGTTCGTCTCTCTCTCTCTCTCTCTGTACGTCTTTGTACGTTCGTCTCTCTCTCTCTCTCTCTCTCTCTGTACGTCTTTGTACGTTCGTCTCTCTCTCTCTCTCTCTGTACGTCTTTGTACGTTCGTCTCTCTCTCTCTCTCTCTCTGTACGTCTTTGTACGTTCGTCTCTCTCTCTCTCTCTCTCTGTACGTCTTTGTACGTTCGTCTCTCTCTCTCTCTCTCTGTACGTCTTTGTACGTTCGTCTCTCTCTCTCTCTCTCTGTACGTCTTTGTACGTTCGTCTCTCTCTCTCTCTCTCTGTACGTCTTTGTACGTTCGTCTCTCTCTCTCTCTCTCTGTACGTCTTTGTACGTTCGTCTCTCTCTCTCTCTCTCTGTACGTCTTTGTACGTTCGTCTCTCTCTCTCTCTCTCTGTACGTCTTTGTACGTTCGTCTCTCTCTCTCTCTCTCTGTACGTCTTTGTACGTTCGTCTCTCTCTCTCTCTCTCTGTACGTCTTTGTACGTTCGTCTCTCTCTCTCTCTCTTCACGTCTCTCTCTCTAAACTGAATGTACCTCGACAGCAAATGTACATTCGAACAAGTTGAAGATGTAAAAGACCTCAGTACTTGTTGAGATTCCAATCTTTCGTTTGGCTTCAGGCATTATTAAGGACAATATAAATTAAATACACTTTAATCTCTACGTGGTACAATGAATTCTTAATATTATTCTCTCTGGAATGTCTTGACGCATGGATGGTACCTGTTTTCTTTCTTTCTTTCGAAACTACATTTGTAAATGCCTTGGCGAGGCACTGCTGCTTCTGGGTCGAGAGGGTGGCTGCTGGAAGACCTTATGTCTGGCAACAAGGCTGCACCAAGCCACACAAGCAGGAGAACAAAGTCATGGCTGTCAGACAATTTCTGCAAGCACATCACCTCTTACATCTGGCCACCTAACTCCCCAGACTGCAACCCCCTTGATTATTGTGTGTGGGGTGCAGTTGAGCGAGAAACCAACAAAACTCCTTGTAACACTAAAGATGAACTGAAGGTAAGGATTCGCAAAACAAGACCGTCAAGAAGAGTTAGAGGAGATTCCGAAGTCGTCTGGAGGCCGGCCGTGGCTGATGCCAATGGTGATTTTTATCAAATAAATTTACTCTTTAGTATTTCAAGATATTTTTGTGTAATTTTGGTACATATATCTGTTAAAGTGAGATGTTAGTATTATTTTTATTTTTTGTGTAATTTAGACGACAATTTATCCATCGCACCCTGTAGAGCTGCATTGGATGGACATAGTCACCGGGATAGAGTTCGTGTTTTCATGGAAATAATCTACCAACTCAATTTAGAAGACATTTTATTCAACACACCTTTTTATATATATATATATATATATATATATATATACACTTTTTCAGTTTGCCCAGCCAACCAAAACCTGAAATTATCATTTTTTTTTATCACAGGCACTTGCCAAAAGCAAATACCACCTCTTCCCTTTTTTCGTTTTTCTTCCTTCGGGAAGTTTAAAATAGGCTTCAGTTATTCAAATTCTCTGATCTTTCTCTTTGTCTCGTCTTTCACAATGATTAGTGTCGCTTCATTCATTGTGAGTTGTATATGTAGGGAAGAAATGTCTAGTATATCTTTATTTATTATATATATATTTCGGATTGTTACGACAGAATAATTGTTTAGCGGTATACTGCTAGTGCAATTCGAAACTGTTGGAGATGTATATATATTATTTTTTGTAAAGAATTAATGGATTTCTTTTTTAATCTGACATTTTTATTACTTGAAACATTATTTTTTTCAGTGTAAACCCGTGTTTGAGTAAACGTCTCGTTTATTTTAAACCGTGTTTATTCCGTATACCGGCCTGTGTACTCGTGAAAATAGATCGTCTACTCAAATACGGGAATCCACTGAAAATAACGTCTCAAGTAATAGTAATATATACACGGTGTGATAAAATATACTTTTAAAGTATGCTAGATTCATCCGAGATAAAGCGTATGTAATTGTAAGCAGTGTTGACACGGACCAACACCGTGTCGCAACAGCCTTTCATGCCTGAACGCAATGTTAAGACTATCCTGAATATTGCGTTCAAGCAGACTTTCGCCAGTCGGTGTTTATTTGTCTACATTGCTCACACGCAGGCGCGCGTACACACACACACACACACACTATATATATATATATATATATATATATATATATAGAGAGAGAGAGAGAGAGAGCATATATTCATTCAAACAGGTTTGGTTAAATAATTAAGACATTATGTCGATTAGTTTTCGTTGAGATTCTTTTAAGTTCGCGGATTATTTTTTTTGTAGACTTAGAAAATTGAGTAAGAAAAATACCAAATTTTTCTTTCGAATAGTTTTTTTTTCCCTTCATGTATTTTTCTTACTCAATTTTCTACGTCTACTAAAATATTAATCCGCGAACTTGAAAGGATCACAACGAGAACTAATCGACATGATACGTCTAAATTACTTAACGAAAACCGTTTTACATATATATAATATATATATATATATATATATATATTACACAATTTTTCATATGTTCGTGTTTTCTTTTCGGGCAGTTTTTATGAACTTTGTCCAGAAAAGAAAACACTTATATTAACACAAGAAAAAATTTTAAAAAACTTAGTCACAGTACCTTGTCAGTTGTTTTTAATGAAACTTGAATAAAAGAGGGATTTTCACCCAAATAATTATATATAAACATTTGAACAATTAAAAGCCAACAAAATGATAACTATATTGGCAATAGAATTGATATTTATTATATATTAACATTTCGACTGAATTGAAGCACGGTGAGATAGATTTTAATGTCGGATTTTTTTAACACGCCTCTGTTCTTTTTCAATGATACGACGAATAAACAAAGAAGTGGGACTTACTCTTCCGAGGGTTGTTGTTGTTGGTTAGAGGTCTGTTTGTGGAAATTGTACTCTGAGTAAACCCGTTTAATCCCTCAACGTGCGAATTTATTTTGAAAATAAATTTCAACTCCGAAACGCGTCTTTCTTCTCGGCTGTTGAATGAAGACGCTAAAAGCAGACATCTAATATCATGGTCGCTATGAAATAATTGGTTGAAGTGTACAACGACAGGGAAATTCTTGTTGTCCATGATTTTTTTTTTTATGGTTATTGAACCGAAGACTGAATTCTGTTCCAGTTTCTTCAACATAATTTCCTTTTTTGCATTTGCGGCAGAAAATGAGATATATAAGATTTGAACTGTCACAATTCACAATTTGAATACCACGTGAGTGCCAGGGGGTGTGAAATTGCTATCAGTGATATGTCTACAAACTTGGCATCGGGGTTTATTGCAGGTGATATTCCCATCGTCAGGTAGTGCATCATGTATATCAGATCATAAGAGTGTGTAGATCGAAGGGGCTGATGCCTAGCGTGAAGTGGGTTCTCGCTGAACATTTTTCTATTTGTTTTGTAGAGTTTTAAATACTGAAAATCTTTTAAGCTATGGGAAAGCTTGTGAATTTTGTAATTAAAATAAAAACCACGGGAATTCTGAAATTATATTTTTTGTTTCATAGATTAGAATAGTATTTCTATTTTGTTTCGAAGCCTTAGTGATGGATTTTTTGATAGTTTTTAGTGGATAATTCCTATTGAGAAACTAATTGTATATATGTCCTATGTGTTTTTTGTAATCCCCATTTTCCGGGCAGATACGTTTTATTACATAAACATTAGCTGTAGATTGTTTGTTTTTTGTTTTTTTGGTGGGGTGGCAGCTATTGAAATTCAGGTAGCAATGACCATCTGTGAGTTTGGTGTATAGTGTAGTGGACATGTGGTTATTATTTAGACGTACCAGTACATCCAGAAATAGAAGTGGTAGAATATTCCATTGTGAATTTGGTGTGCTAGAAATTGTTGAAGCGTGTTTTAAGGTTGATGTATATTTATATAAAATTGTATTTCGGCAGCAGTCCTTCTTTTATACAAGTTTAATTGAAGATGACTGACAAGGCGATTAAGTTTTTTTTTTGTTTTGTTTTTTTTAGATTTTTCTTGTGTAAGGGTTTTCTTTTCTGGACGAAGTGTGTAAAAACTGTCCGAAAAGAAAACTTGCATGAACACAAGAAATATATATATATATATATATATATATATATAAAACCACATTTCTGTTTCCTTTTCATCTGTGTGGAGATTGTTCAGCATTCACTGCCATGTAGTGTCCTAACGTTCCAAACTCGTGATATCAGGACTTGTATAAAATGTTTGTCCCCAAGGACACATAGCCCAGTGGATAAAAACATTGGTTGAAGTAATCCAGTGACTTGATCCAAAGAGTTGTGAGTTCAATACCTGTCCACAAAAACAAAAACTTGGAGAGTTAAGTTACTAAAGGGAATTGGCTGAAATCGAGATATCTAGAAAGGGCGTAGCACGTGGGACAAGAACAATCAACCCCGGTGGACGAAATAAAGGGTTCGATTCCAACGTATATCACCCGAAGAAGGCAGAGCGTAAAACGGCCGAAACGTTGTGAATATGACAATAAAAATGAGGACAACAGTCCGAACAATGTAAATAGTATAAATTGTATTAAAAAAAAACTGTGAATTAGTATTTTTTTTCCTTTTTTATTTATCTGTTTTACGGCAAAGCATGTGTTTTGGTCAAATTTTGAATTTTGTACTCTGAGAAGTTTTTTTTTTTTAAATTAAGAAGCATTCCAAAGATATAACGGTAAAAATAAATAGATAAAAAAATAGCACAAACAAAATAACACGGTCAGAGAAAGAAAGGAGGTAAAAATAAAATAAAAACTGACAGGGGTGAGGAATGGTAATTCATAGCAAACAGACAACGCCCAGACAATGGGCGACGAGCCAAAATACAGATTGTTTTCAAATGATCACACGCGAGTTATATATATATATATATATATATATATATAACACATATATATTCCAAGTATGGATTGCAATTGTGTGCAGTCAGTCTTGAACTGTAGAACCAATACTATTTCCATAATCTGAAGCGGCGAGTCTGTATATAACTTCAAGACGTATACAAATTAATCAGTTTTTGTGCCATGCGTGATACACGCCTAGGTGATCATGTATCTTTCGATACATGACTGATGAGGCAGATTTTTCCCGCAGTAGGTTACCATTTCTTTCTGCGGTAGACCAGTTGACATCCAAGACTATAGAACCTGGTCTGTCCTGCTATTTACCCATAGCTGGGGGTTTCATACCTTTCCCAAGGGTATTAGCACGTAAGTGAATGTAATGGATTCGACTGGAATTCGAACTCTGCTCTCTGATTCCTCAATCCGAGCTGCTAGCCATTACTCCACCGTGCCTCCTTGACTAATTAGTAGTAGCACTAACCAACCACTAGCACATCTCCCTGAAGCGAAGAGGCTTCATGCCCTTCATCGATCTCGAATTTCTTCGTCTGTTTGTACTTTCATTTCGACTTGCTTCTCTCCCCGTCTCTAGAGATCCGTGTTTTTATGGAAGATCTAGTTCTGTCTTGTTTGTTGGTGACGTCCTGTTGTTTCTTCATTCTTGCAATGGCTGCGAAATGCCTCATCCAAGTTTCAACAAAGTCTGGGTCTTCTACATGCAACAAACATTCTATCGGTGACGCCATATTGTTATGGTAGTCCAAGTAGGGAATGAAGTTATGTGCAGTATTGATTCTAAAGTCCAAGACGAGGTATTTAGCTGTCTCCCCACGATGACGCGGTGTGACACAGAATGAGCATAATGTGGGGCACTCGAGCACGTACACCTGGGTCAGGGCCAATAGTTGCCAAGCCCCTGCAACCGTCGGATACGTTGGTATCGGTATTACTACCAATCCTCCCCACGCTAGTGTAATGAGTGGGGTACTGTTGTGGGCCGCTGTTCCCCGGCACCGGTCATCTCTCAATATTTTGTTTGCAAACAGAAACAACTGAGTTGCGTTCTACCCGAAGACAGATAAATCTTTTATGCGCCGTGCCCCTTCAGGATATAGATGATTATGGCTTTCCACATCTTTCTGTCCCTTGTAGCTTTTAAGTTTTCTTTTTATTTTCACAAAATCCTGTTCTACCATAAATTTACTCGTGTTCATCAAGTATGTTATGCGTTGCTTTCCTCTGCTCCTCTTGACTTCAATCTGCCCTGTGAGTATCATATTTTCCAAGCACTATTTCCTCATTGCTTGCCCCATAAATGTCAGCAGCCTCTTCCTGATGTTAAGTATAATTTTTGTTTTTGTTTCTGTTTTCTCTAAAATCTCGTCGTTCCTCACATGTTCCATGGTATCCTCAGTATTCTTTTGAATAAACACATTTCTCTTGCGTCAACTCTCTTCATCTTTGAGGAGATTGTCTAGCATTCGCTGCCATACCGAATTTAAATATGTGGGAAGTGTTCCAACAGAAGACGGAAAGTGCGTCAGTGAGATAACGATACAAGACCCAATACAGATCAAGACAATGGCCACTACCTTATGTAACGAGCCTATACATAATGTCTACTCATAGACAAATGCTAATTAGTTGTAGCATTAGTCAAACACAACCAGAAAAAAAGTTGAAAAAAACTTATCGGTGCTACTATAAAATGCGGTCTATCACGGTTTCAAACACAATAGTATACTGTCTACATGATTTACTACAATAGTATGCGGTCTACCGCACTATGAATTATACTGTGACCTCACCTCACTTCTCGTGCCGCCCACCTGCGGTCTACCACAATGAATTCTACTATCACCTCACCTCTCGTGTGTCCTGATTACATAAAAGGAAGGAAATGGAGCTCCCACATCAGAATCCCCCTACGTCTGAAACCGTTAACATCTGCCGGATAATCTCCTTCAGATTAAAATGTTGCTGAAAGATTTTTATAGAAATATATTGAAGATAAGGTAAACTGTATGCTATAGTGTTAGAGAGCCCTGGTACACTGCATACTATAGTAGTAAATGAGGTAGACTGCATGCTATAGTGTTTGATACCGTGGTAGACCGCTTACTATAGTATCACCGACTTATCTTCAGACCGACTTAGTTCCAAAGTCAAGCGGCTTATTAGGCTCAGTGAAACCAGTGGAATTCATTAGCAGATATCACTGAAAATGCGAAAGGAACGCGGATCATGTTCCAAACAAATTCCAAAGTGGTTTTATTCAAAAAGAAAAAAAAAATTAATCATGTGATAACTTAAAATTTAAAAAGCGTTAAAAGTGATATAAAATTTGATTTTTCGTATTTAGATAACTTCGCTGTTGCAAAATATATATCCAAATGTAAAAGAACGAACAGTAACATTTCAGCGTTCAAAACATTAATTTAAAACGGGGCTCAATACAAAAGTAGAGCCGTAAATATTTATTTACGATGCAGTGTTACATTAGAACATGCACATAGCCACTACAAAACTGTACATCTTGCTTCAACTGAGCATTTCTCACCTGATGAAACTTAAAAAAAAATTTTTAACCTTGAAAAAAGATGTACAGTTTTGTAGTGGCTATGTGCATGTTCTAATGTAACACTGCATAATTATATATATATATATCAAATTCACCAACGGTCATATCTTTGAAAATACATGGTGCAACAAAATTAATACCCCTTTTTTTATTTAGAAAATTTTTATCGAACAAAAATTAATTAGAATAGTTTCAGAAAATTTCTAAGTACCTTTCCAAAGACACATGGTTCAAGTAATCCAAAAAAGGAAAATTAACTGAAACTGAGATACCCAAAAAGGCATGGCACGTGGAATTGGAACGATCTACCCTTGTGGACTAAATAAAAGGTTCGGTTAGAAATTCCAACTAATATTACCTGAAGAAGGCCGGAGCATACAATGGTCGAAACGTCGTGAATATGGCAATAGAGATGAGGACAACAGTCCGGACGATGTAAATAGTTACTATACCTCATCTTGCACACACACACACATTCAAACATATATTGTTAAATATAACAGACAACGAATGTCTATTATGTTTGATCATGAGCCGTTCTAAACTTCGTATAGTTGCTTTAATTTCGGGCAAAAATAAAGATAACAATTCTCCAACATTTGGGTATAGTTTTAAAGCTGCAAGGTTAGATCAAGGAACGGCATAATGAAAAAAAAAAAAACAAAAAAAACAACTATATGAAATCTAGAACTGCTTATATATATATATATATATATATATATATATATATATATATATATATATATATATATATATATATATATATTCAACCGGGTTTCTATCCTAGCTAGAGGCAACAGGCTGCTTCATGCTACACGCAATCTTCAGGCCGTCTGGCATGAAACAGCCTGTCGCCTCTGAGCGTTGACTTCAGTCTTCACTTTTATATTTACATACGCTCTATATCTGATATTGGGCACGTTATACCATAAATATAGTACACCTTAAAACTATATTTCTTATATATAAACACAAATGACGAGTCAACCTACTGGAGTGTGTGGTGTGTGTGGTTAATGTAAGTATTCAGTGTTTGTTGAACACTAACAATCAACAGGCATTAAATTCTTACATTAGCCACATAGCGTTCTCTCGTAAGTTGACTTCTATCTATCTATCATCTCGGGAGAGCAGTATCATTAAAATTACGTGTTATATTTCCTTGATGACTTGGATTACAGCCAGTGTGATTCAGGAGTTTTTTTTTCTATTCGGTGGTGGTAGGTGTGTCGCTCGTATTAACCGCCAAAACCCCTCCTGGTGTTGTATTTCGTCTCGGGCGCTGATGCCGGTAATATTAGCATTAAATAACTGACCTTAAGCTGTATTTTTTATCTGAGGTGATGCAAAAAAGTAAAAAGATACCTTCCGGCAGTGTAAGGATTCAAGTGAAGGTGGGGTATTGCTTGCGAGTAACAAAGGGGACGAAACCCTACTGTGGGTTGATTCGAACCTTATTCTGCGCTAAGACCCGGAACATTCTCGCATCTCGCCACTCAGCTGTCCTACATCGGCAAAGTTCAGAGTTCAAGTTGCTAGTTATCGTGAAGAGACGAAAGAATGTTTTCTTGTTAGGTTTGTTTGTTTGTTTGTTTATCGGCGAATTTGCCTGCCGTTTCACTATTCTTAAACCGAAATAGCCTCTATCCTTTTGCCTGTGACCTTCATTTGGCAGATAGCCTTTTAACGAAAGACTGTGATAGCCATCTGCATTTCGTCTGACCCTGAAGCCCGTATTACAATCTCAGAGTGATAACACAGAAGCAGCAACTAAATAAAATTAAAAAATCTGCTACTTTCTGTATAATTCTGCATTACTAATGATTTTACTATAGGAATGCATTGAAAATGAGGGAGAAAGTGATTGTCAGTGGTCAGGAACGAATGCAAGCCTTACTGACAGAATAGGGCTATTATATGTATAATGTAAATGCATGGCTAATGATTTTACTATGGGAATGCATTGAAAATGAGGAAGAAAGGGATTTGCAGTGGCCAGGAATGAATGCAAGCATTATTGATAGAATAGGGCTATTATATGTATGTCGTCAGTGTATTGCTAATGATTTTTATTAGGAATGCATTGACAATAATTGTTTTAGCACCTGTCCATTTCAGCCTTTCTTTTTTTATAGCACCTGCCTATTTCAGTTTTTTTGTAGCACCTGTCCATTTAAGTCTATTCACCACCTGCCCAGCTCATTCTTTTTTAGCACCCGTCTCTCTATAAGAGAAAACGAGACATCTTATCATAAAACCTCCTACTTCCGGTTATCCCAACATTTATCCTGCGATGAAATATTAATAGGTTTTGTGTCAATTTTATTCACCTGGAAATTGCTCAGCATTCACGCCTATATAGGAGGATTGATATTAAATTGTAGTTCTGCATTAGTCTTTGTTTCTAACGAATTTGTCCTGTCAATACTTTAACTTTTACGAGTGATCTTTCGTTATCCCAATGTACCTTCGGAGTTCTGTGTCACATTTTCTGTCTTTTGCTAAAACAGTTCCCAGATATTTAAATGGCCAGCTGATTCATCCAATTCGGCATTCTTCTGTCCTGGAAGTTACCGAAGTGTTGTAGTGTCTTCTCTCTAGTGAGTCTATTATGGACTCTTCCACTTGCTATAAAGAAGTCGGAAAAGTAAGACCGGTGATATAGACTGTTCTACTGAGGCTGTTCGCAGCTCCTGTCGAACTCTCTACTTTTGGCAGAGAGGAACCCGGTGGAGGCTGTGCCGAAAAGCAGTTTCGTCCGGGGAGGTAGACAGACCCAAACCTGTTTATGCGTGTTCTACGGGGAGTTTTTATCCGAGCTTACGGGTTCGGATGACTCACGTTAAACTCGGTCTTGTGACACGTATATCCCTCGTGGTGGGGGGCTGTTAAGTATTAACGGTGATATCGATTGAACGCTGGTAAACCGATACACACTCCCAAGTCGGGCAACACACTTCTGTTGTATTTACTGTTCAATACACTATTTATCTACAACCTCTTGTTTTGTTATTTCTTAATCAATTGCTTGGTCGCAACACGAAGAAAGAGACGTAATTGGAAAGAAATGGCAGTAATGGTAAAACAACGGAGTCTAACATTGTAACATCAAGGTCAGAGTAACGAATCCAAGTAAAAAGGAAAAAACGTCTCAAGAAAAAAAAACTGGACAAAGTTAGTGCACAGTTGACAAAAACCCAGTGTCTCATCCCAAAAGTGGACAAAATTCCAGTCTCATAAATAAATTAAAAATTCAAGGAACTTTTAATTCAAATTTTAATGTAACACCAAAGAAACGGGATACCTAAGGTTTAAAATGATTTTTTAAAAATGAAAAAAAAAAATCATCTTTCTTGAAACTTTTATAGTTTAAATTTCAAGGTGATCTATAATTCTGCAACTATTTACCCCATTCTAATTATGGCCTATTTCACGACGTGTTGGCCATTGTATGTTCCGACCTTCTTCAGGAATTTGAAATTTCAAACCGGACTCTTTTAGTCCAGGCAGGTAGATTGTTCTAATTCCACGTGCCATGGCTTCTTCGGATATTTCAGTTTCAGTTAATTCCCTTTTAGTAACTGAACTCTCCCAGTTTTTGTCCCCTCTGCTGTTACCAGGTATTGAACTCTCGACTCTTTGGGTCAAGTCACTTTTTTTGTATTACTCCACCAACGCTCTTATCCACTGGGCTATGTCGGCCGAAAACGTCGTAAATATGGCAATAAAGATGAGGACAGCAGTCAGAACGATGTAAATAGTGTGATTAGTTACAATACCTCATCTCAGAAATAATAGGCAAACCCTGAAGAAGGCCAAAGAGTAAAACGACCGAAACGTCGTGAATATGACAATAAAGATGCTGACAACAGTCGGAACGATGTAAATAGTGTGATTAGTTACAATACCTCATCTCAGAAATAATAGGCAAACCCTGAAGAAGGCCAAAGAGTACAACGACCGAAACGTCGTGAATATGGCAATAAAGATGAGGACAACAGTCCGAACGATGTAAATAGTGTAAATATTAATAGTGAATTTAATATTTCTAAAAACCAAATTACTTTGCTGCATTTCAAAACTAATTTAAATTGACTGGAATAGATTTATTTTAGTCTTAATTTCAAGCTGATAGATTAAATTTAATATTTCTAATAAACAATACTACGCTGTATTTCAAAACGAATTTAAATTGATTTTGCAGTTTTTTAAATTTCTAATTTTTTTAATTTCACGCTATTTTCAATAAACTATTTTAATGTAAACCTCTGTATTAAATCTTTCAAAACTGAAACTTTGAGGAATATTAGCTGGTCCAAAATATAATTAATCTGATTTGAAACAAGTCTTATTTACTTTAAGTTTAAAATATCGCAGAAGTGCTTTTTTTTTATCTGTTTATGTTGACAACGGTAAATGATTATGTTGACAGCTTTTTTAACAGCTCTGACAACTCGATAATAGATTTTTATCTAACGTTGTCTACAGGGGCCTTAACAGTAAAAAAAAAAATAATATAACGGGAGCGCCTTTTAAGTACTCGGCAATCTGAAAAATTTAAGAAATTATTCTCCGTAATCTTTACTGAATATAAGACTTTGGCTCTAAATTTACTATAGTTATCGATCTTATTTTCCGGTAAAATGTCGTGTATGGGCAACCATATCTACAAAAATCAGCATATTTTTACACATACAAAATCAATACAAAATACTTTTTAAAAATACTGTGTTGTCAGATTGTAATAAGATTTAAGATATTTGTTTAGTAAATATAGTTTTACTTAATAACAATATTCCCTAACAGTTACACCATTGAAACTGAATTTTAAAAAATTAAAACTTTATAAATTATTGTAATTAAAACTGTAAAAAAAAAAAAGGAAAATTTTGCAAAAAATCATTTTTCATCGAAAATGTATTTTTTTCTTAAAAGAATATTGTTGTGTATATATATATATATATATATATATATATATATATATATATAATATATATATATATATATAAGCAGTTAAAAGCTCTTCTAATTAAGTAATGCCTCAGTTTATTGCGTTTTTGTTTTTTTTATTTTACGATTCAGAGCAGATTTTTGCTAAGATGGGATCCGATTTAAAAAAAATTGGTTTAAATTCTCCAATGAGTTTTACTTTTCACTAAACCGTCTCTCGTTGGATTTCTCGAATTTTCAAGAAAGTGGAGTGAAACACATAAAATTTTTTTACCAAGAGTTTCTAAAAAAAAAAAAAATTCTGAGATAATTAATTTGTGAATAAGTCTTGAGTTTCATTAAAATTCGACATTTATTTGAAAGAATTTACAAATTATTGTCATTCCTTGCCAAAAGAGAGGCGAAAATTTGCTATGCCGACGCAAGAAAACAAGATTTTTCAATCAACATTTCGTATGTCTGAAAAAGGATTAAAAAATTTAATTAAACATTAAAAAATAATTTGAACTTTCCTCTTAATAAGATTTCGACGATGAAACTTTTTCATCACGATATGCTAATTTTTAAGTGATTTTGTGTAGGTACCGACATAGTCAGATCTTATGGGATATTAGCACTCCCTGGCAATGAATTATATCGAGTATATGACCGTAGCATTGTTAGAAACAACTTTTCTTTTATTCTTTTTTTTTTAAATAGATTGGATCGATTTACTATGAATTTCTGTTGTAAACAGTGCGGACCCATAAACTCGTGAAGTACCCGATAGAAATATGACTTTGTTATCGGCCACCATTAATTGTAACTTTTCCTCACCAAAATTGATGTTTATTTTTCTATGATTTTCATCCTGAGACTTTATTAACGGCCAAAGAAGAATATCTGCTGAATGGGTGGGTATGCTTACATGTGAGTGCGTTCGGCAGGATTGCTTGCTATCAGTACATACGACACTGACAGTTGAGTAGATAGTATTTTACAGACAAGAATGTAGATACAAGAGGTAATAAATTAAGCTACACCATTCGTTACAAACTACGGAATATAGGAACGGAGCAACCGCAGGGGTTTGGGGCCTACAACTACTCTAAAAATGATACTTGTCTGGCGATAGCACAAAGAGATAGGTACTTAGCACGACCGTTACGTCCTGCCAATACCTCATAAATAATGGACTGTTCCGTTTTGATCGCACGGAAAAGACATATCAGAGACGCAACTTGGTTCCAGTGAGAAAATGAATGATGGAAGGAAGGAAAGAAGGGGGAGAGAAAAGCCCTGCCGATACCTCATAAATACGATTACACAATGATGTTTACCCTGCACAAGGCCCGAGAGCCACTGGTGATAGAGGGTCAAAGTAAGAGGCAACAAAATGATAATGACACAAAGAGGCAAGGGAACCGGAAACCCAATTCTAAATGACATAGAATCGTTGTTTTGATTTCAACGAGAAAAAGAAAGAAAACAAAATTCAAACAGGAAATTTGAGAAATACACACGGGTATTACTGGTAAAATTATAATAATAATAATAAATCAACAATAAGATGTACTAAAACTACAAAATTAGATAGTAATAATGAAATCTATTGACCTGTTACGGTTGATATTATCATCTTCCCCTTGATTTTTGTAATCGTAGGGTGGATTCGAATACAGAAGCCACGCTAACTCTTTTCTACAACGGTCTATCAACGGTAGCTACCAGCAATTCTGGGACGGTCATACCTGTCTATTTTTCGACAGTGTCCAACGAATTTCTGCGTTGGCGTCCTACATCCACCTTCAACCGTGCCTTGCATGATGGTCTTGCACAGGCTGTCTAGACACCGGTGGTATATTGAACCGCAAACACATATTGAATGACTGAAGACAATAACAAACAAAACGAAGACTTCAGTGTGTGTGTATATATATATATATATATATATATATATATATATATATATATATATATATATATATATATATATATATATATGTCCCAAAAAGATTGATGCCATTTAAAATGTGAATATCTGAGTAACGTCATGTCCCAGGCAAACGAAATTAATTAAGCTTCATGTTGAGCAATGCAAGATTTATTTATCAAAATTCGAGCATATATATATATATATATATATATATATATATATATATATATAACCGATTTCGCAAAGCTTCAATATAGCACCACTTACGACACAACGCGTCAGTCAACAAGTCAGTAGTCCAGCTTCTACCAAACACGCTGTAGCATATCTTGCGTAACATTCTTCACCGCCTCAGTGAGTCTCTTAAGTTCCATAAGGTGGGGGAATAAGGTAACATCAAATTGGCGTGCCAAATTCAAATTCCGGCCGGTTCTACTGCGTTCATTTTCGCACTTGAAAAAGTTGTAAGCCTTCAACGGGGCCCTCCCAGTACTTCACCGACCGGACAATTCGACGCCACATTAAATCTCTATTCTCGTTCGTGTCGCTGTACAGAAATCTGGAAAGACCCGTTGCACTCTCACAACCACACTGTGTTCAATATATTTCGTTTATTTAAGGAATTCTCTTGCACGGTCAAGGCAGATAGGTAATCCTTGGGGACAACCGCTGCCACTCCTGGCATCTCAAACATATCGGCTCCTCTTTCTCTCTCCGCCTCTCTCTTTCTCTCTCTCCCCCCTCTTTCTCTCTCTATTTTTCTCTCTCTCTCTATGCCTCTTTTTTTTTCTCTCTCTATGCCTCTTCTTTTTTTTCTCTCTCTCTCTCTCTCTCTCTATATATATATATATATATATATGTGTGTGTGTGTATATATATATATATCCCTCTTTTTCTGTGACAATATGATCCTGCGGCCGGAAGTTTTCAACGTCCAGTTTGTTGTCACTTGTTCTCAAAATTGTCTCTATTATCTCTTTTGTTCAAATGATGATCGCACACCGACCATTCTATGTGGGTGTCCCTATAAAAATATCCCAAAGGGATGAATCCACCTCTTCTTTCCTCTGCTATGCACGATTGCAATCTCGCCTTGTGCTGGACGGTTTTGAGTATGAGGACTCTCTCAACCTGCATCTCTTAATATTAGTGAACAGCGAACTGATACCATGTTTCCTTGATTAACTTTAGCTTGTTCAAATTTGTGTCGAGAACATTTATCCTCAAACGAGAAACTCTTGGCTTCCAGGGCTGGAATTTGAAATCTCAACAAAGGAATTCCGTCGGGGGTAGGGTGAATTCGGCATTAACTCAAATTGGAAGTTTTCTGAGCCATTGAAATAAGGATTTCATTTCTTTCTTTGTTTTTCTTTTCTTTTCTTCTTTTGACTGTAATTAATGCAATTTCCTTTAATAACTTGTTTCAGTAATTACCGGTCTAAAAGTATAATGGTGAAAAATATATATTGGTTGTGTAATGTCAGCCTTAGGTTTACTCAACAAATCGCTAAGTCTGTCGCACGTTGATTTCCTACTTTGAGTTTGCGCTCAGTGTTTTACACCTGGAAGGCTTTTTCATCTGCTTTAGGACGGCCAGGGACTGGTAAGCTTTTTGCAAAATAGGTTTTACGCAGCGAGTGTAGATGCAGAAGTGGTGATTGGAGGTAAAGAAATTTACTTTGCTGCCTTTTCTCTCCTCCTGTTCAGATGGCTGTTGTCTGGATAATACTGTGAGCAATTCCCGCTTCTGGCTATCAGTAGTTGATATCACAAGAGACGAGGTTCCATTTTTAGGTTATCTCTGTATGCGCTGCCTGTCTGTTACGTTAACCGGGAGCTTTCTTTCAGCCGTGTCTTTTTCGATAGTTTTCCACGCTTACTATTGAGCGCAGCTACTTTTTAAAAGCATTATTCTGTTTTTAAGACGCTGGAAATTAGTGAACGCCAGCGATCGAAACGATTTGAGAGTGTTGGCATAAAAACGAAAGGAAAAATTTGAATGCTTTTCAATACTTGAATCGCTAGTTCATCATAATCATCTTTACCAGTCCCATGGCTGGGTGTGGCCGTAGGATCGCTGCACAACTTAGTACCCAACCAGTTCCTTCCCCCATATCTAAATTGAAAGCGGGCAAGTTATTTTCTCAGGCATATCTATCCAATTCCCAGTTGCAGACGCCTGCTCAGGCACATTTGTACTTGTTTAACGCTCACAGAGCCCACCTGGGGTTTATACGACAAATATGCTGAACAGACCGTAGTTACAGTGTAAAAAAACATAACAATAACATCGGAAAATCACCTTCGTTCGATTCGAACCCGGGTCTAATCTTTGGAAATTGAACAGTTCTAACCATTCGACCACGTGCCTCTATTTATTTATCTATATATATTTTCTCTCTCTCTCTCTCTCCCTCCCTCCCTCTTTGAGTATCGTTTATCCGAAAGTTTTTAAGGTGCTGACATGACTTACCAAAAATTTTAAATTTCAGAAAGCACTGGGAAGGCCCCGAGGTGATGTGCGGCTCCCAGCCCCGTTGACGCTAGTTTTGTTTTATTGTTAGCAATCGTCACAGCAACACCTACGTTTGTGGATTACTTATCAGGTGTTTCGTGCTCAGTAAAGATATTATTCAAAATGTCCTGTAGATATCTATATGTGTAGCGAAAAGCAAAAAAAGAAAGCATTTATGTTTAAATATATATCACAAAACTTCAAACTGTTGGGGGGGAAAAAAAAAAACTAGCCAGGGGTGAAAGTATGAAGCATCTGACTGAGGAGTTTGGCGCTGGAACAACCACCGTCTCTGACGTAAGGAAACAGAAGGTGAAATTGTTTTATTCTGAAAGTGATGAACAGAAATTAACGAAAAATACGAGAAGCACTGCACAGCAAAAAATGATTATTTCGGTTGTGTATTGATGGATTTTCAGGGTATATGTATAAGGTGTGTTATGAAATGTTAAGAAATATCGTGTGCTATATTTTAATATATTTATTTTTTATACGTTAATTTGATACAAATAATGTATAAACAATTACTATATTAAAATAATTGTCGGACTTAGTCCATTTCATACTATGAGGACATCTCTTTATGTTAAGATACGCTTCGAGCAGATATGGGCGTTCGAGAGAAATCATTGGAAATTTGTAGTTTAAAAGCAGTAATTCGATCTGTGTAGCTAAATGGTATAGCACTTAAAGCTATATGATTGTTCCGTGTAGGATGCAGGTTCGATTCCTGTCGAGGGACACATATTTTCTGAGATTTCTTGGGCATTCAGTCCGGTAAATGTTGTTAATACTGTTTATTATAAACAGAGAATTTACTTAAATATTTGTATCTATATTTTTATCTATAAAAATAATGTATCAATAATAAATATATTAAATATTATTTGTCGGTCCATTTCATAATATAGATGCTATATACAAATTAAATATCCTGTATTCCCAAATCCGATAATATCTGAAAACCGAAGTATTCTCCATCTCAAAAATGTCGGATAAAGGATTCTCAACACATATCTATGTGTTGAGAATCCTTTATCCGAAATTTTTGAGACGGAAAATTATATATATATATATATATATATATATATATATATATATATATATATATATATATATATATATATCCGCAAACAGTTTCGTTGTATCCTCAGTGCGGCTAGAAGTCCGATTGCTTCAAGCCGTGATCGGAACCCGACTGATTTGACAAGTCAGATATCTTACTTCTAGACCATCGTCGCACGGCAGGAAGGAAGAGAATGTTAACGTTTTTCTCTATACGAAATACGCCAGCGGCTCGGAGAACTCAATTCATACTTGAAGTGTAATGCTTAATAGCAGTAGGAGCCGCTGTTTTTAAAAAAAACCTTTCCCCTAGAGAGCTCAACCGGATCTCCGGGAGCATATATAGTCATCCATAGACAGACTGTTTCGCTGTATCACAGCTCCTCAGTGTGGCTAGACGTCCGATTGCTTCAAGCCGTGGTCGAAACATATATTGTTTTAGTATATTTAAATGTTTGTAAAAAATCTCTATATGGAGTAAATATTTACCGAACAACTTTTACAGGCCGTTGCACAGCATAGCAACATTTCCGGTTTGAGTTTTCCCAACATTCGCAACTTATTTGAAATTATTGTATTAATTCATCATTTTAATTGCTCTTTACTCAAGCAATTACGGCGTTAAGTGCCGCGTCGGACCATAGCTGCCGACTAATTACAGTCTACGTTCTAGCCTAAAAAAAAAAAGAGAGAGAGATACCGTCACCCCAATTAACTATATTATCTGTTTATTTCCCTGGCCTGACTTCTTAAAAGTACTTTTAACCTAATTTTAAGTCGACGTAGATAACAAACTACAGTTCAAATTATTTTTGCATTCAAAGCCGTCAGTTTTTTTTTTTTGTTTTTTTTGTTTTTTTTTCTCCTCGTGGAAGATAGGGAAAGCCGCAGCCATACGAAGTAACACTGTATTCGGTATCAGTTTAGTTTATGCATTGAGGGGGTTACTAGATGTTCAAGAAGGACAGCCTTCCAGGATTAAGACTAACTGCATTACTATTAAGTTGTCATAAATAATTTCCTTTTTTTTCTTTTTTCTTTTGTTTGTTTAGTTCTCAAAAAATAAAGTACAATTACATTTTATTCAATTACATATTAACCTAAAATACGTAATATACGTAATGCTTATATATTTTCCAAACCTTGTCATAGCCAATAGGCGTTGGTAGTGGGGACAGGCTCTTATTGTCTATAAAATACTCACATAACATGCGTCTGATATAGCCTCTAAGTCCAGCTCCAAGCCAGCAAATGGGTAAAGGCGGACCATTGGCGCCTCACAAACAGTTGCTTCGGATAGATGGAGTTCGTCAGCCCGGAAAAGCAGTCCATCTAAAGGAAAGAAAAAAAAACGTGATTTTAAACCTCCGCTGCTTAGGGGCCACATCCAAAACATTCACTCAGCGCTGGGGGAGAAGTGACTGATTTAATAACTTTCTCAAGGGTAGTTGTGCGAAAATATACGCAACGAATCGGCTGGAATTCGAACAGCCCACTAAGTGATCCATCTAAGGAAAAAACACGGAAAAGGCTGTGGAAGTAAATTCAGAGAGAAAATCTGGAGTGGAGCCCAGAAGGCGGTTAGCTGTCAATACCGACAACGTTCCGGCAATTAAGCATTTTCTATTGAAAAGCTCCTCACGTTGAACCACAGGTTCCCGTACGACCATCGAAGTTAAGCTACATCGAACCTTCTCGTGGCGTCGTTTGGTGACCACTTGGGAATAGCAGGTTCTGTAAGTTTGGATGTGCGGGTAGTGTACTGGATAATAGCTTGGAATTGTTAATCAGAGCTGTTCCAGTTTCCGTTAGGTTCGTTAAATTCACGCGCAAATACTCTTGGGTTAGAGTATGAACTACCTCTTCTCCCCCAGCTATGGGTTAATTATTAAGAATTGTATCACTAAATCATTATCTCAAAAAAAATTTAGTTTTAAATAACCTGCGAAGAGTTGATAGGCCGTAGAAAACGAATCGATCAACCACGCAAGGTGTTAATGCCCCTAAGACGCAAGTGGTTACTGAGAGTTCGTGAGGAGAAACGCCGATAAAAGAACATAATTCAGGAAGACAGAAGATGGCCAATTTAAATTTTGGAAGATCGTGGGTGATAGGGAAGCAATAAACTTGAAGAAAGCGAGAAATGTGAGAAAAACTATTGAATGGAACTTACGGTGATATCAGCTATTTGTAGAGTGAAACGATGAGACCTAATTGCCAATTTAGTAGCACATTTAAATTTATGCTGTCGAGACAAGGAGGTAGTAGCACTGGTGTATGTAGGGTAGGATAAGCTCATCACTCTTCAGGCTGGTTTTAAATTCAGTTCTATTTCTCTGAAATTAGTTACCACATCGAGAAAATAAAGCTCACTCAGCGCTGCTATTTAACTCTTAACTGGGGGAGAAGTGACGGATTAATAAGTTTCTCAGGGGTAGTTGTGCGAAAATGTACGCAACGAATCAGCTGGAATTTGAACAGCTCTCTGATAGATGTCATATTAATGTCTTGTTAAATTCCTTTCCTGGCGATTCCAGATTATCTCAGTCCCTCCTCAATGTTGAATTGTCATCTAGTAATATTGTATTCAGTTTCTACTGGCTTGTAATAAATTTTCTGAATTCGTTTCCGTCACCCAACAGAGTAGCAGAAGTCAAACAATCCCACAACACCAGTCTCCTGTTCAAGATTTATTGATACAAATATATCAGTTGTGGCATAAGGCCTAAAAGGGGGAATGGGTTGAGGCTGGTCGACACTATATTATATCTAGCTAATCAGACTCATTCATTCGTTACAATTTGTACATCCACCACAAAACTCGCCCGTCGTATTCCAATCCTACACATACTACAATACCTCATACTCACAGGGTACCTACAATATACCCCATGACAAACATTTTTGAGTATATAGTTATATATAAAAAATTATTGATGATAAGCGAGAGAGAGAGAGAGAATGAACCCGAAAATAAACTGAAATATAACAAAACACACAAACTAAAAATGATTGATGTTAGTAAGACCCATCCAACCCTCAAAGAAATAAGAGGCCGCTGTATTTTGTCTTCAGGCAAAATCAAGAGGCTCTCTCGCTAAGGGAGCGGGAAGGATAAAATAAATACGACCATTGGGGGGAAAAAAGAAACCGACCGAGTCGAGATGAAAAAAGGGGCCAAAAACATTCTGGGGAGGTTGGGAATCTCGGCTTGGATCATAACCAAAGCGGAAGCCGGGAACAGGCCATGAACGACACTTATTCACATTAACTAGGTACACAAGAAGGGTCTATCCTAACCAGGGGTGGTCTCCACAGGAAACCTCTCCCTAGGGAGAATTAAAAAAAGAAAAGAAAAGAAAGGCTAGCCCCGTTCACACAAACCAGACTCGCCACCTTTACTCACCTGTCGATACCAAACGTTTTCTATCAGTTTTAATCTTCATCCTAGCTGATGTTCAAAGAATCGAATTAGATCCTGATGAGAATAACGTTCACATCGCAAGATTTCCTCCAGTCGCGTCATTCAAATCAACACCCGAGCCGTGGCTAACAGCGACAGAAACACCATCCGTTTCAGTACAGAATGCGGGGGCGATACATTGCCACACGCGTATGCGCGATTAATGAGCAACACGTGTCTCCTGATCGCAACAACAGTAACAATTCTCGTTGTCGCCTCTTTTTTTACTTTTTTTTTTATATATATAGATTTAGCGATATATCATATTTGCGTATGTTCAGAGATTCTCACGAAAGTCTGTCCGACTCCGAGATCTATCTCTTTTAAATATACGACTAATAAAGCCGCCATTTTCCTTTTGGGAATATTTTACATGCGAGACATGTCCGAATCCGTTTTCCTCCCGTGGTAACATATTTTCTCTATTGTTACGAATATTTTGTCTCTTCACTTTTTTTCCCCCTCTTACGGTCATTCATGACGGTCATTCCTTTTCAAGACAACCCTAGCTAAAATTCCCCCAATTAGAGTCAAGTACCACTAATTTGATAATCGGTAATAAGTTGAGAGATGTACATTTATTTTACACAAATATTTTTTGTGAATAATCTCATAGATTGAATGTAATACCGTGAAAATTTAAGATAAAGATTTCACTTCAATTAACGTGTCAGGGTAGGAAATTATTGATACAATCTCAGCGGCCTCGTCGTATACTGTTGAACTCTATATATTTGCAGTCGCTTGTGTTAAATTAACATTTAAAATGTAAATTAACATTTAAAATGTAATACCACTTTTCAAGCAATATGATATATACACGTTAAAATAAATAAGGAAAGTATACCTTTGTGTCTGCATAGATTGATAGATATCTCTCAGTTTATCGCAGTCTGTCTATATTCGGATCTCGGTCTTTGTGCCTGGGTCGCGTTTTTTATCTAACCTACTTCTATTTAATATAAGTCAGTCTATTTAAATTTGTCTGTGCATCCGTCCATCTGACTCTTAGCACAATTCAGTCTGTTTTGTCTGTCTCTTTCCGCCTCTCTGCGCATCCCAGTCAGTTTTTGTGCGCCTGTCAGTGTATCTTAATCTCATTATCTCTCTGTCCTTAGCTCTCTCTACCCGAATACCAGTTTTTTTGTCTCTCTCTACCTGAATACCAGTTTTATTTCTCTCTCTCTCTCTACCCGAATACCAGTTTTATTTCTCTCTCTCTACCCGAATACCAGTTTTATTTCTCTCTCTCTACCCGAATACCAGTTTTATTTCTCTCTCTCTACCCGAATACCAGTTTTATTTCTCTCTCTACCCGAATACCAGTTTTATTTCTCTCTCTCTCTCTACCCGAATACCAGTTTTATTTCTCTCTCTCTCTCTACCCGCATACCAGTTTTATTTCTCTCTCTCTACCCGCATACCAGTTTTATTTCTCTCTCTCTACCCGCATACCAGTTTTATTTCTCTCTCTCTCTCTCTCTCTCTCTCTCTACCCGCATACCAGTTTTATTTCTCTCTCTCTCTCTACACCCGCATACCAGTTTTATTTCTCTCTCTCTCTCTCTACCCGCATACCAGTTTTATTTCTCTCTCTCTCTACCCGCATACCAGTTTTATTTCTCTCTCTCTCTCTACCCGCATACCAGTTTTATTTCTCTCTCTCTCTCTACCCGCATACCAGTTTTATTTCTCTCTCTCTCTCTACCCGCATACCAGTTTTATTTCTCTCTCTCTCTCTACCCGCATACCAGTTTTATTTCTCTCTCTCTCTCTCTACCCGCATACCAGTTTTATTTCTCTCTCTACCCGCATACCAGTTTTATTTCTCTCTCTCTACCCGCATACCAGTTTTATCTCTCTCTCTACCCGCATACCAGTTTTATTTCTCTCTCTCTCTCTCTACCCGCATACCAGTTTTATTTCTCTCTTTCTCTCTACCCGACACTGCCAGTTTTATTTCTCTCTACCCGACACTGCCAGTTTTATTTCTCTCCACCCGACACTGCCAGTTTTTTTGTCTCTCTTTCTCTCTCC
The DNA here is from genome assembly GCA_964036315.1 of Acanthosepion esculentum. NCBI lineage: Eukaryota > Metazoa > Mollusca > Cephalopoda > Sepiida > Sepiidae > Acanthosepion > Acanthosepion esculentum. The sequence goes on along the minus strand of OZ038519.1, from coordinate 44,074,479 downwards.
CAGAGTGCCAGTTTTCTCGCTCTCTCTCCCCGACTGTCAGTTTTATTTTTCTCGCTCTCTCTCCCCGACTGTCAGTTTTATTTCTCTCTCTCTCTCCCCGACTGTCAGTTTTATTTCTCTCTCTCTCTCCCCGACTGTCAGTTTTATTTCTCTCTCTCTCTCTCCCCGACTGTCAGTTTTATTTCTCTCTCTCTCTCTCCCCGACTGTCAGTTTTATTTCTCTCTCTCTCTCTCCTCGACTGTCAGTTTTATTTCTCTCTCTCTCTCTCCCCGACTGTCAGTTTTATTTCTCTCTCTCTCTCTCCCCGACTGTCAGTTTTATTTCTCTCTCTCTCTCTCCCCGACTGTCAGTTTTATTTCTCTCTCTCTCTCTCCTCGACTGTCAGTTTTATTTCTCTCTCTCTCTCTCCCCGACTGTCAGTTTTATTTCTCTCTCTCTCTCTCCCCGACTGTCAGTTTTATTTCTCTCTCTCTCTCTCCCCGACTGTCAGTTTTATTTCTCTCTCTCTCTCTCCCCGACTGTCAGTTTTATTTCTCTCTCTCTCTCTCCCCGACTGTCAGTTTTATTTCTCTCTCTCTCTCTCCCCGACTGTCAGTTTTATTTCTCTCTCTCTCTCTCCCCGACTGTCAGTTTTATTTCTCTCTCTCTCTCTCCCCGACTGTCAGTTTTATTTCTCTCTCTCTCTCTCCCCGACTGTCAGTTTTATTTCTCTCTCTCTCTCTCCCCGACTGTCAGTTTTATTTCTCTCTCTCTCTCTCCCCGACTGTCAGTTTTATTTCTCTCTCTCTCTCTCCCCGACTGTCAGTTTTATTTCTCTCTCTCTCTCTCCCCGACTGTCAGTTTTATTTCTCTCTCTCTCTCTCCCCGACTGTCAGTTTTATTTCTCTCTCTCTCTCTCTCTCTCTCTCTCTCCCCGACTGTCAGTTTTATTTCTCTCTCTCTCTCTCTCTCTCCCCGACTGTCAGTTTTATTTCTCTCTCTCTCTCTCTCTCTCCCCGACTGTCAGTTTTATTTCTCTCTCTCTCTCTCTCTCTCCCCGACTGTCAGTTTTATTTCTCTCTCTCTCTCTCTCCCCGACTGTCAGTTTTATTTCTCTCTCTCTCTCTCTCTCCCCGACTGTCAGTTTTATTTCTCTCTCTCTCTCTCTCTCCCCGACTGTCAGTTTTATTTCTCTCTCTCTCTCTCTCTCCCCGACTGTCAGTTTTATTTCTCTCTCTCTCTCTCCCCGACTGTCAGTTTTATTTCTCTCTCTCTCTCTCTCTCCCCGACTGTCAGTTTTATTTCTCTCTCTCTCTCTCTCTCCCCGACTGTCAGTTTTATTTCTCTCTCTCTCGCTCTCTCTGCGCGACACTGCCAGTTCTCTCTCTCTCGCTCTCTCTGCGCGACACTGCCAGTTCTCTCTCTCTCGCTCTCTCTGCGCGACACTGCCAGTTCTCTCTCTCTCGCTCTCTCTGCGCGACACTGCTAGTTCTCTCTCTCTCTCTCTGCCCGACACTGCCAGTTCTCTCTCTCTCTCTCTCTCTCTCTCTGCCCGACACTGCTAGTTTAATTTCTCTCTCTCTCTCTCTATCTGAATACCATTTTTTCTCTCTCCCTATCTGAATACCATTTTTTTTGTCTCTCTCTCCCTATCTGAATACCAGTTTTTGTCTCTCTCTCTGTACCCGATTGCCATTTTTCTCTCTCTCTCTCTGTACCCGACTGCCGGTTTTTTTCTCTCTTTCTACCGGAATATCAGTTTTCTCTCTATCTATCCGAATACCAGTTTGTTTTTGTCTTTCTCTCTCTGTCTACCCGACTGAGAGTTTTCTGATTCTCTCTCTCTCTCCACGACTACTAGTTTTTTTTCTCCTTACTGTTTTTATAACTCTTCTCTTCACCAACTCCCACCAGAAAAAAATCAGATTTATCAATGTACTGTTTGCAGTCGCATTTTGGCATTTCTTTTGTCATTCATTTAAATTCCAATGCCCCACGTTTTCTCTTTCGCATCGTACAAAGCCCAGCTTCTGACACGAAACGACTATTTTTCTCAAAATACTGAAATCTGAGACACGCTTCGACTAACACTTTCAATGGCAGTTGAAGCATAGCAGTCCATTCTCAGGTGAAGCCAGTTATCTCTCCGCCTCGTTTACTTCGAAAACAAATGAATGAAAAGCTGTTGAACAACAATAGTTGGCTGTACGCTTCCAGAAACCTATTAGTCTTTTTTTCTCTCTGTCTCTCTTTCTCGTTCACACTTGTCACCTTTCTTCTTCTCACTATGTCAAACGCCTACGCTCTCTGATATAACCATACTTTCTTACCTTTTATTTACAAGATCTGTCCGGAAATGATCTCACCCTTTAATATTAAGGAAATTAATCCTAGCGTCACAGTTTTTTGGTTTTTTTTTCGTTTTTTTTCTTTAAGTCTGTAGATTACATTTTCGGGACTGTCACCAGTTATCGCCTTCTTTTCTAAATTCACCGACGCTTTCAAAATCTCCAGCCTTTCAACCAACAGCGTCAGCCCGAAGTCTCAGGGAGTAAAAATTTGGGTGTTGTGATGCTTTGTTGTTGATTTTGTTTAGTGGCATATCAATCTATATGGGTCATTTAATGCCAAAATCTAAATAATTTGAACACAATCTTATAGCTTCAGCTAAATGCTTTGAACGTAATTGTATACCTTTAAGTACAGATAAAATATAATGTTGGTCATTTTTTTTTAGCGCCATATCAACATCTTTATAGGTTATTTAATGCCGAAATGTAAATATTTGGAACACAATTTTATGGCTTCAACTAAATATATTTTGATACCATCCCTTCAATCACATAAAATGTATTGTTGGTCTTTTTTATACAAAAATTTATTAATGGTATTTTTACTATTAAAATATATTTTATACTTTCATGGTGTTTTTGTTTGGGGGTACACAAATTACCCATAGCTGGGACACTAACTTATGCTACCACTTCGGGATAGGACGGACCTGTGAACAATAGCAATTAAGAGGTGGTTCCAGGCTCCCGGTCAGAGGCCTTGCTGCCGGATGTAGTTTATCGTCATATCCATATGCTTTGTTGAACTTCTTTAATTTGATGGTGACACGATACGTCCGTTTACTCGATTGCGTCTCACTGTTGAGGAAGTTTCAGAGAAAAACGGAAACAAGTTACATTGAAAATCAGAAAGAGATGGTTTAATGTTTTTCTCTTTCCTAATGAGGAAAGATGTCTTGGAAAATTAAGCACTCACTAGGCATATTGAAGGCGAGAGACACGTCAATGGCGAGTAACTTATCTAACGAGCATATGTAAATGGACTGGAAGGTATATTAATGAGACACACGTTGCTCAGAACTACAAAGGATAGGAAGTTGTGGAGAGCCATGATTGACGAAGACATTTTCTATCTTCCTGCGGCTTCATTCACCAACGGTTCACCCAATAAATACACCTGTTTATATTTCTGAGTTGATGTGTTGTAACTGTTTACACTATTTCCATCGTTCGGGCTGTTGTCCTCGTCTTTATTGCCATATTCACGATGTTTCGGTCGTTGTACGCTCCGTCCTTCTTCAGATGATATTATTTGGAATTTCGGACCGAACCCTTTATTTAGTCCATGGGGGTAGATTGTTCTAATTCCATGTGCCATAAGTTCAATACCTGGCCACGGCAGTGGGAACAAAATCTTGGCGAGTTGAGCTATCAAGGGTAATTAACTGAAACTGAGATATCCAAAGGAAGACATAAATGCACAACTAGTAACGCTCGACAGGCAAATATACCAGAGATAGTATTTTTAAGTGTAAATTTGATATATCTGAACGTAAAATGGTATAACGAAAAGATGCCTTTCAAAAGCTAAGCAAAATATAAAGAAACAAGACCATTTCATTAGAAACAAAGAAAAGGCTGTTGAATTATTACGTAATATCAGAGCTCTTCTATGGCAGTGAATGGTGGACAGTTTCTTCACAGATGAAGAGAACACTTGTGACAGTAGAGATGTAGTTCTACAGAAGGATGCTGAAAATGGATGGAATATATGAGCTGGTAGGAAGGGTTAAGGAAAATTGAAATTTTAAAAGGCGGTTATACTTGGAATCTGAAATAGGTAATTGAAATTTCGGGGACATACAGGGGGGTTTGGAGAATTTGACACTCACAAGACATATTGAAAGTAACAGGAGACGAAGGGAAGCCACAAGAAACCTAACGAATATTTGTAAAATAGATGGCAGAAGATGGATTGGGAGGAAGGATGAGGGGGACAAATATTTCTAATAATGCCGAAGGATAGGGAATAGTCGAGAGCCGTGAGCACCGACGTGCTACAGTCTTGATACTTTCCAGTCTTTATTGGAGGAATCTAAATTTGGTTTTAATTAAAAATGTTGATGGATAAACATATTTATTTATTTTCTCTCTCTCGTCTCTCTCTCGTCTCTCTCTCTATCTTCCCGTATATATTTGTGTTCGTCTTTCTCAGTTTGTCTTTTCCCTTATAGGAAGTAGGAAAAATTCCAACCTATTAATAAGCACTTAAGTGTCTCTTTCCTTCATCTGCACTGTTAAAACGATATCGAGTCATCAGCTGCTCTTGTAAAAGTCATCACTTGGCTGATTCTTACTCAGCCCTCAACATTTTGTTTCCTTAAAAACTTGTCTTATTTCTTTATTCATTTCTGTTGCGCAAATATTTCTTCCCTCTCCCTCTGTTTTTCTGCGTGTATAAGGGCCGTATGTAAAAGAAGAAATCTTTCGGTGGAATGTCGACGAAACGAAATAAGACGCCAGGATAAATACCAGGAAACCTAAGAAAAAAAACATTCCGAACATTCAGACGACAAATAGTTGCGGAAAAATGAACGAAAGAGAAATTCACTGAAGATTATTGCATTGGACAAATTGGTTAAGTAGTTGAGTTTTTGACGGAGAAAGTAATGACTTCTCCAGTTGGCAACTTACTTAAAACTTTGTAAATGCTTCCAATCGTATATACATATTTTTAGCATTGGGATATTTAATGTTAGAGGACTCGTGAAAAAAGAAGAGCAGGCATTGTTGGCTTGGTACGTTGATAGTTATAACATTGATATATTGTCTGGGAGAAACGATATATGAAATGTTTATACATCAGGGACAATTTTAGGAAAATCTGTTATAAAATGGAAAAAAAAATTCGTGTGACGGGTTTCGTCTTTCAGTGTTTCATCGGACTAAATATGTTTATTGAGCAAAAGTAGAGGTTTATCCCTTGTTTCCTGTTTAAGATTTTGTTTACAGGTTCTTTCATGGCCTTAATAATTTAACTATCTTTTTGGTCATCTGACTGATCAGTTGTGATTTTTTTTTTTTATTGTGAGATTACCAAGTTCGTGGTTTTCTGGTTGCTCCATCTCGACAGGTGATGGGGAACCCGGGTTCTTTGACGCTTACTTGGGAAAACTGCGCTTGTCAACAGTCGCGTGATGTCTGGCTATTTGCAATGCACTGTTGCACATGGGTCTCTGTATGTGCTTCTCGTGGGCAACCCCGAGTCCATTTATATCTTAGCCACCTTCTGGCCAGTTTGGCCATAGACGACCGGTAGTGTTAATTATTTTGTCCTTTTTCTCCTGAAAAGTTGATCTTATTCTTTTATTGTTCTCTCTCTCCTGAATGTTAGTAACCCTCTGCATCTTCGTGACTTTATTGCCTTGCTTAGGATGAAATAACTTTAAAAATATACCTTGTCTCCAAGAAACCAAAATCAAAACAGAACTTGAGGATCTTTTACGTCAATTCACCCCAAAATAATAATAAAAAAAATATATTTACTAAAATTCTCTCAGAGATAAGCCCTTTTATTGCACTCCAGTTGGGTTGATCTTTGCGATCGCCCCAAATGTGGATGACTCGGGTGCGCTATTTCTAAGTGTGGGCCTACGTTCGCGTTCACCCCAATAAACAACCCTCAAAACAGATTTTTTTAAATTGTCAAAAATTCCTTGTAATTACGTCGAATATCACTCGCAGAACGAAATGTGAATAATTCCGTGACTCTTTTTTTTTTTTTTTTTTTTTTTTTCATTCTGAGGGTTGGAGATGTTGCGAGGCAAGCAGAACAAATTTTGACTTAAAAATTTATTTCAAAAGAGTGCCAAAAATTTAAAGCAAAAAAACAACAACATATAAATTGGGGTTAATCAATATTTGCGATAAGTAACTTTACATTATTTGGAGTGAATTAGTAGAAAAGATCCGGACTTGGTAAGAATGCCTGACTTAATAGCTTTGGAAACAGTAAATATTGTAGGAATAATTTCATCAATACCGAATGGAAGAATAAGACATTAAACGAACAACTATAGTGTACACATTGAACAACATTAGAAAAAAAAAGCTATCACTAAAACATCTTATATATGTGCCGTGTCCTTTCAGGACACTGACGATCGTGGCTCTCCACAATTTTCCGTCTTTTGTAGTTCTTAAATGCCTTCTTTCTGTTATCTCTCCGAAACGTTATTCCACAAGCTGCGTTTTTCTGTCCGCCTTGCCTTCAATCTGTCTTATGTGTATCAAATTTTCCAAACACTCTTTCCTCATTATGTTCCCTAAGAATTTAAAATCTCTCTTCCTTATGTTAAGTATAAGTTTCCTTTTTGTTCCATTTTCTCTAAAACTTCGTTGTTGCTCACATGTTCGGTCCATGGTATCCTTCTGTAGAACCCTATTTCTGCGGCCCTAAGTCTCCTCTTCATCAATACTTGAAGGGGTCATAACAGTTACTGGGCTCGAAACCTGTTGTCCTGGAAAATTATTTTAAAAGAAAGATTTTATAAATTTCCACCGGCATCCGCACTGGGCAAATGGATGCCGAATGTTTCCTTATGTATACAGGCCACCACTTTAGCGGCCTGTATACCTTATAAGTTTTGGCATTTGGGTTGGGGATGTCATTGACGGCTGAAATTGAGTCACCATGGAGCGTTGATTCATATATATCCACTCTCTTTAATTGTATATATTATTCATTTTTTTATCCCTGTCACCACGGAAACTACATGTGGGAGGAGTTAGGGCTTTATAAAGCTTGTCTTGTCCTGTTCTGTCCTGGTCTTGTCTTTTCCTGGTCTTGTCCTTGTCTTGTCCTGTCCTGGCCTTGTCTTGTCCCGTCTTGTCCTGTCCGTCCGCTCTTGGTCTTGTCTGTCCTGTCCTGCTCTTGTCTGTTTCTTCCATTAATTGCCCTTAAAATTATCAGTATCTATCTATAAATACCAATATCACCTCTCTCACTCCCCCTCTCTCCAACACACGCACTCTCTCTTCACATTCTCCCTTTCTCACACACTTCTCCTTTCTCTTTCTGATATACCTTGACAGATAGCAAGCTCTGTAGACTGCGCTGTGTAGCATACGGTCATAGCTCCAACCTATTCGACGTGACAAGCAGATTTTCACGGGATGAATTTGCTCGACTCATGCCTAACCAGTTTTGAATTCAGAGTTGTCCTTCTACTAGACTGTTTGCCAACCATGGGTAAGGATCCCAGCCTGAAGAGATTGCTTCAAACCTATCCCAAGGGCATGTGAATATAACGAACTATGCAGAAAATGGAATTCAGCTCCTCATTCCGAGTTGCTAACCACTGCACCACCTGTACGCACCTTATACACACACATATATATATATATATATTATATAATATATATATATATATATATATATATATAATATGAAAGAGAGGTGGTGGGGAGATAAATGTTTTTCAACATTATTAGTAAAAGTGCATAAACATTTAGCCTTTCTAATGAAGCCAGCAACCATCGCATGCCATGCCTACTTCCTGGCAATCTGCTCACCAAAGGAAATGCGTGTCGTTCTTCTGTCGGTAATGATTTTACCATTATCAGATTTCATTAATAATAACGCTACTTTCCTCTTCCTTATACGCATTTCCACAATTGCTTTCGAGGCTCTCTCAAGGCAGCAAGACTTTCGTTCACTATTTACCAACACCGACATCAGTCGTCCAGGAATTCTTAGCGTTAAGTGTTGAAGGATAGAGTCGCTATAAATACTCCTGTCCAACCCGAAGCTAAGAAAATAAATACGATTATAAAGAGAAAACAAAACTATTGACTAAAATAAAAACTAAATAAAGAAAATGTTGACAAACTTTACGGTATATCATCAAACCTGTTTCGATTTGAGGTCACGAATTAATAAGTTCACTCATCTTCAGTGACATTGTCTACTGATTCGACAATATTTTGCCAGCCTTCTCTGTCCTCTGCTAGTTTGCGGATTCGTTGCAGATCTTCCTTGATTATAAACTTCTCCAGAGGAAAAGTTGGATCTTTCTGCTTTGTTCTTTGAATGCCTCGGTTCAGCGTTTTGACTATGGTGGTTCTTCGATGACCTCTGAACTTTTTGAAGGCACTCTTTTCAAAGTAAAACTCCATGGCTTTGTTAGCTGGGATTTCTGGATCCATTCGCAAAATATGTCAAAAAGTTTCCATCTTGCTTTTTCTCAGTATGCAACCTCTTAAATAAGTGGTTACTGTTTAGCAGTAACTGGAGCAGCCATTACCTACTCCGTATATAAGACATACTTTTTTTTTCTTTCTTTTTTTTTTCTTTAAACTTTTTTTTTTTAACTTGACCTTCAAAATTAAAGTCAGTGATGAATCTACTATGAAAACTAATTATCGGGGTCCCTAATCAATGTGAGGTAGCTGTTTTTTTTTCTCACTTAAGTTTTCGTTATTAAAATAAGGCTCCTTTTAGTGATATAATCATAATTCAATAGGTTGAATAAGCTAAGTTTTGGTGAATCTGTTAAACTTACAAAACAATAAGAACGGTGAAAATCTAGTCTCACTTCTCTAAAAGTCAAGGAAGACAAGTAGTATAGAAATCACAAGTCATCACTTGGTGCTCCACAGTTTCGACCTTGTGCCACATCTACGCTACGCTTAGAAAATCACCATATTGAAGGTAAGAGGGACAAAGGTCAATAACAACCTACCGCGCGAGCTTGAGTAAGTCGATGGCGGAACAAGGTTTAGGGGAAAAGGTGAAGAGATAACATTTCTTAATAGTTACAAAGTAGAGGAAATTGTGGAAAACCATAACCACTGGCGACCTGAAGGGACACAGCACATAGAAGAGCCATTTACGAGATAAGCAATCATGGCTCTCCACAGATCCCGTTTCTTTGTGAATTGGTTTGATTTCTTGGGGGCGCTGGTGGGGTGATTTCCCGTTGCTTTCTCTCTGATTTTGAATTAGGAGAAATCTTTCTCTTAGGCTGGCTGCCATCCAAGGCTAGAGATCCAATTCTACTCTATTATTTAATCAATAGATGCGAAGAGAGGTTTGAGATGATGGATGAATCTGTTAAAAGGTCCAAAACAACAAGGGTGGTGAAAAAAGTTCAAAGCCAGTTACTCACTTCTTCAAAAGGCAAAATAAAACAGGGTCAAAAAATTTAAATCGGAAATTCTAACACAACGACCTCAGTCCTGCTCACAAACCAAAAACAAAGCACTGTCCTCGTCAAGAAAAGCAACGGCTTTTTATTGAGTAGGTAAATTTTTCGATTGGTCGCGATAGTCGAGAAAGATAAAAAATAATTACCATATGTGAGGCGGTAATTATCTAGGATTTATTATTCTGACATTTTATCTTTTTCCTTTTCTTTTCGTTTTTCCGGCAAACTCTGGACAGGACACGAACTTTTTTTGTGGTACGGGGTAAGGTGATTTTTCCCATTGGCCAAAGTTTGTCTTAGAACTGTCATGGACAAACTGGGGCCCGATTGGCATGCTGATTTCATGAAGAAAATAACGTTATTAAAATGTTTTTCCTTTCGTTCTCACTTATTCTCTATCTATCTCTCTCTCTCTATCGCTCTCGCCCTCTCTCTCTCTCTCTCTCTCTCTCTCATATGTTATTTTTTCCAAAGTAATTCATGCTAAATTTCGCGTGCGCCTTAATTCCCGGCGCTTTTTTTTTTTTTTTTTTTTTTTTTTTGTGGGTTGCTCGTCATTGAGTGAAACTTGAAGCGCAAAAAATGTTTACTGTCCAGTTTGCGTCATTTAAAAAAATATTCCTTTTTCAAATGTTTAAACCTGTCTATATTTTTTAGATGAGGTCTTGTAACTATTTAGATTATTCGGACTGTTGTCCTCATCGTTAGTGCCATGCTCATGACGTTTCGGCCGTTGTACGCCCCGGTCTTCTTCAGGAGATATTTATTGGGATTTCGAAACAAAAACCTTTTTGTTCACGTAGGTTGATTGTTCTAATTCCACGTACCATGCCTTTTCTGAATATCTCAGTTTCAGTTAATTCCCCTTGATAACTCAAATCTCCAAGTTTTCTCACTCTGCTCTGGCCACAACTCTTTGGGTTAAGTCACTTTTGAATCATTCACCAAAGCTTTTATCCACTGGGAAATCAGCCCATATGCTAAGCTACAAAAATCTTAGTCAGCCAAGTATAGATATGAATATAATATGGGAACCAGTGATACAGATTTTTAAAAAAAAACGATAACTAAAAATTTGTAATATGAGCGCAGGTAAAAACAAAATTGCTGAGAAATTTACTAAGCACAGCAGAGAGTACAAAACTTGGAGAGCTATCAAGGGGAATTAACTGAAACCGAGATATGCATGGCACTTGGAATTAGAGTACTCTACCCCCATGAACTAAAAGAGTTCGGTTCGAAATTCAAAAAAATATAACCTGAAAAAGGCCGGAGCGTACAATGACGGAAACGTCGTGAATGGTGTAAATAGATATTTTATGCTAAATTTCGCGTGTATCTCACTGACACTGCTTTTGTGTCGGATGGAGCCAAGTAGAAAAGCGAGGTGTATCGAGAGGTAACTCGGTATATGGCTGTAGATCAGTGATTTCCAGCGTGGTTGGTAACGCCCCCTTGTGGCGCTATGAACTCTCAAGGGAGATGAACTTCCTTTAACTCCCATCCCGGTCATCTTGCTTATTTGGTTGGGCACACTTTACCAAAACATTTCACGGCACCGTTATCAGAACCGGTATATTTTGTTTATTTAATAATATTTTTATTATATAGCAAAAATATATAATCTATCAAAATAGATAAATATCTCGTGTAAATATTTACTCTGATTTTAATTAGTTTCTTTTTTTCTTCTGTTCATTGGTGAGGAGGCGGTAAAAAGCCACATTTAAATTATAGTTTTACCTGTAAAAGCTTCTAAGGAAGCTTCCCACTCCTCAACGTGGCGAAGAAAAGAAGTCTTGCTGCCATACTTGGTCTGGAGCTATTCTATCATTGTTTTCCAGCCTTGAAGAAAATTGATAGATAGTTGTCTTCAATTACGTCTCTTAATCATTTTTCATGTATATAAGAATTTTAAATGTACTTTCTTTATCACATAAAATTTGGGGAGGTGCTAGCAACTTTTAATTACGAAAATGCAGCCAAGAGAAAAACAATTTAGGAACCATTGCGCTGAATTTTCAT
>OZ038519.1:44050475-44057975 GCA_964036315.1 Acanthosepion esculentum | reverse complement strand
CAACGGTCAAAATTTACCTAGCTTCTGCTAGTAACTGCGGGGTCGAGCACTTGGTATTGTCTATTTTTCTTAGCCGAGTCTCCATACGTAGACAGAGACCAGACTGAGTTGTGCTCTGTCCAAAGACAGAACTTGACAATCGCAAGCCAGACAACGGACTGCCTGACACCGACGAATTTCGAGGATGATAAAACGACGACCCACGTACTTGGTGTCATGATTTTATTGTGAGGGGTTCCGGGGACAACTAAGGGCTAACCGAAAGTGGTAAAATCTGTAACGATTCTAAACGTCACCTAAACTACAAAAGGGACAAAGAAAGAAAGAAAGAAAACGATAAGGTTTCTGTACTGTAGTAACTGAACAGTCGTAGAATTTTTTTTTTTTTACAGCCTGTACAATGCCCGGGAGCACTCGGGGTAGATGGTTACGATAAGGGTTAGTTTATATGGATAGAAGCGGAAGATAACGGTTGGCTTTAGACTTGAACAGGTTAAAATTGTAGTGATCAGGGAAACACTCTAGGGAATCTGTTCCATCGGGCAGTGATTCGTGGGAAGAAGCTGTTTGAGTGGAACTTAGTTCTCGTTGATGGAATACGGGGGGGGTGATTTGCTACTATGTAAGTGGCATGGTGGGTCCTAGTCTTGAAGGTCAGATCTAGTGGGACCAGGAGATGTAGTTCATTTGAGTACTTTCCATGATAGTAGCAATAGAACAGTAAGAGACTCGCCACATCCCGCTTGTGAGAGAGAGTTTGGAGGGTGGAAAAAATCTTCTCCCACAAGCACTCGGAGACCCCTTTTGAACTCTATCAAGACTGGAAAGTGAGGTATGGGCAGCTTATGCCCAAATATGGCAACGGTACTCTGTTTGGGGCCTGATCTGGATCTTATCAAGGTAGAGGATAGCATAAGAGAATGAAACAATCTCTGTGGGGAAAATATGTGACACTTGCCTTTATTACATTTTGTTGGTTCATTACTTTTTTTCCTTCTCAGCTTGAGATGATTATTATTTGTTGTTTTTTCTTTTTTCCTCATATCTTCCGATGTTTATTTTATTCACAAAATTACTCTCCACACAGAATTTCAAGAATTGGATACCCGACAAAAAAAAGAAAAAAAAAGGAATTAGTCTGTCCGTAATGGCCGTTAAATTTACAGAATTTAAGAAAGGTACGGGCTTTATTGGAAAAAAAATATCCAAACCAAAGACAGGTAATCTTATATCCTTGAATCAGTCAAACAGGATCACTAAACTTTGAAATAATTACAGGTGAATATCATCTTGCTTACATATAGGGTAACAAATTTAAGCTATGTTTTACATCTACAACAGCCACATTTGCGAAAGTTTATACAAAAAAAAAAAATTATGGACATAAAATGTCTATTTTTAATAATAAAAAAAACTGTTTAAAAGAATTACGACATATATGGAGATAGGGTATCTCACATTGAGAGCCGGTGTTAATAAAATAGTTCTCGGTGTAATGTAACATCTATTAAGTGTATATTTAAATTTTGTAACTGTCAGTCTCTACTCGGCACTTGAAGATTGCGTTGTGCATGAAACTTAGTCGTGCTACCGGTGAGGAATATGTATAATTATATATATAATGAGATGAAGAATAAATACGAAACGTTTATTAATCTAACACGTTTGATTCTTATTAAAGCTTCGTCAGAGATTGAAAGAAAACAAATAGACAGAACTTTGGTATTTTCAATTTTGTTTGCGTCAGTTCTCATTGGCCAAACGAAATTGGAAAAAAACAGTTATGTCTTTTTGTCTGTTTTCTCTCAATTTCTGACGAAGCTTCAATAACAGTGAAACATGTTAGATTCCTAAACGTTTCCTATTTGTTCATTGTCGTAGCCAGTCGGATTCCGATCCATACTTGATTTTTAACTTGGATATTGATGGGTGGTAATGGGAATGTTTCAAATTATTCCAGGGAATATCAAGTGGGAATAATTGTGAATCCGAATGCAGTTTTGGTGCTATTTTATGATAATTTTTCTACATTTTATATTTACATACCTAATATTGGGCACTTTAACACATAATATACCTTTAAAAAGTATATATATATATATATATATATCAGTTGAACTTTTCTTTACCAACGCTTTTCGTCCTCTGATGGGCTTTATCAAGGCAACTGTAAAGATTTTCTTTTGCAACTTGTATTTAAAACCAGATTTAAAAACGTCGTTAAGTTTCCAAAATCTTTAACTTTTTGAATGCTCATAAATATTCTTCAGGTTATGAAATTCAAAGTAAACTATGCAGGGTGTTAGGTTGTGTAATTTAATGTCTAACAAACGAGTGTATGTATGTATGTATGTATGTATATATGTATATATATATATATATATATATATATATATATATATATTAGACTTATTTATTCCTTTATTTTTAGTGGATCCATATGTTAGCATTATAGTGACTATAACAAGGACCGGCGTGCAAGGAGTAGCTTCACTAAAAAAAATAGTACACTAGTTCTCTCTCTCGTGTTTCTCTCATGTTTCTCTCTCGTGTTTTTGTCTGTCTGTCTCTCTCTCCCTCTCTCGTGTTCCCTCCATAAATCCATTGATTTTTGTCTTTCCTCGTTCATTTTTTTACCACTCTCTATTTACTTGATGCTCTTTCCGATTTGTTCCCTCTTTCTCCTTTTCGCCCAACCAATCTCTCTGACTTAACCTACTTAATTTCGTTTCTTGCACCGAAGAACATCATTGTTATCTCTCCGCATCACTTTTCGACCAGCTCGAACCTTTTCAGCTCCTGGCCCCGAAGCAAGATTATTATAATTTATACTCTTGTTTCCTCTCTTCCTTTTTTCTCTGTCTCCTTTTTTCTCTGTCTCCCTTTTCCTCCGCTTTCCCTTTTCTTCCCTTTTTTCTCTCTCTCGTCTCCCCTTTTTTCTTTTCTTTTTTCCCTTCCTTCTCTTAGTGTATTTACCATACAACCGATTGACTCAGAACGTTACGTAGAAGTTATTTGGTGCTAATTTCTTTCTAAATAGAAGAATGTGGCAGTTGAAAGACGCACTTTTTTTCTTTCTTTTTTTTTATAGGGGTTCGGTGAATCAAAACAATAATAGAACACATTTCCAATCAGGTGACTCTTCTGATTCATTTTCTAAAGGGCACATATTTATTTAACTTATACTTTGACAGCCTTATTTGCGTGTAGTTAAGTGATAACATTTGGAACGCGTTTCTTTTGAAACGCTGTAAACTATTTCTCACTCGTTCATTTAGAGTACATAATAGACTTGCTTTCAGGTGGTGCAGGTCGGGTTGTTTGCAAATTATTTGATTTAAATTCTTAAGTTATTTGACAGCGTCGGTAAAAGCATAAAAAGTAATCTCTGTTATAAAAAAAAAAGACTTGTTTCTCTGACCGTCACGCTTTGCCTTCGTGTGATTGCGCATGCAATATATATGCTTATGTCTGTCTTGTGCGTGAGTGGCTTACAGGTGCTTATGTCGTTTTAAAGCACAATACTTTCAGTGTAATATTTTAATTACAGTTTAAATTGAATTAGTTTAATTAAAGTGACACCACTTGAGAAACCACATTAGTTGAAGACTTTCAACAGCAGCAACAACTAAAATGGATAGCACACGTAACTCGAAGGGAAAATAATGCCACAATCAAGTTGCTGACGTTCCACACTACTTCAAACAAAAAGTAAGGAAGTAAGCCCAGGGGGAAACAAACTGTTAAAAGGATGATTTTCCCCTTGACACCGCTGTTATTTTAACTACCTTCACCCCTCGGCAATAATTGTTTTAAAATGCAATGATTAGAATTTGAATAACACCTAAACACATGATAAGTGAATTCGTACGTTTCTTTTTTCTTTTTGGTGTTTTTTGTTCTTGAGAATTCTCAAAAAAATATTAACCACGATTTATTTATTAGATTAGCTTATTTATAAGAATAATTTTATATTACCAACATTCTAAAAACTAATACAATTAGAACTAATAAAATATTTTATCATTTACAAGTTTATAAAGAAATAAATATGGAAACAATGTATTCATAAATTTATAGACATTTACTAAATAATTAAAATATGTGAACCAACTATAAGGAAATCCTTATTTAGCATTTTATAAAGTTCGAATCATTGGCAGTTTTCGTTGTCTATTTTCAAGAACAAAGAATATGAATAAATGCTGAGGAGTGAAGGCAGTTAAAATAATAGTGTCAAGGGAAAAAAATTGTTCTTTTAGCTGTTTTTTTCGGCCATGAAGGTTAGATTCTCACTCTCTTTTATATATATTGTTTCTTCACGCGAATAAAGCAAAACCTAATGCAGATTTTTAAACGTGAGTTTTGTGGGATAGTTGGCAGTCCTATATTGTTCTTGTCAGAACATTTAGTATAAAAAGTTTAAATAAATTTACTCTCCAACTTTCTTATGTTGACGGTCGTATTTGTTAAACTGCTAACATGGTATTTGGATCCCCTTGACCAGGCTGTGAAAGTCAAATAATTTCGTTTTCATCGATCATTGACTCTCCGTCACACGGGGCCGATGCTCGGTGGTAACTGGCCAGTCGCCATGCTTCGACTGTTGCTACTCCAGTATGAAACGTTCAGTGCCATGAAGGGCGCCCTGCAACTAGCTGTTTCCAGTCATTTGCATCAACCTGCATCGCATTCGGGTCCCTCGTAATGCAGTCTTTATAACGGAGTCTTTGACCGTCCCGTCTTCGCTTCCCGCATTTTGGTTCAACATACAGAGCGATTTTCGGTAGTAAGTCGTCCAGAGTAGTCTCGCTGCTGCTAGTAGGACTTCTACATTTTGTACATGCTTGCTTTGCAAAGGACTTCGGGGTTAGACATTCTTTCTAATCTGGGTTGTATAAGTAGAAAAGAAATGTTTCTTATATCTTTCTATAATTAAAATATGTGTGTGCACAAAATGCAACAAGTCCTACATAGGTATCACTCAAGCACTAAACAAGAGTTTCCCTTCACAAAAACATTAAATTACCTGACAACAGGAAACTCTGAGTCACAACACATCTACAAATACAACGAAGGCAAATTTAAAATTATGCCAATATATCAAACAGACAATTATTCTTACCTACAAATACAAGAAAAAAAACTTCATAGAAAAATTTAAACCACTGAACAAAAATAAAAACTCACCATACACACTAGTCGGACAACACACACCATACGTATGGAGAACGAATATACACACACATACTAGCAAAAACACACTAGACGGACCACACGCACATACACACCATACAATATATAATGATGAAGGAATATGTATAAACATATTAGCAAAAGCACACGCACAATGCACAAAAATGGAGATAGGATTAAAAAGATACGGAGGTCATAAAAAGATAACGAAGACCTCCTTCCTTCCCCTTTCTCTGACCAATCTTAATTGTTTTATTAGTCCTTAAGCAGAAGAACATTTTCTCCACAAGAACTTGGATTACTACTACACACAAAAGACAATGGTTAAACATGAGAAAACAGGGGAAAAAAATCATTCCTTTAAATAATATGTGGAAATAACCATTCTTTGGCTGATGAAGTTTACAAGACCCTAAAGACGTGTAGCAACAAATATTGAAAAGAAAGTATAATATATATTTTAAAAATCCACATTATAACAAAACGTTTGCGGCCTCTCTTTAAAATCTTGGAAGATGAGTGATTATTCTGCGTTGAAATTTACAGTAAAATTAATCTCAAAGCAATGTGTGCCTGACAATTCGCATTCCATTTTCGTCATGGTAAATTTCGTAATTTGATCTCAAGCAAATTAAATAAGCACGAAGGTCATGCTGAAACGTCCTCCACCATATCATTCATTCCTGACCGATAAAAATATTGGTCATTCCCGAGTTAATTATTCGATATGTCATAGTTAGGGTGTCCAGGTATTCCATAAGACCTGACTTTATAAATAAAGCCTTTTAGAAGGTGTTTCTTTTTTTTTCTTTAAGTTTGCACTAAAACATTGACAAACCATGGAGATCGTATACGAATTTACATTATGCCATATAAAGGCTTTGATGTTTCATTCGCGAAATAACTCCGGATTCGGTTTGTTCGTGTCCCGAAATATTGAAATCAAAATTTGAATTAAGATTCCTTGAATTTTCAACGTTAAATTTGTTGCTTTTTATATTTGAAACTTTTATTTATTACACTGGGATTTTGTCCCTTTTTTTGATAAGAGGCTGGGATTTTGTCGGGTTACCAGTCAGGTTCTTTCGATTTTCAAATGATGGTTCTAATCGTACTGATAGCTGCCTTGAGCATGTCCACCTCGTCATCTATTTATCTACACACACACACACACACACACACACACACGCTAGCCGAAATACTAGGATGCGTCGGTTAGTACACTACATTTTCATTTTTTTTTTTTAAATTAAATTTTCTTATATAACATACAAAATATGGGAACCTCGGCGTGGTGTAATGGTTAGCAAGCTTGTCTCGCTAAAACAAACTTATGATTTATTATGACTGAATAGCGAGTTCGATTCTCACTGGGTGCCCCATACTTTCGGCCTTGTGCCACATCTAAGCTACGCTTGGAAAATCTTTATAACATACAAAATACTCCCACTATCTTAAAAACAATGATTAAAATAACAAATATTTTTAAAATAAAAATACAATATTGTTTTTTGCGCACCTTTTCTTTTTATATACAATAAATCAGTTTCCACTTTGCCCTGCATTTGCGAGAACTGAAAAAAAAAAAAAGTTGGAATTTGACTCCAGAAAGAAATATTTACGGATGGCCAGTTGTATGTTGCATGCTCAAGAGTATGAAAACCTAAGAATTTATTCTTCGCTGTTAAAAAGATACATTTTCTTAAAATTGTTTACCATAAAGTTTTATCAAATTAAAGAACTTATTAAACCGCGAAGTAGGGTTTTTGATTATAAATAAGTATATTCCAAACAAATCAGCTTATTCATCGATTGGTTTGCGAAATTGGAGAAAACGTAGGATTTGTAAATTTTGACAATATATATATATATATATATATATATATATATATATATATGTGTGTGTGTGTTTGTTTTCTTGAGAGATAGGATTATACTGAACATTTCGAGAGTAAAAAAACAGAGGGGAAGGGGGCGTGGCCAAGGACTTCTTGTTTTCAACATCCCACTGTTTGTACTATCGGAAGAATACAACGAGGGGCCAGACATATTGTCGACTTGGATCGCATTGTTGGCAAGAATTTTATCAAACGACATTGTCTTCGATTGGGCGATTTCTCTGGCAATGTCTGGCCGCCCATGTCAACGGGCATAAAGATAACAATGTTCAGTCGTTATAGATACAATATAGACATGATTATATATCTTGTATTTTTCCCGGCCGTTCCCATTTGAGCTCTATATAAATATAATTATCTGTTTGCCTGACCCTCCCCGTCTATTTGGGCTCCAACGATGTTTACT
>OZ038519.1:43982975-44045475 GCA_964036315.1 Acanthosepion esculentum | reverse complement strand
AATGTCCTAACTGAAAATAGTTCTTGCTCCCTTTTAAGTTTTTTCTTCCTCACAAGCATAACCAGACTCCTTTCTCCAGGTGTGGGAAATACTACGACTTTACACTTGAAATTCACAGATTCTTTCTTGATATTGAACAATAAAAAACGTTAATAAACCTTTAAAACTCGTATCTATTTGTAGCTTATGTCAATGTTAGCCTTTTCGTTTCTATCACGGTCCCAGATTACATAAAATTATTAGAATGCAGCGTATTTCATTCCCAGCAAAAAATTTGTAAAGAGAATATCAGCGGCAATAGTCAATAAATAAATCATTAATTCACTATCACATACATACACACACAAATATAGACAAATTCAGGAAGACGTGAGACAACCGTTGGAAACTGGTGACAAAATTCTGCACATTTCATCAATCCCCACGTTGGATGCTCTTCTTTGGAAAGTACAATAACTTGACGCTCAAAATCAGCGAGTTGTTTAGCCATAGGAGAAGGGCAGAACGAATAACGAAAGTTGTCTGCAACTTTAAAGTTATGACTTTAAATGACTAGTCACATGATCGAGAAGCAATTAAATCACTTATAAAAGAACCAATCAGGGTTAAGTAATTACGAGAGAGTTGAATGATTATTCAAGTTCATGATTTATTCAAGAAATTTATTCAAGGTCACTTATTCCTGAAAGATAAAACAGTGATAATAAATTTTCTGCTTTTTCACTGGTCATCCTGTATCAGGTTTTCTCTCTGAATTTCTGTAAGGTCATTATTTACACTATTTATATTCGGACTATTTTCTTTTTTGTTTGTTTTACAGTAAGGTTCACTCTGTACTAGACCCGGGGGATACTTGAGGAAGAGAGTTACGTTAAGGGCTGGTTTATATGGATAGGAGGTGGGGAGATAACGGTTAACTCTAGACCTGAACGCGTTAAAATTGTAGTGATAGGAGAAACATCTCAGGAGAAACATTGGGAATCAGATATTCGCGGGAAGAAGCTGTTTAAGTGGAACTTACTACTTGCTGATAGCATAGGGAGGGAATGTGGGGTGGTTTACTACTATGTAAGTGGTATGGCGGGTCCAAGCCATGATGGTTAGACCAGACTGAACTAAGAAATATAGTTCGTCCTAGCACTTACCATGAAAGTAGCGATAGAGCAGTGAGAGAATAGCCATATCCAGCCTGTGAGAGAGAGGTTGGAGGGTGGGAAATAATTCTTTTCCCACAAGGACTCTGAGTCGCTTTTGAACTGATAAGTGAGGACTGGACAAACCCTCCCAAATATGGAAGCAGTACTCCATTTTGGTCCTGATCTGGCTCTTATAAAGGTAGAGGATAACATGATGAATCTTGTGTTCTCATCTTTGCTGTTGTGATCAAAACCTTTCGGCCGTTGTGGCCTCCGGCTTTCCTTATGTGTATATCGTATGTAGAACGGTTGGCAGCAGTAACATTAAAAATAACAGGCAGCAGTTGCAACTCTAATTAGCATGCAGGTTAGGTTTAAGGTTCCAAGTTCACTACAACAATTTTTCTACTGAGTCGGGCAGTGTGTATTTGCACTCATTGGAAACAGGCGAGCAATAACTGAAGTGTACGAACTAAAAATAACAACTAGACGATAACCCTAGAGATGAGCAGCGGAACGATAACAGTCTACCTCCGCCGTGGATTAAATAAAGGTTTCAGTTGGAGTTCCCTGGAGGTTACCCAGATGGATATACATCTGAGGATGACCGGAGAGCAAACTGCTGAAACCTTGTGATAACAACGATGAAGACAGTAGTCCAAAACTAAATAATATAAATATATTAGGTTGTTTAGAAAATAATGTCCGATTTTAGAATTCCTTAATTAATGTAGTCATACAGTGTTTACATCGGTCAAAGTAGGAAAACTGAACATCTATTTATTTCTGTCATCGAGTTACAAGGTTATTTATGTCTGTACGATAAAATTCGAAAGGTTTGGTCGTTGAGAAGTCTTTGAATACAATTTGGGCATTTTCTTTACAACGGAATGTCTTTCAGCTTAAAAAAAATGGTCAAAGTGCTTGAAAAAGTGGTAGTCAGTGGGCGAGAAATCGGGGGAATATGGTGGATGTGCAAAGTTTCGTATCCCAAGTCGGTGAGCTTCTGCAGTGGCAATATGTGACTGAACATTCTCATGAAGCAGAACTGGACATCGTCGGTTAACCACTACCGGTCGCTTAAGCAAAACTTGTCTCAGAAGGTCTGACGAAGTTCAGACCATTCTTGCCCTAGGCATACTATAACTGCAGTACGTATTATCCGCTTTGACGCCAATGGGTTGCGAGACTCGTAACGTGACATATATTAAACCTATGATTTAGGGAAACAAATTTGGGTGATGAAGCAATTCATAAATTTAACTTGTTTCGCCATTTGATTTCGCTCCTTCATAAATTTTTGTAGTGTAAAGGGTGTTTCTCCGTCCGCCCGTCCGCACAAGCGAAATGTGATACAAGCTCGACTTTAAAGTGGTTTGGGAGACCCCGCGCACATAAACTAGATACAAAAATTGCTCAGGCGCCAGGTAATGAACCTAGCTCCCTCCCGAAGGAGAGGTATTGTCTATAAGGATAGCCCCTGGGGTTTGAACACATTATATTAAATGACTTACTGAAAGAAATAATGCGGAGTTATATTTCAATTTTTCGATCCGGTGTTGTTTCCATTGAAAGTATAGACACCACGTCTCTCCGTTTTGTGACGTCAAATCGATTCATTTTAGTCAGTTTTCTTTTATAAAATTGTTTCGAGTCGTAGCGTTATTTTATTTGTGTTTTATTTACTGTTTACTCCGACATCCAGTGTAAAACGTATGTGTGTTTATGGGTGTATCGTCAGTGGTAGTACCTTTGCAGCGAAACGGTCGATCCTGCTTTACGCAGGTGAATTGCGATTCGGAATGTACAGGTCCCATGGCCGACATCCAACTCTCACACACGGCTCTAAAAAGTCAAATGGGTACTGCGAACGCTACACGTCGGTCAACGGCATCGACCTGCCTATTAAAATGTGTGAAGGTAGTTGGTAGGATTTCTCGACCCGACCCGAGCGATGACGGTGAACGCCTCTCCCCAGTCTACTTGTGCCAAGCGGCAATTTGCATCGTCAAATGAATATCTTAGAAACAAAGTACACACACACAAGAGTGTGTGTTAATTACAGTCATCAATGATAATATTATATCAAGACTTGAGATTTTTTTAAATTATTATTATTATAGAAGGAATCTTACCTCCAAAGAAAAAAAGTTCGACTTTCCGTCATTTTATTGCTTATGCGCATGTTCTTTGGTTGGGAAAATGGCTGCGGTATCTTTAATGAAAAATTGCCATGATTTTTTTGCTTTTAGTAGTGTGGCACGCCTTATGATGAACTATTCCTCATGCGGCCCACTATTCAAAAAATGTTGCCGATGCCTGGGTTAAAACTTGGTCAAAGATAAGATGAGCTGCTGGACTTTGGTTGTTTTGATTTGTGGAGATGCATCTCTAAACTGTGGCATCATCTGCATAGATATTTATTTGCAAATGCTTCACAATAACTGTAACAGCCTATTATTAAGCTGATAGGATTTATTGTAGTGTTGCAACTCAGAACAGACCAAACACCAGGCTCGTTCTCAGGGTGCAGCTTCTTCCAGCCAAACGCTTGTGGCGTAAAAATAACACTTGATCTACATTGTTACCCACGAAAATAAAACAATGAGGATCTGTAGCAGTAAACAGATTTTTAACAGATTCTGCTGCTATAGACGAGAGAAGCCGAGATGAGGCGTAGATGGGGAGGGGAGTTCAACCGGTTTTTGTCGTCCTTTGTGGGAACTCACAGTCTCTGAATTTTCTCGAGCAGTGGCCACTGTCTTACAGAGAACGTTGTTTGATTTGTCTTTGTCTAAAAAAGTAATTTGTCTTCATTCAGTGACCCTTTTTTTGTTCTAGCCGCTTGCTATCCACGTGTAAAGTCCGCTTCACTTACTGCTAACCCTCGGAGAATAATGTCTGAATCCGTTTCTATGACAGGTCAGCTGTTTTCCATTTAATAAAGCATCAGCTGACTGATATAGCTACATTATTTGCTGTTACGTATTTAGAGATTCTTGATAAAATCCAAATAATCTTCAATGTTATCGGTCCTGACCTAGCATCTCGGCTTTTCCCACTGTCATAACGTATCCTCTCCGTGCCTTTTCTATAAATATATACATGGCAATTGCTCTAAACTTTCCTCTATAGTACCTCAAATTTACAAATTTAAGCGCAGTACTAGATTGGCAGTTAGGCTTCATTATTGTAGATTTGAAACATTAATTTTATGCTAAAATTTTATTTTCTCCCTTTCCAGTCAAATTTGATCTTCAAAAGTTTAAATACAATGTCAATCGTTGTCTTAATTCTTGTACTTTTAGTGTTCTCTCTCCTTGGTAATATTTTTCTTTTTCTCATTCTTTCACACTCTTGCGTCTTAGTTGCTTTATTACCTTGCCTGGGGTGAAATGATTTTTAAAAAAGTCATTAATGGTTTTTGAAGAAATAGAAATATATTTGATGCTATTCCCAAAAAGTTAAGGAACAAATACTTACATTGTTTAAATTTGGTCTAATATCCTCATATTTGTTGTTGTTATCACATTGTTTTGGCGGGGGCTTTTGGCATTGGGTCCATTTGAGAGTTTCAAGATGAATCCGTCATTTAATCTGCGGTTGTAGATTTTACTTGATCCGCTGTCTGTCTTGAGATATATCGTTTTCTTCCTTGTTTCTGAAACGGTACTACCCGTCGCAGGGATTGAACTCAGAATTATGTTGTCACTAAATTCCTACTAGATTATTGTATAATTCTAAAATTCTTAAACCTAATGTTCTTATTGCTTGAGAGCCTTCGTCGTCGCTTCTTTTTCTTGTAGCTAGAGCCTTGCTGTGAAGCTTGACTCTCTCTGACATAGTTTCCCTGTCTTTATTTAATATAAAGGTAATCCTTCGCATAAGCGGCGTAAAATAATCTGCCATTTTATATCTTTTAATATTTTTCTCATCACCGTGACCAATGGTCATTGGTTATTCAGGAAAGTGTTTTTTTTAGTTTAGGTGACGAATCGGCGGGCAGAGACTTTGAAAGAGGCGATTGTGAAGTATATTCAGCTTGGAAGCCATATTGTTTCAGATAACTGGACTGCTGATGCTGAAATCGAGGAAAGCAACCACGGCCTCTACTCTCAGGACGTCGTTTTTCATCAGTAACATTTTGTGGATCCTTCCATAAAGAACAGTCCCGTGTTTTCAGCGTGTATTTGCTACGTAGTCCACCATTACCTATTGTAATAATGTTCAATTATAATCAACGTATATACAGAGTGCGATGGATATATTGTCTAAATGTCGCAAAAATTAAAATAACACTGACATTTCATTTTAACATATGTTTACCAAAATTACACAAAAATATCTTGAAATACTAAAGAGTAAATTTATTCAATAAAATCGCCATTGGCTTCAACCACGGCCTCCAGACAACTTCAGAATATCCTGCAACTCTTTTGGGCGGCCTCCTTGTTTAAGCTGGTGAATGCAGCCATAATCTTTGCCTTTGAATAAAAATAGTAAAATTTACTTAGTTTTTTTTTTTTTTTTTTTTTCGGGACTTAGCATGAGCAAAACAAATTAACGAATTTGGACGAAAAAAATACATTACGTCAAAATCCGCGGCAATTTTTCATCCTCTAATAGTTGTGCTTAGTTTAATTTGTAACGTATATAAATTTAGGTAGAAAAAAAGCATATGTTAAGATAGCGATGGTCACAAAGCGCTACCCGTGGCCCCCAATGACGCTTGGGATACCCGGTCGGTGGGGATCGGAAGTAGTAAGCACTGGCTCTACACTTTCGCAACCATTTTGCTTCAGTATGAAACAATATTCTTACATTTTAATCATCACTAATCCATTTAAAAATAAAAAGGCCCATATTTATAGCATCGGCTTTTATAATGTTCAGACCTGTTATTGAGGCTTTCAAAATCTCCTTTTAAATTGAAATGTTTTTGGTAATTAAATTTTCTCTGTTAAAAACACATTACGTCAGAAGTATTGAAGTGGATATAACAAACATTTAATGCCATTTAGAATTTTTACCAATTTTCGGTCAGCTCCCTTATAATGGGACTCTTGTTTTGCAAAAAATTCCATACCTACAACGGAAAAATTAAAAATTCATTGTTCGCGCGTGTTTTTAAAAATCACCATCACAACGGAATGCAGATTTTATCGCATTTACAATAAGTTTGTCTTTGTAATTTATCCCTGAAGATGATCTTAGAAAAGATCGAAAATGCTTAGTTTAGGAAAAAAAACTACGGCATCTTCCTCAATGAATTTCATTTTAACATCACGAAACTGATTCGACAGCTGGAAAGGATTGGTATAAAAATAGACATAATATGTCTGTATTATTCAATGAATCTTGTTTCAATGAAGATAATGCTGCCTATATATATATATATATATATATATATAGAGAGAGAGAGAGAGATAGATAGTTCATTACTACTCACAAGCAGGGTTTTTTCCTGATGATGGCCATGCTGGCCGAAAGTAGTCGAGGAACCTAATTGAAATAATAAAACAAAAAATATTAATGTACAACGCAGTGTGTTTGAAAATTTTTATTTTTTTATTGTTCAAAACACACACACACATATATATATATATATATATATATATATATATATATAGGCAGCAACGTGCTAACCGTATTTGGAAATTAAATAACAACCCTACTACACACCAAGACATATACATAATGCACACACTCAATTAAGCTGAAAAATCGAATCATCCTTGATAATGGCTAAAGGTATGGCCGAAAGCACTCGGAAAAATAAAACATTTGGACAGTTCTTACACACCCTTTGTCCAGCAAAGAAAGCTCTTGTTCGTACACAAGAAAAATTGAATAAAAAACTTAACCGTAGTACCTTGTCTGTCGTTTTTAATGAAACTTATATATATGTGTGTGTGTGATAAATCCGTTGGTATATAATTCATTGGGATCCTAGTAATATAAAATATTAAAACTGATCCACAAAAAGGTCAATGTATTATTATAGAGCAAATAATTACTGTGTACTACTAACATATATATATATATATATATATATATATATATAATATATATATATATTTCCGTGCTTGAATTAATTGCGGCTTTATTTTTGTGATATAAGTTGTGAGTACAGATCCTGTCGGAAGCTATTTATGATTTTATATTACGTATTTGAGTGGTTGGAGGGTATTCGACCAAGAAAGTCGTGATAAAATCAAGAGTAGGACAGAGAAAAAATTAGCCAAGTATTAATAATGGGGGGGGGTGTTACTTTAATGGTTGGAGGGAATTTGATTAAGGCAGCTGTGAAAAAAAAATCGGCAGTCAGATGAAAAAAAAAACTAAATAAATAGTGACAATGATGTTAGTATTTACTTTAACTGTTCGAGGCTATTCGTGTCAGAATGTTGACAAAAAGCCACAAAAAGATAAAGAAAAAAACATTGAAAATACTACATTATGTTAATGGTTGATGAGTATTTGACCTAGAAAGCTATGATAAAAATCCATCATAAGATGAAGAAAAATTAGCAAAATACTACTGTGATGTTTGGTTGGTTATCCGTTCTAGAATGAATCAATAAAAAAACGATATGGCGAAAGGATGCTTCAAAATTTATCATGAGCAGACTCCATTTTAAAATTCAAAGCGTTTTTTAATAATTTCTACCTGGAATAATGAAGTCTGTCGTGAATTTCAGACGATTTAAATGACGGGAATTAGATGTTAATTCCTATTTCTCAGTCTTATTTAAATAATTTGCTTCTGAATGCATTTGAGCGGCCATCGTCCATGTCTTCTTGGTAGGTTTGTCCTATTTCATTGAGCAAGGAAAGAGTTTCACAGATATTGAATGGATTATGGGACGACTTCATTGTCATTCTCATCTTTTAGTCTTTCAGTGACACAAACTTTAAATATTATCAAAATTCACGAATTCAGAGTAAAAAAAATATTCCAAATTTCGATTACAAATTCGCTAATCCTAATGTGGTGGGTAATGAATACGACTCTAAGTGAGGAATCGGAGTACCGATTTGGAATTCCTGTGGAGTTCATTGCATTCACTTACGTGCTAATACCTTACAGCAGGTGTGAATCCATCTCTTTCATCCACCACAGCTGTGGTTAAATAGTAGGACAGATTGGGCCTATAGCATTGGTTGGCAACCAGTCTAGAAGGAAAACTCTTAATTCGAGCTAACCTAAAGAGGCTTAGACTCCGTCAGGCTGTCTTGCCCAAGAAACCTCACCGCTGCTGTGGCTGCAGTAGATGTGATTTACTACGCGATTCGTGAATTGTAACCATTTTTATAATTGGATAATTTTGACCAGGAGAACTATACATTCTCAGACTTTTTGCATTAGCTTATTCTAGTTATGTTCTTTACTTTGTCTTCCTCGGTAATGGTCCCGCTGAGGTACTGATTTCAACTCTAGGTTTGCTGGCCCTTCTTTATTTTCCCGTGTAGTTATTCTATGGCGTGCTCTACTTCAGGCCAAGTCAGAGTGCAACTCGCGCCTAGAATTGGAGGCCTATCTCAAATCTCATTGTTCCACTGGAGGAGAGTAAAGATTTTTTAGCTTCAGTTTAGGTTCGTGGTAGTTTCCTGCTGTAGTCGGCTAAAGAAAAGATATTAAGTGCATAATTAATTTGGTCAGAAAAAAAAATCCTTTTTATTTTGATAATTTATTTTTCTATTCTAAGGCCATGTAACAATCATACGATAACTGTGCTTGTCCCTCCCTTCGTGAGTTCCTTATTTCGCACGACCGTTACGCCCTGCCAGTACGACATAAATAATAGACTATTCCATTTTGATTGCGTGAGAAAACGAGATATATCGAAGACGCTACCCGGTTTCGGTCAGAAAATGAAAGAATAAGAAAGAAGACGTATTTAATGTTTGTGTCAATGAAATGGAAAACATTGTCACTTACACTTTTCATTTGTATCCCCTTACTTCTTAAAATAAAGAACAGCATTCATATTTATGATTGTTATTGCAATATTTTGTTAAAGTGGTTAAGCTCAAATATTTAATGTCGCGATTGGGAAATTTATATGGATATTTTTATTGTCGTAGAACTCGACATGAGTTTATTCAATATTTAACTAAAAATTAAGATGCATGAGAAAATTCAAATAGGAAAACGATGAAATTTTCCCGGCTTAAAATTTGTAATACATAATTATGAATTCTGAAACAAAAATGACACGAAACAAACGTGAAAGTAATGTTTTATGTCCATTTTATTGTTTAGAAATGGACTATTTACATGGTTCGGACTATCGTCCTCGTAATATTCATGATGTTTCGGCCGTTGTACGCTAGCCTTCTTCAGCTGATATACCTTGGAATTTCGAACCGAACCCTTTATTTCGTCCTTCGGAATAGATTGTTCTAATTCCACGTGTCATGCCTTTTGGGGATATCTTAGCTTCAGTTTATCCCCTTTAGTAAGTCAACTCTCCAAGTTTTTGTTCACCTCTGCTGTGGCCAGGTATTTGAGCTCACAACTCTTTGGGTAAAGTCACTGGATTACTTCAACCAACGCTTTTTGTCCACTAAAGAAGGCCGGAGCGTACAGCGGCCGAAACGTTGTGAAATAGGACAATGGTCTGAAAAATGTAGATAGTATACAGTTACAATACCTCATCTCAGAAATATAGACAGAAAGTAACATAGCTTTTTCATTTGTTAGAAACAAAATATAAATTACAAAAAATAAAGTTGATCATTAATGTATTTGCTTCTATGAAAAACATTTCACAGAGAAGAATATTAAATTAACTTGAAGTGAAAAATGTTAATTTAACTTCCCAGTGAGAAGTTTCCTAAATTAGTGTTTTCTTTTTTGTTTTTTTTTTAGTGAATTTCTCATAAAAAAGGGTTTTTGCAATGAAAACATAAAATTCTGTAAGAAGTCCGAACGAAAAAAACAAAACAAACTTTAGCCTATTTAATTGAAGTAAGTATAAGGCATTCCAAATGTAAAAGGCAAACCTTGCTGAAGTCAACTACTGCAGCGGACTACAGCAAGCTCAAACCAAAAATGTTCGCTCCTAGTGGAACGACGAGATTTAAGATTGCATTACGATTTGACTTGAAGTAAAGAACGCTCTCGGTTAGAATTAAAAGAACGGCGCATTCTTTTGCTTCTCCGAATAGTTACGACCGATGAAGCCGAAACCGAATTCTATGATAATAATTACAAATTCTAGATGAAAGAATCCAAGATTGAAGTGAACAGAATGAGGTTTAAGTAAATTTTGATGCATAAAGAATGAGGTAAAAATGATGGATATCGAGAGAACGGGGTAAAAAGATTCAGATCAAGAGAATGAGCTTGAAAGAACAATTCGTCGGTACAATGTGTGGTGGACAGAAAGTTTGATGTGAAAAGGAAGCAGAAGGACTGTTTTAATGTGTAGAACGAAACATTTGTTCGGAATACAATGAGCTAAAAAGAGTGTGTGAATCCGATCGAGGTAGATGAGAAAACTGACGTGAACAGAATGTGATCTCTTTGAATAAATAAAAGAGAAGGCCCCGTCTCTTGTGTCGTTAAAAAGACTGGAATGCATTGTTCCACCGAAAGGGGTCAGCAAAGCAGATTCCGGTCTTAGCCAAGAAACACTAAATCATGAAAAGGACCCGAGATAAACGCAGTGATTAGAATTCTGCCTTTAAAACGCGTTGTGCTTAGTAACGACAACCGGAATAAAGTGTGTTTACAAAACGTGATATAAGAGACAAGCGCGCGCGCGCACACACACACACACACACACATACATTGCATTTTCAGATTTTACAGCAAAAGAAAGGCTTTTATAACGTATCACCTTTTTACCGACAGGAAAATAATCTTATATATATATATATATATATATATATTATATAATACACCACACACACACGTTTTTTGTGTAACAATTGAGGGGCAATGTGCAAAATAAGGATGACCCACCCAATGCCGTGCTAACTTGGTCCCGTTTAATGTAGTGATGTCGCTATCGAAGAGGATTCGTATATATAATACGCCACATATATCTTCAAGAACGTTTTGCTAATTTTTAGAAATTCATTTTAAACTTTAAAAATTATAATTAAAAAAAAAAAAGTGGGTGAACAAAAAAAATAAATTAAAAAAAAAATATCTGATGATACGTAGCTCTTAGTAGGACGACAAATAAGACTCTGAAATTATACATTGAATCTACGGACAGTCAAGAATTACTCAGACCATCTAAAGTTTACACAAAAAATATTGTTCTTTGAGAACTTTTGCAGTAAACACAATTTTTGTTGTAAATATGTAACATTTATGAGGATAAAATATGGATATTTTTCCTGAGGTTTTCATAAATTGTACACTGTTCAATTATTAACAACAAACTATTTTAAATTATAAAATTGTACTTGGATTAAACGGAAATTACTTACAAAAGAATAAATATTACCTATAATACATTCCTTCTTGCCATTAATTTTGGCGGCACGGGTACATTAGTATTAAAATATTTATTTTAATGATGGCGCTTTCCGGGTGGATATCCGTTATACTATTCGCATCACTATGCTTAGGGAAAGTAAAGTTAAATTTGACTTTCCACTTAAACATTGGTGGTGGTGGTGCTGCCGTCTCCGCATCCTCCTCCTCGCCACCCCTACGAAAATGAATGGGTAGGAGGAAATTTACTTAATATTTAACAAGAGGGATAATTGATATAACAATGTCCCAAATGGAAGTTTCTTCAGAAAAATTTTTTTTTTCAGGTCCGCTATTTAAAAGTTAACCGTTTAGGAACATTAGAGAAATTCTTAGGTAAAATAAAATAAATAAATACGAAGTCCTCATAATCTCTCTCTCGCTCTCTCTAGCTCTCGCTCTCCCTTCGCGAGAGAAATTAGCATTATTTTTTTTCCCGCCGCCATTTTTCTCTTTTCTTCCCGCCAAAATTCGCCTCTTGAAGAGGAAGTATATAAAAAGAGGCTCTGACATGCGGATGGGTTCCGTATGTGGAATTATGTCTACATAGAATAAACAACTTTTAACACCCAGCCGTCCGCATATTTATTATATATATATATATATATAGTGAGTCACACCACATTAACTGTATGTCTGGCTCAGCTATGAGATGTGAATAACTGAAAGAACTAAAGGGCGATGCTCTTCTACCCGGGACTAAATGCGCAGTTACATTTCGTGAGGATCTCAGATTTTGCAAATGTA
Organism: Acanthosepion esculentum; assembly: GCA_964036315.1. Taxonomy (NCBI): domain Eukaryota; kingdom Metazoa; phylum Mollusca; class Cephalopoda; order Sepiida; family Sepiidae; genus Acanthosepion; species Acanthosepion esculentum. The sequence continues at coordinate 44,033,097 of OZ038519.1, read as the reverse complement.
AAACTAGAAAAACAAAATAAATACAATGTACTTAAATGCAAATTAGACATGTTATAATAGATCATTCCATCTTAAATAAAGCAATCTTCTTGTTTGTTTTTTTTCTTGGTTTTTCGGCAATTTTTAACATCGACTTGGTTTTTCTTGTTTAAATTTTTAACATACTATTGATAAAAAAATAGTGAATTTTATATAGTGTTTTTTTCGAGACTTAACAATAGCAAAACAAATTCACGGATTTGGACGAAAGAAAAAAAACGGCTCCAGAGTGACGACAAAATCCGACAATTTTTCATCATTTAATAGTTGTTTAGTTTAATTTCTAATGTATGTAAATGTAGGTACAAAAAAAGCAAAATTTAATAAGATAGCGAGGGTCACAAATCACATGTCGGGGCTTGTAAGCGCCGGCCCTGCCTAGGGATATTCTGGTAAGAAATTAATCTGGTCTGCTACACCGGGGTTTAAAAATGGAATTTCATGTGTTCATGTAATTGTGAATAAAAATTGTCCACCTCCTGCATTTGCCTTTTGTGATGCCTCAGACATTAACGGCAGGGCAGTGAAAGAGTTTGTCTAGAGGTGGCGACAGCTACCTGAAACTGGACTTCATTTGTGCTTCCGGCTCCCAGAAAAGTTGTTGTTGATGTTCTCTTCGGCGAAAGCCTGTTTATCTAGAAAGAGATAAATTAAAACAGCATATGCTGCTCTCAGACCTTTGAATTATTCACGCTCTCTCACAGAAATCGGTGACTCATCTCATCTGCGAGAAGCTCACGTAATGTATAAAGATCTAAAAAAAAAATGTTTAAAACAAGAAATCGTTCAAAACTCTATGCAGTAATGAGGAGGTGGGCGCACAAAACTCTTCATCGGAGTTCGAGCCTTTCTGTCAACGGAGTTTCCGCAAGAGTACATAGAATATATTCAAAAGTTTTGTTTTATTTTTTTTGTTTATTTTTTTGTGTGTTTTTAAAAAAAAAATGGGGGTGGTATTTTTTAATCATTTCACCCCAGACAAGGCAATAAAACCACTAGGATGCAAGGTGTCACTGAGTGTTACAGAATATGAAAAAAATCGCACTATTAAAGAGAGAACAATAAAAGAATATGAATTAAGACTGAAGATAGCGATTGACATGGCATTTAAATTTTTGAAGATAAAACTTGACTGGAAAGAAAGAAGCCGGAAGGGAGTTTCACACGCGAGAAGTTCGATAGAAGAAACTGTTAGCATAGAATTTACGGTTACATCTAGCCATTTCAACTGTAAAATGAGGAGACCTTACTGCCAACCTAGTACTGCGCTTAAATTCATGTCTAGGTACTATAACGGAAAGATCATCAGAACAATTACCATGAAAGTATTTATAGAAACCGCACATGGAAGCTGTTACGACGCTGGGAAAGTGACTGAAGCCGAAATGTCACGTCAGCACCAATAACATTGCATGGAATGGTGTACGAGACAGGGGAGCAAATTTACCGTGGATAACCTTGCGATCAAGACACTCTAGTCATTTTCGAATAGTATTTTTATGTCAAAATTGTGGTCAGTCTCGTTACGGTGAGCAACCAACGGATTTGAGGTATTCACATAAAAATGTATTTGACATAAAAAAAAGCTACTCTGATCAAAGGAGAAAGCAATTCTCTACGACGTAAATTTTTGGAGAGTGTCTTGATCACAAGGTCATCCGCAGTAAATTTGTGTCCCGCCCTTACATTTTACCATTCCTGGCAGAACTTGTATTATCACCGTGCAGAATCTCTAATAACAAACGTGATGAGAAGATCTAAACGAAATCGGCCAGATTAAAAGAAATATAAAATTTAAAATTCCTCGTTCGTGCGCATATGTAGTCGCACCAACTTAGTCCGATGAAATCCTAAAGGCCTGAAACTCGTCACAAGAAAACGTTTTTCACTTTGTCATATATTTTTCACAAATATTGTTTTTGATATATCAAAAGATATATCGTTATCATATATATATATATATATATATATATATATATATATATATATATATATATATATATATAATTACACCGAAAATACATGTAATTAATATTCCAATGTAACCAATAGTCTCTTTAATTGGTTATGCCACTCAAAAAATTACTACAGAAAAATTCTAAACCCACTAGTTGGTACTATCATTCAGTATACCTCTTAAGGATTCCGGTAACATATTAAATAAAACCAAAGATACAGACATACAAAAGAAAATATTTAGATATGAAATCTCTATATACTAATAAATAAATTTCTTAATTTATCAGATTATATATATATATATATATATATATATATATATATATATATATATATATATATTGTGAGGCACGGTGGGTAATGGTTTGGATTGAGGAATCGGAGAGCCGAGTTCGAATTACAGTCGAATCCATTACATTCACTTACGTTCTTGGGAAAGGTATGAATTCTCTTCTTCTCCCTCCAGCTATGGGTAAATAGCAGGACAGACTGGGTTTTATAGCCTTGGATCACAACTGGCCTAGAAGGAAAACCCTGAATTCAAAACATGCGGGGGGGTCGTTTGGGGACCTTGTGGCACGTAGTGCACCAGGACTCTGTATTCGGCCTTTCAAAAAGTGTGGATGGTTCTAAACAAAACCTTCAAATCAAATCTCATGTCGAGCTTTCGGTTCCTAGGAACTGATCTGCTTGACATTTATATGTCGAATTCGACTGGAGAGTCGAGTACACACACACACATATATATATATATATAATATATATATATATATATATATATATATATATATTAGTCATCCACAGACACTGTTTCGCTGTATCACATCTCTTCAGTGTGGCTATACGTCCGGTTGCCTCTAGCTAGGATCGAAACCCGGCTGAATTGGCGTCACTCGATGATTCTACCACTAAGCTGTCGGCGCACGGCTGGGGCGTAGGTGAATTTTTAGCGTATTTATTTTTCGATAAACACAGTAACTGAAAGGAATCGATTCGCTTTACCGAAGAGCCTTGCTATATATATATATATATATATTATATATAGCTAAAGATTACTTAGATTTAACTTGGAATATAATTCTTTTTGTTGTTTTCTCCGATTTCTTGGTAATCCATTCTTCAAGGGGTTCTGTGTTTTTGAAAGATATTTCTCTTAAATATCTTTTAAAACACACAACTCATTTGTCTTAAATATCTTTTAAAATATCTTCTTACAAAAAAGAATGGATTACCAAGAAACTTCGAAGTCGGGGAAAACAATAAATATTAATTCTCTATTTTTGATATTTTTATATTGAGCACTATATAGAAAATATCTACTGTTTCTTAAAAATGATGTATATACACGTATATTCATTTGGCTGCTCCAGAGATTTTCTGTCATTTCATTCTCTTTCTTGCCTGATCAAACATCGAGAGAAAATTTTTACACCAGTATTGCTTCCTCACGCTTCAAACGAAATGATTTTTTACAGATGAAAAGAGATGAGACTTTACTTCTTTTCTTTAACATAAGCAATTTACCTACCTGGTTGATTTCTTTGATGCGGAACCATCATCGCTCATGCCTTTTGACCGCCATAAATCCGTCCATTCTACTAGAAACCGGCACATTTCCCATTATATTCAACTCTTTAAGTGTACTCTTTCTCGTGTACGACATCGCCTTTCAACATCGAAGAAAACGCAGAGTTCTCTCCGATTCGACCTCCAACACTGATAAATAACTCTTTTATGTCGACCGAACCATGTACTTGTTTGTTTATATATATATATATATATATATATATATATATATATATATAATGTGTGTGTTGGAATTTAATTTGAGAACAACAATTTTACAAGTTCACATTCTCGCTATTTTTTCTATCCTCACTCCAATCTCTTTTTAATTTCAAAACCGGCTCCCAAGGTCTTGATTCTTATCAGAGACTAGCAGCATGGCCCCGCGTTGCCCGTGCTTGATTAAAAAATCGTACGACTCTTACAGCAATCACTATCACTTGACTTAAAATATTTTTGCCCTTCCTTGCCTTTAAAGGAGTGCACTTTGCCGTGCTGTTGTTGCTATATGCCTTACTTCTTGCCTATCTCACACTGCGAATGAGCCAATTGAAGTAAAGTGCCATGCAGATTTAAATTTTTCCTACTTGTAACGAATGCATCTATCGATTTTTTTGCATGCTAGCATGCTAGTTAATATTCGTGTCAGTCAGCTGTTGGCTCTCACGCTGGCCAATAGAATCTTCCTGCCTATTCGTGGCAGCCAGCTATAGGCTCTCACACTGGCCAATATAAAATGGCCGCAAACAACATGAAAACTACCGTAGAAGCATGAAAAAAATCGATTATTCCCATTATCGATGGGAGTTGGGAAATGTAAAGTCGGTCTTGGCCTTCCCGCTAACTTTGTGCATGTAAATCCGTCGAAAATTGCGGCCGTGCATTCGTTACACACACACACACACACACACACACACCCTGCCTTTTATAGGTAGAGATAAGAATATATTTTCTGACTAACGAGAGAGCTGGAAAGCACAAAAAGGAATTCCACCACCATTATTCTTTCCATGGGGCCATAAAGTCTGGGGGAAACCTCACAGCTTCTTCACATCAACCTGTTTTTAGTACCTTCAAAACCGGCTCCCAGGGCCCTGATTCTTATCAGAGATAAGAATGTGTTTTCTGACCAATAGAGGGGCCAGGAAATTTGTACAACGATTTTGAAGGGAAAAGTCCCCGATCCATCGGAACCTACCAAACTCCATAAATTTGGAGAATCTTGCCTATTTTAACAGTGAGATTTCTGCCCACCGTCTGTGAGGTCGACATTAGGGAGATCCAGAACCTCTTTTACCAAAGAAGAACTACTAAAGGGCTGTCAAGAATGAACGTCGGTCCACTATTCAAGAGCAATTCAAAGCTGCATCCCTTCACCACCCCTTCTGACGAGCCCACTGGACTTCTGTCGTCGACCTACGAACTCACACAAATTGCAGAATTCCTTTATCTGCGAACAATTTTCCAACTCTACAAGAACTGTGAGTGTTTCTATCTGAACCTTAACAATAATATCTAATTGCTTAAAGAACTCTTTAGGCGCTCAGAGAAATATTTTGGGCAAGCCTTCCTTAAGAACATTTTCTCTTTTCCCTTTCTTTCTCTCCTAAATGTCCTTTTATCCCTTTACCTTTTCTTTTTCTGTATATGTTGTAAATAAACACTTTCTTTTTTTGTTGTTACTCACCGAGCAGGAGTTTTTCTTTATTCGTACGCGCCTAAAAGAGAGAGTTTGCCCGTTCTAATCTTGGCTGTTTTACTCGCGTTTTGTCGCAATTTTTAAACTTAAACCCTATTTTTGACCTCAACCCTTTGATGCGGGAAATCCGGGACAAATTTCCTAGCAATATGTGTATTTGTTGAATTACATATTTCGTTGCCATTAAATTCTAACGTACGTGTGATCGACGAGTAGAGTTCAAATTCCTGCCTAGTCTGTTCAGTTTTTCATTAATGCCTTTGATCTCGTCTCTCCCTGCTATAGGTTAAGTAGTTGAATAGAAAGGTTACTCTAAACTGGTCTGAAAACTAGTTTAAGAGGAATTCAACTCTGAATTCAAGACCAAGGAGAAGGCAACAGAAAACCATTCCACAATATTTTCCAAGTAGTCATGGCAAATCATCTATCGATCGATTTTAGTCTGTTCACATCTATCTATCGATCGATTTTAGTCTGTTCACATCTATCTATCGATCGATTTTAGTCTGTTCACATCTATCGATCGATCGATTTTAGTCTGTTCACATCTATCGATCGATCTATCTTGGTCTGTCCACATCTATCTATCTTAGTCTGTCCACATCTATCTATCTTAGTCTGTCCACATCTATCTATCTTAGTCTGTTCACATCTATCTATCATAGTCTGTTCACATCTATCTATCTATCATAGTCTGTTCACATCTATCTATCTATCATAGTCTGTTCACATCTATCTATCTATCTATCATAGTCTGTTCACATCTATCTATCTATCATAGTCTGTTCACATCTATCTATCTATCATAGTCTGTTCACATCTATCTATCTATCATAGTCTGTTCACATCTATCTATCTATCATAGTCTGTTCACATCTATCTATCTATCATAGTCTGTTCACATCTATCTATCTATCATAGTCTGTTCACATCTATCTATCTATCTATCGATCAATCACCGAGGAGGTATATCCAGCGTGCGGCTTCTTTGGAAAGTGCCTGAAAAACATACCCCGGTTCAACCCAAGCCTTGTGAGTGAAATTGGGCAAACGGATTTCCTTGAAAGCTGTCGGTTTCTCTAGCCTTGTTCAGACTGTTGATTACACTAGATAATGCACTCTTCCCCCAGAAACTGTAACTAAGGTATTCTCAGCATAGATGCAGTATAATCCGCAAGTGGGCTCTGTGGGTGTTGAACAAACACAAATGTGCATGAGCAGGCGTCTGCAATGGGGATTACCTAGCCGCCCCAGTAGGCGGGCATCCTCGGATTCGAGTGGATGCCATTATTATCATTAATATTTAATCAGTCATCTATCTTTCGATCTATAGATCTATCTTACCCAGTCTGTTATATATATATATATATATATATATATATATATATATATATAAATCAGGCATTCAACGGGGGCGATTGTTTCTCTTGGGTGGGGTAATAAATTTTCACAAACAAGTTCTTTTCTTTCATTGTAAGTTAGACATTCGAAAATAGGAATTACGAGTTTTTTTTTTAATAAACGTTTCTGAATTTTGTTTACAAAATTAAGTCTTTTAACCCTTTCAGGACGAAATAAATTATTTTTAATGATAGTTCATTGTTATTAAGTCTTCCTTTGAAATTCTAATGAAATCTGTTGCAACAAGATTTAGCAGATTTCTTACAAGAATTGTTATTGAGCAAAGATTCGATTCGCAGAAGTAATGAAATGGCAGTAGAAGTTGAAAGCCATCTAGTTGAGAAATTATAAAGCACTAAATTCTCAATTCAGATTGATGAATCTACGCTAAGCGATAATAGATTCTTATGGCATATGCTTGTTATTTTGATGATTGCTGCAAACTTTTTATGGCATATGCTTGTTATTTTGATGATTGCTGCAAACTTCTTACGGTATATGTTTGTTATTTTGATGATTACTGCAAACTTCTTACGGAATATGTTTGTTATTTTGATGATTGCTGCAAACTTCTTACGGAATATGTTTGTTATTTTGATGATTACTGCAAACTTCTTACGGAATATGTTTGTTATTTTGATGATTGCTGCAAACTTCTTACGGAATATGTTTGTTATTTTGATGATTACTGCAAACTTCTTACGGAATATGTTTGTTATTTTGATGATTGCTGCAAACTTCTTACGGAATATGTTTGTTATTTTGATGATTACTGCAAACTTCTTACGGAATATGTTTGTTATTTTGATGATTGCTGCAAACTTCTTACGGAATATGTTTGTTATTTTGATGATTACTGCAAACTTCTTACGGAATATGTTTGTTATTTTGATGATTACTGCAAACTTCTTACGGAATATGTTTGTTATTTTGATGATTGCTGCAAACTTCTTACGGAATATGTTTGTTATTTTGATGATTACTGCAAACTTCTTACGGAATATGTTTGTTATTTTGATGATTGCTGCAAACTTCTTACGGAATATGTTTGTTATTTTGATGATTGCTGCAAACTTCTTACGGAATATGTTTGTTATTTTGATGATTACTGCAAACTTCTTACGGAATATGTTTGTTATTTTGATGATTACTGCAAACTTCTTACGGAATATGTTTGTTATTTTGATGATTACTGCAAACTTCTTACGGAATATGTTTGTTATTTTGATGATTACTGCAAACTTCTTACGGAATATGTTTGTTATTTTGATGATTACTGCAAACTTCTTACGGAATATGTTTGTTATTTTGATGATTGCTGCAAACTTCTTACGGAATATGTTTGTTATTTTGATGATTACTGCAAACTTCTTACGGAATATGTTTGTTATTTTGATGATTGCTGCAAACTTCTTACGGAATATGTTTGTTATTTTGATGATTACTGCAAACTTCTTACGGAATATGTTTGTTATTTTGATGATTGCTGCAAACTTCTTACGGAATATGTTTGTTATTTTGATGATTACTGCAAACTTCTTACGGAATATGTTTGTTATTTTGATGATTGCTGCAAACTTCTTACGGAATATGTTTGTTATTTTGATGATTACTGCAAACTTCTTACGGAATATGTTTGTTATTTTGATGATTGCTGCAAACTTCTTACGGAATATGTTTGTTATTTTGATGATTGCTGCAAACTTCTTACGGAATATGTTTGTTATTTTGATGATTGCTGCAAACTTCTTACGGAATATGTTTGTTATTTTGATGATTGCTGCAAACTTCTTACGGAATATGTTTGTTATTTTGATGATTACTGCAAACTTCTTACGGAATATGTTTGTTATTTTGATGATTGCTGCAAACTTCTTACGGAATATGTTTGTTATTTTGATGATTGCTGCAAACTTCTTACGGAATATGTTTGTTATTTTGATGATTACTGCAAACTTCTTACGGAATATGTTTGTTATTTTGATGATTGCTGCAAACTTCTTACGGAATATGTTTGTTATTTTGATGATTGCTGCAAACTTCTTACGGAATATGTTTGTTATTTTGATGATTACTGCAAACTTCTTACGGAATATGTTTGTTATTTTGATGATTGCTGCAAACTTCTTACGGAATATGTTTGTTATTTTGATGATTGCTGCAAACTTCTTACGGAATATGTTTGTTATTTTGATGATTACTGCAAACTTCTTACGGAATATGTTTGTTATTTTGATGATTGCTGCAAACTTCTTACGGAATATGTTTGTTATTTTGATGATTGCTGCAAACTTCTTACGGAATATGTTTGTTATTTTGATGATTGCTGCAAACTTCTTACGGAATATGTTTGTTATTTTGATGATTGCTGCAAACTTCTTACGGAATATGTTTGTTATTTTGATGATTGCTGCAAACTTCTTACGGAATATGTTTGTTATTTTGATGATTGCTGCAAACTTCTTACGGTATATGCTTGTTATTTTGATGATTACTGTAAACTTCTTACGGAATATGTTTGTTATTTTGATGATTGCTGCAAACTTCTTACGGAATATGTTTGTTATTTTGATGATTGCTGCAAACTTCTTACGGAATATGTTTGTTATTTTGATGATTACTGCAAACTTCTTACGGAATATGTTTGTTATTTTGATGATTGCTGCAAACTTCTTACGGAATATGTTTGTTATTTTGATGATTACTGTAAACTTCTTACGGAATATGTTTGTTATTTTGATGATTGCTGCAAACTTCTTACGGAATATGTTTGTTATTTTGATGATTACTGTAAACTTTTTACGGAATATGCTTGTTATTTTGATGATTGCTGCAAACTTCTTACGGAATATGTTTGTTATTTTGATGATTGCTGCAAACTTCTTACGGAATATGTTTGTTATTTTGATGATTGCTGCAAACTTCTTACGGAATATGTTTGTTATTTTGATGATTGCTGCAAACTTCTTACGGAATATGTTTGTTATTTTGATGATTGCTGCAAACTTCTTACGGAATATGTTTGTTATTTTGATGATTACTGCAAATTTCTTACGGTATATGTTTGTTATTTTGATGATTGCTGCAAACTTCTTACGGAATATGTTTGTTATTTTGATGATTACTGTAAACTTTTTACGGAATATGCTTGTTATTTTGATGATTGCTGCAAACTTCTTACGGAATATGTTTGTTATTTTGATGATTACTGTAAACTTTTTACGGAATATGCTTGTTATTTTGATGATTGCTGCAAACTTCTTACGGAATATGTTTGTTATTTTGATGATTGCTGTAAACTTTTTACGGAATATGCTTGTTATTTTGATGATTGCTGCAAACTTTTTATGGCATATGCTTGTTATTTTGATGATTGCTGCAAACTTCTTACGGAATATGTTTGTTATTTTGATGATTACTGTAAACTTTTTACGGAATATGTTTGTTATTTTGATGATTGCTGCAAACTTCTTACGGAATATGCTTGTTATTTTGATGATTGCTGCAAACTTCTTACGGAATATGTTTGTTATTTTGATGATTACTGTAAACTTTTTACGGAATATGCTTGTTATTTTGATGATTGCTGCAAACTTCTTACGGAATATGTTTGTTATTTTGATGATTGCTGCAAGCTTCTTACGGAATATGTTTGTTATTTTGATGATTGCTGCAAACTTCTTACGGAATATGTTTGTTATTTTGATGATTACTGTAAACTTTTTACGGAATATGCTTGTTATTTTGATGATTGCTGCAAACTTCTTACGGAATATGTTTGTTATTTTGATGATTACTGTAAACTTTTTACGGAATATGCTTGTTATTTTGATGATTGCTGCAAACTTCTTACGGAATATGCTTGTTATTTTGATGATTGCTGCAAACTTCTTACGGAATATGTTTGTTATTTTGATGATTACTGCAAACTTCTTACGGAATATGCTTGTTATTTTGATGATTGCTGCAAACTTCTTACGGAATATGTTTGTTATTTTGATGATTACTGTAAACTTTTTACGGAATATGCTTGTTATTTTGATGATTGCTGCAAACTTCTTACGGAATATGTTTGTTATTTTGATGATTGCTGCAAACTTCTTACGGAATATGTTTGTTATTTTGATGATTACTGTAAACTTTTTACGGAATATGCTTGTTATTTTGATGATTGCTGCAAACTTCTTACGGAATATGTTTGTTATTTTGATGATTACTGTAAACTTTTTACGGAATATGCTTGTTATTTTGATGATTGCTGCAAACTTTTTACGGAATATGCTTGTTATTTTGATGATTGCTGCAAACTTCTTACGGAATATGTTTGTTATTTTGATGATTACTGTAAACTTTTTACGGAATATGCTTGTTATTTTGATGATTGCTGCAAACTTCTTACGGAATATGTTTGTTATTTTGATGATTACTGTAAACTTTTTCCGGAATATGTTTGTTATTTTGATGATTGCTGCAAACTTCTTACGGAATATGTTTGTTATTTTGATGATTGCTGCAAACTTGTTACGGAATATGTTTGTTATTTTGATGATTACTGTAAACTTTTTCCGGAATATGTTTGTTATTTTGATGATTGCTGCAAACTTCTTACGGAATATGTTTGTTATTTTGATGATTGCTGCAAACTTCTTACGGAATATGTTTGTTATTTTGATGATTACTGTAAACTTTTTCCGGAATATGTTTGTTATTTTGATGATTGCTGCAAACTTCTTACGGAATATGTTTGTTATTTTGATGATTGCTGCAAACTTCTTACGGAATATGTTTGTTATTTTGATGATTACTGTAAACTTTTTCCGGAATATGTTTGTTATTTTGATGATTGCTGCAAACTTCTTACGGAATATGTTTGTTATTTTGATGATTGCTGCAAACTTCTTACGGAATATGTTTGTTATTTTGATGATTACTGTAAACTTTTTACGGAATATGTTTGTTATTTTGATGATTGCTGCAAACTTCTTACGGAATATGTTTGTTATTTTGATGATTACTGTAAACTTTTTACGGAATATGTTTGTTATTTTGATGATTGCTGCAAACTTCTTACGGAATATGTTTGTTATTTTGATGATTACTGTAAACTTTTTACGGAATATGTTTGTTATTTTGATGATTGCTGCAAACTTCTTACGGAATATGTTTGTTATTTTGATGATTGCTGCAAACTTCTTACGGAATATGTTTGTTATTTTGATGATTACTGTAAACTTTTTACGGAATATGTTTGTTATTTTGATGATTGCTGCAAACTTCTTACGGAATATGTTTGTTATTTTGATGATTGCTGCAAACTTCTTACGGAATATGTTTGTTATTTTGATGATTGCTGCAAACTTCTTACGGAATATGTTTGTTATTTTGATGATTACTGTAAACTTTTTCCGGAATATGTTTGTTATTTTGATGATTGCTGCAAACTTCTTACGGAATATGTTTGTTATTTTGATGATTGCTGCAAACTTGTTACGGAATATGTTTGTTATTTTGATGATTACTGTAAACTTTTTCCGGAATATGTTTGTTATTTTGATGATTGCTGCAAACTTCTTACGGAATATGTTTGTTATTTTGATGATTGCTGCAAACTTCTTACGGAATATGTTTGTTATTTTGATGATTACTGTAAACTTTTTCCGGAATATGTTTGTTATTTTGATGATTGCTGCAAACTTCTTACGGAATATGTTTGTTATTTTGATGATTGCTGCAAACTTCTTACGGAATATGTTTGTTATTTTGATGATTGCTGCAAACTTGTTACGGAATATGTTTGTTATTTTGATGATTGCTGCAAACTTCTTACGGAATATGTTTGTTATTTTGATGATTGCTGCAAACTTCTTACGGAATATGTTTGTTATTTTGATGATTGCTGCAAACTTCTTACGGAATATGTTTGTTATTTTGATGATTGCTGCAAACTTCTTACGGAATATGTTTGTTATTTTGATGATTGCTGCAAACTTCTTACGGAATATGTTTGTTATTTTGATGATTGCTGCAAACTTCTTACGGAATATGTTTGTTATTTTGATGATTACTGCAAACTTCTTACGGAATATGTTTGTTATTTTGATGATTGCTGCAAACTTCTTACGGAATATGTTTGTTATTTTGATGATTGCTGCAAACTTCTTACGGAATATGTTTGTTATTTTGATGATTGCTGTAAACTTTTTCCGGAATATGTTTGTTATTTTGATGATTGCTGCAAACTTCTTACGGAATATGTTTGTTATTTTGATGATTGCTGCAAACTTCTTACGGAATATGTTTGTTATTTTGATGATTGCTGCAAACTTCTTACGGAATATGTTTGTTATTTTGATGATTGCTGCAAACTTCTTACGGAATATGTTTGTTATTTTGATGATTGCTGCAAACTTCTTACGGAATATGTTTGTTATTTTGATGATTACTGCAAACTTCTTACGGAATATGTTTGTTATTTTGATGATTGCTGCAAACTTCTTACGGAATATGTTTGTTATTTTGATGATTGCTGCAAACTTCTTACGGAATATGTTTGTTATTTTGATGATTGCTGTAAACTTTTTCCGGAATATGTTTGTTATTTTGATGATTGCTGCAAACTTCTTACGGAATATGTTTGTTATTTTGATGATTGCTGCAAACTTCTTACGGAATATGTTTGTTATTTTGATGATTACTGTAAACTTTTTCCGGAATATGTTTGTTATTTTGATGATTGCTGCAAACTTCTTACGGAATATGTTTGTTATTTTGATGATTGCTGCAAACTTCTTACGGAATATGTTTGTTATTTTGATGATTGCTGCAAACTTCTTACGGAATATGTTTGTTATTTTGATGATTGCTGCAAACTTCTTACGGAATATGTTTGTTATTTTGATGATTGCTGCAAACTTCTTACGGAATATGTTTGTTATTTTGATGATTGCTGCAAACTTCTTACGGAATATGTTTGTTATTTTGATGATTGCTGCAAACTTCTTACGGAATATGTTTGTTATTTTGATGATTGCTGCAAACTTCTTACGGAATATGTTTGTTATTTTGATGATTGCTGCAAACTTCTTACGGAATATGTTTGTTATTTTGATGATTGCTGCAAACTTGTTACGGAATATGTTTGTTATTTTGATGATTACTGTAAACTTTTTCCGGAATATGTTTGTTATTTTGATGATTGCTGCAAACTTCTTACGGAATATGTTTGTTATTTTGATGATTGCTGCAAACTTCTTACGGAATATGCTTGTTATTTTGATGATTACTGCAAACTTCTTACGGAATATGTTTGTTATTTTGATGATTGCTGCAAACTTGTTACGGAATATGTTTGTTATTTTGATGATTACTGTAAACTTTTTCCGGAATATGTTTGTTATTTTGATGATTGCTGCAAACTTCTTACGGAATATGTTTGTTATTTTGATGATTACTGCAAACTTCTTACGGAATATGTTTGTTATTTTGATGATTACTGCAAACTTCTTACGGAATATGTTTGTTATTTTGATGATTACTGCAAACTTCTTACGGAATATGTTTGTTATTTTGATGATTACTGCAAACTTCTTACGGAATATGTTTGTTATTTTGATGATTACTGCAAACTTCTTACGGAATATGTTTGTTATTTTGATGATTGCTGCAAACTTCTTACGGAATATGTTTGTTATTTTGATGATTGCTGCAAACTTCTTACGGAATATGTTTGTTATTTTGATGATTGCTGCAAACTTCTTACGGAATATGTTTGTTATTTTGATGATTGCTGCAAACTTCTTACGGAATATGTTTGTTATTTTGATGATTGCTGCAAACTTCTTACGGAATATGTTTGTTATTTTGATGATTGCTGCAAACTTCTTACGGAATATGTTTGTTATTTTGATGATTGCTGCAAACTTCTTACGGAATATGTTTGTTATTTTGATGATTACTGCAAACTTCTTACGGAATATGTTTGTTATTTTGATGATTGCTGCAAACTTCTTACGGAATATGTTTGTTATTTTGATGATTGCTGCAAACTTCTTACGGAATATGTTTGTTATTTTGATGATTACTGCAAACTTCTTACGGAATATGTTTGTTATTTTGATGATTGCTGCAAACTTCTTACGGAATATGTTTGTTATTTTGATGATTACTGCAAACTTCTTACGGAATATGTTTGTTATTTTGATGATTACTGCAAACTTCTTACGGAATATGTTTGTTATTTTGATGATTGCTGCAAACTTCTTACGGAATATGTTTGTTATTTTGATGATTACTGCAAACTTCTTACGGAATATGTTTGTTATTTTGATGATTGCTGCAAACTTCTTACGGAATATGTTTGTTATTTTGATGATTGCTGCAAACTTCTTACGGAATATGTTTGTTATTTTGATGATTACTGCAAACTTCTTACGGAATATGTTTGTTATTTTGATGATTGCTGCAAACTTCTTACGGAATATGTTTGTTATTTTGATGATTACTGCAAACTTCTTACGGAATATGTTTGTTATTTTGATGATTGCTGCAAACTTCTTACGGAATATGTTTGTTATTTTGATGATTGCTGCAAACTTCTTACGGAATATGTTTGTTATTTTGATGATTGCTGCAAACTTCTTACGGAATATGTTTGTTATTTTGATGATTGCTGCAAACTTCTTACGGAATATGTTTGTTATTTTGATGATTGCTGCAAACTTCTTACGGAATATGTTTGTTATTTTGATGATTGCTGCAAACTTCTTACGGAATATGTTTGTTATTTTGATGATTGCTGCAAACTTCTTACGGAATATGTTTGTTATTTTGATGATTGCTGCAAACTTCTTACGGAATATGTTTGTTATTTTGATGATTGCTGCAAACTTTTTACGGAATATGTTTGTTATTTTGATGATTGCTGCAAACTTCTTACGGAATATGTTTGTTATTTTGATGATTGCTGCAAACTTCTTACGGAATATGTTTGTTATTTTGATGATTGCTGCAAACTTTTTACGGAATATGTTTGTTATTTTGATGATTGCTGCAAACTTCTTACGGAATATGTTTGTTATTTTGATGATTGCTGCAAACTTCTTACGGAATATGTTTGTTATTTTGATGATTGCTGCAAACTTCTTACGGAATATGTTTGTTATTTTGATGATTGCTGCAAACTTCTTACGGAATATGTTTGTTATTTTGATGATTGCTGCAAACTTCTTACGGAATATGTTTGTTATTTTGATGATTGCTGCAAACTTTTTACGGAATATGTTTGTTATTTTGATGATTGCTGCAAACTTCTTACGGAATATGTTTGTTATTTTGATGATTGCTGCAAACTTCTTACGGAATATGTTTGTTATTTTGATGATTGCTGCAAACTTCTTACGGAATATGTTTGTTATTTTGATGATTGCTGCAAACTTCTTACGGAATATGTTTGTTATTTTGATGATTGCTGCAAACTTCTTACGGAATATGTTTGTTATTTTGATGATTGCTGCAAACTTCTTACGGAATATGTTTGTTATTTTGATGATTGCTGCAAACTTCTTACGGAATATGTTTGTTATTTTGATGATTGCTGCAAACTTCTTACGGAATATGTTTGTTATTTTGATGATTACTGCAAACTTCTTACGGAATATGTTTGTTATTTTGATGATTGCTGCAAACTTCTTACGGAATATGTTTGTTATTTTGATGATTACTGCAAACTTCTTACGGAATATGTTTGTTATTTTGATGATTGCTGCAAACTTCTTACGGAATATGTTTGTTATTTTGATGATTGCTGCAAACTTCTTACGGAATATGTTTGTTATTTTGATGATTGCTGCAAACTTCTTACGGAATATGTTTGTTATTTTGATGATTACTGCAAACTTCTTACGGAATATGTTTGTTATTTTGATGATTGCTGCAAACTTCTTACGGAATATGTTTGTTATTTTGATGATTGCTGCAAACTTCTTACGGAATATGTTTGTTATTTTGATGATTACTGCAAACTTCTTACGGAATATGTTTGTTATTTTGATGATTGCTGCAAACTTCTTACGGAATATGTTTGTTATTTTGATGATTGCTGCAAACTTCTTACGGAATATGTTTGTTATTTTGATGATTGCTGCAAACTTCTTACGGAATATGTTTGTTATTTTGATGATTGCTGCAAACTTCTTACGGAATATGTTTGTTATTTTGATGATTGCTGCAAACTTCTTACGGAATATGTTTGTTATTTTGATGATTACTGCAAACTTCTTACGGAATATGTTTGTTATTTTGATGATTACTGCAAACTTCTTACGGAATATGTTTGTTATTTTGATGATTGCTGCAAACTTTTTACGGAATATGTTTGTTATTTTGATGATTGCTGCAAACTTCTTACGGAATATGTTTGTTATTTTGATGATTGCTGCAAACTTCTTACGGAATATGTTTGTTATTTTGATGATTGCTGCAAACTTCTTACGGAATATGTTTGTTATTTTGATGATTGCTGCAAACTTCTTACGGAATATGTTTGTTATTTTGATGATTGCTGCAAACTTTTTACGGAATATGTTTGTTATTTTGATGATTGCTGCAAACTTCTTACGGAATATGTTTGTTATTTTGATGATTGCTGCAAACTTCTTACGGAATATGTTTGTTATTTTGATGATTGCTGCAAACTTCTTACGGAATATGTTTGTTATTTTGATGATTGCTGCAAACTTCTTACGGAATATGTTTGTTATTTTGATGATTGCTGCAAACTTTTTACGGAATATGTTTGTTATTTTGATGATTGCTGCAAACTTTTTACGGAATATGTTTGTTATTTTGATGATTGCTGCAAACTTCTTACGGAATATGTTTGTTATTTTGATGATTGCTGCAAACTTCTTACGGAATATGTTTGTTATTTTGATGATTGCTGCAAACTTCTTACGGAATATGTTTGTTATTTTGATGATTGCTGCAAACTTCTTACGGAATATGTTTGTTATTTTGATGATTGCTGCAAACTTCTTACGGAATATGTTTGTTATTTTGATGATTGCTGCAAACTTCTTACGGAATATGTTTGTTATTTTGATGATTGCTGCAAACTTCTTACGGAATATGTTTGTTATTTTGATGATTGCTGCAAACTTCTTACGGAATATGTTTGTTATTTTGATGATTGCTGCAAACTTCTTACGGAATATGTTTGTTATTTTGATGATTGCTGCAAACTTCTTACGGAATATGTTTGTTATTTTGATGATTGCTGCAAACTTCTTACGGAATATGTTTGTTATTTTGATGATTGCTGCAAACTTCTTACGGAATATGTTTGTTATTTTGATGATTGCTGCAAACTTCTTACGGAATATGTTTGTTATTTTGATGATTGCTGCAAACTTCTTACGGAATATGTTTGTTATTTTGATGATTGCTGCAAACTTCTTACGGAATATGTTTGTTATTTTGATGATTGCTGCAAACTTCTTACGGAATATGTTTGTTATTTTGATGATTGCTGCAAACTTCTTACGGAATATGTTTGTTATTTTGATGATTGCTGCAAACTTCTTACGGAATATGTTTGTTATTTTGATGATTGCTGCAAACTTCTTACGGAATATGTTTGTTATTTTGATGATTGCTGCAAACTTCTTACGGAATATGTTTGTTATTTTGATGATTGCTGCAAACTTCTTACGGAATATGTTTGTTATTTTGATGATTGCTGCAAACTTCTTACGGAATATGTTTGTTATTTTGATGATTGCTGCAAACTTCTTACGGAATATGTTTGTTATTTTGATGATTGCTGCAAACTTCTTACGGAATATGTTTGTTATTTTGATGATTGCTGCAAACTTCTTACGGAATATGTTTGTTATTTTGATGATTGCTGCAAACTTCTTACGGAATATGTTTGTTATTTTGATGATTGCTGCAAACTTCTTACGGAATATGTTTGTTATTTTGATGATTGCTGCAAACTTCTTACGGAATATGTTTGTTATTTTGATGATTGCTGCAAACTTCTTACGGAATATGTTTGTTATTTTGATGATTGCTGCAAACTTCTTACGGAATATGTTTGTTATTTTGATGATTGCTGCAAACTTCTTACGGAATATGTTTGTTATTTTGATGATTGCTGCAAACTTCTTACGGAATATGTTTGTTATTTTGATGATTGCTGCAAACTTCTTACGGAATATGTTTGTTATTTTGATGATTGCTGCAAACTTCTTACGGAATATGTTTGTTATTTTGATGATTGCTGCAAACTTCTTACGGAATATGTTTGTTATTTTGATGATTGCTGCAAACTTCTTACGGAATATGTTTGTTATTTTGATGATTGCTGCAAACTTCTTACGGAATATGTTTGTTATTTTGATGATTGCTGCAAACTTCTTACGGAATATGTTTGTTATTTTGATGATTGCTGCAAACTTCTTACGGAATATGTTTGTTATTTTGATGATTGCTGCAAACTTCTTACGGAATATGTTTGTTATTTTGATGATTGCTGCAAACTTCTTACGGAATATGTTTGTTATTTTGATGATTGCTGCAAACTTCTTACGGAATATGTTTGTTATTTTGATGATTGCTGCAAACTTCTTACGGAATATGTTTGTTATTTTGATGATTGCTGCAAACTTCTTACGGAATATGTTTGTTATTTTGATGATTGCTGCAAACTTCTTACGGAATATGTTTGTTATTTTGATGATTGCTGCAAACTTCTTACGGAATATGTTTGTTATTTTGATGATTGCTGCAAACTTCTTACGGAATATGTTTGTTATTTTGATGATTGCTGCAAACTTCTTACGGAATATGTTTGTTATTTTGATGATTGCTGCAAACTTCTTACGGAATATGTTTGTTATTTTGATGATTGCTGCAAACTTCTTACGGAATATGTTTGTTATTTTGATGATTGCTGCAAACTTCTTACGGAATATGTTTGTTATTTTGATGATTGCTGCAAACTTCTTACGGAATATGTTTGTTATTTTGATGATTGCTGCAAACTTCTTACGGAATATGTTTGTTATTTTGATGATTGCTGCAAACTTCTTACGGAATATGTTTGTTATTTTGATGATTGCTGCAAACTTCTTACGGAATATGTTTGTTATTTTGATGATTGCTGCAAACTTCTTACGGAATATGTTTGTTATTTTGATGATTGCTGCAAACTTCTTACGGAATATGTTTGTTATTTTGATGATTGCTGCAAACTTCTTACGGAATATGTTTGTTATTTTGATGATTGCTGCAAACTTCTTACGGAATATGTTTGTTATTTTGATGATTGCTGCAAACTTCTTACGGAATATGTTTGTTATTTTGATGATTGCTGCAAACTTCTTACGGAATATGTTTGTTATTTTGATGATTGCTGCAAACTTCTTACGGAATATGTTTGTTATTTTGATGATTGCTGCAAACTTCTTACGGAATATGTTTGTTATTTTGATGATTGCTGCAAACTTCTTACGGAATATGTTTGTTATTTTGATGATTGCTGCAAACTTCTTACGGAATATGTTTGTTATTTTGATGATTGCTGCAAACTTCTTACGGAATATGTTTGTTATTTTGATGATTGCTGCAAACTTCTTACGGAATATGTTTGTTATTTTGATGATTGCTGCAAACTTCTTACGGAATATGTTTGTTATTTTGATGATTGCTGCAAACTTCTTACGGAATATGTTTGTTATTTTGATGATTGCTGCAAACTTCTTACGGAATATGTTTGTTATTTTGATGATTGCTGCAAACTTCTTACGGAATATGTTTGTTATTTTGATGATTGCTGCAAACTTCTTACGGAATATGTTTGTTATTTTGATGATTGCTGCAAACTTCTTACGGAATATGTTTGTTATTTTGATGATTGCTGCAAACTTCTTACGGAATATGTTTGTTATTTTGATGATTGCTGCAAACTTCTTACGGAATATGTTTGTTATTTTGATGATTGCTGCAAACTTCTTACGGAATATGTTTGTTATTTTGATGATTGCTGCAAACTTCTTACGGAATATGTTTGTTATTTTGATGATTGCTGCAAACTTCTTACGGAATATGTTTGTTATTTTGATGATTGCTGCAAACTTCTTACGGAATATGTTTGTTATTTTGATGATTGCTGCAAACTTCTTACGGAATATGTTTGTTATTTTGATGATTGCTGCAAACTTCTTACGGAATATGTTTGTTATTTTGATGATTGCTGCAAACTTCTTACGGAATATGTTTGTTATTTTGATGATTGCTGCAAACTTCTTACGGAATATGTTTGTTATTTTGATGATTGCTGCAAACTTCTTACGGAATATGTTTGTTATTTTGATGATTGCTGCAAACTTCTTACGGAATATGTTTGTTATTTTGATGATTGCTGCAAACTTCTTACGGAATATGTTTGTTATTTTGATGATTGCTGCAAACTTCTTACGGAATATGTTTGTTATTTTGATGATTGCTGCAAACTTTTTACGGAATATGTTTGTTATTTTGATGATTGCTGCAAACTTCTTACGGAATATGTTTGTTATTTTGATGATTGCTGCAAACTTCTTACGGAATATGTTTGTTATTTTGATGATTGCTGCAAACTTCTTACGGAATATGTTTGTTATTTTGATGATTGCTGCAAACTTCTTACGGAATATGTTTGTTATTTTGATGATTACTGTAAACTTTTTACGGAATATGCTTGTTATTTTGATGATTGCTGCAAACTTCTTACGGAATATGTTTGTTATTTTGATGATTACTGTAAACTTTTTACGGAATATGCTTGTTATTTTGATGATTGCTGCAAACTTCTTACGGAATATGTTTGTTATTTTGATGATTACTGTAAACTTTTTACGGAATATGCTTGTTATTTTGATGATTGCTGCAAACTTCTTACGGAATATGTTTGTTATTTTGATGATTACTGTAAACTTTTTACGGAATATGCTTGTTATTTTGATGATTGCTGCAAACTTCTTACGGAATATGTTTGTTATTTTGATGATTGCTGCAAACTTCTTACGGAATATGTTTGTTATTTTGATGATTGCTGCAAACTTCTTACGGAATATGTTTGTTATTTTGATGATTGCTGCAAACTTCTTACGGAATATGTTTGTTATTTTGATGATTGCTGCAAACTTCTTACGGAATATGTTTGTTATTTTGATGATTACTGCAAACTTCTTACGGAATATGTTTGTTATTTTGATGATTACTGCAAACTTCTTACGGAATATGTTTGTTATTTTGATGATTGCTGCAAACTTCTTACGGAATATGTTTGTTATTTTGATGATTGCTGCAAACTTCTTACGGAATATGTTTGTTATTTTGATGATTACTGTAAACTTTTTACGGAATATGCTTGTTATTTTGATGATTGCTGCAAACTTCTTACGGAATATGTTTGTTATTTTGATGATTACTGTAAACTTTTTACGGAATATGCTTGTTATTTTGATGATTGCTGCAAACTTCTTACGGAATATGTTTGTTATTTTGATGATTGCTGCAAACTTCTTACGGAATATGTTTGTTATTTTGATGATTGCTGCAAACTTCTTACGGAATATGTTTGTTATTTTGATGATTGCTGCAAACTTTTTACGGAATATGTTTGTTATTTTGATGATTGCTGCAAACTTCTTACGGAATATGCTTGTTATTTTGATTATTGCAAACTGTGTGAAGGGATTTTCGTGAAACATTTAGAAACTGATACCACTAATTTGTGAAGCTTCAAAATCTTGGTTTGATGAAAATTAAGTACCCTTTGAAAGCTTGGTATCCTGCACAATGGATAGGGCTCTGTCCATGTTTGGTAAGCATGGGGGATTTATTGTGCACGTAAAAAAAAAATAGGTCCTTCTACTCTTGCTGTGCACGCGGAATGCAGCGTCATCATTTAGTTGCCACAAATATCAACCCCGATTTACATGAGTCATTGACATTAGTTATTAAACAGTCAATACAATAAAAATGTTTCATTAAATATCACAGACCTTTTCTAAATTTTGTTTTAACCTAATGTTGGGGCTGGAAGAGATGGATTCATATCCTTTCCTATGGGTATTTGCGTGTAAGTGACTGTAACAAATTCGACTAGAATTCGAACTCTGCCCTCCGATTTCTCATTCCAAGCCGCACATCCAAATTTACAGTACCTGGTATTCCTAAGCGGTCATCTGTCTCGGTATTGACCAGGTTCAACGGACGAGAACATAGGTTTCAACTTATATAATATTTCTAATCAGTTAATCTATTTTATTTTTCAATCCAATTTTTATTAGTTGAAACGTTATTTTTAGTGGATACCCGTATTTGTGTAAACGTTCCGTTTATTTTAAACAAAATTTACTTCGGGTATGCAGGAAATAAATAAACTGAGTGTCAACTCAAATATGGGTATCTACTAGAAAATAACGTTTGAAGTTATATTATTTGCGTGTGTGAGTGGTCGATATAAAATAAGAGCTAAAAAGAATTATTACCATTCGATGTTCAAGTTTCATTCACATGACAATCATCAGGCACAAACTTTTGCCTGATAATTGCTATGTATATTAAATTCTAAGTAGTATCGAACGGTAAGGAACAGATATATAATTATTTTCTTTATTTTCCAAACACGATCAACATGTTGCGGCCGTGTTCCTAGTTGATATTACTAAGTGTTGTTGGTTTTTATTATTAAGGCTTTCATTATTTTTAACCTTTTTTTTTGTTTTTTATTTTTTGCGGGGGTTGCATGTAGATGAGGCTATTATGGTCGTATTTTCTACACGTATATTGCAGATGGTGTTCGGAAGGTTTGTGTGTGTTTCAATGGGTCCTAAGTGAGCTATGGCCTGAGAGGTGCGATGTGAGCCTTCTTGATGAGCATGTAGTGGTGTGTACTCAGTTGGTTAATAGGCAACGCGCTTCCTTAAGGAGCATGTAAATTCATAAATAATATTGGTCCTCTGTACGGATGCAAGAAAAATTGAATACAAACCTTAATCGCAGCACCTCTTTATATATATATATATATATATATATATATATATATATATATATATATACACGCACACAAATGTAACGAGAACGAAAAGAATTTAAATTCAAACATTCATAGCATTAATTTAAAAAAGGGCTCAATACCAAGAGTTTCTTCTTTCTCTTTTTCCTTTTATTGTCTTATCCGCTTCTCTTTGCTTGTACCTCTTTTCTTCTTCTTCTTCTTCTTATTATTATTTCTTTTTATTTTATGGCGTTTCTCCTTATGTCTTTTTATTTAAATTTGAATAATGAAAAAAGAGTGTTTCATAAGTAGCATTTTTAAATAGAATCATGTATAAACATTTTTGTTCCTCACCTCAAATGCATCTTTGTCGTGAGTACTTGTTTGTCCGTATGTAACATCTTATATATATATATATATATATATATATATATATATATACACAGTGTAACCCGGATATAAGAGAGTTGTCGGGACCGGAGAAGAAGTCTCTTATACCCGGGTTTCTCTTATATCCGAGTTTGGTTTATTATATATACATTAACACAGGCTCTAATTTGGGACCAGATAAAATCTATCTTATATCCGGGTTTCTCTTATATCCGGGTTACACTAGTAAAAATCATTGGCAACGCCTTTTTATAGTAAAAATCATTGGCAATGCCTTTTTATAGTAAAAATCATTGGCAATGCCTTTTTATAGTAAAAATCATTGGCAATGCCTTTTTATAGTAAAAATCATTGGCAATGCATTTTTACAGTAAAAATCATTGGCAATGCATTTTTATAGTAAAAATCATTGGCAATGCATTTTTACAGTAAAAATCATTGGCAATGCATTTTTATAGTAAAAATCATTGGCAATGCATTTTTATAGTAAAAATCATTGGCAATGGATTTTTATACAGTGTAACCCGGATATAAGAGAGTTGTCGGGACCAGAAAAGAAGTCTCTTATATCCGGGTTTGGTCTATTATATATACATTAACACAGGCTCTAATTTGAGACCAGATAAAATCTATCTTATATCCGGGTTTCTCTCTCTCTCTCTCTCTCTCTCTCTCTCTCTCTATATATATATATATATATATATATATATATATATATATATATATATATATATATATAATAATAAAGTCTGATACAATTCAGAACAAAAGAGAAATAGCTCACTTACAAAGAAACAATCTAGCAGCGGGCCGGATATGGGCCACGGGTCGGAATTTTAAAAGCCCTGGTTTCACGCGAAGCAACATCAAAACTAATGTACGACTCCGGGAAAGTGGACTTTGGGCGTCGGTAAAATAAACTCTGGTTCTAAATAGTCTTTTTTAAGGCAGGCTTTATCCACATCGACTGCCGGAGAACAACACTTTTTTTTTTTTTTTTTATTATCCCGCATTTGACCTATGGTGTCTTAGTCAGGAATCAAATGTTGCTTGACCTATTTCGCTCCCCCTCCAGTGATTGTATTCAGTTACCTGTAGATGTTGAACGCATTAAAATAAAAGCCTAGATTGTGTTACCCTGATGACAGATTTACCTACGTATATGTGATAAAGTGGTTGGAGTGGATAATAGTAAAAACAGGATGTCAGTAGGGCTATTGTTCCCATCTGTACACCCTTTTACGTTAGCTTTATGATTATTTGTTTTCACACAAGAGGCTTTCAAGCCAGAGCGAGAAATCAAGTGACAGCGAGTTGTTAAAACTTCAACACGCTCCTAAGTCTTTATTCTTAAACTATAAAAACAAAAAGGCCACACATTTTTTTAAAAATAGAATTCACCCCAAGCAAGGCAGTAAAGCCACTAAGGCGCAAGGGTTTACTGGGTTTGAAATAATTAGCAGAAACATTAAGGAGCTACAACAATAGAAGAGTAATCAGGAAGACAGTAGATAACGATTGACATTGCATTTAAATATTTGAAGGTCAAAATTGGCTGGAAAACATGGATCCAGGCGAGAGTTCCACAAGCGAGAAGTTCAAGAAAAAAGATGTTAGCATAGAGCTTACGGTTACGTCTAACCAATTCAACTGTAAATTGATGAGACCTTGTTGCCAATCTAGTATTTCGCTTAAATTCATAAAGCCTAGGTACTATAGCGAAGAGTTAATCGGAACAATTACCATGTAAGTATTTCTAGAAAAGGCACAGAGAAGCAACTTTACGGCGGTGGGAAAGTGACTAAAGGCGAGATGCCAGGTCAGGCCCAATAATATTTCTTACTCTTCTTTGGATTTTATCTAAATATATAGCAAGGGCAACAGACCATATGTGAAAGCAACATTCGAAGCATGGACGTATGTTAGACTTATAGATACGTAAGATAGATTCTGAAGAGAAAAGTTGTCTGACACGACGCAGTGAACCTACCCTCTTAACAATAGACCTAGCAATGTATTCAATATAGTCTTTCCACTTCATTTCAGCCGAGAATGTTACCAGAGAAGACGTAATGAGCCAATCTCTTGGAGGTTAGCAAAAGCCATGCCAATGGAAGGTAGAAAGGGGTTCTTTGAAATTTCTATTGAGAAAAGAGGGTTTGGAAAATTTGATTCTCACAGGACAGATTGAAGGGAAGGGCGACAAATGAAATCAACGGGTAACCTAGTTAGAGAGCTTGAGTAAATGGATGGCAAAACAAGTTTTAGGAGAGATAGGAAAAAGACAATTTATTAAAAGCTACAACGGAGAGAAAATTGTGGAGAGCCGTGGCCGCTAACGCCTTGAAGGGACATGGCCCAGAAGAATGAAGCATTGTTTTATATGAAAATACTGTTCAGAATGTCTTACACGTTGCATTAGATATCCAGAGAAACTTATACGATATATACAACCAAGGCTAGAGAACCAAGTTTCCTCTACTATTTTACATGTTGCTATAGTGATGAAAGTGTTGGTGTCATGGCAATATGATGGTACGAATATATATGTTCTACTTGTATATTCACAACATCGCTAAAGATGCTGGAAAAATGCTCGGGTCCTTGTAATGCACCAGAAAGTACCTGGCTTTTTCTGCCATGCTCTATCATTAAAAAAGTTAGATCAGACCAAAATGGAGAATTGCGGCCACTTCCGGGCTGGATGTGCCCAGTTCCACTGTCCAGCTTTGACAGGTCAAAAGCATTTGCGCGGCCTTGTTGGTGATGAATTATTTTTCACCTTGAAACTTTTTTCCCGGTGACCAAACGTTGCTAGCCTCTCGTTATTTCTGTCGCTCGTTCCTGGGTATGACGATAAACTACACTCGGCAGCAGAGCCTCTGATCGGGGGATTGGAGCTTTTGAGGAGCGTGGAACCACCTTTTAACTGCTTTTGTTCCCAAGTCCATCTTGATCCAGGGTATTAGCACCTGTTAGGATCCCAGCCATGGGCAAATAGTGAACCCCTAAACAAAAAAATCAACAGTACATCTTTATAATATTCAACAATTAGTAGCGTTCAGAAGGGGACAGAAAGAGTACGACAGCCCCGGGCACCCATATTGGGGGGGGGCATCTAATCAAAGAGTGAAATAACGTGGCTTATAATCAATTTGAGTAAAGTGTTTTTCATGTTTCGACATATTTAAAATGTATTCGCTTCTCACATTTCTCAGTACTAGGTTCTGTATGCTTCTTACTCGAGTCTTAGGGGGCATACAATCAAGGAGTTGGCCCAGAGCATTACCAAACATCACCAAATCTATGCACGTCACTGCCAACAATATATTTTTATAGCAAAATGACAATCAATGCTCCACTAAAAAAATATAAAAATACCTTCTTTTTTTTTATAGTAAAATTACCAACAATACTTTTTATCATGTACAAACTATATCTAAAAAACATCCCTTTACCCTGAAAGTATAAAATTATGTACAAAATATATATAAAAAAAACATACCTTTACTCTGAAAGTATAAAATTATGTACAAAATATATATATCTAAAAAACATACCTTTACTCTGAAAGTATAAAATTATGTACAAAATATATATATCTAAAAAACATACCTTTACACTGAAAGTATAAAATTATGTACAAAATATCTGTAGTTGAAAGCATAAAATTGTATACAATATAATTAGAACTTGGCATTAATTAATCTATAGAGGTTGATATGCTGCTAAACAAAACCAACCAACCAACCGACAAAAATCAAACCTTTCAAGCTAAGTGTTCTTTAGCATTAAGCCTGTCCTGAAGTAGTAGTACCTGTTAGGGTCCCAGCTATGGGCAAATAGTGAACACCCAAACAAAACTAAAACACTATGAAAGTATACAAGATTTTTATAGCAAAATGACATTCAATTCAATACTAACAAAATATAAAAATACATTTGTATAGTAAAATTAACAACAATACTTTTTATCATGTACAAAATATATATCTAAAAAACATACCTTTACTCTGAAAGTATAAAATTATGTACAAAATATATATCTAAAAAACATACCTTTACTCTGAAAGTATAAAATTATGTACAAAATATATATCTAAAAAACATACCTTTACTCTGAAAGGATAAAATTATGTACAAAATATCTGTAGTTGAAAGCATAAAATTACGTATATTTAGATTTCAGCATTAAATAACCCATAGAGATGTTGATACGCCACTAAGCAAAATCAACCAACCAGTTTTATGGGAAATCTTCAGACGAACGACATTCCTTTGTTCCACCAGTTCAGACCTCGTACACCGGATGAAATCATATTCATACTTTTCGTATTTCATTGATAAGTCGCACTCAGATTCTTCTACGGAATTGTTACTTTTGGATCGGACTCCCGAGAAGATGCTTATCTGGTTACTCCAATGTTAACTTCTAGTTTATCTCAAACGTTATCTATCTTACATATCCTCATAATGTACACTTCTGACTTTCACTCTGGATGCAATCACAACACACTCATTATGTAACCCTCTATCTCAAGTGGCTCTTGGACCTTGTATTCAGTTAACAATAGTAAAAACAAAA
The DNA here is from genome assembly GCA_964036315.1 of Acanthosepion esculentum. Lineage (NCBI taxonomy): Eukaryota > Metazoa > Mollusca > Cephalopoda > Sepiida > Sepiidae > Acanthosepion > Acanthosepion esculentum. Next base: position 44,004,411 of record OZ038519.1, on the reverse strand, counting down.
CCTGGATTTCGTTAAGTGCTGTCGGCCATTGTGTATGCGGCTTTTCAGCACTATTTGAGTCACTGATTGAATTAGCGACTGTCAGGTATTTTTAACGGACAAACAGTTCTTAGAAAATATATTATGCTTACATACATACAGACTGATGGATTTGATTTTTTACGGTTTATCAACGATTTACAGGTTATTTAAAGGAAGAAAATATTTTAGATTATAAGAATCTTTTGTAGGTAACGATTTACTGGTACAAGTTTTACTAATTAACCCATAGCTGGGGACAGAAGAGGTATTTGCGCGTAAGTCGATATAACGAACCCGAATGGAATTGGAACTCTGCTCTCCGATTTCCAATTCCGAGCCGTTTTCCATTGCACCACCCCCGCATCTCGTATTCCCAAACGGTCTTCTATCTAGGTACTGGCCAAGCCCGACGTTGCTTAACTTTGGTGATTGTATGAGAACCGGTGTTTCAACGTGATGTGGCCGTAAACCGTTTAAAGAAATCTGAAAAATGACTTCGAACCGCACATGACGCACTTATTTGCGTATCAGTGATCACTTCTTCCCACACGATTAAAAAACAAAAACAAAAAAAAAACGGCAAGGATTTTTTTCGGTTGTCTTATATTAGTTTTATTAGGAAACTGCTTACCACCGTAAAACTGACAGTAAATCTCGAACTCCAATAAAGCGATTTGCAAACCCATTTCCCTAATCACAGCACACTGAGGGGTTGAACGATTTATCTTATTTCGCCTAGAGTGCGATCTCGGTTTATATTTATAAATTACGTGATCTTTTCACAGATTAGATGAGTCACCGCTAATTGACAGAGCGAGCGAGCTTGAATAATTCAAAAGTCTGAAGCAGATAAAGAATTTTTAGATCAAGAAGCCATTCTCCCACCTCCCCAAAATCACTTTAGATTTAACCAATTAAACTTTGCAAAATGGGTCGGGCCAAGAACTTTTGAGCAATATATATATATATATATATATATATATATATATAAAATCTTCGACTGATTGACCATTACTACGGAAGATTTCGATCCACAATGGGTGCCTCGTAATATTCGACATTAAATAACACAACAATCAATCCATATATATGAGAGAGATAACGATATATAAATTATTATAATATTATAATTATATATCAAGAACAATATTGTTGGGAAAAGTTTTCGTGTAATGCGTTTCGCTCTTTAGAACTTTATCGGACTAAATTTGTTATGTTGGTGTGATTACATCTGCACACGTATGAAGGTTACCAGACGACTTAACCGTGATAAACTAATGGTGCAAAAAGCGCTACAGTAGAGAGATAAAGAGCTCTGTTAGACTGGGACATAGTAATAACTAGCTCCTGCGGAGGTCTCTTACTTAGGAGTAGATGCGATAAGCAATAATAAAATACAGAACTCAAAATTGATCACTGCGTTTGAGTATTGCATTAATATTTAAGCTTACGTTTTAAAAGTTCAATGATAATTCTTCTGCTGTCATTTAATTTAAAGACAATTTAATGTACGTAGGTCCTTACTTTCCGTAGAAACAATTATTTTTATTTCATGGGTGACTTTCGATGGATTTCGCAATTAATTTCGATAATTTCCAAGTTATAAAAATTGTTATCGTCCAAAAACATTCGTCGCAAAAAATCACGTAAAAAACGCAATGGCAGTAATGAAAACATGACAATCCAAAATTTCAGGATTGCGGGCACGGCTCTGGCCTGGGATGTTTTTAATTTTCTCAGAGTCTGCCTGATTCTAAAATGGCATATGTTGGGCTACGGCCACTAGGAGTAAAGTTGAAAAGGTGTGACACACTGATATTCGCATTTATTATATAGATGTAGCCAGAGATAAGACTGAGCTTGGGTTTTTGCTTAGCAAGTAAGACCAAGTTCAAGTAGTCAGGGCTAGGTTAAATACACCGAAAATATGGCCACAGAATTGCGTGGGGGAGAACTGCAAAATTCTCCTGATCGGCATCTCGCTAGTGTCATATTGACGGATAGGAGAACCTTGACCACGGAAAGAGGGTATATGTGGCGAATTTCGAAATTGCTTTCAGAAGCTTTTCACAAGGAACACTCGTCTTTAGTTCACTCAAGTTCGACAACTATTTGACTTTCGTCAACTCACGACGAATAGAGCGGCTAGTTGCGAGAGTAGCATATCAGAGGAGGAAATCTGGGTAGCATTGAAGGCCAAGAAGGATAAAACTCCCGGTGTCGATGTACTACTCTACGAATTGTACTTTATGTAGGTTGTCGCCCAGGTTTGTCCTCTTACTGGAGCTATCCGTCAAACACTAATGGATAAGGGAATATTCCCCACGTTTCACCAGGGGTGGGTAATGCTGTTACGTAAGAACAAACATGGAGAGGGTGGTATCAATCATTTTTAAGTTTACTTAACGCAAATTTAAAGATTTTGGTCGAGGCCATAGCAAACCGATGGCTGCTCAATCGTTTGATATGCCCCTGAACAGATATATACTCTATAAAGAAGGACGATCCCAAGATAACCTTCATTAGGTTAGCACGAGCGTAGAGAAATTCGACCGTGAAGCAACACTGATTTAGGATCAGGCAAAAGTTTTTGATCGGGTTTACCACCTTTTCTTGAAGGCTGTCTTGTCCGCGAATGGATTCAAGCCGTAATTTTGGTCTTCGATTCATCTTGTGTACGCGAACCCTGGAGCTATGTTGGAAGTGAACGGGGTAATTTTCTAAGCCTTTCATATTGTTCAGATCCATTCGTCAGTGTTACCCACTCTCGCCCTTATTCCATGTCCTTGCACGGAAGCCTTTCCTGTAAATGTTAGAGTGAAACCGGTCCTTTTTACAATGCTACCATCTTGGCGAGGTACACCGACGACGTCTCAGTTGTACTTGAGTAATGCCGAAATCGAAGTCTATAAAGAAACTAGGACCTATGAGATGATTACTGGGTACAAAATTAACAGCGATAAATCGGTTGGGTTCGTGTTTGTCTTCTCCAGGGCTTCTTCAGATAGATGGACCTTGCAAGATACTCGGCGTCTGGTTTGGTCCCGACTTCCAGTGGGTGGAAGTGTAACAAAAGGTCGTATCCGAGTTAATCTGTGGCTACGAATGAATCTTTCCTTGAAAGAGGGGGGCGTTACTTGTATCTATCTCCTCATCCTTTCTTGACTTTCAGTTCAGCCATACACGACCACTGGGCTAGTTGACCCAGGTTCGGCAGCACTAACGGGGGGGGTGGGGTGGGATACGCGCGACCCAGGTTCGGCAGCACCTTACTTTATCGTGATTGTCGGCAAGCTGGTCTTGCAAACGAGTGTTACTGTTGTGAGCCGTTAATGAGTACCCTCGTCGCTGAGTAAACCAGTTCTCTTGTATCGCGAGTTCAACCGTCAACTATGACAGACGAAAAAAAATGGGGCTTTACCGCGATTGTCGGTAATTTGGTCTCGCATACCAGTGTAGTGTCTTTGAACAACACGGTGATCCAATAATGTGGTCCTGTGACCGATTAATGTTGCCCGATGTTTGACCAAGTCCAGCTCTCGGAATAAGCAAATCACTGTCTTCCATCGCGCAATAGTTAGCAACCTCTTCACGCGAACCCTTTTACTATTGAGGTAAGTTCGGTCTTCACTGAGTGGCCCATAACTATAACTCCAAAATAAATATAAATTCGTCGTCTTGTACAAGGTGGCTACAGCGTTCAATCCTCATGGGTTACTCTCATTCTGGAAAAAAAGATTTATTCTCAAAAAGTTGTTAATGCAATATTCACTTATAAAATAAAAGCTTATTCTTAAAATCCATAATATGCTAAGTTTATAAATAACCTATAAGTGGCTTTGTAAGCCGTAAGAAACAAATCAATCAATCAATCTATTTTGTCATTCAGTCACCTATAAACTATGCAGGAGGTACCAAATACATATCTAGTAGGTTAGTTCACCGTTCCTTAGCTCCCCGCAAAAACATAATGCTTATACCGTATATATAAAATGGCGATCTTATGTATGTGTGAATGTACAGCACATGTCCATCCCAATCCATAACAATCTGATCACAATTTAAACAATATTAATTTATTAAAAAAATATTTCTTGAATATTACTCACCTACTTTTGTCTTACCAGATTTTGAATTATGATACTTTGTGTACTCCACATGTCTTGACTGAACTTTCAAACGCCCGATAAATATTCATGAACGTTCTCAAATTTAAAAAGGTTGATAAACGACTGGCATTATTGCAGATGTATATAAACACATGCAACAAAATAGATCCTTACATTTGCCTTGATAAAGTCCCTCAGACGACGAAAAGCAACGATAAAGAATATTTTCCTCATCTTTTTTTATTAATTTTACTCCTCACTGTTTCTCTTTTTTGTACCTCCTCACTGTTTCTCTTTTTTGTACCTCCTCGCTGTTTCTTTTTTTTGTTCCTCCCCTCTGTTTCTTTTTTTGTTCCTCCCCTCTGTTTCTTTTTTGTTCCTCCTCTCTGTTTCTCTCCTTTTTTTCCTCCTCTCTGTTTCTCTCCTTTTTTTCCTCCTCTCTGTTTCTCTCCTTTTTGTTTTCCTCCTCTCTGTTTCTCTCCTTTTTTTTCCTCCTCTCTGTTTCTCTCCTTTTTTTTCCTCCTCTCTGTTTCTCTCCTTTTTTTTCTTCCTCTCTGTTTCTCTCCTTTTTGTTTTCCTCCTCTCTGTTTCTCTCCTTTTTGTTTTCCTCCTCTCTGTTTCTCTCCTTTTTGTTTTCCTCCTCTCTGTTTCTCTCCTTTTTTTTCCTCCTCTCTGTTTCTCTTTTGTTTTCTTCCTCTCTGTTTCTCTCTTTTTTTTCTTCCTCTCTGTTTCTCTCTTTTTTTTTCTTCCTCTCTGTTTCTCTCCTTTTTTTTTCCTCCTCTCTGTTTCTCTCCTTTTTTTTCCTCCTCTCTCTCCTCTTTTCCCTGTTTGAATTAAAGTCTTTTCACGTTTGCCTGGCGACGTCTGCTCTCCTGACCCAGATTTCCAATCTCACTGCCTCGACCCCCATACACCTTTCTCTCCCACGACTCCCACCCCCGCTAGCTAAGACGACTTGGGTGGGTTTGCTTTGCATTGTGTTTAACCTCAATTTATCTTCATTTTGTTTTCTCTTTCTCTTTCTTACCAGTAACGATAACATTTACTTTTCATTTTTTTGGTTGAGAGAAATAAAAATGAATCGTTCAAATGAAAAGATTTTTTTTTTAATTACAAAAATTTGAAATGTTTAATTTTAATTTAAAATATCGTTTTAATTTTTTTTATTTTTGCCTTTTTTTTTAAATTTAAAAAAAACAAACTAAAACACTAAAAGAATTCCAAAAATAAGAATTTAAAAGGCAATTGTATTTTTAAATTTAAAAAAATAATAAAGTCAATAATAATTAATTGTTAAACTAAAAAAAGTAATTTTAAAACTAAAAAAAGTAATTTTAAAATTAAAAAAAGTAATTTTAAAACTAAAAAAAGATAAACTATTTAAAAATAGAATATAACGTTTATAAATTCAGACATTACAAATATGCAAAATATTTTTTAAACTTAAAGATGAAACATTTTTAGTATAAATAAATAATAAATAAATATGCAGACAGTTACGTCGTTTATGAGACTTGAAAAGAAAAGTTCGTTGAGTCACTTCCAAGTTCATTGTTTAAATATAGACACTTTTATTGCGACTGCGCAAGCACGGGATTATTTTTAAATCTGGTCTCAGTTGATTCGTAATCAGGGCTAAACACGCTCAGGATTTCACATTCTGAACGTCGTCTACTCTTAACCTGCCAATTAATTCAAAAGGGATGTCAGTATTTTTTTCTAGCTTTCCCTCTTTTGTCAACTCACGATTTATCCTTACTTAGAAAAGAAACTCGCTTTAAAACAAAAGGTTTTTCTTTTAAACTAAAAAAAAGCCCATTCGTCAAAACACGGAAAAGAGTACTGAAGTGTTATGTAATATCAGTCCTCCTATATGGCAGTAAATGCTGAAAAATTTCACAAATGAAGAGACTTGAAGTTACAGAAACAAAGAAAAGAGTACTTAACTGTTACCTAATATCAGTCCTCCTATATGGCAGTGAATGCTGAAAAACCTTCTCACAAATAAAGAGACTTGAAGCTACAGAAACAAAGAAAAGAGTACTGAACTGTTACTTATCAGTCCTATATGGCAGTGAATGCTGAACAATCTTCTCACAAATGAAGATGTCTTGAAGTAAGAGATGTGGTTCTACAGAAAGATGCTGAGAATGCCAGGGAGGGAACATGTGAGCAATGACGAAGTTTTACAGAAAACGGAAACAAAAAAGGCTCATTACACTAAGCATCAGAAAGCGATAGCTGGAAATTTCTAGAACATATAATGAGGGAAGTGTTAACTTTTTCAAGCAATTCTAGCAAGAGCCATATTGAAGGCAAGCGGGAGAGTGGTAAAGAGCGCATAACCTAACTAGCGAGCTTGTGTAAATGGTTGACAGAACAGTTTAGGAGAGATAACAAAAAAAAATATTAAGAGCAATAAAGAACATGAAATTGTGGAGAGCCATGATCACAAACGTCCTGAAGGGACACAGGTTTCCCAATTCCCCCACTCAATGATTTCGTTAAAAACAAAGAAAAGTGTACTGAATTGCTATGTAATATCAGTCTTCTTATATGGCAGTGAATGCTAGACAATCTTCTCACAGATGAAGAGACTTGATTTAAGGTGCGGCCCTACATAAGGATACTGAGAATATTATGGGCTGAATATGTGAGCCACGATGAAGTTTTAGAGAAAATGGAAACAAAAACGATACTTCAGAAAAAGACAGTTGAACTTTCTAGGGCACATAATGAGGAAAGAGGGCTTTGAAAATTTGACACACAAACAACATTGGAGGCAAAGGAGACAAAAGAAAGCAGCGCATAGCTTACCTAAAGAGCTTGTGTAAATGAATGGCAAAATAATGTTTAGGAGATATAACAAAAAGACAAAATTTATTAAGAGCTACAAAGGATAGGAAATTGTGGAGAGCCATGATCGCCAACGTCTTGAAGAGACACTGCACATAGAAGTAGAAGAAAGTTTGTTAGTTCCAGAAATTTCAACTGGCTCTTAATGAAACTGAGGAAAGAAGGCTTTGAAAATTTGATACCAACAAGATAGATTGAAGGCAAGGAGGGCAGAATGAAACTGAGAGTAACCTACTTAAGGAGCTTGTGTAAATCTCTGGAGAGAGGGGAGTTATTAAGGAGAAAAACATTATTTAGAGCTGCTGATATGATAGAAAGTTGTGGAGACGCATGATCGCTCTGCACCCTAAAGAGCCACGGCATATAAAAGGAGAAAATATGTATGTTACAAAAGATTATTGATCTTTGTTTTTTACGACTTACCAACCTCATGTACTTTATTTAAAGGCCGAAAAACATTTTTGATTCTAAATTATATATATCACTTTAAACCTTATTTTATTGGATACTCATATTTGAGTAGACGTTCCATTTCTTTATGTATTAAACCGTACATTTATTTATTTTTGTCTACCTATCTGAAAAATATACGCTCTGCAGAGCGTATACAGGATACGATGGATAAATTGTCTAAATTACGTAAAATGAAAATGACATCTCATTTTAACAGATATATTTACCAAAATAACACAAAAATATCTTGAAATAGTAAATTTATTCAATAAAAATCGCCATTGGATTCAATCACGGCCTCCGGACGACTTCGGAATCTCCTGCATCTCTTCTGAACAGTCTCCTTGTTAAAGTTCCTGAATACTGCCATAATCCTTGCCTTCAGTTCATCTTTCATGTTACAGGGAGTTTTATTGGTATCTCGCTCAACTGACCCCACATAATAATCAAGGGGTTGCAGACTGGGGAGTTAGGTGGCCAGATATAAGAGGCGATGTGGTCGCAGTTATTGTTTGATAGCCATAACTAGATTCTCCTGGTTGTGTAGCATAGTACAGAGTCCTTTTGCCAGACATCGGGTCTTCTAGAAGCCCCCCCCCCCTCTTGATCCAGAGCAGCAATACCTCTTCATGGCTCTTGATATTGGCCACCGTGTTGAGTGTGACGCCCCGTGGGAAGATGAATGGAAGCATAACGTCGCCACCACTAGTGATCACTCTAAACACCATGATGTTGACTGGATATATCATCCAACTATTTCCGAATCCTCTGCATTGATTGTCACCCAAACACTCTGAAATGTTTGTATTGGAGCTTCCAGCGCGAATGCCAAGCAGAACAGCATGTCATTTCCAAATTTCTAGCGGAGTAAATTAGGTCATGGTGCTCTTTTTCTCACTGATCCTACTATACTGTGTAGTTGACAAAATCAAAAGCAAACAACGCGCATGGGCGAAATTAAAAATATAAAATGGCGACAATTTACCCATCGCCACATGTATTTTTCTTTATTAAGATTGGTTGACTATTCAGGCCGATAGACGAAAGTAAATAAATATACTGTTTAATAAAGAAACGGAACCTCTACTTACATATGAATATCCACTAAAATAACGTTTAAAACGATGACATCTGTTGGATTAATTTAAGAATAGTAATGGTTTTCCAGATATAAGCCCCATTATTTAACCCGTAGCCGGGAGGAGAGATGGATCTATACCATATCCAAGGGTAGTTACGCGTAAGTGAATGTAACAAACCCGACTGGAATTCGAACCCGGTTCTTAGATTTCTCATTCCGTGTCGCTATCCATTACACCACTGCACATATACATGTTATAAATGACTCCTCATTTGTAACACGTGGATGTGCGGGTGGTGTAATGAATAGTGTTATTAATAAGAATTCCAAAAATACTGTTGCTAACAACCAATTGTTTAAAATATTACTAATACTCCTAATTGAATGAATGCAAGTGAAACGAAGATGAAACATGTAAATTAAAAAATAAGAATGGCAGACAATGCTCCCTCAAATGAAAAAATTCAAGATAATTTCCCGCATTTCTCACCCGTGGAACTCACTTCTGGTCTCTTGCTTCCCTGCCATCTACATTCCTCAAAAATTCATTTTTTTTTTTCATAATGATGTTCACCTTGTACAAGATCCAAGTGCCACTCTAGGTAGAGCACTTGGGTTACAGAGTAAAAGGCACAGTTTATGCTGATAGAGTGGACCCTCGGTTCAAGAATTTAATTCGTTCCTGAAGCCGGTTCGTAACCCGAAATGTTCGTAAACCAAAACAATTCTTCCAACAGGAATCAATGTAAAATGGATTAATCCGTTCCTGGTACCAAGATGATTGCTTATTTAAACTTTTACGAAAGTACTTTGTGCACAAGTTTATACACAAAACTAGTGAAAATCATTAAATCTAAAAAAAAATAAATAAACCAAATACTAAACAGATAAAATATAGACGAACATTTTAATTTTACCGTACCTCTAAGTAGGAGAGTTGATGGCGTAAGTAGAAGGGCAAGGAAAGAGATGTTATTGTTTGAAAAAGGGAAGGAAAGACAGTATCGTCTCTTTATTTATAAGAATAGTATATATCGTTGCTTTTGCCATATGAAACTGAGTAGGAAGAGACAGTATCATTAACAATTGTTTTTCTCTTAACTTTTCTTTTTCCTTTACCAGTATCACTGCTAGCTTTCTTTGGAGCCATGACTAAGGGCTAATAAAGAGAAAAACCGGTACATTACATTAGAAAAAGAAAGCACAGCACAATACACGAATGTATACAACATGGCGGTCGACTCAGAAATGATTCTGTTCGGGTTAACTCGGTTCGGCAATGTTGCTCGAGAACCGAAATTTTGTTCGATAACAGAGGCATTTCAAAAACCGATTTGTTCGACATGTGAGACGTTCGAGAACCGCGGTTGCACTGTATATGGGAAATATATCGATTAACCCAACTTGAACAGGTTCAGATTGTAGTGACTGAGGAAGTTGGTTCCACAAAACAGCTGTTCGTTGAAAGAAGCTGCTCGAGTGAAACTTACATCTCACCAGTGGAATACGAACAGAATCAGCGTTGTTCGCTACAATGTGCGCGTTAGTCCCGTGTATGACGATAAACTCCATCCGGCAGCAAAGTTTCTGATCGGGAGATTGGAGGTTTTGAGGAGCGTAGAATCACTTCTGAATTGCTATTGTTCCCAGGTGCACCCTAACCCCGGATGGCAGCACCTGTTAGGGTTTCAATTATGAGCAAATATTGAAACCCCAAACAAAAACAAACACTACGAAATACAAAAATACATTTTATAGTAAAAATACCAGTCATACATTTTTATGTTAAAAAAATACCAACAGTACGTCTTATAGCAAGATAACCAACAATGCGTTTTATCTGTAGTTGAAGGCATAAAATTGTATTCAAAATATTTAAATTTCGGCATTAAATTACCCATAGAGGTGTTGATAAGCCGCTAAATAAAACAATATATTCGGCATAACGGGTTTTAGTCGGGAAGGTTAGAACTGGTAAAATTAAGTAGTTCGTCTGAACACTTTCCATGGAATATGCAATGCCAATCTCCATTTTCTGATTTCCTGAACTCTTATTGTCTTTTCTCCTCACTAAGGTTTTCTAATTTTCTTCCACACCCAGTAAACCCCTCACGTCTTAGTGGCATTATCGCCTTCCTTGAGGGTAAAATGATTAAAAAAATATATTACTATCATGTGGAATCATAATTTCCGTTGTTTTGGAAACCAATTGTAATGTGCCATCTTTGCTCCTAATCATACGTAGCAGCTAAGAATAAATTTGGAGTACACTAACATACGACAGTGGCAGCGAATACAGTGGCTTAAAGAATAAAATAAAGTAAATCCCCGGATTACGACAGTCTCGGCGTACGACGATTAGTGTTTGCGATGCAGTCTCGGCGTCCGACGATTAGTGGTTTGCGATGCAGTCTCGGCGTCCGACGATTAGTGGTTTGCGATGCAGTCTCGGCGTCCGACGATTAGTGGTTTGCGATGCAGTCTCGGCGTCCGACGATTAGTGGTTTGCGATGCAGTCTCGGCGTCCGACGATTAGTGGTTTGCGATGCAGTCTCGGCGTCCGACGATTAGTGGTTTGCGATGCAGTCTCGGCGTCCGACGATTAGTGGTTTGCGATGCAGTCTCGGCGTCCGACGATTAGTGGTTTGCGATGCAGTCTCGGCGTCCGACGATTAGTGGTTTGCGATGCAATCTCTACTAATCTTGTTTCGAGTTATGTCCAGTACATACGGCGCGGCGGAAAAATACGTTGTCATCCGGTGCTTAAGTGAATTCCTGGTTGTACGACATATTGGATTGTTGTGTATTCGCTCTCATTCGCCGGTACGATTCGACTAATAGGGAAATCGTGTTACGACGTATTGTAGAAACGGAACTCTGTCGTAAGTTGAGGACACCTTTTACATTTCTTAACGCCACTAATTGAAAGATTGAATGTGTATTTACGGCGCATAATATTATAGGAGTTAAAACAAGGGAATAACGCTATGGATATCTGTAGAAAAAATATGTAGTGTTTCTAGTTAACCTTGCGTTACTCGCCTATGCTTACCGAAAATAGTTCCCTGGCGTTTGCCTCCTACGACAACTGATCTACAACTGCATCTCACTGCGTGCTTCACACCTTCACCGAGTCAGGAGAGTAGGGAGAGAGAGCAAAAGAAACAAGGTACCAAGTAAGAATTACGAGGAACAACACAGCCCATGTGATTAACGCAGGGTTAACAGACAGAAAACTTTCGTTGGAAACAAAGAAAAGAGTACTGAACTGTTGCGTGATATCTGTCCTTCTCTATGGCAGTGAACGCTAGACAATCTCCACAAAGAAGAAACTTGAAATAACAGAAATGTGGTTCTACAGAATGATGCTGAGGATACCATGGGCCGAACATGTGAGCAAGAACGAGGTTTTGAAGAGAATAGAAACAAAAAGGAATCTTATACTTAAATGTCAGGAAGAGGCAATCAAAATTTCTGGGGCACGTAATGACGGAGGGCGGCTTGGAAAATCTGATCCTCACAGGACAGAGGAAAGCAGAGAGTAACATACTTGATGGGCTTAAGTAAATGAATGGCGGAACAAGGTTTGGGAGAAATAAGAAAAAGACGAAGCTTATTAAGAGCTACAAGGGAAAGGAAAATGTGGAGGGCCATGATCGCCTACTTCCTGAAGGGACACCGTACGTAAAAGAACAACTGAACGTGATAAGTACGAAATTGGTTTGCAAAGTTTAATTCGGCAAGAAACGCTATTGGAAGATGAACCACAAAACGACATAAGCGTTCATCTGACATTAACGAAGAAGCTCTGAAGTCATTAGTGAACAGCAGTCGACAATAAAAAATACTCGGGAATTAGAAAAGATGTTAAGCACATCAGAATCTACAATATGCCGACACAGAAAAGATAGAGAAAGTCAGTACGCGGAGTGTTTTGATTTCCACACGCTCTTTGCGAAATGAACAAAGCGAGTAGGTGATAAACAAAAACGGAGATTATTCATGACTCGGCCTGATTACTCGTGTTATGGTAAATGAATAAAACAATTTGGAAAACTCTTACTGTGACATGTTTCACTGATCAAACAATGACATCAAAAAAAAAATTCTAGTATAAATCAAGTACCTGAAATTAACATGAAAAAAATGGAGCCAGAAGTCGGTAGGATTAAAAAGGTTTCGTTTCATTAAAATTCCAAGATAATATTGCTACTAATACTACTAGTGGAAATAAAGCAATTGAAATGAAGATGAAAGAAATACTAGTGAAAATTGAATAAGAATTGACAAGGTTTCATCTAATAATAATAATAATAAAATTCCAGAAAATATTACTACTAATACTACTAGTGGAAATAAAGCAATTGAAATTAAGACGAAAGAAATACCAGTGAAAATTGAATAAGAATTGACAAGGTTTCATCTAATAATAAAATTAAAGATATTATTACTAATACTACTAGTGGAAATAAAGCAATTGAAAAGAAAATGAAAAATACTAGTGAAAAACGAATAAAAATTGACAAGGCTTTAAAAATATTATTTAATTTATATTTAATATTACTGCTACTAAAACTACCGGTGTAAATAAAGCAATTTAAATTATCACGTTGACCTGCCAGAGGTCAATTACAAAATCTGAATTCAAACGCCAACTTACGCAACATACATTTTTCCGGGTTGATTTATAGCTTTTAACAGAATTCTTAACTTTGCTTTCACACTAAAAGTATCCCTGTAAATAAACTTGATGTTGGCGGGCGCAGATGAAAATGTATCAGACAAAGTCATGCCAGAGCTAAGTCGTCAATGTGCGACAATGAAATATCAGTCAGAAACGAATATTAGCAGACAATGTTTCCTCTAATCAAATTACAACACTGCTTATTCAATTCTGAGTCGTAAGGGAAATGTGCTGATTGTGTAGAGATTCTAGAATCTCTTGCTATGTTTGGTAGGTTTTTGTGAAGGGGATTGAAACTGAAACACTTTTCAGCTCCCTCTCGTATATATTCTCCTAAAATCAAAACAGATCTTAGGTTAGTTGAAGAGGAATTGGGTACGAGCTATTATTCAGTCTCACTCCCTACCGCCGCCGCCAAATGTCATGAATAGCTTGGGATAAAAAATTAAAAAAAATAGTTCCACCCTACAAAGTTGTTCTTTTAACTGAAATACGTTATTATTATTATTATTGCTGATGCTTCAAGATCGCTTTTCAAAACAATCTAGATTAGCCATTGTTGTTATCGCAAACGAATGTGCGATGTTGTCACACTGGATGTCCTGATGGCCAAAACGACAATGACTCAGATATCATAGGAAAGTTGTCCTCCCTAATCAAAACATAGTCGTCATATATTAAATACTTACTCACACACACACACACACACACACACACACACACACACACACACACACACACACAAGTGGAAAAGTTATAAACGACGCGTTTCGCCGAACGTCTGCTGCTTTCGGCTTCAGGTCAGAATGAAAGACAAAACTGTGTATAAAGAAAAGGCATTGGAATTTTTAAGATTAAGAGGAGCAATAAATTAAATAAACTTATCAAATCCAACAACTACAAAGTGTCTGTGTTTTTATATATATATATATATATATATATATATATATATATTATATATATAACAGAGAATGTTTGTGTGATACCTTTTCACTCGAGATCCATCCGATTTTGACCAAACTTGGCACATACATTGTACAATGTAAAAAATAGGTTCTTAACGTAAAAAATCGATAAATTCTACTTTTTCCTTCTATTTCGTTCAAACTTGGTATGTAGGTTACTTACATCATGACGAGCTCAACGATACCTCATTTCTATTTCTACGACACTGCGTTTAACGAAAAATCGATTTCAACACATTTTAAACTAAAAACTACCTCAATTTTCAAGCAATCTCATACAAACTTCACTCAATTGTTGACAACAGTAAGTTAATTGTTTAACAGTCATTTAACTTGATAATTGAGTCCACCCATATAGTGAAAACCCGCGTAAATAGCGAAAAATGACGATTTTTTAATGGTTTATTTCTTATTCTTCGTTGATCTTTCAACCAATGTTCATCAAACTTAACAATTACTTTATAAATGTATCCTTTTTTTACATCCTTGGTAGCACATTGACAAATTGATTTTTCAAAAACTGCAAAATAATTGTGGTTTGAAGTGGGTCTTCATGTTGCCTGCTTTACCCCTTCATGTCCTCGATTGAATAAATACACATTATTTATGTTATATCAGTAACTGCATTAATTGAAAATGTTTTTAATGAATGTACTTTAAAGTAATTGACTCTCTTACATCTAAACGTGATGCTGTTTTTGCTCCATTGTAATTGAACGCTTTTTTGATCGACCAGCTGTGTATGGCTGCTAGTATATATATATATATATATATATATATATATATATATATATATATATTACAAAAAATGTTTCTTAAGATAATACTGTCCATAATGTCTTATTCATAAAAGCAAGTAAGTTTTTCTAATTATGTTTTAGTTTCATTGTTTTTTTAATTTTACGATTGAGAACATTTTAAGTAAATGTGGGTTCTGTTTTAAAAAAAAACAACAAATTTAACTTCTTCAAAGATTTGTGCTTATAGTAATATAAATATTAAGTACTAAAAATAAATGAATTTCTCGAAATTTCCTAAACTTCAATAAGTTGCGTATACGCAACTTATTTAAGTTTAGGAAATTTCGAGAAATTCATTTTTTTACTACTTAATATTTATATTACTTATAAGCACGAATGTAAAAAAATATATATATATTTTTACCAAGATTTTCTAAAAAAAAAAAAAAAAAAAACTTTTCAAAAATAATTCATTTGTGAATTAGTCCTGAAAGCTTCATTATAATTCGGCAATTATCTTATTTTTGAAAGAATTTCCAAATCAATGTTTTTAACCAGAAAACGACGCTAAAATTTCACAAACTATTTTATGGTCACCAGCTGACGTAGGGAAAAAAATTGACCACATTTTGAAGGTTCTAAAAAGGATTAAAAAAATATAATTTGCTAATCGAAAAATCCCCTGTTTTTTTTTTTTCCTCTTAATACTGGGTGCCAGATATTTTCTGTAGAGTGCTTCTCTTGCAGCGAGATATGCTTGTCAAGTCAATGGATGTATGGCTCTGACAAGCGTCATATCTGCGAAGCTTGAAGACGATCTTAAGATAAATCATTTGAACTTTACCTTCATGACTATTATTGCTCTCTTTTTTTCTTTTTGTTTTAATATTTTTTGATATTCTTTACGTAAATCTTCTCGCCTTTTAAAAGTGTTAGATTTGAGTAATTTGTGTGTTTCTATTGGTTTAAGCGAGGAACATCCTTCTTTGAATCTTGTGGATTGGCGCTACAAAAACACAAAGAACTGTACGAAGTAACAGGAACCGCATCATTTAAGGACTTACATATGCTATCCATTTTAGATGTTATGACTCGAAGAGGAAATACTGACATAATCAAGATGTTGACTATTTTGAACAAAATATTCAGAAGGAAACGCCCAACAATACTGGAAAGACCAATAACAGTTACTGGACTTGAGAAAGCTATTTTCCTTTAAAGAAATATTTTAATAGAATGATTTAAAAATTTTAAGTGAAAGTAGCACGGTCAATAAATGCCGAAATGTCTCCTTTTAGGGAAACGTTAATATTGACATCTATTACCATTTTTTAATGAAGGGTTTACCGATCAACCCACTTCCAAAAAGGCTCAAACATCAGTTCTTTTTTTGTTTTTGTTTTTTTACTGGGAGGGTAGAACTTATATATATATATATATATATATATATATATATATATAATATATAGAGAGAGAGATAGAAAGATAGATATATTCGACTCTCTCGTCGTATGAGGGTCAAGCAGCTCACTTCACAGGAACCGACGGCACGACGCAAGCACACATGATTTAATTATAGTGGTGAAGGTTTTGTACAGAACCAACCACACTCCGAATACAGAGACCTGGTGCACTAATATATATATATATATATATATATATATATATATAATAATTTCATAATTCAGGCTATACCGGTTTTGAATTCTGCTAGACCAGTGGCCATCAAAGGCTATAGAGCTTAGTCGGTCCTGTTATTTACTCATAACTGGGGGAAGAAGAGGATTCATACCTTTCCCAAAGGTATTCACGTAAGTGAATGTAAGGGATTCGACTGGAATTCGAACTCGGCTCTCCGATTCCTCAATCCGTGCCGCTATCCATTATTCCACCTCTCTCGTGTGTGTGTGTGTGTGTGTGTGTGTGTGTGTGTGTGTGTGTGTGTGTGTGTGTGTGTGTGTGTCACATGAAATGACGCACTTTATAGGAAATGGATAAAACGCTTCTGAAATATTAAATAACTAATTTATTTAGTTGGACTAGGTACCATGTTGATGAATGGCCGTTTTCCTACGTGTCTCTACATCTTTGATCTCATCTTTAAAACAAAAATTCCCCATCCTTTGTTATAAACAGTTCAAATGCTTCGATTACCTCTTCCTTATTGGAGAATGCTTTATTGCGTATGAAAAGATGAAAATGCTTAAATAAGAGATAATCTGTAGGAGAGATATCAGGTGAATATAGAGGATGAGGCAGAATTTCATAATTCGGGCTATACAGCTTCTGGACAGTTGATTGAGAAGGGTGCGGCTGTACGTTGTTGGGCAACAAAACTGGGCCACCCCTATTGACAAGGCGAGGATGTTTCTTTTTCAATTTTTCGTGCATACATTCAATTTCTCCACAATAAGAGGTTGCTGTTATTGTTTTCGCTTGAGTCAAGAATGAATAATTAATAACCCCTTTGAAAGACCACCATAAAGTAACCATTAACTTTTAAGGTGCAGTAGAGGTTTTGGGGATTGTTTTGATGATTGACTTGCATCTAACCACTAGTCACTCTTACTGTTCTCAAAGACCATGCAAAAATAGTTCTTTTCTCCAGTTTGTACTCCGACAGAAAGATTACTTGACATTGTTTCATTGTAATCATTTTCATTTGGGCTTATTGAAAGAAAGAGTCAGAAATCAGTCAAGATGCTTTTTATATTCTAAGGAGGTTACTTCGTTAGATGACCAGATCAAAAACCAACCAAAACATGCGTCATTTAATGTGTGATAACCTAATATATATTGCAACCTTTGTTTTAAATATGTGTCGTTGAATAAACTAAACAAGGAAGATTTGCTCAATATTTCATTTATTTTTTTCTAATATTCTTAAATATTCCCGTTTGGTGGGGGTAAGTGAGTGCAAAAATTGTCCGTAGTGTTTATTGTGCCCAAGCGGTTTTTCAAGGGTTTGTTAATTGTTATAAATTTCATTTCACGGTTGTCTTTTAAGATGCAATTGTGTGATGCATATTGTGTGATGCAATTGTGTGATAGTAGTATTTATTCTGAACCTCGTGAAAGGAACGTGGATGTAATTCAAATTGACGTTATTCTGTTTAAAAAGAAAAACCTTTAGCACATTGTTTCCGTTGGTAAGTAAAATAAGATTAATTCTGAAAAAAACTGTGAAAAGAAATTAAAAATTAACAAACCCCGAGAAAATAGCTGAAAAAGTGTCCGAAAGCGCTTGAGCCAATAGACACTACTGGCAAACTCCCTTAACCGGAACAAACAGGAAAATGTAAGAATACAAGAAAAACTCAATAAAAATTACCGTAATCCCCCATGTATAATACGCCTTCATCCATAATAAGCACCCCTAAAATTGTGCTGAAAGTGTGGGAAATGCTTCTACTCATGCATAATACGCACCCCTTGTTTGGGAATCGAACCCTATAAAATGTACCTCTCCAATTTCATTACGGCCTTCATTTCCTACTCTTATTTAAAATAATCGTTTTAAACATAGAATAATATTATTCTAATTTAGTTTTATGATAATTCTTATTTTATTTTACGACAATTTTTTAAACATTTTTGTAGCTGTGCATAATACGCACCACTGACTTTGCTTTTTTTTTTTTTTTTTAGAAAAAAATGCGTATTATACATGGAAAATCACGGCAATCAAATTTTCCTGACCTGTTATATTCGATGAAAAGCATTTTATATATATATATATATATATATATATATATATATATATATACATATGGTCTAAAGATTGCGTTCAAGCATGACTGTCGACCTCGGTGTCCACTCATATATGAATTTCTTTTTTCATTCACCTCAAGCCAAGAAGGAATACCACTGGTACGCAAGGGTGGGGTTACAGAGAGTGATGGTGTGAGAAAATACTGGGTATAGAGGGAACCGAGGAAAGGATAAAAGCTGAAAGAGATTCATGAAGATAGATGATGGTGGTTGAAGTTGCATTTAAATTTTCCAAGATTGTAGTTATCAGAGAAGCAAGGAAACAGAAGGGAGTTACACAGGCGGGAAAATAAACTGTTGGGGTAGAAATGGTGGAACTATTTCAACAGTAAACGGGTGGGACTTAAATGCCAATCTAGTAGCACGTTTAAATTCGTGTAGTACCACGGGCGGAAAAATCTCGTCATATTAGTTGCCATGAAAATATTTGTAGAAAACTGAGGGAAGCCACGTGACGTTGGCGAGAATGACGTATAATTTACCATATACCAGAATAATGTTAGTAGAATTGATGACAAACTTGGAAAACAAAAATTGTGTGACGTGTTTCGTCCTTTAGTAATTTAGCGGACTAAAGAGATGTTTACCTTGATGTAATATGCGCATGAAGGAGAGGGGAAGCTGAATTGTTAAACTTTAAAAAAAAAAAAAAAAAAAAAGGAAATTTAAAAGATTAAGATTTTCAGTGTCTCCTTTCCTGCACGCGCATGTGTAATCACATTAACGTAAATATTACTTCAGTCCAATGATGTCCTAAAGGCCGAACGTGTCACACGAGAGAAAAAAAATCCACTTTGACCCCGTCCTGGGCATGACGATAAACTACATCCGACAGCAAGGCCTCTGATCAGGAGGATTTGAGGAGCGTGGAACCGCTTCTTAATTGCACGTGTTCCTAGGTCCACCCTGACCCGCGGTGGTAGCACCTGTTAGGGTCCCAGCTGTGGGCAAATAGTTAACCCCCTCCCAAACTGAGGTCAAAACACTATGAAAGAGTAAAAAAAAATAGGTTTTATTAATAGCAATACATTTTTGAAAAAAAAAAAAGTTCACTAGCGATACATTTTTGAAAAAAATATTTACCAGCAATAAAAATCTTGTCGGCATTAAATAACCCATTGAGGTGTTGATATGCCGTAAAACAGACCAAACCAAACCATGCACTTTGACCTTCGATTTGAAAAGATTAACATTATAGTCGTCAGGGAAGCATTAATTTAGGAGTTTATTTCACAAAATAACAGTTTGGGGGAAGAAACTGTAAAAGGAAGAAGGGCGTTTTTATTAGGCTGAGAAGTTTTCAGCCCCTTCGTATATATTTTTCTGTGCCCGCTTATTATCTGAGTGCATTCTTCCGCTTATCTTGGTCCTTGCGCTAATCTTTGTCAATTTCCCCTTCTCTAACTGATCTGTCGGTATATTTATTTATTTATTGTTTTTAGCTGCGAGACTTTTTTTTATCACGTCGAACAGAGGTCGTTCGGTTCATAACAAGCAGGAAACGGCGGCGAAAAATGTTGACCCCCATACGAGCCCCACCTAGTATCCCCACCCTGCTAATATTGCACTTCGTTTCTCCAACCGACCTCACTGAAATCAGGCACGCCCTCGGAACCAGAAAAGGCATAGATGCATTGGCATATAGAAGAAATTGTTATACAAAGACGAAGTCATCTCAGCAGCTGCTGGGGTCTGTGAAGTCGTACTGTGTGCCCATATCGGTTATTCAGTTCATTTTTCGCAGACAACTCTTCAATCCTCATTGGGCACTTTGCGATTGTGGCCCTGTATCAGTTGACGCAAGTTTCTAACAGATGTTTGGTTTGTGTGACGTTTGTTAAGCGTGCTTCGCATATATTAATTTGCACACACACGTTTTCCTTTTTTATAGGAATTAACGTTGTTAAGCGTTTTCTGCTCAGTCTGGGCAATCTAGACTTCGAGCACTTTCGAGTAGATAAGTTTACCTTTAGAGATTTTTTTTCAGTATTGTCGTTTTTGTTCGACACTGTAAGAATAATAATGTTTGAATAAGAGTTTTAGGTTTTAGCAAGTTGTTCGTTATTTCCATCAACGATTTTGTTTTTTCTTATATAAAACAAAACATACTTCAAATACAGTCTCGAACAAAAACGACAATTCTAAAAAAAAAATCTCTAAAGGTAAACTTATTTACTCGAAAGTAGATAAGTTTTTATATACAGGGTGTTCCAAAAATCGCATTACTATTGATAACCTTATAAATTTTATATTTATTTACCAAATGGAATCATATTTCTGTATGTGACAATATATTATGAAGAAATTTTATTGGTCGAATTATGGAAGATGTTGTCATGTAAATTTTCACTGGTTGCTATTTTACAAGCGTATGTTTTCTGACAATTGTTGTGTGACTTTTGGAACACCCTATATATTACATAGAATTAAAATCCAAAGTTACCTCATTCGAATAGCTATTTCGACCCACAAGACTTACTTGTAGGCCTTGTAAACTCATATATATATATATATATATACATATATATGCAGCACATTTTCTTTTAGGCATGTCTGATTATTTTGATCATTCAATATTCGTGAATATGAAAGGACTATGAAGAAAATAAGCAGACATAATGTTTGTAATTTATTTATTCAGGCACACACAGTAGCAATAAAGTCCCTGTACAGCGACTTACAATAACAACTAAGACAAAGCAATTAATCAACAGTCCAGAAATTGATTATTTTGTATATTAAGAATTATACAATAC
>OZ038519.1:43975475-43977975 GCA_964036315.1 Acanthosepion esculentum | reverse complement strand
ATGGCTCTCAATAACTTCCTGTCTTTTGTAGATCTGAGTAAACTTTATATTTCCTCTACCCTCACCCCCACATTCTGTTTTGCCAACCATTTACTCAAGCTCATTTTGTCCGGTTATTCGCTGCTTTCATCTTTTCCTGTTGCCTTTAAAATGTCATGTGAATGTCAAATTCACCAAGCCTTCTTTCCTCATTATGTGACTTACAAATTTTAACTCTCTTTCTGCTGTTAAATGTAAGTGCCCTTTTTGTTTCTATTTTCTTTAAAACTTCGTCGTTGCTCACATGTTTCGTCTGTGGTATGCTCAGCATCCTTCTGTTATACTATATTTCTGTTGCCTCAAGTCTCATATTCATCTGTGAGGAGATTGTCCAGCATTCACTTCCATGCAGAAGGACTGATATTACATGTTCAGTACTATTTTCTTCGTTTTTAACAATTTTCCTATTTCTTAATACTTTTCTTAACTTTTGGAAGCCCACTTTCACTATTCCAATTCGCCTTCAGATTTCGGTACTGCACTTTCTGTCTTACGTCAAATCACTTCCCAAATATTTAAATTGTTGTAAATGTTCGGTTTTGGTATGACCAATTTATAATTTGCATATTGGGCTGTTCCTTATGCTGATAACCATATATTCCGACTTCTTGCAGTTGATGTTTAGTCCTTTCTTTTCGCTTTCTTTCAATGCCTTTTGTTGGAGTTACTGTATTTCTCTTTCTGTGTCTGCTGTCGACGCTGTCATTAACATTGTTACGATTGTGGCTGCCAATAATGAAACCTGATAGCACTTGTAATTCTCTCTACTTCATCTGAGGAGATTGTCCAGAATTCTTTGCCATATAGGATAACCGATATTACATAATTTCTGCACTCTTTTCTTTGTTTCTAACGAAGTTTTCCTGTGTCTTAATACTTGGCTTAAATTTTGGAAGGCATCTTAGTCTATGCCACTGCGCCTTCGCATTTTCATTGGCTCCGTTAAATTGGCCTTGACCCCAACTTCGTCTTAGATTGCTTGTATTTTTATCATCCTTTCAAGTCCTTTCTCTGTCTACTAATTCGGTCGGTAAATTTTTGCTTTTCTCTGTCCCTCTTGCTTTTGATATGTCCTGTGAGTGTCAAATTCTCTAAGCTCTCTTTCCTCATTATATGCCTTAGAAATTCCAGTTGTTTATTTCTGATTTTAACTATAAATGCCCTGTGTAAATTTTCTCTAAAACTTCATTGCTCGCATGTTCATTGTGTGGTATTCTCAGCATCCTGCTGTAGAAATGGATTTCTGTTGTCTCCCATTTTCTCTTCGTTTATCCAGCATTCGCAGCCATATAGGAGGACTGATATTGCGTGACAGCTGTGCGATCTTTTCTTTGTTTTTGACGAAATTTTTCCGTTTCTTTGCTTAGCTTTCGGGAGGCATCTTATGCACTTCCAATGTGCCTTCCCCACTTTATTGGCTTCGTTGAATTGGCCTCCACGCCGGCTAGCGTTACATCAGATCGCGAAATATTGTTTACGGCACGAGTCGCAATGAGAACGACACAGAACTGGGCAAATTATGCTTTTTGTATAAAGCTATTTGTCATGCAGTTGAAAAGCCTGTCATTTCCATTACAACTACGCTTTTATTATTGACGTGTACGTTGTTAGCAACAACTACCTTCCTCGCAGGAATCTTGTTGCCTTCCCTATCAGGCGGTCTGTCACTGTCGGCCGATTGTCTCAAAAACAGTGTTGTTAGTCTAATCACTCTTTGAGTAGACACATCAGAAGTATCCAATGACTTCTGCAGGAGATCAAATGACACACAAAACTCTTCGGTACTCCAGCACTCTCCTCAGCATTTTTATAATAATAATAAGTTTTTCACCTCACCAGATTTGGGGATTAACGCCTCCTATGCTCTCCGAATTATTTTCTTATTTATAATATATGAATTTACACACACTTCTTTCTTTTCTTGTTGTTTCTTTTATCTTTTCTTGTTGTTTCTTTTATCTTTTCTTGTTGTTTCTTTTCTCTTTTCTTGTTGTTTCTTTTCTCTTCTCTTTGTCTTTTCTCTTCTCTTTGTCTTTTCTCTTTCTTATCGACAAATTTAAAAAAAGTTTTTCTTTCTAGTAATTTCTCTTTTATCTTCTTTCACCCGAAATCTTGCAATGTGGCTGCCGTATATCACGTCGTATGAGCTCAGGTAAAACATTTCACATTCATTTGCATTCATCAAACTTCTGAAGTGATGGGATACTAGGCTTTATTCTTTATTCTTATACTTTATTTTGCCAATATAGGGTTTTAAGTTCGGTGGTATCGACCCCCAACGCCTTAATGATAACCGGGGCACTAACCGCCTAAACATCCCACCTTCTCGCAGCTTCAATCCGGAAGTCGGTGTATTTCTCAAATTTGTCATTTTCTTTGACCTTGATATTATGGCCACCAGGAACAGCTACACCAATGAGAAGACTTTATTATTATTTGTACGCAAAAACCTATCATAAAG
>OZ038519.1:43937016-43957016 GCA_964036315.1 Acanthosepion esculentum | reverse complement strand
TTCCTGCAGATTTTGTCCGTTGCATCCGAAGTCCATTGATGAGAGAGAGAGAGAGAGAGAGAGAGAGAGTAAATTTTAAGAATAAAAATGTATGTCAATAACCTTATCTCTAAACGATTTGATATAGAAACTGGGAATCTAGACAAGCATTTGTTCAATTTTTGATAGTCACACTTGTTCCCAAATCCTAGAAATTAAATTTAATTTCTACTTTTGTCCATCGTGCGTTGATAATGTTTTCCTTGTAATATTGTGAAATGGAAAACATTCATTGTATTTTCCGGGATAATGGTTACATGGAGTATGTTATTAAACGTACAGTTGAGCGAAAGGTTAAAAGTTTTAAGTGCCCACCTATGTTTGGTCCCATTTTCTGTCCGGTGTATCTGAAATTTCCGTGGTTGAGGAGGCAGCAAGATTCTGGCTAATAGTGTCTACCTGTGTTAAGCCGTATTTTCCTGCCGTCAGGACACGTCTTGTTTTTGGCACGGTCACCGCACGTCTTGTTTTTGGCACGGTCACCGCGTTTTCTTCCTTTAAGGACGGTCCATCTCTGCAAAATAATTTGGTCGTTTATAAATTTACATATCAGTGCGACGCTGACTACATAGAGCGGACTAATCAGCGCCTTGAAACACGTATTGCGCAACATGTGCCTGCCAATATCAGACAGAGTATTAGTACCCTTAATACGCGTCTGATGCAGATGGCGCAGGTCTCCGTGATAGGTCAGCACATCTGAGATAATCTAGATTGTGCGTCCAAGTACACGGATTCGTGGTTTTCCATTTTGGTCAAAGCACGGTCAGCAAAACATCTGCACATCTTATGTAGGCAGTATACATTAAACTGTGCCGATATGAAGAGAAATTTATTCGTTCTTTTTCTTTACTGCGTGGCATGTGAGTTTATATTTTCCTTTTTAAACTCGCTGGAACTGTTTATTCTGTTTTATTTGTCCCCTCTCTTCCCCCCTCCACTTTTAATATTAAATTACATTTTAATCGTAGTTCCTTGTTTCTTTCCAGTTTTATCTATTATCCTGCGATTCGCGTTAATATTATACTAGTCACCAAAGATTCTTCTGATGAGGTGTGGGCCGAAAAACGGTTACTCTTTTAAAGGGAAAATGTTGTTTAAATAAAATAGATTTGAATGAACCACAACACATAAATTTATTCAGACGAACTGAATTTATGGAAGCGCTCTAAGTAGGCGTATTCATTATTCTGATGTCAACGCGACGAAGAGAAACCATTGAATGAAGACGATACAAAAGACAGCAGACGGCTTTTATATATTTGTTATCAACGTCCGCCATCTTGTCTGTCTTCTTCCCTTTGAATGACAGATTTTATTCTAGGGTTATCTTCACAATTTTGCGACACTTTGTAACTCTTCCGGACATTATCAACTTGAAAGGGAAAATATGGCAGGGACCCGCTTACGAGACGGTCGCTCGAATAAATAAGATAGAATAACAAACTGTTATCTATATCAGTGATTAAAACAAAGGAAAACAAAATGGATGTCTGCTCTCATGCGCGAGAAATACAAGTTTTACTTTCCTTCCTACAACGTTGATTCATTTTCTATGGCTTCAAATATCATACACGTCATACATTTATACACCACGACCTGTCAGAAAAAGAAATTTCAATACTGGAGCACACCCAATAATATATATATATATATATATAATAGTTGGCCACTCGTATTCGAGGATACCCGTCTATTAGGGAGGCTAACTAATCCCTATTGCAGACGCTCGCTCAGGCACATATGTGTTTGCTCAACAACCACAGAGCCCACCTGTGGTTTATACTGCAATTATGCTGAGCAGGCCTTAGTTACGGTTTCTGGGAGAGAGCGTGTTAACTAGCGTGATCAACAATTTGAACAAAGGCCAACATGCTCAAGCCATCGGCCACGATGACTTGTGGTTTCGTGCTAACACAGCTATCGACGACCCCCAAGAGTTCCGTTTACCCAATTTCATTTACAAAGTTTGGTACGGTTTTCAGGCACTTTCCAAAGGTGCCACACGCTGGCATCGATTTCGATCCAGTCCGATAACATCAGGAAGTTTCCTTCCTTACAAATCGACCATGAGTCCCATGGTCAGAAAGCAAACATTCTAACCACTCGGCCACACACACACACACACACACACACACACACACACACACACACATATATATATATATATATATATATATATATATATATATATATATATATATGTGTGTGTGTGTGTTTGGAGTAAATGGTGGCGGCTCGGATTGAGGTATCGTAGAGGCGAGTTCGAATTCCAGTCGAGGTCATTACATTCACTTACGTGCTAATACCCTTCGGAAAGGTATGAATCTATCTCTACTCCTCGCTCTCCAGCTATGGGTAAATAGCAGGACAGACGGGTCCTATAGCCTTGGGTGGTGAACGATCTAGAAGAAGGACAACTTTGAATTCAAAACCTGTGGAGAGTCGTTTGGGGACCTTGTAGCATAGTGTACTAGTTTTCTGTATTCGTCACTTTCAAGAAGGGTAGTTAGTTCTGCACAAAGCCTTCATCATTACAATCAAATGATATCTGTGGTTAGTCTGGCTGTTGGTTCCAAGAACTGAGAGTCATATATATATATATATATATATGTTATCGGACGGCTATTGAAATATGTGACATTATCAGTGTGGGTAGTTGTCTGATCATCTATCTATCTTGTCTACTCTATCACTCTCTATTTCCATATATATATATATATGCTTATATCAGTTTCCTCTCTCTCTCTCTATATATATATATATATAAAAGCAAATTTGTGACTGAAGATTTGCATTGAAGTATTAAACAGTCTTGCCGTTTGGTGTTGGCTTCAGTGTCACACACACACACACACACACACAGACACACACACACACACACACATATATATATATATATATATATATATATATATGATAAAAATATAGTTTTAAGGTGCTACATTTATGCATAAAATTGCTCAATGTCGTGGATAGAGCATATGTAAATATAAAAGCAGACACTCTCATGTTTTTGGCCATGCACAACATTTCCTAGGTCCCAAAACCACCATATTCCTAGAACTCTCTCTTTGCGACTTTTGCCTCTTTCCAAAAACTCAAATCTCACTTGAAAGGAACAAGATTTCAAGACATCGAGGAAATCCATGAGAATGCAAAGAGGAAGTTGCTTGTTCCCCCCAAAAAGGAGTTTCAGAAATGCTTCTATCAATAGAAACGACACTGGATAAAGTGTGTGGTTTCAAAAGGGGACTACTTCGAAGGAGATTAAATACTGAATTGATATGTGTTGTAGTTTTCTTTTTATAGCACCAGTCCCGATACTTTAAAGAAACAAAATCAAACCTCGTATATTGTTTTCTTACATGTAATAATTAGCCCTTTCTTCTCGCTTTTCTTTATTACCTTTCTTTACTGCAGAGTGGATTTAATAAGATTGACTCTTTAACATTCCCGCTTAATAAAAAAAAAACTTGGCGCAAGATCAGTTTATTGTCTGCTTTTATAAAAACAAAACAAATATTGATTTTTTTTCAGTCATTGTCATACACCTCAGCACGCAGTCTTGATCCTCCATGGTTATTAAAGCTGGAGTCATTTATTGTATTCGTTACTTGTGCTATATCAACATATCTATGATTTCGTTTCTTTCTTTTCAGGTGTTGCCATTATGGGTTTTTACCATTTTGATGTTCTCCTACGGATACGAAGTCGACACGAAAGATTTGGTCAAAGGTAAGTGACTGTTAATATTTTTTAATTGTCATAATCTTTTCTCTGCCTCTTCCTATGGAAGACTGCGCACTAACATAATATAGTTATCTCCAAAGAGCTCAGTTTAGAATGGTCTTACTAGTTGCATGAAACATCAGTTCAAGGCTGTTGCATTAGTCCCCTGATTGTTGTAGTAGCATCGATCCGTGGAGTCTGATCCGCTCTCTTGGTCATGTTTCTAATTAATGATATTTTTTTGTTTCAAATTAAGATGATAATTATGAGGTGTCCCAAAAATGATATTCCAAT
The DNA here is from genome assembly GCA_964036315.1 of Acanthosepion esculentum. Taxonomy (NCBI): domain Eukaryota; kingdom Metazoa; phylum Mollusca; class Cephalopoda; order Sepiida; family Sepiidae; genus Acanthosepion; species Acanthosepion esculentum. Next base: position 43,952,951 of record OZ038519.1, on the reverse strand, counting down.
AGGAAAAAAACATTATTTTCAATTTCACGTTTCCACTATCTTCGCCAACGGCAGATTGCGCACTAACATGAGATAGTTCTCTCTGAAGTGCTCGTTTTTTTAATTATTGTACTTTATTTTCTTCTGGTCGCTTAACACATCTGTTCAAGACGGCTGGAGTGATCCTCTGATCACTGCAGTCACATCGATCCGGGGATTCTGATCCGTTCTCTTGATCATGTTTCAAATTAATGATATTTTTTTTTATTTTTGTTTCAAATTAACATGATAATGACTATGAGGTCTCCCAAAAATTCTATTCCTATAGAAAAAAAAACTTATTTTCAATTTCACATATCTCCGCCCACGGCAGATTGCGCACTAACATAAGGTAGTTCTCTCCAAAGTGCTCGTTTTTGAATGATCATACTTTTTCTTCTGGTCGCTTGTAACACATCTGTTCAAAGCTGCTGGAGTGATCCTCTGATAGCTGCAGTCACGTCGATCCGGGGGGTGCTGGTCCGGTCGTCTGATCGTTTGTTTCCAGTTAATGATCTTTCGTTTTTATTTTTTGTTCTACCATCCATTTACTCAAGCCCATCAAGTATGTTATGCGCTGTTTTCCTCTGTCCCTCTTTTCCTTAATCTGTCCTGTAAGTATCAGATTTTCCAAGCCCTCCTTCCTCATTATGAGCCCCAGACATTTCAACTGCCTCTTCAAGTATGTTTCCTTTTTGTAATCATTTTCTCTGAAATCACGTCGTCTTAAGTTTCATTCTGCAGAACCTCATTTCTGTTGCTTCAAGTCTCTTCTTCATCTTTGAGGAGATTGTCCAGCATTCACTGCCATGTAGGTGGACAGATATCGCGTAATAGTTCAGAACTCTTTTATTTGTTTCTAACGCATGTTTTTCTGTCTCTTAATACTCTGATTAGTTTTTTGAATGCTACTTTGGCCAGCCTAATGTGTCGCACTTTCCGTCTTCTGTTAGAACACTTTCCAGATATTTAAATTTTTGTACTTGTTTGATTTTAGTATCCTCGACTTGTAATTTGCATTTTGGCTTCATCCTTTTGCTGACAACCATACATCCAGTCTTCTTGTAGTTAATAAGTGAAGCAAGAAAATGCAAGATGAAACATCGAGTTACCTAATTGACTTAGATCTTTTAAAAATCTGTCTTAACTGCGGACTGATATGTTTTTCTTCTATACTATCGAAAGATAGGACTTTCGTTGAATATATATATATATATATATATATATATATATATATATATATATATATATATATATTAGCTCCTGAAAAATTAATTTCGGTTGAGCCCTTTGGTTTGAGGTGTGAATTTGTAAACAGTGACTATTTAAGCTAATACTGCACGACTCTTCGACAGAATTGAGTCACTGTCAGTCACTGTGTGTTTATTCGAATCTAAAAATAAACACGCTAAAATTCACCTTCATCCCGCACCGTACGCTGACGGCTTAGTGGGAGGAGTTCGGACTGACGCAAATTCAATCCTAGCTAGAGGCAACCCGACGTCTAGCCACACTGATGAGCTGCGAAACAGTCTGTCTGTGGATGACAATATATATATATATATATATATATATATATATGATTTTTCAAATAATGTATAATTTGAGATGTAAATATCCGAGTAACTACATAGTCTAGGCCAGTGGTCCCCAAACTTATTTTTTCTCTGGGTCGCATTTTCAGAATTATAATTTTGATAAAAAGGACATTTAAAAATAAAGTTAAAACAGAGAGGGTTGAAGGAAGATAACAGCGGATTTGAAGTCAGAAAATTATTATTGATAACTCTCTCCTCCAGTTTGCGGACCCTACTTACTATATTCTTGATACTTGATATAATGTAAAAATATCACAATGATAAAATCGGTAAAAAAATATTCATAACTATTTATACTGGGACTGGGACTTCAATATGCGCACCATCTCTTCCAATAATGGTGATCGTCCAGATCGTTTTTGTCCTGCATAGACAACCTTCCTCTTTCAACTTTCTGCGCCATGTCCAAATCTGCATTTTGCAGTTGGTGCAGTTTTAGCGTATTATCCCGCAAATGCTCGACTGTGTTCCAGCATACTCTAACACAGAAAACACCTTGAATAAATGGCGTTTCTATACCTGAAAAGAAAACAAACATTAAACATCGCATTTTCTGTTTCAACACATGCTGTTAAAATTTGAAATCGCTTGACGATTGATTGAATTTTTTCTACTGCCCATGAATCCTTTGTAGGTTATTGCTGTGTAGAAAGTCTGTCGAACCTTCTGTTACTAAAACATAGACTCGTCCATCTGCTAAAATTAGAACGTCTGATCATGGAACAGTGGTGCTCTCACTCCAAATCTTCTGTAACCCCCCTAGCCTTGATCGATCCACTATCTTTCTCCACATCCTCTCCTTTACCACTCCTATCTGCTCTTCCTCCAAACCTTCTGTAACCCCCTGCATACTAGTGGCTTCCAGCCTTGCTTGGGGTGATATGCTTAAAAAAAAATGTGGGTCGCTGAGGCGTAGCACTTTGAGCCGTACTGAATTACAGTATTCTCAGTCCATGTTCTTTGGTGATTAAACCCTTCTTCACTCAACCCTTTGTTTCCGGTGTTTTCCGTACAGTCTTACCAGTAAAGAGGGTGGAGGGACAGACCAGTCCCGTCACATAACACCAGAGACGAAGAAAAATCGCTTCCGATACTGGTGGGTGTCCAGATCCTTTTGCCCTGCGCAGACAGCTTTTCTCTTTGAACTTTCTGTGTCATGTCCAAATCCGCATTGCAGTTGGTGCAATTTTAGTGAATTCTCTCACAAATGCATGCTGCACAGTTTTGTTCAACTGTGTTTGAGAATACTCTAACACACAAGAATGCCTTTACTTTTCCAGCGAATGGCGTTTTTATAGCTGGAAAAAGAAAACCACTAAACATAGAATTTTGAGTTGTTTCTACACATGCTGTTAAAATTTTGCGATGATTGGTTAAGTTATTAGATTACGAAATTATATCAATTTTTCTAAAACTGCTGTACTTATCTCTTTGCCGTTTATGTCCCTGTGCATCCCTTGCTCTGCCTCCCATCATATTTCTAACAACCATGCCATTTCTTATTCTTATGAACTTTTAATTTGCGAGGGAAATTAGAACTGTTCAAAAGCCATTAAGGGTGTGCTGGTACATTGTTACAAGTAATCGTGACCGAGGTTTTGAGCTTACTGGTGTTGTTCAGCTACTGATCATGCGTGATTAGGCACTCTCTCCTAGAGTTACAGATGTTGGCTCTGAGGGTGTTAAGTAACAGAAGTTACTTGACACATGCTGTTAAAATTTGAGATTATTGGTTAAGTTATTAGCTGACGAAATCAAATTTTCTGAAACTGCTGTACTTATCTCTTTGCCATTTATGTCCCTATGCATCCCTTGCTCTATCTCTCATCATATTTCTAACAACCATGCTATTTCTTATTCTTATGAATTTTTAATTTGAGAAAATTAAATCAAACATATTATGATATTAGACAAATTGTTGACAAACATTGTTGACCAAAATGAGATTTATTCCTCAAAATTTTAATCAGAATTTCAAAGGTATGTTGATTTTCATAAGTTTCTCTTTCCGATTCTGGTGGGTGTTCATATCCTTTTGCCCTGCGCAGTCAGCCCTTCTCTTTGAACTTATTGTGTCATGTCCAAATCCTCATTGCAGCTGGTGCCTTTTTAGTGAATTCTCTCATAAATACAAGCTGCACAGTTTCGTTCAACTGTGTTCGAGCATCCTCTAACACACAAAATGCCTTTTCTTTTCCAGCTAATGGCGTTTTTATAGCTGAAAAGAAAAACAAACTACTAAACAGAATTTTGAGTTGTTTCTACACGTGCTATTAAAATTTGAGATCATTTGAACGAGAATTTGTCAAGATATTAGATTACGAAATTAGAATTTGTTTCTGAAAAACTTGTATATATAATTTTATTCAGCAATAAAGAAATTGGACAGTTGTTTGTTTTGTTTGCAAGACCCCCTTTCAAAAGAACTGTCCTGAAGAGAAAAATATTAAGAAAGAAAACGGCGACATTGAAAGGGATTTAAAGAAAAGCAGGATGACAATTAAAAAGACGTTGTTCTGTCTAGAATGCTAATCCAGAAACTGAGGAAAAGGGAATTATGGCTTACAAAACCCAACAATGCATCGAGACAGCAAAATGGCGTTAGAAACCAAGAAAGGAGTACCGAATCTCTACACAATATCTAACCTCCAATAGATACGTTCGCCTATCGTTTGATACACACTCCTTCCCAGTCTTTTAAACAGAAGTAGCCCTTTTACCCCTTGTTTCTGGTTCAAGATAGGATTTTCGGTTCCTTATCCTAACGTCTTCTCATTCTCTTTCACTTCCGGCTTACGGCCATACCACGTTGAAACATCGGTTCCCGAACGATAACCGAAGTTATGCAACGTACAGCCTGGTCAGTATCTATATGGGTGACTGCATGGGAATACCAGGTGCTGTCAGCTTGGATATGCGGGTGGGGTAATGGATAATGGCTCGGAATTGTTAATCAGTGGGCCGTGTTGCAATTGCTGTTGAGTTCGTTGTTTTCACTTACGCGCAAATACCTCTGCGAAAGGTGTGAAGCCACCTCTTCTCCCAGCTATGGGTTAATTAATAGAGCTCGTATCACGAAATTATTATCTCCAATAGAAAAAATTCTTACGATCTAAAAATATTTTATGGCATTAAAAACGGTTAAGGCATAGAAAACGAATCCATCAATCAAATATTTCACTCCCAGTAGTCCTTTGCGTCTTAGTGGCATTCTCGCTTTGCTTGGAGTGAAATGATTATAAAAATGTTAAGGGATATTGGACATTGAAGCGACACATGTGGTTCTCTCGACAAATGCTGAGAATACTACGGACAGATCATGTGAACAATGAGGAAGATTTCCGGAAAACGGTAACTACAAAGAAAGGTATTTGAAGCGACAGTGACGTGGTTTTTCTCGACGAATGCTGAGAATACCACGGAGAGATTATGTAAACAATGAGGAAATTTTGATGAAAATAGTACCTACAAAGAAAGTTACACATATAATCAGAAAGAGACAGTTGAAATTTCTGAAACACATAATGAGGAAAGAGTTCCTGGAGAATGTAACGCTCAAAAGGACATATTGAAGGTAACGAGTGTATGGATGGCAAAACAAGGACACATTTGGTATAACCTCCGAGGAAATGACCCACTCTGCATCTCTGTTCATGAGCGGGAATAGTCAAAGAGTATAATGATTAATGTTTGGACCATGAGGTAGCAGAGGGAGCTAGCAGTCACATCTAGATACTTGGGAACGCCCTCAATTGTAGACACTTTCTCCCGCACGTTTCGTTCGTTCGGACTTTCTCCCGCACGTTTCGTTCGTTCGGACTTTCTCCCGCACGTTTCGTTCGTTCGGACTTTCTCCCGCACGTTTCGTTCGTTCGGACTTTCTCCCGCACGTTTCGTTCGTTCGGACTTTCTCCCGCACGTTTCGTTCGTTCCGTCTTTGTTCCGCACGTTTCGTTCGTTCCGTCTTTGTTCCGCACGTTTCGTTCGTTCCGTCTTTGTTCCGCACGTTTCGTTCGTTCCGTCTTTGTTCCGCACGTTTCGTTCGTTCCGTCTTTGTTCCGCACGTTTCGTTCGTTCCGTCTTTGTTCCGCACGTTTCGTTCGTTCCGTCTTTGTTCCGCACGTTTCGTTCGTTCCGTCTTTGTTCCGCACGTTTCGTTCGTTCCGTCTTTGTTCCGCACGTTTCGTTCGTTCCGTCTTTGTTCCGCACGTTTCGTTCGTTCCGTCTTTGTTCCGCACGTTTCGTTCGTTCCGTCTTTGTTCCGCACGTTTCGTTCGTTCCGTCTTTGTTCCGCACGTTTCGTTCGTTCCGTCTTTGTTCCGCACGTTTCGTTCGTTCCGTCTTTGTTCCGCACGTTTCGTTCGTTCCGTCTTTGTTCCGCACGTTTCGTTCGTTCCGTCTTTGTTCCGCACGTTTCGTTTGTTCCGCACGTTTCGTTCGTTCCGTCTTTGTTCCACACGTTTCGATCGTTATCACCTCCTCCTACTTTCTTTCCCTTGCAGCGTCTCTGATATATCTTTTTCTTTCTTTCTTTGCAATCATAACAGAATAGTCATTATTTGCCTGAGCTAATGGCAGGGGTAACGAACTAATGAACAAATCGGAATTATAATACTACCACTACCAACTGTAAGTAAACATTAATAGAATTTACACTTGACCAGCCTGCACGAGAGGCAGTCAAATCGGGCAGAGCTGTTTTTGCTTTCATTATTCTTTTCTTTATCATTATATCGTTTTCTTATTCGTTTTTGTTTTTTCGGGTTTTTTTCAGGGCCGTGGCAACGACCTGTTTCTTGGGGGGGGGGGCAAAATAATTAGAATTTAGCCTTAAGTTATCAAATGCCGCCAACATGGTTAGCGGAAAGAACATTTAAGATTTCCAGTAACTCCTTGCTTTGATAATTTAAAAAAAAGATTATTTTGTTAAAATAAAACCCTGTAAAAACACTACAATTGGTTAAAAAAATGGAGCCAATCCCCTCCCTACCGGCTGCTACTTTCGAAAGCTTTTATCGAAGATTCTAAAAAACCGACCATCGTTGGTCTTTATGGGCTATATCAACCCCTTCATATATATATATAAAAAAAGACTTATTTTAGTTTAGAGGAAATATTGTATCAGTCTGGGGACCGTTAAAAGAATTAAGAAAGTCTCGTCTTAGTAAAAATTTAAAACATTTCAAATATGTTCCAAAGACCAGTCACTCGGAACTGTGTCAGCAATGCTCAAGAAGAAAACTGATGTATGCGTCCATTTTAATATGGCTTCGTCATATATACGACGATGCGTATCATTAAGGGCAGCGTTTTGCATACGTGTTATCACGTGGTAGTTGGTACGCTACCGGAAATAAACGATTGCACACGACCATATGTGGTTATTCGATTGAAACGACAATTGTATCATGAGTAGTATTAAATTTAATTTAATTTTTTAAATTAAGTTTTTGAATTATTATTTAAATTATTATTAGTTTTGAATTATTATTTGTACTTTCTGTGAATTCAAATTGTTTTGGAAACCACTTATGGTTTCTGAGATTCCAGAATACACAATCAACAAACTCTCTCTCTCTCTCTCTCTCTCTCTCTCTCTGAAACACCCACATTTTGTGGGATACCACCTAATCATTTTTCATATTTCTTTTTAAATATATTAATTTATTACTTCAAAGGTTATTTTTAGTTGATATCCTGGTTTGAACATATGCCCCCTTTTTTGTTGCTACATTGTTTTTACTTTGAACAGTGTATATTATGTCTATCGGCTTGCATACTCGAGAAAAAGTAATTAAAAAAAGTATTCCCCAACATGGTTCAAACCTGCGTCTCTCTTTGTAGGAGAAACCTACATATATATATATATATATATATATATATATATATATATATATATATATATATATATATGAGAGAGAGAGAGAGGGTGGCGTGCGCTACTCAGGCCACATGAGTACCCTCTTGACCGAACCGACAAAATCCGAAGGAATATAGAGCGGCATTGCATTTGGGATCGGCTTAGCTCCGGCGTTACTGTAAGTTTGTAGTGGACCATGCGGTGTGTGAATGTGAGAAGAGAAGATGAGTTATCTCTAGGTTATGACTTCCGCTGGCCGGTCCAGCTACATAAGAATGTTGGACTTTAATGGAGTCCAAAGAAACAAACAAGACGAATATGCATGTATGCGAACAAATATATATTAATAACAAATAGATTAATACACGAATTACAAATACATTGAAGACATGAATAAAATGTTACAGTGTTGTATGGAGAAATTATTGTGTGTGGATGTCCATACGGATGCGTAAATTGTTTTTAGCGTGTTCCCAGAATATGGGAAACGCTGTTTGTCTGAGGTCACATAGTGGTGTCAGCGAAAAGTTCGTCAGTGTTGACAGCCAACCACCTTTGGGGTTCCCATCTGGGGTTACTTCTATATCCTTTTTCGTGTTTGAATGTGATTACAAGAGAGCTTTGTGTATTTAGGCAGCAATCCTTCTTTTATACATGTTTCATTAAAGATGACTGATAAGGTTCTGCGATTCAGTCTTTTTTTGTTTTGTTTTTTTCTCTGGTATTTGTATAATTTTTTTTTCTGAACGTGTATTATGCAAAAATTATCAGAATTTTCTGTATGTCCGAGCGCTTTCGTCTATTCGTTTAGCCATTTGCCATTGAAATAGCGGGAGGCTTCCGACGTTTCGTCTGTGTGTGCGTGTGGGGGGAGTGTAAAGTCATCACCCTAAGACCGCGTAAAAGATTTTTAATTCTGTTAAGGCCAAGAAGTGGGGGTTGTCTGCTCCAGCCCAGATATGGCGGCGATACTGAATTGATTGCCTGACAGAGCATAGCAAGAGAAACCAGATACTTTCTGGAGCCTTACTAGAAACGGGCCATTTTAGCGATGGATCTGATATATGTATTCCACTTGAGGTATGTTGTGTATTTTCTGATTTACGGCGCCGTGATTCGACAAAGTTTGAAAACAAATATCGTAACAAATATCGGGCCATAATCATTACGTTAAGAAGTCTGATATACTTTGTAACTTTTTTTTTTTTACTGTAAGGTTCACCCCTGTACAAGGCCGGAGCCACTCAAGGTAGAGGGTTACGACAAGGGGTAGTTTATATGGATAAAAGGGGAAGATAACTGTTGACTCTAGACTTGAACAAGTTAAGATTGTAGTGAGCGGGGAAACATCCTCTAGGGAGTCTGTTCCATAAGGCAGTGGTTCGCGGGAAGAAGCTGTTTGAGTGGAACTTACTTTTCGCTGATGGAATACGGATGGAACGTGGATGGTTTGCTACTATGCAAGAGGCATGGCGGGTTCTAGCCGTTAAGGTCAGACCTGGTTGAACCAGGAGATTAAGTTCGTCCGAGCACTTTCCATGGCAGTAGCGATAAAGCAGCGAGAGACTCTCCACATCTCACCTGTGAGAGAGAGGTTGGAGCGTCGAAAATAATTTTTCTCACACAATGACTCGGAGACATGTAAAATTGCTTTGAGAGAATAAATGGCAAATCAGTGGCCAAGTAACAGAAGTTACTTAGAGAAAACAAGGCATGGAATATTGTAAAAAACCATGATCACCCACACCCTGAAAGGATAGAGCAAGCAACCTGACCCGAAAGCAAGTCCGTTTTATAATGGTTCGCCGTCATGATGAGCTATTAGACAGTTCCTCTCTATCGTTATCACAGACATTATCGCTATTTTTATCTCCCTTTAGAGACGTTCTACCTCGTAAACCAAGCATGATAAACGTATGTTTTTTTCTTAAATGAGATGAAAAAAAAATTGAATGTCTAATTTATAAGACTTACTGTTGTAGCTGAAGCACCCAGCATTTTGGTTTCGAAAAAAAAGACTCTCATTTCTGTCAGTAATTCTATACATATGTACGCAAGTATAAATATCTCTCCGTTGGGAAAGGTTGTTCCGGAGATTGTTGGTGAGAAAGAGTTTCCGTTGTATTTTCTCACGTGTTTTCTTGATCTGTCGACTAAAGACCTGGATGGTTTGCACGTGTAAAAGCAAATTAGGGTTCTAAGCTTGAACAGCACAGTGATTCTTTCAGCTGTTGTACAAATAAGGACCGACATATATATATATATATATATATATATATATATATATATATATATATATACACTACAGTTCAAGAGTTTGAAGCGATCTCCAGAATTAGCATGGGATAAAATTGACAGATGAGAGGGGGAAAAAATAAAACGAGGTCCTAGAGTGATTGAAAAAAAATGGAATCAGTTATCAAACTTTGAGAAACTTTTGCAACAAATGCCAGAAATTACTGCTGCAGTAATAAAGGCTAAAGGAGGATATTTTGACGAAAGTAAAATTTAATCATAAAATGCTTCTTTTTTGTCATAAAATTAGCCATTAAAAATTGTCTCATTTTAACCATATATAATAATGCTATATTAAAGTACACAACAACTACTTTTTGAGCCAATTTAAAATGCTCTTACGGTGGTTCAAACTTTTGAGCTGTAGCGTGTGTGTGTGTGTGTGTGTGTACAATTCTCAAGATGATCTTGGATGAGATTAAATTTATTTGTGAAAATAAACAAAATGAGAAAAACTACGCCGTATTTCATAGTTTAATAAAAACACTAAGAATTTGATTCTTAAATTTGAGAGGAAACAGACATGACTATCTCTCTCTCTCTTTTATATATATATATATATATATATATATATATATATATATATATATATATATATATATATAAATAAAGCAACTGGACTTGTTTTCCGAGCAATTTATTTCAATTCGAAACAACCTACATGGTTTCCCCTTCAAAGTAACCCACCCTCGAATCTAATTCACTTTTCCATCTTTCTATGTCACGCTTCTGTATTCTCAGCTCCATAGTTACGGACCTCTTGATGACCTCCACCCCTTCAAAACTGGTCCCCTTGAGCTTGGGGAAAAGAAAAAGTTACACGGAGCAAGATCAGGTGAATAGGTATGTTGTTGTAGTACGGCGATGTTTTTCTCGGACAGGAACTGCCGGGTGCACATGGGCGTTTTGAGCAGGTGCATTATCGTGATGAATCGGCCACAATTTGTCCTGCCACAACGCTCGTCTCTTCACGTGCACTGATCGAAACAAACGCCGCAAGATCTCTTTGTAGACTTGCTGATTGATCGTCTAGCCCTGTAAGCAGAAACTCATTGTGGACGATGCCCACAAACAGCACACCCGATTACTTTCTGAGAGACCTCGTATACATATATGATAAAAAAATATAGTTTTAAGCTATAAAAATATAAAAATGGACATTGAGGTCAACAACCAGTTTCATACTTAAACGTAATCGTTAGACTGTCTCTCTCACCACACACACACACACACACACACACACACACACACACATATATATATATATATATATATATATATGGTAACGGCAACAAATCCATTGTTATATAATCCTCCGTTACTGAACACGTTTCTCTTCTTTATATCATCACTTGGAAAGTTTCCATTCTTTATATCATATAATGCCTGGCTGTTTTTTTTTTCCAACTTTGACTGTTTGCAAGGATAGCCAGCTCATCTCTATTGCAGAAACCTGCTCAGGCACATTTGTGATTTTTCTACACCCACAAAGACAACCTGTGATTTATGCTGCAACTATTTTCAGCGGACCTTAGTTACAGATTCTGGGCGAGAGCGAACAATGTGAACATGGTCAATACGCCAGAAAACCTCGCTTGCGATAACTTGTCACTTCGTGTGAGCACAACCATCAACGGCCACTGCACAATTCCGTCTACTTCGGCACTTTCTAAAGGTTCCGCCTGTTGGTATCAACTCCCCAAACCGATAAAATCAAGTTCTTGTCAAATCGATCATATTGAGAGCCGTACTCTGGTTTCATAGTCAGAAAGCAATCTATCTATCTATCCATATATATATATATATATATATATATATATATATATATATATATATATATATATATATAATGTGCGTGATTCATTAAGACAGATGAAAGTCAGCTGTAAGTAAATCAGTGTTATTGGTGAAAATCTGTTTATTTCTCTACTGCATCATGTTATTTAATTATGTGTGAAAAATATTATCGCCCAAATGTCCGCCAAATCTAAAAGAAAAAAATCATTAGACGCTTAAACTTAATTCACATTTAAAATCGATCGAAGTTATGGGAATACCACACACGTGTGTGTGTGTGTGTTTGTGTATATATATATATATATATATATATGGGCCGAGTGGTGGTTAGAAAGTTCGCTTTCTGGCCACGAGACCTGGGTTCGAATATCACCATGGGCGTTTAGTCAGGAAGGTAACTTCTTGATGTTATCGGCCTCCTGGGGGAGGTGATACCAGCAAGCGGCATTTTTGGAAAGTGTCTGAAAATCATACCCCACGGGTAGACCCAAGACTTGTGAGTTAAATTGGGCAGACGGAAGTCGATTTTTGCGCTAACACGAAGTCACACGTCATCGTGACCGAAGGTTTGAGCGTGCTGGCATTTTTCAGACTGCTGATCACGACAGATAATGCGCACTCTCCTATAAACTGTAACTAAGGTTCGATTAGCTGCAGTATAAAAAACACACATGAGCTCTGTGGGCGTTGAAAAAATACTAATGTGCCTGAGCAGCGGCCGCTTTAGTTGACTGGCCTCCTCGGATATGAGTGGCTGCGCCATTATATATATATATATATATATATATATATTGAATTGGACAGAGTCCGACAATTTATTTAAAGACATTTATGATACAGGTTCGATTCCTGTCGGAGAACGAAAATTTTCTATGAAAATTTCTCTGACATTCAGGCCGGTAAATGTTATTTAATACTGTTTATTATAAACAGAGCATTTGCTTAAATACTTGTATCTATAAAAAGAACGTTAAACATATCATAAATGTCTTTTTATATATATATATATATATATATATATATATATATATACACTCCCGGAAATCCGGTTGAGCTCTAAGGAAAGAGGGTCTTAAAATCCGGCGGCTCCTACTGCTATTTAGCATTACTCTTCAAATAAATTGAATTGAGTTCCCCGAGCCGCTGGCGTATTTCGTATAGAGAAAAACAATAAAATTCCCTCCTTTCTGCCGTGATGGCCTAGAGGTAAGATATTTGACTGATGTCAAATCGGTCGGGTTTCGATCCCGGCTTGAAGCAATCGGACATCTAGCCACACTGAAGAGCTGTGATACAGCGAAATAGTCCGTGGACGACTCTCTCTCTCTCTCTCTCTCTCTCTATATATATATATATATATATATATATATATATATATATATATATATATATAGTGTGTGTGTGCATATATATTAATGCGACAGTTTTTTTTTAAACTTTAAACGCTATTTTAGCGGATACTCTTATTTGAGTAGACGCTCTGTCTATAAATTAAACAGTACCGGCCTGAATATTCGATGCCACTCCAGCAGATTAAATTCTAATTAATTTCTAGATTAAATAAAGCGTCCATTTTCAGAATTCCCTGAAGGTTACTTAGATCGATATACACCTGAAGAAGGTCGAAACGTTTTGACATAAACAACAAAGATGTGGACAATATCCCGAATATAAATAGTGTAAGTAATAACTCCTTATCCCAGAAATTCATATTGTGGTATATTGTTGTTTTTAGTGGAATCTTCAGTGGAAGTACAGCCTTTCTTCGTAAGCGCTTGAGTGAAAGCAATATGTTCTCTTTCAGTACTCCATTTTCGATGTCAATTAGATGAAGTTCATCAACTCCCTGACTGTGACGTTTTCACCACCGTTTTTTGAAACTAAATCCTTTTCCTGGTACGCTTTGCCATGACGACGCCTAACTTGTTGAATGACATAAAACACCAATGGGTTGATTTTTGTTGTTGTTGTTTTGTTTTATCTGACCAGAAGCCGCTTCCTCCAAAACATTGTAATTTTATCCTCCTTCCATTACGTAAACTTTCAAATTAACTCCTTTTTTATCTCGATTTCAATAACGGTTTCCTATGAAATGGTCGGTCATGTTATCCGGTTTTTTCCTCGTACGTTTGATTGTTGTCGTCATAGAAATATTCCAGCCAAACACTTCTCTGCTCTCATTAGTAACATCCGCAGTTGGCTTTTCTCGTTTCTTCATCAGCTAATGTCTTTGCTAGAATAAACCTGAATTTCATAGTCAACCCTATAGCTTCTCTACATCTCCAGTATTTTAACTTTTCATATGTAATTTTTCTTTTGTTTATCATTTCACTCCATGCAAGACAGTAAATTCACTAAGACACAAGGTGTTACTGAGTGTGAGAAAATAGAAAACAAACGCTAAAGTTTGAGAACAATAGAAGAGTAATCAGGAAGGTTGTAGATAACAATTGAGGTTGCATTAAATCTTTTGAAGCTCAAACTTGATTGGAAAGCAAAAAACCAGAAGCATCCTGGGTAAGACGATAAACTACATCCGACAGCAAGGCCTCTGATAAGGGGTTTTTGAGGAGTTTGGAACCACCTCGTAATTGCTGGTGTTCCCAGGTCTAACCTGACCCGAAGTGGTAGGACCTGTTAGGGTCCGAGCTATGGGCAAATAGTCAACACCCCCACCAAACTGGGATCAAAATGTATAAAAATAGGTTTTAATACCAGCAATACTTCAAATTTCATCGCCATGAAATAGACTTACACAATTGTAAATTTCAAGTACGGACATTTCATATTCTAACTACTCGTTTATATTTCTTATTATTTCTTAAATATAAATTGTTTTCTGTGTATGTCACATTAAATGGTTCATTCTTATTTACTGGTTGCACTCAGTTTTGTATGGTTTGCCTTTCTATATATCTCTCGGTAGAATAATTGGCCATGGTTAAGTGTAATTTGCAAAAATTCCCAACAAAAAGAATCGACGTTATTTCCAATAAACAATAACAAAAGAAAAGGGTAAGATAATACTAAGCAGATTTTATATATATATATATATATATATATATATATATATATATATATATATATATATAATAAATTAACTGATTTAAAATATGGTTTCTTCGCTACACAGGAATTACCATGTTTCAAAAACCGAAGCTAAAAATTCAAATTTAATTTTATAATTAAATTAAAAGCATTAGTTCTGTTTCATCTTCAAGCGAATATTGGAATAACTTATTTTTAAATTTATTGAGTTTTAAACGCACATACAATCCATAATTTTTTCGTTTCCAAGGAGAAATCCACTCATTTAGACAGGGGCGGTAGCGTGTTCATTTTTATTAACTATTATTGTATCATTTATGAGTTACGTTCGAAAAAGATTATATATATATATATATATATATATATATATATATATATATATATATTTAAAAATAAGTTATTCCAATATTCGCTTGAAGATGAAACAGAACTAATGCGTTTAATTTAATTATAAAATTAAATTTGAATTTTTAGCTTCGGTTTTTGAAACATGGTAATTCCTGTGTAGCGAAGAAACCATATTTTAAATCAGTTAATTTATTATATATATATATATATATATATATATATATATATATATATATATATTATGTCAGATAATACTAAGCAAAACAACAGTAATCGAGCAAAAATTTCACAATAAGAATGGTATTAACAGGCAAAAGGGATACAGTTAAATGGTTTTAGCGTTTCCGACTCCAAGACAAGAAAGAACAACAATATGGTGGATAAAACCGAGAAGTGGTCTATTTTATTGATTTGGAAGATATCTCAGCAGACATATGTACGATTTGACTATAAATTTAGGGAGGAGACGTTTTTAGTGATCATTCCCTTACAGATTGAAATCAACACCTCAATCAAACGGATGAGAGCACTCATTTCCCTTCCCTCTTTTCTCCTCTTTGGATTCAATAAATGTATACAAGATACATACAAATATTTACAATTATTTTTGCATTTTATTTTTTTTAATTTCTCAAAACACTTATTTATATTTTGCGTTTTTTTTACAATTTTTTTTTCAATAGTTTTATTTTATTCGTTTTTTTTCTGCTTTTTACGACTCTACTGAGATTAATGGGTGTGGCCGCAAATACCATCACTCGTTATTCCCATGCCGCCTAAACATGTCCTTGTGTGTTTAGGGATTTTTATTAAATTAGTTTCACCTCAAGCTAGGCAATAAAACCATTATGACGCAAACTGTTACTGAGGGTTAAAGAATATGATTTTAAAAAAACACTGTCGAGGAGAGAGGACAATAAAAGAACACAAATTAAGAAGATAACATTGAATTTAAATTTTTGAAGATAGAC
>OZ038519.1:43927016-43929516 GCA_964036315.1 Acanthosepion esculentum | reverse complement strand
ATGAACAGTTACATAGTGTTTGTATGGAGAAATTATGTGTGTGTGTTGTGCGTGTTCGTACGTACGTGTATTGTTCTTAGCGTGTTCCCAGAATTTTGGAAACGCTGTATCTGTGAGAGTTCACATATTGGAGTTGGTTGAAAAGAGAGATTTTACAACACCTCCGCGCGAGGTGGCGGCCTAAGTCGAAAAAAGAAAGACTTTACCTCATCTCCACGCGAGGTGGCGGCCCAAGGCCCGAGTCAGAAAAAGAGAGAGAGAGACGAAGGGTCAGCCAGTATTTATAGCCAGGGGAGAGGGACACCTGTTGAAGGATTAAAGAACTGAGGTGGAGCTAACTCCGACAACCTCCCCACCGACTTATTAAATCTAATTTAAGTATTAAGACTAATGTTCCATTATGTGTCGACTCTGGTTTCAGTTCTTCAAACCCCAACGCAACATCATAGACTACATAAAGGATGGACAATGTTCTTTTTTTATCTTTTATGAGGAATAGTAGTAGTAGTCGTAACATCATTTCTAGGAGGGAGGAAGGAGGTTTAGATGATCGAGAGGTCGCATGTCAACCGGTTGCCTAAGATCTCATCGCCAAGTGCTGGCTTGTCTAACTAAGGAATATGAGGGTGGCGAAGTATATTCACACTTCTAATTATTGCAGTTGTCTCTGTCTTCGCATTTTTCCCCCCGATATCAAAACTTAAACAAAGGCAATCCATCACTGTCAGAATTTTACGCCAATAGATTTCAAACCATCTCAACTCAGTTCGATTCATCAGAGTTCTGACCAGTAGTTTGGTCATTCTGAGCCAGCCTACGTATTATGTAATATTGAAAGGGCCCAGTCTGCCTTACCATTTTACCCATGGCTCGAAGTAAGGCAGGAAAAATGAATGCACCTCTTTCTCATTAGCGAAGTGAACGTAATAAACTCAGTCGAAACTTGAACGGGCGTTTCTATTTTATGTGCCATTAACCATTACGCCACCTGCACGTCTTTGGGAAATAACATAAGGAGCGAGGTAAAAAAAAAACAAAAAAAACTATTCTCTGTACAGCAATAACTAATTTTTCAACCAGTCTCGTGGCTCAGGTCGACGAGCGTTTTCCACCGGCGCCAATGATCAGTGTTCGAGACGAGGTAAAACCGACAAGAAAATTACGGTTTAGAATGCTGATTGTAAAGGCAGACATGCAACTCACTGCTATATTTTACCTTATGCTATAAGATGAGATTATAAAAAAGAAAAGCAAAAGCTGTTTCAGAGGTGTTATAATATCTGTTGAAATATAAGACCGCCTTCTTTCTTCAGAAATGATCTCCTTGATCTTATATAAAAAATAGTTTCCTTTTGTTTATAGTAGTGTGGAAATCTTGATTTTTTTTTATTACTTTCCCATTCTGTTTACATGTGCTATCCATTTTTGTTGTTGCGTCTGTTGGCAGTATTCAAGGTATATAGTTTTTTGTTATTTGGTAATGTTATCTTTTGGATTCTGTAGCGTTAGCCTGTAAGATCTGATGAAGGGTTGCCTTTTTAAGACTTAGAGGAGTCATTCGCTTGAGGCCAATATTAACCGTTGCTCTAAGAAAGCGGTTGCCTGCCGATGTTAGTTTAGAGTAGACTTTGCCGAACGAGTTGGACGTCATGCATGACCGCTACATAAAACTTTTGATCTGACAAGGCTATTTTAGAACATATGTAAATAGGATCGTGTCTGTAAAATTGAAATAGGTGTTCTGCTCGGACTCACCCAGATACCGAAGTCTACCAGTACTTGTCCCTAACCTAACTCCATAATACTGTAATATTAAATGGAAATAGGGCAGGTTTATACGTGAGATTTTCTTATCTGGTAGACTGATGTTTAGTCAGATGGCAGAGGCGACCAATGCTTGAAACTAGCCGAACTCCATAGTATTAAATGTAGATAGTCATGTATGTGAAGGTGAGGTCAGCTAATGTTTATCCAAATAGCAAAGACTACCATTACTTGTGCTTTGCCTAAATCCATAATACTCTAATATTAAATGTAGTCCTGCGTGTAAATTTGAAGTATCTGGTAGGTTAATGCTTACTCAGGCATTGTAGTGTACCAATACTTTTTAAACTTAAATGTTGTTCTCCTTTTTATATAATAATAATGGTAATAACGGGTGCAGGACAGTTTAACACTTCTGACCGAATACCGGGACAACTCAGCCCTGCGACAACTCAGTATCAGAAAAACCCAACTTTCTTTTAATAACCGAATAAAAGTAATTTATTAAGGTTTAAAACCTTAATTAGTGAATATTTTTCTTCAAATAAGGTATTTGAAAAGGTATTATATAAAATATGAACCAGTTTTTTTAATTATTTTTAATAAAGTAATGTCGTAAAGAAAGTTATTTTTTAATGAAGTGAATTGACATATAAAAATAATTCAATACAGCACACTTGTTTTTAATTATTTTTTAATAAAGTAAATCGAAAAACGCAAAAAACAAATTACATTA
>OZ038519.1:43917016-43924516 GCA_964036315.1 Acanthosepion esculentum | reverse complement strand
TCTTATTCTTTCTCTCTTTCCCTCTTATTCTTTCTCTCTTTCCCTCTTATTCTTTCTCTCTTTCCCTCTTATTCTTTCTCTCTTTCCCTCTTATTCTTTCTCTCTTTCCCTCTTATTCTTTCTCTCTTTCCCTCTTATTCTTTCTCTCTTTCCCTCTTATTCTTTCTCTCTTTCCCTCTTATTCTTTCTCTCTTTCCCTCTTATTCTTTCTCTCTTTCCCTCTTATTCTTTCTCTCTTTGTAATGTTACCTTTTTGCTTTCTCTTCATTTTTTTTCTCACATTTTCCTTTATCTCCCTCGAGTTTTCTTTTATTGCATATTCCTTGTCACTTTCAATATTTTTCAGTTCTTTTCAACCTGTTATTCATTTTGTACATCTCGTTCAATTTTTCCTTCTTTATTATTGTATCTTTCTTATTGACATATTTTTTCTGGCGTTTCCACTTTCTTTTTCCCTACTTGTTATGATTTGATTTTCTTTCTCCTTCTTTGCCTTCTTTTCTTTTTGTCTTCTTTTCTTCTTTTCTTTTTGTCTTCTTTTCTTTTCGTCTTCTTCTTTTTGTCTTCTTTTTGTCTTCTTTTTGTCTTCTTTTTGTCTTCTTCTTTTCTCTTTGTCTCCTTTTCTTTCTTTTTATCTTCGTCTTTTCTGTTTGTCTACTTCTCGTCTTTTCGTTTTCTTTTTGTCAACTTTTCTTTTTGTCAACTTTTCTTTTTGTCAACTTTTCTTTTTGTCAACTTTTCTTTTTGTCAACTTTTCTTTTTGTCTTCTTTTCTTTTTGTCTTTTCTTTTTGTCTTCTTTTCTTTTCTTTTTGTCTTCTTTTCTTTTTTCTTTTCTTTTTGTCTTCTTTTCTTTTTGTCTTCTTTTCTTTTTGTCGTCTTTTCTTTTTGTCTTTTCTTTTCTTTTTGTCTTCTTTTCTTCTTTTCTTTTTGTCTTTTCTTTTTGTCTTCTTTTCTTTTTGTCTTCTTTTCTTTTTGCCTTCTTTTCTTTTTGCCTTCTTTTCTTTTTGCCTTCTTTTCTTTTTGTCTTCTTTTTGCCTTTTCTTTTTGTCTTCTTTTTGCCTTTTCTTTTTGTCTTCTTTTTGCCTTTTCTTTTTGTCTTCTTTTTGCCTTTTCTTTTTGTCTTCTTTTCTTTTTGCCTTTTCTTTTTGTCTTCTTTTCTTCTTTTCTTTTTGTCTTCTCTTCTTTTTGTCTTCTTTTCTTTTCGTCTTCTTCTTTTTGTCTTCTTTTCTTTTCGTCTTCTTCTTTTTGTCTTCTTTTCTTTTTGTCTTCTTTTTGTCTCTTTTTCTTAATACTGCTTTTTCTATATTTCTTCATTACTTTAACTTTTCGTTTCTCTTTTCCCTCTTTCTTCTTTTCCTCATCATTATTAATAATTTTATTACAATCTTTCTTTTTACATTCTAAACTTTTCCACATTGCTTTTATGATTTTTTTCTGTTCTTCAGTTCTACATATTTATTTATTTTCAAATGCCCCTCAAGTTTTTCTTTTACATATTTTAGCTCTATGACCTCTGACGACTTCTTCTTCTTAACCACCATCACGGTCAACGCCACCACCCTGAAGCGTTCATATGCTTAAATAAAATCTGATTCTCGACACGTAACACGAATCCCGAAGGGGAAAGACATGTGTTTGTGATGTAATTTCTCACTTGACGGGATCCCGCCCTAAAATCCAACCAATAAGATCTCTGGGATTTCTCTTTTCATTCGACCAATAAAATAACGGGATATTTATATCATTCATTTCTCTATACGTTCTCACTTACGAATTTATTTCTGTTTTACTTGTTTGTGTATAGGGAGGGGGAGGGAGCCGCAAAGACATTGAGATTTTCCTCGTACGATGTTTATTTCGCGAACTGAATTGTTTTATTACTGCTAATTTTTATTTTTTTTATGGAAAAATATTCACGTTTGTTATTTTAATGCTAAAAGGCACATCTATTTTTCATGGCCCTTTGAGTAGCATACACAGTTAATGTAATTTTCTATTTGCGCAGCAAACCTTCTGTTATACAGGTTTCATTGAAGAGAACTAACGAGGCACTGCGATTATACTTTTATGTATTTACATGCGTATAAAAAAATTTAGACATAGTAAGAACTGTCCGAATGTCAAATAAAAAATGCCATTATTTTGTTCTCCTCCACACTTCATTTTCTGAAGAAGCTTTCATGAAATCAAATCATGTTAAATTTATAAAGGTTTCTTATCCTATCATATATAATAGTAAAGGATTAGGATAGAAGATATTTGTTCCTTATATATATATATATATATATATATATTAAAAAGAAGATAGAAACCGCAAACGTTTTTGGTTGTAATGTGAATTTAAAAAAAAAATATTCTTTATTTTCCATAATTTTGCTACACACGTTTCCGGTCTCGCGACCGTCATCAGGCAAAAGGTAGAGATTTCCACATATTATTAATTTTTTTCTTTGTTTTCGATGTTCAATATTCTCGATATGAGACATTCTCTTTTTTTGTGTTAGTGGTCCAAACGTCATTCTTAAACTGGCAGTGAAAAGTTCTGCGTGAAGAGTTCGAGAAATGGTGGAGTAGTTATCGGCATGCGTATCTTTTAATGACCCCCGTGTGTTCTTAGATCTGTTTCCATTTCGTGACAAAAGCACACGAAAATGAACAATGAACCAAAAAATGATCTTGAACAATAAAAAATGTCAAAAAATTAAAATTCAGACACACTGGGTTGTATATTAAATTTTTTGTTTTATTATTTAAATTAGGTTCCTCGACTAGTTTCGCTAGTCATCAAGAGAAAAAAAATCCCTGCTTGTTCGTAGCAGTGAATGAATAAAGTGAAATTTTATTTGTAATTTTCATTTGTTTTTTATCGTTAATTTTGGTCACTCCTTGTATTCGTTAAACGATGTCTTTCAAGTTTGTTTTTTTAATAGTGTTTAGGAGATTTCGTGAGTCTCAGAAGTCCCTCCTTAGTCATTTTAAGTTTTATTGGTAGTTGGGAAGGCATTGCGTGTGTTAAGTGTATGTTATCTTTTATTTTGGTGGGGAGTGTAATCCTCCTCTCCCCCCCCACACCTATGTCTAAATAGCAGGACAGACCGGGTTCTGTAGCCTTGGATGGCAACTTGTCTACCGCAGAAAGAAATGGCAACCTATTGCAGAAAAAATCTGCCTCGTCGGTCACGTATCGAAAGATACATGATCGCCTAAGCGTGTATCACGTATAGCACGTAACTGTATGTGAAATGCCTCAACACCTCTGCAACTATGTCTGTCTAGTGTGGTTGAGAAATGTAAGGCCGGGGTTGATCTATAGGATTATGTATTAATTCTGTCTATGTTTAATCTTCGGTTAAGTCCGTCTGGACATTATATAAATTGATAGGATAAAGAACAAATAAGAATAATTTATAAATTTAACAGGATCCGCTTTTATTAAAGCTTCATCAGAAAATGAAGTATATTATTTTCATTGACTGACAAAGCACTGCGATTAAGCTTTTTATATTTTTCTTGTACTTGTAAATGATTTTATACATACTCTTAAGAACTATTCAAGTGATCTTTGGGTCGAGAGCTTTCAGTTAATATGTTAGCCATTATCAAGGTTGTTTTTGGTTGTTTTGATATGTAGATTTTTTTTATCCGCAACATATTCGTAGAAACAACAAGGCGCTTAAAGTAATGGAAACCATAATAGTAAAAAAACAGGAAACCAACTCTTAATATGAGCACGGCCACAATATGCTGACTGTGTTTAGGTATTAAAACATTTCCATTCCTAAAAAACAAACAGCAAAACGAAAAAGAGCTACAAATAAGACAAGATGAAGTCAAATAGAAACATCCTTGATAATGGTTAATAGATTAGCCAAAGATCATTTCGACTGTTTTTACACACTTTTTTTAATGGATGACTATATTTGAGTAGACGCTCCGTTTATTTCAAGTAGTATATTTATTTTCGCCTACTACCCTATTAAAAGAGAAAGATGCGCCCTCCGGCAGGATTCGAACCTGTGTGCCCCTTTGCAAAAGAAGCAGCCATTTGATCCGATGTGCTTGTACCGACTCAGCCACAAAGAGCGTCGCGGATTAAACAAGGTTACCCAAATAGACAGGCACCTTATGAAAGCCGGAGTGTACAATGGCCGAAAGAATAAGAACAAAGATGGAGACAACAGTTCGAGTGTAAATAATAACTCTTCATCCCAGGAATTCAGACAGAAAATATAATAACCCTTATTCTTTTAATAATGCTAGTATTAATTCCTGACCACTGACAATCCCTTCCTTTCAGATTTTCAGTGCATTTACGTATGAAAATGAATCCCGTCCTTTTTTGAGAGCCAAATTAGTAACAATGCATTTATTTTATGCACAACTTTCCCGCCATCTTTTAGATATAAGATTCCGTTAGTAAAACCGTTATTCGTCACAAGAAATTCTGTCTCGGTACGAAACGCGTCATTAGTAAGCATTTTATTTTATTTTTATCATTTACTTACCCACTATTTATCTAACACATCCCCCCCATACACATAAATATTATTCACCACAGGAGACGGTATCTTGAAGTGTATATGATATACTTAATGTGCGCATGAATATATAAAATAAAAAAATAACGCATCATTTTTGGTGCTGCCTCGTTCCCAATAAACCGTACACATGACGTCATCTTAGAGTATTTCAAACTTACAGCTTTCCAAAGAAAACCAGGATGCAGACAAAGGAATTCTGCCTCCCACAGACATAACACATTGTTTCATGAAAATGATGGAAACAGTCGAAATTACTTGAGCAAAACAACAGATGAACTTCGGATATTTTTTTCATAATCTTCGATAATTGGAAAAATACATTTAAAAAAGTTAGACTCGGTTCTACTTAATCAAACTTGTTTGAATAAATATTTGCTACCTAAATATACCTTACATACATCCCCCCTACACACACACACACACACACATATATATATATATAAGCAAATATGTGGATGTAGATCCGACGGTATGATGAAAATGTGGAAAAGACAAAGCAAAATCCGAATATGTGAGTTTAAAACAAAAAACAAAATAAAAAACAGTAAACTCACATATTCGGATTTTGCTTTGTCTTTTCCACATTTTCTTCATATATATATATATATTAGGTTGGTGCAAAAATAATGTCGTTTTTTGACGTTCAACTTCATGTGAGAAAACGACATTATTTTTGCACCAACCTAATATATATATATATATATATATATATATATATATATATATTAGATATCCTCATTTTTTATATAATCTAATATTAATTTTAAAGCATTAATAAATTGTCTAATAATAATAATTAATAGTATAATTAATTGTCCATTGTCGCGTTATTTGAATTATCAAATACTTGTAATTTGATTGGCGATTACATCTTACATAAAATATTCCTCCTAGTGGGAGTCGTGGTTGGTTTTGAACTCTTTAAAAAGTTTTCATTTTATAATCAACACCATCACTTGACAATACACTGAAGTGTTAAAACAAAAAATGGCTATTTTTGTCGTGATGTTATGACATACTTACGTTATCATTTCTAAATAATTATTATTCGTTCTACTTTGTATTAAGCAATTTCTTAAAAACAGTGTTTTTGGTTACTGGAATTTTATTCCATCTATACCAACCTTGTATTCGGAGATATATATGAAGTGAATACTGAAGTCAACCCAGAGCGATTACTGTCTGCTTCATGCTTAAACGCAATCTTCAAGCCTGAAGAGTGAGTTCAGGCATGAAATAGATTGTCACCGTTTTGTGTTGCCCTTGGTATCCACTTTCATATTTACATGCGCTCTATCCCTGATATTGAGCACTTTTACGTATAATATAGCATAACATAAAACTATATTTTTATCATGTGATATATATATATATCGTTAAGAAGTAATTCATACAAAAAATTAATTAGCAATGTTTGATTAATGACGAAATCACTTCGCTAACAAGACTTAATTAATCATTAAGTCTTGTTAGCGAAGTGATTTCGCCATTAATCACATAAACATTGCTAATGAATTGTTTGTATAAAGTCTTTATGGTATATATAGTAAAGGTAAAATAAATCCGTGGGTATATAATCTAAGTGGGTCCTAGTAATATAAAAATACCAAAACAGATTCACAAAAGAGAGCTGGATGTATTTTATTTATACAGGGCAATATGAATGAATCATCAAAAATCTTTTTAACACATGTGAAGAATAGACTATTTCGGCAGACGATAAAAATGGTCGTCTGTCTTTTCAACCCCGATGTAGAGAAATAACTTTCCTAACAACTTCATATATAACATGATAATAGACTGTAAATTAATGTTTATTGAGTCCATTACTACTTAGAAGTAAGTTGATCCTCACTGGGTACCTATACTTGTATTTACTGCAAAAGCTAAGATTAGTAAATATGGAATTAAAAAAATAAGAAACGAAGAAAAACCAATAAAAAAAATAACGAGCAAATTAACTTTTTTTGTCTTATTTTTTAAAGCGTGAAAAAAAAATTGGGAATGATACATTTGAAAAATTTTGACGTATTTTTTGTTTCCAGAATAAGATATACTGCTTCGGTGCGACAAAAGTAAGAAAAGTTTTAAAAATATTTGAACGATTTCAAAACATTCTTAAAACTTCTACGAAATTTGTCCCGAAACCAAACCCACCATGGCAGACATGTGTCATGCAAGCGCACTGACGCCATAACTCTCTCCGATTTTTCTATTTTATTATTCATTATTCATTATTTTTCTCTTTCTCTCTCTCTTCTTTCTTACATTGTTTGTCTCTCTCTAACTAGACAACTGTTTCCCTACTCACCATTTCTTTCTTAGTCTTTCTTTTACTCCGACTCTCTCTTTCACGCTCTAACTTTCTTTCTTGCTCTCTGACATTATTTCTCTTTGGCTGAATCTCTCTTTTTACTCTGCATTTAATTCACACTCTTTCTTTCTTTCTTTTCGTTCCTGTTTCTTTTTTTTTTTCGTTCCTGTTTCTTTTTTTTTTCGTTCCTGTTTCTTTTTTTTTTCGTTCCTGTTTCTTTTTTTTTTCGTTCCTGTTTCTTTTTTTTTTTCGTTCCTGTTTCTTTTTTTTTTTTCGTTCCTGTTTTTTTTTTTTTTCGTTCCTGTTTCTTTTTTTTTTTCGTTCTTTCTTTTTTTTCGTTCTTTCTTTTCTTTTTTTTCGTTCTTTCTTTTCTTTTTTTTCGTTCTTTCTTTTCTTTTTCTTCGTTCCTGTTTCTTTTCTTTTCTTCGTTCCTGTTTCTTTTCTTTTCTTCGTTCCTGTTTCTTTTCTTTTCTTCGTTCCTGTTTCTTTTCTTTTCTTCGTTCCTGTTTCTTTTCTTTTTCGTTCCTGTTTCTTTTTTTTTTTTTTCGTTCCTGTTTCTTTTTTTTTTTTTCGTTCCTGTTTCTTTTTTTTCGTTCTTTCTTTTTTTTCGTTCTTTTCTTCGTTCCTGTTTCTTTTCTTTTTCG
>OZ038519.1:43882016-43912016 GCA_964036315.1 Acanthosepion esculentum | reverse complement strand
GAACTGTCACATAATATCGGTGAATGCTGGACAATCTTCTCACAGATTAAGAATAGACATGAAGTAACAGAAATGTAGTTATACAGAAGGATGCTGAGAATACCATTGATCGAACATATGAGCAACAACAAAGTTTTTGAGAAAATGGAAACAAAAAGGAAACTTATACTTAACATCGGGAAGAGAAATCTCTAAAGAACATAATGAGGGAATAAGGCTTGGAAAATTTGATACTCACAGGACAGATTGAAGGCAAAAGTGAAGAAAACGGCGCATTACATATTTAGTGAGCTTCAGGAAATCGAGGCGAAACGGGGTTTAGAAGATATAACAAAGACAAAAGTTATTAAGAGCTACAAAAAAAAAAATGGAATCTAATGTAGTCGTGATCAGTGAATCAATGTGAACAATTATTTCTTTAGCTGCATCGTATGTGTTTCACCAGGGCTACATGCCTTTTTGAATTCAGAGTTGTCCTTCTCCTAGACTAGTTGGCATCCAAGGCTATAGGACCCAGTCTATCCTACTAGTTACCCCTAGCTGGAAAAGAGATACTAAGGAGAGGAAATTGTGGAGAGACATGATCTCCAGTGTCCTGAAGGGACACGGTACATAGAAGATAGCTTCTCTCTATATTAAATACAACCATACTCATCTAATCTATGTCACAATTTGCGCCATGCTGAATTATGCTACGGAAATACCGATGTGTATCTCAAGTGTTCAAGTCAAGGCCAGCCTGTGAGGAACAGGCAATACAATAATTCCTTATCATAAACTAATGCGAGTACATTGAAATATCTCGAAGCGAACAGTTGTAGACAAGAACAAGTTATTTTGTGTCGAAGGTAAAACAAGAAACTGGATTTGTTTTTTTCTTAATACCCATCCCAGAAATTTAAATAAATTATGTACTTTGCCAAAACTGCGATCAAACCGGGCAAATGCGGGAGACAGCGCATTGAAGGCAAACAAGCCTTGCAAATACGTCGCGCTACATCAAGAGTTTGAGAAATAATGATAAACAAGAAAGAAACAAGAATAATTTCATAGTTTTCCTATTTTAATATTCTGATGAATCTTAGTTCTTAAATTAATGATTGAGTAAGCTCATGACGAATTCTACGACAATAAAATACCCGTAGAAATTCCCCTATCGCATCGTTAAAATATTTGAGCTTGACAAATTTAAAACATTGCCACAATTATAAAAGCATATCATTTTTTGCATCACCCTTCTCGGACTTTTGTCCGAGATGAAAGTGTAGTATCTGTTCTCATCAGCTTAATCTGATTCTCTTTCTTTCTCTTTCTCAAATTCTAGCTTCCCTTCTTTCTTTCTGAAACAGCATAAAAGGAAAACATGGAGAAAAAACCGTGGAATTTTCACGTTTTTCCTATTTGAATTTTCTGATGAATCTTAATTCTTCAGTTAACGACTGAATGAACTCATGGCGAGTTTTATGACAATAAAACATCCGTAGAAATTCCCCTATCGTTTTGGCAAATATTTGAGCTTAACAACTTTAACAAAATGTTGCAATAACAATCATAAATATGAATGTTGGTCGCTATTTTAAGAAGTAAGATACAAATGAAAAGATTTGAAATTGACTATATTGTTTCTCATTTCGCTGAAACATGCTTTGAACTCATCTTTCTTCCACCTCCTCGTTCTTCCACCTCCTCGTTCTTCCACCTCCTCGTTCTTCCTCCTCCTCGTTCTTCCTCCTCCTCGTTCTTCCTCCTCCTCGTTCTTCCTCCCTTTCCTCTTCCCGTTCTTTCTTCCTTTCCTCTTCCCGTTCTTTCTTCCTTTCCTCTTCCCGTTCTTTCTTCCTTTCCTCTTCCCGTTCTTTCTTCCTTTCCTCTTCCCGTTCTTTCTTCCTTTCCTCTTCCCGTTCTTTCTTTCGCCCCGTTCTTTCTTCTCGCGTATAGTGTACATTCTGAACCCAACCATGGATTTCTAATTCATCCAATCACGATTCTGATGTGGCTGTTCCAGGTGCTCCTACTATTACTGATCTTCATATTCCACTCATTTTCCGTCTCCCGGGAAAGATCCCGGTATTTTCTTTCTGTCCCTAACTGTTCACTTTCCTTCACGTTCACTTATATGGTTCGCTGGTACAGCCACGTCTACGATCTGGCAGATTTTATTTTTAAACAGGGGATGGAAAATGCGAAACTGAAATCCGAACCCGCATCGGATTAGCGAAAATGCCTTTCAAAAACCAAGCAAAGTATTAATAAACAGGAAAATTTCATTAGAAACAAAATATTACTGTGTGATATTAATCCTCTTTTACGTGAACAATCTCCCCACAGAGGAAGAGGAAACTGGATGCCACAAAATGGGATTCTACAGAAGGATACTGAGAATTCCATGGACGGAGCGCGTAAGCAACAAGTAAGTTTAAAAGAAAATGGTAACAGAAGGGAAACATACTCAAAATCGGAATGAAACAGCTGAAATTTCTTGGACACCTAATGAGGAAGGAGGGCTTGGAGAACTTAACACTCACATGGTATATCGAAGGCAAGAGAGATCGGGAATGCAGCGGGTTACCTTACTGACTAGCTTGTGTCAATGAATGGTGGAACGGCGGCGGGAGGTTTGAGGGACGCTGCTAAGGGCCAGAAGAGATAGGAAGAGCCCTGATCGCCAATGTCTTGAAGTGACACGACGCATAGAAAAAAAAATTAACAACTACTAGATCAGATTTTCTTGTTTGGATGAGTTGAATTTTTGTTTTCTACGAAGAGTTTCTCATTTTTGCTCATGCCATTGGTCTACATGGACAAAAGGTTCTAACATTTTTGCACAATTCCTAGTAAATGAGCGTCTTTTATTATTTGGTCATTTGCATATTCCCGCCAAATGTACTAGATTGCTGATAAAGTCTCATCATTTTACAGCTGGAATTACTAGATATAACCGTTCTCGCTTGTAGAATTCTCTTCACGCTTTTTCTGCTTCCCAGTCAACTTTTATCTTCAAAAATTTAAATGCGATGTCAATCGTTATTTTCTGTCTTAATTCCTTTTCTTTGCTCTTCTCTCTCCTTAATAGTACTTTTTTCTCATATTCTCTCACACTTAGTAACCTCACTTTCGTTTGGGTGGCTTTATTGCTTTACTTGGAAGAAATGATTAAAAAAAAAAGATGTCTAATAATTGTCACTGGAGAACGAGTCTCATCAAATCCTCATCCATTCTAAATATCCTTTATTATCAGTATAGAGGTTTATCTCTTGATTCCTGTTTATGATTAGGTTTTCGATTACTTCTAAAATCTACTTCAACTCTAGACTTCTGACGTCTCCGCATGAAATTTTATTCACTAATTATTTTATTCTTCTTCTCTCATTAGGAGTAGATACGTTCGGCTATCGTCCTGTTCGCACACTCCTTACCGGTCTTTAGAACATGAGTAGAGGTTTATACCTCATTTCCCTTTTAGGATTGGTCTTCCGGTTCCTTCTAATGTTTACTTCAAATCTATGCTTCTGACGTCTCCGACTGAACTAGAAATTGTTATTCACTAATTAAATCTTGACCTCTCCAAGTCTAGAGTAAGCTGTTACCTTTCCTGCATATTCCTAAGAACTGCACTTCTTGCTTTTACTTACGCTCATACAAAACCATACAGTAACACTCTACTCTGTGTGCCTCTTGGGTCTTATATTGAGTGGACATTAGTAAAAAAAAAAAAAAAAAAACGCTTTCATACATTTTCATATTCTTCCCCACATGCTTGCTTGTTTTCATTGAAGAACGATCGACAGCAAGTCTCATCCGTATTCGAAATGATTTTAGTGGTGTTGTTATCGGAATGATCTTTATTTTTTTTTCGGACTCCCAATTTGCTTTTATTCGCTCGTGCGTTTACATATTTACACAACATAACTAGTGGTCATCCCCGAGGACTGAATAACCATAAACCTCCTCAAATCTCCCTTTTTAGATTTCTGGCATATCCCAGCGACGCCGTGATCTGTAACCTACCCTACAGCTTGATTTGCAGTTCATCTAATCCTAGTTCCAAGTACGCTTACTATCAAGGACTTTTCTCAGCTCCGGAGCAAGGTCCTGATATTTTTTTTAAGTCACGTCTACGATATGACAGGCTTTACTTTTCTCCATTTACGACTATTAGTTCCGATCCTATCGGCTGTACGGCCTGGGTGTCGAAATCTATATGTGGCATCCGTCGGTCTCGAGAGACCATAGATTTGCGCCTCAAAAGTTATGCCTCAGCTGCTGATGGTCGCTCGGCATCTTTTATGGGTGTACAGGCCCACACAGCTCACCTCGGCAGCAAGCCTCCGTTTCTTCTCTCCAGCTCACGGTGTAAATTGCGTCTCCACGGTTGGCGACGTTTTCCCACCTCTCAATATCCATCCCCGTCATACCACTTTTGAAGACGTCCTTGAAGGGAATATGTGGTCACTCTCGTGCCCGCTTGCCGGCAGTGGCCGGTGACCAGTTCCTTATACAGAAGGGCCTTTGGAATCACCCCATCAGTAGACTGTTGCTTCCGGTGTTTTGCCGTCGCGATGAGGCGACGCTGGAGTATCCTTTCCTGGGGGCAAGCCTGTGCATTGTTTTATTAGAGATCGGCGGTTGCTCAAGCAGCATGTCTCGCCTCTCCACGCCACCGATGTTGTCCAAGGGAAAGGTAGAGTCCAGTACAGCTTGGCACAGGCGTCGTCGCAAGACTTGCCAGAACGAAGTTGACCATAGCATCGGACTGTCTTAGGGACTCCATCTCCGGATTTGTCTTCAGGGTTTACTACCGAAGCCTTTTCCATGATTAGGTATGGCTGAAAGGCAGCGGAGCTTTAAGTTTAGTTGTATTTCTAAGAATGTTTCGGATAGAGGGGGAAGAAGTAGGAAAAAAAGGAACAAATAGAAAATGAAGAGAAAAAAAAACAAGAGAAGTGAAGTTGGAAAAGAAGAGTAAAAGAACGAAGGGGAAACAGAGGAAGAAGGAAAAAAGGTTTTGAAAAGAAAAAGCACAACAACAACAACAAAAATAACAGAAAACTATTGTTAATCTTGTAAATGATATTTATTTGTCTTTGGGCGGGAACAACCTAAATAGAACATAATCCACAACGAAAAACCCAGAGGTTCACTCGGATCAAGGTGGCTATCAAGGGAGTTAATTTTAATCGGTAACCTTTTGTGTTTATGTTAAGCTTACTTTATGCATGGGCAATTTAAAAAAAATATCTGTGTTCTCCGTTATATCGTTTGTATAATGCTAATATTACTCATTTCCTTATATAGAGAAAATTTGACTTAACCGAGCCGCCAGTACTGTTATCGTTTGAAATTTATAAAATCTTTCTCTTAAAATCAGGAAAACAGGTTTCTCAAATCCAGTAGCTGCTATCGCTCTATCTACTATTGATGGCCGTTTCCTTCCTAACCTTTTATTTGAAGTAGTGTGGAATGTCAACATCTTTATTATACTATTATTTTCTCTCTTTGTGTCATCCATTTTAGTTGTTGCTTCTGCTGAAAGTCCTTACGTGATGTTGTTCCTGTTATTTGGTACAGTTCTATGTTTTTGAATCTGTAGCGCCAGGTTCAAAGAAGTGTGTTATTCGTGAAGACATACTGGGTTCATTGGTCTGGAAAAGCGGTTGTATACAGCTGACAGTTTAGATATTTCTAAGCGGGTTTGGTGCCATGCATGACATCCATATGAAAGTTTCGATGTGACGAGGCTATTTAAAATTCGAGCTTTCGGGTTTATTTTTTGTTTTGTAGCAATTTAAGATGTCTCTCACTCAGCATATTCTACGTTCAATTTCATTTTTTCCTATACTAAATTTATTATAACTGATTTATACACTGAGGTATTTGAAGTGTTTAGCATTTACTAATTCCACGTCTTGCATTTGAGAGATCATAGTGAAGCCAATGAGAAATCGGTCAGCGATTAGGTCCGTTTTATTGTCATTTCTGATATCCAGTTCCAATTACAACTGAAACTATGGTCCATGAGATTGTCGGGGTACCGTGAATAATTACTTTTCATGTCATTTCTCAAGTCGTCTATCTCCTCTCCAAATAACTGACCATTAATCAATCGTTCTAGATGGATCGTTTTTACAGGGCTAAAGGACTATAATTTCTCTGCCATTTATCCATAACTGAGGAGGAGCAGGGTTCATGCCTTTTTCCCAACGACAATCATGAAAAGTGGTCGCTCACTAATCCAGCCGGAATTTGAACTCTGTTGATTTCGTTCTTTGGACCAAAAACCGTTGGCTTAGTTGATTTGTCAACATAACAATCCTTTTTGCATGATTGTTAGCAAAAGGTTAAGCCCAGAGTGCAAATTGCAAATCGTAGATGTCAAAATCAAACAAGTGTTGAAATTTCAATATCTGGCAAGTGTTTTAACAGAGGAACATAAAGCGTGACACCGAAATCCGAAGGCGTGTGGGGATAACCAAAGCTGTCTTCCAAAAGCTAAGCAGATTAATAATAAATAGAAAAACTTCGCTAGAAACAAGGAATAGAATACTAAACTGTTACGTTATATATCTTCCTGTAGGGTAGTGAGTGCTGGACAATCTCCTGAAAGATGAAGAAGAGACTTGAAGCAAGAGAAATGTGGTTCTACAAAAGGATGTTGAGGAAACAAAAAGGAAAGTTATACTTAACATCTCTCGGGAAGAGAGAGTTGAGGTTTCGAAGGCACATAACGAGGACAGAGGGTTTGGAAAATTTGATACTCACAGGACAGATTGAAGGCACGAGAGATAGAGAGAAGAAAAACAACGCATAACATGCTTAGTGAGCTTGAGTAAATAGATGATGGAATAGGGTTTAGGAGAAATAACAACCAAAATTTATTAAGAGCTACGAACGACAGGAAATTGTGGAGAGCTATGATCGCCTGAGGGAACACGGCCCATAAAGAGGAAGAAGAATTTCAAACTCTGTTTTGTTTTTTTAATATTTGAGTCAGTAAGCATTTTCTTGGTTCAGGAATTCGTAAATATTTGTCGTTCATATTTTAATCTGTATTATTTATGAAGAAAATTTGGGTGTGTTTTAGAGCCGTTTCCTTCAATCTGGAATAACGACAGTTGGCAGGTCAGCTTTTTAGGTGAATAGGAATTATATACAGACGAACTTCTCATCAACAGACTAATAGCAAGGATGGGTGGTTCGTTAAAGCCGATTGTCCATAGATGGGAAGGGAATATTTATAAAACCACCATTGTAACTACCAGGAGTTATGATCATAATGTAAATACTATAAACATGTATATATGGCATAAATAAATATATATTTAATATAGATATATTAATCAAAATAGCAAAAATAATAGATTTCTCACAGCTACTTTCTCATGCACACGCTAATGTATCAAAATTTATATACTGTACACTCGTCTTTATAATTGAAAGCCAGACACCACCGCCTAGCGGTCACTTTGAGAACTAATACGACTCATTCCGTTAAGCCCCTAAATTTTGAAATACATCGTTGACGATTTGGAAGTTTTTTTTTCCTGCAGATTTTTCTTTATTTTGCCTGCTGATTTTGTCCGTTGCATCCGAAGTCTGTTGATTGGGGTGAGGAGGGGCGTAGAGAAGAGGTTTGTCTGTACTAAAATTATAATTATCTATGACAGTGACAACTGCCTCTCCTAAAAAAAGCTCTCAAAACATTTTATCAAAAATCGGTTATTCTACCATCGACTATGGCCATTCAAAACGTTTTGAACGATTATTCACCAACTACAAGGCTCTCAAGCCACTAAAGGCAGAGGGTTAGCAAATAAGTCTGTCGTAATCGTGTACAGGGATTGAGAGCAATGGGTACGTATTATGAGGGTATGTAGGATACATAAAGGTTGACTGTAGAATTGAAAGTGATTAAGATTGTAGTGACCGGGAAGTATCCTCTCAGGAGTCAGTTCCGCAGGGCAACACTTCTGGCGAAGAATCTCTCCGTGGAGCTTCGTCCTCACCAATGGGATATGAAGAGAATGAATCGAATCAGTATACGTGGCATAGCGAGTCCTGACTATGATGGTCTGGATTGGGAGAACGAATGGAGCTAGTTCGGCCAAACATCAGTCATGTAAATACCAAAAGTCTAGAAACTTTTTTCTGTGTGTGTGTGTGGGGGGGGGATTGTAGAGTTGGAAAATAATTTACCGTTTCCTAGGCCGCGCAAACGCTTTTGAACTGTATCGAGGCTGGAAAGTGACGGTTTAGGCAGCCCCAGTCTCTTTTGTTTTTCATTCATTCATTTTGTGACAGAGATAGTCTGGGAAATACAAACACACACACACACATTTTTTTAGTGAAATTGGAATAGATTTGAATAGCGAAATTAAATCAGAGCATTTTGTTTACTGATGGGGAAATCTGATCTAGAGTAGAAGTTGTACCCATTGAATCTGGGTCATCAGAAGACAATGAAAATGGTCAAAATAATTTTTATCGATTAAAAATTGAAATAGAGCTGAGTAAGCTAGAAGGAACTTTGGAATTCACATGATTTTGGTTGAAGCCCCCAGAACCCCGTGATAATCGCGTGCGAAGTAGTAGGGCCGAGGGTCAGTTATAACCAGCCGGGTTTATCTATATAAACGCGTAGTTATGCTAAAAAGGCAGACTGGAGAAAATTCTTGAAGAGAGAATTGGCCCTGGCAAGCGTTGGGAGGAGGAACTCCACTATGACTTTAAGCCTCGCAAAGAAATCTTTAACCGTCCATCGCAAGAGTCATATATCGTTCTGAGGCGATTTAACAAGTTAATCACCTACACTCTCTGTGTGTCTAGAATCCAGTGTATGAGTTTTTACGTTACTTTTCTTTTCTGTAACCCGTTTCTCTATTATTCTTTTCTGCTATATAAAAGACATTAACAATTCAACCATTGAATAGTTGTTTGTCCGGCTTTCTGCAGATATTTTTTTTTTTTTTGCTGCATTCTAAATTTCTTAGCGCAGACTCCACAGCCGTATCTACATCTTCAGTCGACCGTGAATGGACGGACATTTACTTCTGCTTTTTGGATCAAACAAATCACAACGTGGGCAGGAAGCAGGATTAAACCAGCGGACCGGTCTAATAATCTACGGATGCTCAGGGGACCTATGGCCACTCCCTTAAGTTCGGTTAGGACCGAGTAGACACCACAACCCACAGAGTAAGACGTCGGAGGTTGAGGGGCTGGGGCGAAAGTGATAGAATTTTACCACAAAGCAAGGCAATAATGCCACTAAGAATCAAGGAAGGGTTACTGCAAGGGAAAGAGAATGAGAAGGCTTTAATGAGAAGAAAGAACAATAAAAGAACAGGATTCAGAAAGACAGAAGATGGCTAATTGCTTTGCATGACAGCAAAATATCTTTCTTGACGTTTTTATGCATTTTTGTTTTATTGGTATAAAGTAAGCAAATATGTCATCCAAGAAAGTTCGGATTCACTAAAACAGTAGAAATGGCTTCAGTCGATGAATGTACGTAACTCTTCGACGAAGCGACTCAAGTTAGTTTCTGCCAAGCAGCATAGACCTTTTACAATGAAAAGATTGTCTAAATATGTTAAAGACAGTTGGTAATCAGGTGATTTAAAAGTGCAAACTTGTGCATAATTCTTGAGTAGAACGGAAAAAATGTAAATAAAATTTAGCTGTAAATTTGATTGCCGTAATCCTTTAGTTATTGGCCGTTATGGATTATAAAACGCGGTTAAAAAAAAACAGACTAATTCCAGGGTACAAAATGTTTATTTTAATGTATAAAACGCACCTGATCTTAGAGCAATGAAAATGACCAAAAATCGTGAAAAAAGAAGAGAAAAAATGGATATACCATAATCCTTTGTGTATACATTGTTAGGGATTATAACAAGTTAGCACTAGACTTGAATAGATTAATTAACGTTGAGCCTGATTATTACCTAGAGGGGTGACCCCTTTGGAATACCAGGTGCTATAAGCTTTAATGTTCTGGTGGTGTTATGGATACTGGATCAGATTCGTTAATCGGTGAGTTTCAATTCCACTTGGATTCGTTGTGTTCACTTAGGCGCAAATACCCTTAAGAAAAAAGGTATGAATCCACCTCCCCCCACCAGCTATGAACTATTTAGTAAAACTTGTATCACTAAATCATTATTATCTAAAAAGAATTCTTACAATATAAAAGGTTTTCTAGCTTTAAATAAACTGCATTGGGTTGATAAGCCGTAGAAAATGAATCGGTCATTAAACAGGTTAAGATCGTAGCGATTGGAGAAGCATTCTCTTGGGAGTTTGTTCCACAAAGTAGCGGTTCGTGAATAGAAGCAGATCGAGTGGAACTTTCATCTCAAACTATACAAGGCTCAAGAGCCGCTTGAGGTAGAGAGTTACAGTGTAAGAAGCACAGTTTATATGTGGAGAACAAAACGGTTAAGCTTAGACTTGAACAGATGAAGATTGTAGTGATCGGGGAAGCATCCTCTTGGGAGTCGGTTCCACAAATCATCGGTTCGTGGGAAGAACTTTCTCAAGTGGAACTTACAAATGGAGTACGAAGGGAATGAAGGTGGTTCACTACAATGTCTGTGGCATGGCGGACCTTCTAAAGTGAAGATTGGGCAGATCCTGCCCATATATGGCAACAGTCCTCCATTTTCGGTCAGATCTGGCTCTCGTCAATGTAATGCAGGAGGGGTCAGGTACTTTGTTCAATTAAAAAGTTTGTTGACCACTCGTAAAAACATTTTTAAGGACTTTTACTATGTGGAACAAAGGTAAAATAAAGCCAACAATAGTTTGGGTGGCAAATTCTAGGGTAACCAACTTTATATTTTCTTAAGAATCAAATTTATAAGATGCCAAAATCGAGAAATTTTAAAGCAGTAATACTATCATTCCTATGAAAGAAAAAAAATGAACATAAATAATCTATTAAATCATAAATGACAGGAAAACTAATTTAGAGTCTATATTTGGAATGCTTTATAAATGAACTCTCAAAATGGATAGAGCATCTTTTTACATTTTGGCAAATTTCAGATCCTTATAAAAGTTCGTAAACTATTTATATTTTTGTAATCTACAGGGTGGTCCGAAAGTCTTGTCACTCTCTACCAAAAAAATTAATGAGAATAGTAGAACAAATAATACAGTAATACAAAGCACATTTATTGGATTCAGTTTATTTCACTTTCATTGGTGATGTCGTACATCAAGAATAAACCCGTCGCCAAGACTTTCCAGGCTAGTTTCGTATCAGTTTTCCTCCATCTAGACTGGTTCCCAACCAAGGTGAAAGGACCCAGTCTGCCATGCTATTTGCTCATAGGAGGGGTGGGGTAGAAGAGATGGATTCATACTTTTTCCTAAGGGTATTTGCGCGAAAGTGAATCTAACGAACTCGACTAGAATTCGAAATCGGTTCTCCGATCTTTCATTCTGAGCCGTTATTCATTACACCACACGCACATTCAAACTTACATCACCTGGTATTACTAGGCGGTAACCCATTTAATTACTGGCCATGTTCAACGTTGCTTAATTTCGGAGATCGGATCAGAACCGGTGTTTCAACTTGATATTGCCACACACACACACACACACACACATATATATATATATATATATATATATATATATATATATATATATATATATATATATATATATATATATATTCCCAAGAGGGTAGAATCCAAGTAGAACTCAATGTCCAGGACAGAGTAAGAATATAATATAAAAGGCTCAAACAGTAATATTTCATGGATATAATTTATTACATTGGAATTGTAATCACGATCCAAATCATCAGATCTACAAATTCAAAAAGACTTTTTGAATTTGTAGGAAATTTCTAGCAAACAATCTCGCTGTTTATACAGCGAGGGTCTGCGAAACCTGATGTAAACTGACTCTAGTACTTTGAAATGAAAAAGTTAATGTGAATTGGCTAAAACAGTGAACCAATGCACACTAAATTCCAGATTTATCAGAAGCTCTCAAATTGAAGAACAATAAGTATTGCATTGAAAATAAGTATTCCATTGGAAATCAGGAACCATACCTGGCAACAAAATGAACTCATCCGTCAAATATTGACTTCAAACAGACTGAGATAGATGAAACATTACGAGAACTTAAAACAATGAAAAAGAGGAGAAACAAATTGACTGTTTCTGTGTGTTAAAAACACACACAGATATAAACAGCCATTTTTGTGCGCGTGTGTGATCGGTATCACCCCCTGCAAGGCAATAAATCCACAAAAACACAAGGGGTTACAGGGTGTGGAAGAATTAGGAACAGAACCAATAATGACGCGAAGAGAATAATCAGGAGGACAGTAGATAGCGATTGACATTGCATTTACATTTTTGCAGATTAAAGTTGACTGAAAAGCAAGGAACCGGAAGGGAGTTCCACAAGCGCAGAAGTGCGAGAAAGGAAACAGTTGACATAGAATTTGTGGTTACATCTAGCCGACTCAACTGTAAATTGATGAGATCCCGACGGCAGTCTAGTACTGCGCTTGAATTAAAAAATCTATGTACCCTAGCGAAGAGCTCCACTGAACAATTACTATAAAATTATGTATAGAAAAGACATAGAGAGGCAAACTAACGGCGGTGGGAAAGTGACTGAAGCCGAGCCGCCAGATCAGGACCAATAATATTGCTGATTCGTCTTGGTATCTTATCAATAGTAAATAGCAGGGGAACCGGGCCATATGTGGCAGCAATATTCTAAGCATAGATGAATGGTAGACTTGAACGCAGTGGGATAGATGTTAACATACTTATGCATATCAAAATGTGTTAGATTTTGCTATTATTGTACACTTTTGTTTCTCTGATTTTATTTTCTTGCTACGTTTTTCTTTTTTAAAAGTTGTCTCCGGGTTTTATTTTTCTTAAATTTCATTTCAAATCTAATTTAAACGCTTAGATTTCGCATAAAACACTTAATCGCCAACGATTTCCATCTGCTCTTCCTCAAACATGAATCTTTATTTATTTATTTATTTTAAATATATATATATATATATATATATATATATATATATATATATATATATATATATTATGAGATTTGCAGTTGTGCAAACATTATTTTAAAAAAAAAATTAACTTCTCTGTTTTCAACACAGCGTGACCGAAGAGAGCAATTTTATTTCCTTTGCAAGCTCAGTATGAACCGTCTGTGTCTCATCTTTGAGTCGCATATTTGCCCCATGCAACTTGGTGGTCTGCCAGTCTGGAAATGTTAAAACATTTCGTCTTTGTTTTTTCCATTTTTTTTTTCTTCGAATATTTCAAATGTTGGAAACATTTTTAATATTTTAAAATTGTCCAAATAAAATTAAAAAAATGAATGCGCATTTTAAAAGTTTCTTAATACAATGTCAGTTAAGAAGACCTCTGGGATTTATAACTTAAATTCAAGAAGACAAATGTAGAATCATTTTTCGTTATTAAAAATGAAACTAATAGACGAAGCTGTTGGTATTTGTTCTCTTCATCTCTTATGGTAATATTAATAGTTTCCCTCTAAGGAAATATTTCGCTTCCGTTGATCGAACAGCCGGTGGTGCTGTCAGTTGAAATTTAGAAAAATCATTCTGTTAGAACAATCTTTTCTAGAAAATGGGTTTCTCAAGCCCAGTAGCTGTTATCGCTCTTTTCAGTATGGGTGGGGGTTTCCTTCCTAACCTTTTATTTGAAGTAGTGTGCAATGTCAACATCTTTTATGTCATTATTTTCTCTTCTCAAGTCCAGTAGCTATTATCACTCTTTCTAGTATTGATTGGAGTTTCCTTCCTAACCTTTTGTTTGAAGTTGTGTGGAGGATCAACATCTTGATTGTTATCAGTTACATGTAATATCCATTTCAGTTGTTGCTAGTTCTCATGTGATATAGTTTCTGTTATTGGGTACAGTTCTTTGTTTGTGATTATGTAGCGTCGATCCACGTGGTAATGGTAATATTAGTAGTTTCCTTATTGAACACTTATTGACCGAGCAGCTAGTGTTTCTTTCGGTTGAAATTTATAAAATCTCTGTATG
Source organism: Acanthosepion esculentum (assembly GCA_964036315.1). Taxonomy (NCBI): domain Eukaryota; kingdom Metazoa; phylum Mollusca; class Cephalopoda; order Sepiida; family Sepiidae; genus Acanthosepion; species Acanthosepion esculentum. Next base: position 43,897,947 of record OZ038519.1, on the reverse strand, counting down.
AAAATGATTTTTCAGGAATGAAGGTTTCTCAAGTCAACTAATTGTTATCGCTCTTTCCGGTATTGATTGGCGTTTCCTTCCCAACATTCCGTCTGAGTATCTGTATCTCTGAGGTGAGGCATTATGGTTATTTACATTATCTACATTATTCGGGCTGTTATCCTTGTCTTCATTGCCATATTCATAACGCTTCGGCCGTTGTACGCTCCGGACTTCTTCAAGGACACATGGCCCAGTGGATAAAGGCGTTGGTTAGATCCAGTGACTTGACCCCAAAAAGTTGTGAGTTCAATAACTGGCTACAGCAGTGGTGAACCAAAACTTGGAGAGTTGAGTTAAAGGGGAATAACTGAGACACTCAGAAGAGGCATGGCACCTGGAACTTGAACAGGGTTATATTCAAAATTCCATTTACCTGAAGAAGGCCGGAGCGTACAACGGCCAAAACGTTATTAATATGGCAATGATGATGAGGATAACAGTCTGAATAATGTAAAATTTTATCTGAAGTTTGGTTGATTTTGTTTAGCGGCATATCAACCTCTTTGGGTTATTTAATGCCAAAATCTAAATAATTTGAACACAATTTTATGGTTTCAACTACAGATAAAATGTATTGTTGGTGATTTTGCTATGAAAATTTATTCTGTTTTAAAAATGCATTGTTGGTAATTCTATTATAAATATGAATCGTTGAAATTTTTATATAAAAATATATTGCTGGTATTTTTATTATGAAAATGTATGTTTATACTTTCATAGTGTTTGGGGTCCACTACTTGTCCATAGCTGGGACCCTAACAAATGCTACCACCCCATGTCAGGATGGACCCGGGAACAACAGCAGTTTATAGGTGGTTCCACGCTCCTCAAAATCTCTAATCTCTCGATCAGAGGCCTTGCTGCCGGATGTAGTTTATCGTCATACCCAGAACAGTTTGTCCTTAGTAGTGTGGAATGCCAACATCTATATTATATCATTATTTTCTCTTCCAATTACATGTGCTATTCATTTTAGTTGTTACTGTTGTTGAAAGTCTTCAAGTGATGTGGTTTCTGTTATTTGGTAGTTCTTTGTGATAGCGTCAGTCTACAAAGTTCGAAGAAAGATGGTCCTCGCTAAGACGTAAAGTACGTTGTGTAAAATTTAACAGTTCTACCAATTTATTTACATTGGAATGTCTTCCTATTTTTATTTATTAAATACTAGCTTAAAAACCGCCCTATCGGGCGACATTTAACCTAGCTCCTGCGGAGGGCTCTTAGGCCTTCGGTTTGTTCAGGAGTTTGAGAGTCCCTAAGTCTTTGTATCGTCTCAGCATTGGAAACTCTCCTGACTGCTATATGATCTTGGTTTTCATTCGCACCGGACGTTTTCTCGCTGTAGTCTTGGCTCACCAGATTACAATCTGGTCCTCCGTTGGCGTAGACTTCTTTTCGCAAAACATACTGTTGCCATATGCAATAGACAAAAATAAACTACAGAAGAACTCGGAATTGATCGCTGCTTTTAAGTATTGCACTAATATTTAAGCCTACCTTTTAAAAGTTCAACGATAATTCTTCTGTTGTCACTTAAAGACACTTTGATGTACGTAGGTCCGTACTTTCCGTACAAACAATTATTTTAATTTCATGGCTGACTTTCACTTTATTTCTCAAATTTGAAAATAATTGAAATTAATTTTTTCCAAGTTATGAAAATTGTTATCGTTCAAAAAAAAAAAAAAATAACGTCGCAAAATATCACGTAAAAAATCGCCGAAAACAATCGCAGTAATAAAAACTTGGGAATCCAATATGTTAGGATTGCGGGTCTGGATCCGGCCAGGAATGTTTTTAATTTGCTAACGGGGTCGGGCTTATTCCAAAATGGTATCATATGTTGGGCTACAGCATCTAGGAGTTAAGTTGAAAAAGTGAGACACACTGATATTCGAATTTATTTATATAGACAAGCACAGAAAAGTGAAGCATCTATTTAAGAAAATGGAGTACGAATACTTGTACTAAATTTAAACACCCCTAGTGTTCTTTCCACCATCGTATGCGTACGTGTAAAACGCGTGCATAATCTCGAAGGCCGCCATATAAACGCCATTAGGCAATTCAAACTCTGAGGGACGAAGTCTCGTACATCGGCATTATTATTTATTAATAACCAAAAGGATAAAATTAGGAAAAAAATACATATAAATAACTAGTTAGTCTGAAAATACAAACAAGGGTAACGAGAAATATGACAAAAGTAGCCAGCGGCTTGAAGAAAAAACTAGGACCATTAGTCTAAATGGGTGAAGGAAGGTACAGAATACTTACTTTACATGAATCTATATAATGTTTGCTACAAGAATACATTTAAACGTTGTGATGAGTTCGCGGAAAAGGAAGTCAGAAGGCTATAATTTGCAACAGTGTCTGTGGATACGTGTTGAAAGGATTCTACATGGTTAGATACAAACGTATGAAATATGACTACATAAAACGAATGACATGATAATAAAATAGGCAAATATATAGATAGGTACCTCCACGAGATCGCTAAAAAAGAGCATAGCATGATGAAAAAGACGCCAAACTTGACGAAAACAAAATTTTATCGCCTAAATGTTTGTTATTATTTACAGGAAAGATCAAAGTATTTTAGGTATTTTTTTGCATTTTTTTAATCGTTCCTAACACATCCGAAAATTTCGTTAAAAATCTTTTGTTTTTTGAGTCAGCAAAATTGACTGATGGCAACCATTTTTTTCCATTTTATAAAATCAATGAAAATCACAGTTTGAAATTCTTTTAAGTATCAATTATCATTTTTTCAAAACTTATTTTAAGAAAATCAGAAATTATAATGTTTATTTAAAATATCTTGAACCAAGCTTAACTTAGCTTCTGCGCCGAAAAGATGTAATTTGAAAATAAAACAAAGCACGTCATAAACTTTCGCGTCACTTGACAGGTGATGAATGACATATTGATGGATTCCGTGAGGATAATTTGTTCTACGGAGGGAGAAAAGGGAAATATTTTACATTTAAGTGAAAAAATTATTTACCTCGTTATTTTTAAGGAAAACTTTCGGCGCTCTAATTTTTTTTTGTTTTTTGTGCTTAGCTTTCACCTTTACGTTTACGATGCTTTATGGAAAATATATTATAAAGAAATTAAAATAAGACTGTTACGAATAAGATTAAATTTCATAAGAAAGGTATCTAATTAATTTATAGGTACCTTTCTTATGAAATTTTATCAGAAGTGTACATAAAATACTATAATTTTATGTACATTTACTACATTTTACTGTGTTATTTGTATTTCCATTCATTTTATTATTAATTTTGTTAAAAAAAATGGCATAACTGAGATTAATATAAAAATAAGATCATATAAATTTCATAAGATGATACTGATACTTGTAGGTACCCTTCTCAGTTGAAATTGAAAAATCAAATTAACTTCTCCACACGTGTTTCGCAAAAGTAAAGGCCTTAACAGCGGAGAACAATGCTTAACTTAAATAACGCAACTTAATTGTATTCTGGTTGGTCTTGCGTACTTTATGATTAGAGCCCGATTATAAACACAAAATAACATTTCTTAATTACTGCAGATCTTCTGATTAGTCAAAAAAATCTCATAAGGACACTTACAAAGCCTGATGCGGCTTTTAACTAATTTTATAATATTTTAACAACTTAAATGTAAAAATCTATTATAATTAAAAAGTAAATAATTGTATTAAAAATTCATTTTTCATCGAAAAATTTTTTTGCTTTCAGAAAATATTGTCCATATTCATAAAAACTAAAACCAAATAAAAGCATTTGAAATTAAATAATATATTTGTTTTATTGAGTTTTGTATGTTACAATTCAGAGCTGATTTTCAGGTAGGGGGGATCCAATTAAAAAAAAAGCATGATTTGCATTCCTTAAAGCCCTGTGCTTTTAACTATTGTAATCACTAAACTTGACGCGATCGAATTTGTAGCGTTTTCATAAAATTAGTTAGGGTGGGGGTAATAAAAAATTTCTGCCATGACTTTAATAAAAGAAAACATATAATAATTTCGATCATCTGTGAATACTTTTTGAAAGTTTCATTAACATCTGACAATTATTTTTTTTATTTTTGCAAGATTTTCCAAATTAATATGTGTCATACAAAAAAAAAAACGTGCTAAAAATTGTATATGCTATTTTACTAGTTCCGGTGATACAAAGAGAAACAAGGATATTTAAATGAAAATTCAGATTGTTATAAAAAGAAGGAAAAATTAAAAAAATAATTAAAATAAACTTTGATCATTCCTCTTAATAATAACATACATATTTAGACGATAAAATTTTGTTTTCGTCAAGTTTGGCGTCTTTTTCATCATGCTATGGTCTTTTTTTAGTGATCTCGTGGAGGTACCTATATAGAGAAAAGGTAATAAATTACAAACCGGGAATAGTAACATTGAGGGTGGGAATAGGATGATAAAACTACCGACCACGTACTTGATGCAATGCCTTTGAGTGAGGGGTTCCAGTTAAGGGCTAACCCGAAGTGCTCAATACGGTAACAATCTAAAAAGTAACGAAACTAAAAGAAAAACAAAGGGAAAGGAAGACAATACACTTTGTGGTAACAGAACACAGAATACTGGCCAAAATCTTCGATTGCTTCAAAACCATCGAGTATACAATTTTTCAGAAACGATAATAACTACGATAAGCCAAGAATTTGACGTCTTCTACATGCCCGGTCCCTTCATGGAGTTGGCGATCATGGCTCTCTACAACTTCCTGTCGTTTATAGCACTTAGTCGCCAGTAATTTACTGATTGACGTGTTTCGTTCGGTGCAAACTAGGTTTCTTATTGTTGTTATTATACAATGTAAAAATTAAATTAAAGTAGGTATCTCCACTTTTTCGTGGAAAACAGCATAGCGTAATGAAAAAAGTCACAAAATTAATAATAATAAAGTTTTATCGTCAAAATGTTTGTTATTATTAAGATGAAAAACCAAAGTACTTATTTTTTAATCCTTTCTATTAGGTTGGTGCAAAAATAATGTCGTTTTCTCACATGACGTTGAACGTCAAAAAACGACATTATTTTTGCACCAACCTAATAACACGTTCGAAATTTTGGTTAAAATCTTGTTTTCCTTACGATGGCATAATAATCACATTGACTTTTTTGCGCTTTTTTCCGTTGAAAACAGATTGATTTGGAAATTCTTGTAAAAATCAAATAATTGTCTGATTTTAATGAAATTTTCAGAACTTATTCACAAATATATGAAATTATTTTTGAAATATTTTTAGAAAATATTGTTAAAAAATATTTTTTACATATGTTATCCTCCACGTAATTTCATGAAATTTCGCAAAAAAGTTACTATTTCCTGAATTTTTTTATTCGTTAAAAGTAGGAGAATCTAAATCACTCAATTTTTTTCCAAACTTGCACTATTTTAACTGAAAATCTGCTCTGAATTGAAAAATAATGAATGAAATAAAACTATGATATTTTAATTAGAAAAGCTTTTAATTGCTTTTGTAAATAAGTTATATTACGGGCATTATTGTCTGAATAATGCATTTTTACATAATTTTTTCATTTTTAAAACAATTCTAATTCTAATTTATAATAGTTTAAAATCGTATAAAATTCTGTATTTGTCTATTTCCTGGATGTAATAAAATAATTAAGTGTAAACGAAATTTACGAATCCAGAATTGAAAAGATTAATAAACTTAGTTACACTATTCCATTTTTAAAATAATTTTCTATTTTTTTACTTAATTTGTTCCCTTTTTTCATCAATGGAAAGCTAAACGTGACATTATTATGAAAAGGTCACGTGATATAAATTTTATCTCTTTACAGAGAAATTAATTTAAGAAAATTTATAGTATTTTAATTTTTTTTTTATTTTTACATAAAGTATCTTTGAAAGGTAAATAAAAAGTCAATAAATTAATAGATAATTGCGGAAAATATGTTCATTTGTAAAAATTAATATGTAGTTAAAAACAAAAAAAAATGCGTTCACTTAGATTTCATAAATTTTATGTTAAGTAATATTTTTTTCAAATCGGATTAATTTAACTTTAAATTTTTTAATTTTACTTAAATAACGTGTTCTAAATATATATTTTTGGAAGAGTTGTAAAATCGATAAATTTGTTTGTTTACAAATTTCTTAAAATTAAGAAAATGGACGCTTTTAAGAAAAGTTTAAGAAATCGAAATTAAATTTGACATTCCAATCGATATAATTTCTATCTGAGATACACCAGAATATTTTACTTACTGGAAATAATATATTTAATCCTTTAGCTTTCAAGTAATTCTAAAATGAAATCTTTAAGAATGTTTTTTTTTATTTAAAAAAATTCATTTTAAACCTTAGGTATGGAAAATTTATGCCGAAAAAATGGAGGTACCTACATTAAAGAAAACTTGCACAGTGGTTTCACAGGTTAATTAGTTTTTACTCCGAAGGATCTTTAGTCAGCAAGTGCTGATTTTGTTTTATTTTCTTTGTGGAAAAAATCAATACACGTCTACCAATTACAACCGGTATATCCTTATTGATATGTTCAGGCCGTGGTTATCCAAATGGTAAACACTACATATCGCTATATTTCCCTTTTCTTTGAGAAGGATGGAGTATCGAAAACTTCTTCATTTGATCCAACGAGCCAGAGTATTATAAGGTGTTCAATTTCCAGAGGTATTATCTATATTTGTTTTTGCATATGACTTGTCCCTTTAGGACGTAGGCAATCATGTCTCTCCACAACTTCCTGTCCCTTGTTGCTCTTAATAAAGTTTGTTTTTCTGTTATCTCTCCTAAACCTTGTTCTGCCATCCATTTGCTCAAGTTCACGAGATAGGTTATGCGTTGTTTTCCTCTATCCCTGTTTCCTACAATCTCTCCTGTTAGTATCAAATTATCTAAGCTATCTTCCCGCATTATGTGACCAAGAAATTCCAATTGTCTTTTCGTGATTTTAAGTATAAGTGTTCTTTAAGGTTTCCATTTTCTCTAAAAGTTTGTCGTTTCTCACCTGTTCGGTCCCTAAAAATCTCGGTATCTTTCTGTAGAACCGCATTTCTGTTGCTTTTATTTTTATTTATTTATTTTTTTACAGTGATATTCAACCTGTACAAGTCTCTGTAGTCAATCGAGATACAAGGTTACAGATTAAGAGGCATAGCTTATGCGGATATCTGCGGAAGATAACGATTAATCCTAGACTTGAACAAGTTAAGATTGTAATGATCGAGGAACCAGCCTCTTGGGAGTCGGTTCCGTAAGGCAGTGTTGATATTACCTAACAGTTCAATACTCTTTTCTTTGTTTCTAACGAAATTTTCCTGTTTCTTAATATTTCGGTTAGCTTTTGGAACGCATCTTTCGCTATATCAATGCACCTAAAACAATAAACATTGCCGAGGGGTGAAGGTAGTTAAAATAATAGCGGTGTCACGGGAAAAACCTTCCTTTTGACACGATTTTTTTTTCTTTTTCGGCCACATAGCTTAAAGATTGCTCAAAGTTGCTGATTTAAAAAAAAAAAGGAATTAATTTCCTTCAGTTTCTACCATTCTTCTCAGATAGGGTGCTTATTTAGTACGACATTACGGTTCATATTTATCAAGTAATTCTCTCCGTGGAACAGTTATGTTATTCCAGGAGTAGAAAAAAAATCGCAGCTGAACGGTTTATTTGAACTGGCACGCCTATTTTACAAGTCGAACAGTTCCCGGCGACATGTCTATTCAAGACGGTACTTGTATTTGGTACAAAAGATCAACCACGGTGATTCGGTATAGGTATTTCTCGGGGCAATGTCGCTCATTGGGCGGCCCCCAATTTTTTTTCTTTATATTGCATTTAATAGGTTGCACAAGACGGCATGGTACCAGCGGTTAAGGGCAAACAGTGATGCCTTTTCGTCAGGGCGCTTTTGTGAAGTAGACAGTACATCAGCCGAGATTTAAGCTCCATTTTTCGTGGCACCATCTGTCAAGCTCACTACATCAGAAAAATAGAAGGAAAAGACGTGGAGAAGGCAAGAAAAAAATAAAATTAACAGACGGACGGCCAGTTGAAAAAATCTGAAAAATTGACGGGAAAATAGTCGGAAATAAGAGAGGAGAATAATAACAGAAAGAAAATTAAGAGAGAACGGAAAGAGGGAAGGAAAGGAGCGAAAGAAATAATGAAAGAAAGAAGCAAGAACTGACGATAACAAATACGTGAAGCACAAAGAAAGAGAAAGCGTAAGAGAAAGATAAAATGGGGGACGGAATGAAGTAAGGAAAAACGGGAAAGAATGAAAAATGGTAGAAATCGAATGAACACGAAATGGAAGGATAAATTGATGAAAACTTATAGGTTGACAAAGAGAATAAATGAGGAAAAAAGAAATAAGGAAAAACGGAAGAAAGAAAGAAGGAAACTAAACAAGAAATACGGAATAACGGAAGTGAAGAAAGAAACAAAGAAAAACGAAAGTCAAGAAAGAAGGAAACGAAACAAAAAAAGAAATGAGGAAAACAAAAAACGGAAGTTAAGAAAGAAGGAAACGAAACAAGAAATAAGGAAAGACGGAAGTCAAGAAAGAAGGAAACGAAACAAGAAAAAAAAGAAATAAGGAAAAACGGAAGTCAAGAAAGAAGGAAAGAAAACAAGAAAAAAAAAGAAATAAGGAAAAACGGAAGTCAAGAAATTAGGAAACGAAAGAAAAAGATATAACGAAAGTAATGGCGAGAACGAACAATGAACCAATAAATAGCTCACTTCGGGCCCCACATTGTGATGTAATGGTCAGCAAACCGGTCCTTAAGTGAATTCGTAATGGGTTCGATTCTTTCTTGGTACCCCATACTTGTAGCCTTGTAAGCAAATTACGCTATACTTCGTAAATAACAAAGACTAACCCACTTGACCTGAACTTAACAAATGAGATGAGTGTACTGACATTTAAACGTCTCTTTGCCGGCACAATCCCAACAATGCCACCTGCAAGACAAGAGCAGACGACAAACTGGCAGAGAAAAAAAAGTGTTTTTCTTTGACTGAATGAAGAGCAGAATCTGAAAAAAAAGAAAGCAAGAAAGAAAAACAGTTGAGTGATAATTAATAAGTGCCTACGGTAAGTTCCACTGGACTTTTTATTATTCACTTTCTTTCTTTTTTACCAACACTTAGAAACTATTAGCGAGTTAATAAGAGCCGGGATTTTGTGAAAAGTAAAGAAATGGGACAGTTAGGACGATAGAAACGCGGTCGGTGTATGGAAATAAAAGCAAAATGCTGAAAATAAGGTTAAAGATAGAAAAAAAAATCGTTCATCTGTGTACGATGGACCTTGGGCTGCTATAAAAAACGATCTTGGTGTTGGCCATTTCGTTTCGATCAAAAGAAAAATTAAATAAGGTGACATGTTATCGGCCATTGCGTTACATCGTCAGCTGTAATGTTCAAAACTAGACAGATTCGTGAGAGCAGTTTTTCTATTGTTGATCAAATAATATCAGATCTATGATATTGTGGGTCAAATAATATCAGATCTATGATATTGTGGGTCAAATAATATCAGATCTATGATATTGTGGGTCAAATAATATCAGATCTATGATATTGTGGATCAAATAATATCAGATCTATGATATTGTGGGTCAAATAATATCAGATCTATGATATTGTGGATCAAATAATATCAGATCTATGATATTGTGGATCAAATAATATCAGATCTATGATATTGTGGATCAAATAATATCAGATCTATGATACGAAATCTATCATATGATGATATAGCACTGACAAAAAGCAATCTAAATCAGTTCTAAAAACTTTGAACCATCTTTCACAAAATAAACCTTGAAAAAACTTCAACCGTCTTTCCCATAGCACAGAATAAATAGGCCACGAATTAAATCACAAGACTATTTTAATTATAACAGAAAAATCACAACCACAAGAAAAAAACTGGCTAAAAAAACAAGAGGAAAAACTATTCTTAGCCGACGTGTTTTGTCCTGTGAGGGATTTTATTAAGGCAAATGTAAGGATTTAGTTTGTTGCACGAGTTTATATACAAGAGCGAAGATGTCATTTGTTTATCAAGGATTTTACATTTGAGAACGTTCATGAATGTTCATCAGGTGGTTGAAAGTTCAGTCAAAATATGTGGAGGACAGAAGGTGCTAGTGCATTTTTTCATTTTGTTCCTTTACAGATACACTATATCCGAAAATAATTTACACCATTTAACATCTAAATAAACGGAACGAAACTTGATCAAGTGACTGATTTTGACTTTGTCACACAATATCTCGAAAGAGTCAGAAAGCCTTGGGTTGGGCTGTTTTGTTTTTTAAAAGAACTATGCTTAAGTAAAAGTTTTTTAATCGTCTCACCTCTCAATATATTGAGTTAACTGAGAGTATAAAATAAAGTTAATTTCACAAAAAAACAGTTGCTGACCACCTGAAGATTGCAAGAAAGTAATAGTAGTGGTCGGCCAGTGTACACTGGAAAATTATTAAAGAAAATTATATATAATATTTAATAGTAGATAGGTTCACCTGTCGTCCGGTTCACACTCCTCCCCAGTCTTTTTAACAGGAGTAGAGGTTTATCCATTGTTTCCTCTTTAGGATTGTTTTTCCCATTCCTTCTAAAATCTTCAACTGTATACTCCTAACGCTTGTCCTTTCTTACGCTAAAACAGCTCCACACAGTAATCCTTTATCTTGAGTGGCTCTTGGGCCTTGCATTGGGTGGACATTTATTTAAAAAATATTTCACACAAAAACAAAGTATGCCTAATAATAATAATGTCCACCCAAGAGGCACTCAAGATAGAAGAATACTGTGTGTATGTATGTATGTATGTATGTATGTATGTATGTATGTATGTATGTATATATATATATATATATATATATATATATATACATACACACACACATTTTTCCAACTGTTTTATACGGCATAGATTGTGTGACATGGACTAAAACACTTTCAGCTCAAATTGCAACATTCCAAAACTATAAGATGTGGATCATCACAGATCACAAGCTAATAGACAAAGTGGCTTGAAAGTTAGTCCACAGTATGTCGTGCTAGACAATCTTTCTCGCCAAAATCTACCTTACACATTTTTAAGTTCTGTTATTCGTTCATGCATTGGATATTACCGTCACACCTGGAATGGTGCACCTGCTATATATTTAGAGATTCCCGATAAAATCTAAAGAATCTGCAATGTTATCGGTCCTGACAAAAAGTTTTCAACCACTTTTTCAACCGATATAACGTCGACTCCCTGTGTCTTTTCTAGAAATATTTTCATGCTAGTTGTTCTGTTGAGCGTTCCTCGTTGGCACTTCGACTTGAATTTAAGCACAGTATTAGATTGACATCTCGGTTTCATCATTTTGCAGGTAAAATTGCTACATGTAACCGTAAGTTAAATGCTAACAGTTTTTCCTCACACTTCTCTTGCATTCTAGTCAACTTTGATCTTCAAAAATTTAAATGCAATGTCGATCGTTATCTTAATTTTCTTTCATTGTTCTAATACTTCTCTTTTTCTCATATTTTTCATACTCTGTAACCCGATGCGTCTTAGTGGATTTATTGCCTTACATGTGGTGAAATGATTAAAAGAAATCTTAGAAATATAACCTATTTTCCTCCACTATTCAATACTATCCACAGCAAGTCTTTGAAACTATTTGAACATATTAACAGATCTAGTGCAGGATTCGCTAAATTGTGCCTTGATTAATTTATATGAAGGTATCTCGCTGTCGCAGTCTATTCACATCTCTCTCTCTCTCTCTCTCTCTCTCTCTCTCTCTCTATCTATCTATCTATCTATCTATCTATCTTTCCATCTATCTTCAGGCTTGTCTTTCTCTCCTCCACTTACGTGTATAAACAAACATGTTCCATTAAGGAGAAATGAAAAGGAATGTCTGTGAACTCAATAGAAATTCTTTGTCTTTTCTATTTAATTTTTTTTTAATAACATGACCCTTCAGGACGTGGGTGGTCATGACTCTCTACAGATTCTTTTCATAAAGAATCTTAAATGGCATAAGGGGAGAATTGTTTCCCCGTCGCTTCCTATACGACTGTTAATTCAGAATTGTCCTTCATCTGGACTGGTTGCCACTTAAGGCATTCTACTCTACCCAGCTCTTTCACCCATTTCTTGGGTGGGGGTGTAAAGACAAAAGTATTCTTGCCTTTCCAAGGGCATAGTACGAAGTGGACCCTCCGGATAGAACTTGAACTCAGCCCGCCAATTCCACTTTCGGCACCGATAACCGTACCTATGTTTAGGACACCCACATAGAAGAGGAAAGTAAAATTTTATCTTAAGTGTTTTTGTTTTATAGTGGGATCTTTGAAGTCGGGTCTTCTAGCGGCATCCACTTCAGCGAAGGGGAACGAACGTGTAAATGGGTGGATGAGGACTTTTGAGGTCATGCGACATCAAGTCGAGTATTAATGATTTTCGGTTGCTAGTCTATAATAACAGTTGGGATCGATGAAGCGAGTTTTGGTTTGCTCTTGGCAAGGGACAGACTGTCCTTCGGGTAGTTCCGTTGCGCCCATCCGTGTATCCAGTCACGTTCTGTGATGAGAAGATGGGCCGAAAGTTGGTAGGAGGGAATAGCTGTTAGATTGACACAGCAGAAGTTATCCCAAGCGTCACCGACCTACCCATTCAAACTGAGCAAGTGAAGCCCCGAAAATAAACTAAAATAAATTTTTTGTTAATAATGTCATTCCTGGACGTGGCGTTTTTTTATTTTTTATTTTCTTATCGTCAGTTCCTTGTGAACGGGCAGCGGGCCTTTGCCAGTTTTTGGTGCTCACCGAAGAGAACGAAGGAGGACAGCCATTGGCTGGCCGGTAGAAAGCTGTGCGAGGGTCGCGTTGTATGTTTACAAACGCACATTCTTGTTCTCTTTAACAGAACATGTTTAAATGAAAATTGCTATCTAAAGTGACCATTTTCTATATATATATATATATATATATATATATATATATATATATATATATATATATATATATATATGTTAAAAAATATTATAAACATAAGGCAGGTGACAAGGTTTGTTCACGATGTATGGAGGAAAAACTAACTATCGCTACCCATAAAGATCCATAAGAATTATTAAACCAAAAATCGGAAATTCTTCGTAAGTGTAGGCATAGTAAAGGCTGCTTATTAGAATATTTTTTTTTGTCTCGTTATCGTTGGCTTATCAATAAAGTAATATACCCCACTTTTTTGTCACGTGGTTATGGTTTTATTTGGTTTTTATCAATAAATACTGTTCCGTTATTTTTCTTTTTAGCCAGTTTTACCCTGAAGATACGTTTAGGTGAAACCGAGGTCGGTTTGCCTGGCTCCTTAGGATTTATTCTAGTTTATCGCTCTACTTAGCGTATTGAGCACTTTACGTTTAGTCTTTCTACTCCCTTGTTTTTTTTTTCTTTGTACTTGGAGCTTAAGCACCTGACGATTGGATTCGTATTGTATTAATGTTCTTTGTTCTTTCTTTTTTTTATTTCGTTTTTTCATTTCGTTTTTTTCCTTGGGTACCGATTTGTTCTATTACAAGTTGAGCTATCCGAGGTTTTCCAAACGAGTATTACCATATATATATATATATATATATATATATATATATATATATATATATATATATATATATATGTATATATGTGTATGAAGAAATATAGTCTTAAAGTGTGCTATATTTATGGGATAAAGTGCTCAATATCAGAGATAAAGCGTGTTTAAATATAAAAGTGAACATAGAAGTCAACACTTAGAGGCGACAGTCTGTTTCATGCTATATATATATATATATATATATATATAAACAGTTATTGGTCAGCGTTAAAATAGACCAGGAAATAGTTGTATTAAAAAGTGCTCAATACAGACATATAAAGAAAATAAAAATGTTACGTGCAGAGCTTTCAAATTTTAAAAAATAGATCATCCAATCACGTTACGTTTGTTTCAACCTTTTGGTATCCTCAGGTGAAAAGTTGAAACTAAGGTAGTGTGATTGGGAGACTCCTAATTTCTTAATATATAAGTAAATATCCACGTATGCCTATATAAAAGATTATGACAAAGATATTTTTTGTATATATTTTTCGTTTACATGTGGGGGAGCACAATAAAGTTTTGTGAAAATCGTGAAAATTTCGCCTACTTTTTCAGCGTTCGTCAGTGCTTGATATTGAATAGTATTTTTTTTAACTCTGCTAAATTTCTAATCCAACGATTGTTAATGACCTTGGTGCAAAATTCACCAATCCTTTGGTCGTGGCACCGGATAAATATGGTTACTGCCACTTCCCTTTTCTTTTTTCTTCACATGGGTCTGTCACTCACTCCAGTCAGATGATGCCCCATTATAAATTTTTTTTGTTCCCACAAGTCAACTAAATAAAAAAAATATACAAAGAATATCTTTATAGAGACTTTGAGGTATTATGGTGGATGTTGTAAGAATGATAAGTAAGAATGTGTTGTTTTAGTGTAGTATGTTTGGTCCAGTCATTGTGGCTAGCTAGGTTTAATTATAAAGCAGAAAAAGACCCGCCTTTCCATCACCTCTTATGGCCTTGTGTGATATGCTTGTATCTTGACAAAATAAATATTATTCTCTTTTCAATCACAGGTTAGTGACGACACTAGACTAATTTCTCCTCTGGAGGTGTGGTTCTTAGCCCTAAGCAAAACCAAGTGTTGCATTTGTCCTGTTCGAAAATAAAATCATACAAATACAATGATATCTTCACAAAAAAAAACTTATATAAATATATAATCTTTATTCAACACAAGAAAATATGCCAGTTAAACGTGCTAGAAACTGGTGACTCGTGTAACAACCTGATAACCTAATGCCATAACAAGTTTTTCAAAAAAACATATTGTCAATCACACCCTCGGCCTCCGAAGGATTTTTCTCGAGCCCGCCAGCTTAACACCTGGACACTAATTATCCGATTTATTTACGAAGCAAGTATCATAAAAATATCAATTGGAGTTAAACGTTTTGACAATACGTAGAATTTTAAAATCAAAATTTAATTCCGAATCCACTTCTATCTTCTACAAGAAATATGTTTTGCCAAACTTAATTGAAGTCTTGAATAATGCGAAAATGATGGTATCATTATTTGGAAGTATATATATGCTTGTGAACAACTTCTTTCGAAAATGAAATATACTAAAAGTCGTTTGAGAGCAAGGTTGGGTTATGACAACATGGATGATGTTTTGCTCCTGTCATCGACAAATATTTCCCCAGATGTGGAGAAGTTATCGAACAATAAGCAGAAACAAGTATCTCATTAAATAATTTGACATTTCTAACTGTATTTCATTTGTAGTAAGAAATTTGCATTTTTCTTGTTGTTCATTGTGTTATCCTGTTATTCTTATAGTAAAAGAAAGAATCTGGTTTAAATAATATAACATTAACTTCGTTGTTTTTTCTTTAAACTTCCAAACCAAGGCAGCCTTCTGGATAGAGCGGTCTGAGGTCGAGACAATTTGTTATAGTAAATTTCATATCATGGACCGCAGAGCTTTCTGATCTACTTTCTCCAAAATGTTGGCGACCCCGGCTTTAAACGTTATATTTAACGGGTTCACGTGTTTGAAAATCCCTGTCTTTTTATTTTTACTTGTTTTTTTAGAGTGATGTTAATGTCACAAGACGGATAAATACATCTAAAATCCGCGCATGCGCTTCTTGAATTCATCCGTTTTGACCAAATTTGCTTATGAAGACTACGAGTTATTCCAAACCCGCTTCTACCTGGATATATTACACTTGTTTGTGTACATAAAATACATGTCCGTGCGG
>OZ038519.1:43834516-43872016 GCA_964036315.1 Acanthosepion esculentum | reverse complement strand
CCCTTTCCATCTCTATCTCTCTTTTCACTTCTCCCTTTCCATCTCTATCTCTCTTTTCACTTCTCCTATATGGTTCACTACTCGTCAGGATGCAGTATTAATTTCTATATCCACATCAGATATATATATACATATATATATGGGAAAGGCATTTCTTTTTTAATCTATCTACTTTTTGCCTATTTGGTCATTGTTTTTAACGTACGTACCGTTAGAGAAAGTGTAAGTGATTTAGTTTATTTTTGTTTGTTTTTTAAAAATAAGATAAAATTTTTGAAAATAAATTGTGTTCCTTCCCTTTTATCTTGTTCCGTCAGTTCAGTCAAAATTACGGACAGAAAATTAACAATATAGATTTAAATGTAGCACGACCATGAACGCAAGGATTTCAAAACTTTACCGTTTTCTTCTCCGAAGCCATTCTACAGTGTAAATGCCAAGTCTCCCCTTAGCCATTTTTCGATCTCAGGTGCAACGAAATAGAGCGTTCCCAGCGGAAGCAGAGCCCGCTCTCTTGGAGTTGAAAATAAATCATCGAATATCTTCTAGTATGCATATCTTCAATCGTTCCTCTTGCTAAAGAAAACGTCATTTTGAGAAGGAAAAAAAAAGCCTCCCAGGGTCGATAAGGACATCTTTAAAGGATCTCACTTCAGAAGAGTAAAGGCAGCCTGAAAATTTACTAAGATCTTTATCATACATATATATATATATATATATACACACACACACACACACACACACACACACACACACACACACACACACACACATACATACATATATATATATAATGTGTGTGTGTGTGTCTGTAAGTGTGCTGAAAAATTATCTATTTGGTCCATTTCCCAAAATCTGTATTTCAAGGATCAAACATCAGAATACTGATTTTGGGAAGTAGGTAAAACCAAAAGTTTTTTCTCCGTCACCTAGTGGTTTTATAGTCTGTTGTTAATTGGGGCAAATATGACTTGATAATCTTAACGCTTCCCTTAAACTGCTCTCTATTAATCATCTGAGAGAACTCTCTCAGCCTTTCATCAGCATGGCTGAAACTAACCCCCAGCAGAGCCACTCGCTCCACCTTCTTCAGCTAACCTTCTCGGTTGACACGAAGTGGAAAGACTAGATCGTACCCATTGCTAGATCAGCTGCTAGGAAAGTTGGTTCACTGTGTCGTACTAGATGATTTTTTCTCCAGAGTCTATCTTGCATATCTATAAGTTTACTATTCTTCCATGCTTAAAAATATTGCTGCCACATATGGTCCTGTGCTTCTGCTATTTACCTAGAGCTCTTTATTAAAATCAAAAGAAGAATCAGCAATATTATTGGCCCCGATCTGGCGTCTCGGCTTCAACCAATTTCTCTCCGCCCTTTGCATTTTCTATAATTACTATCATGGTAAATTTTCGGATGAACTTTTCTTTCCTTTTCTTTCTTTCCTTTTCTTTCTTTCCTTCTTTCCTTTTCTTGCTTTCTTTCTTTCCTTTTCTTTCTTTCTTTCCTTCTTTCCTTTTCTTTCTTTCCTTCTTTCCTTTTCTTTCTTTCCTTCTTTCCTTTTCTTTCTTTCCTTTTCTTTCTTTCTTTCCTTTTCTTTCTTTCCTTTTCTTTCTTTCCTTTTCTTTCTTTCCTTTTCTTTCTTTCCTTTTCTTTCTTTCCTTTTCTTTCTTTCCTTTTCTTTCTTTCCTTTTCTTTCTTTCCTTTTCTTTCTTTCCTTTTCTTTCTTTCCTTTTCTTTCTTTCCTTTTCTTTCTTTCCTTCTTTCCTTTTCTTTCTTTCCTTCTTTCCTTTTCTTTCTTTCCTTCTTTCCTTTTCTTTCTTTCCTTCTTTCCTTTTCTTTCTTTCCTTCTTTCCTTTTCTTGCTTTCTTTCTTTCCTTTTCTTGCTTTCCTTCTTTCCTTTTCTTGCTTTCCTTCTTTCCTTTTCTTGCTTTCCTTCTTTCCTTTTCTTGCTTTCCTTCTTTCCTTTTCTTGCTTTCCTTCTTTCCTTTTCTTGCTTTCCTTCTTTCCTTTTCTTGCTTTCCTTCTTTCCTTTTCTTGCTTTCCTTTTCTTTCTTTCCTTTTCTTGCTTTCCTTTTCTTTCTTTCCTTTTCTTGCTTTCCTTTTCTTTCTTTCCTTTTCTTGCTTTCCTTTTCTTGCTTTCCTTTTCTTTCTTTCCTTTTCTTGCTTTCCTTTTCTTTCTTTCCTTTTCTTGCTTTCCTTTTCTTTCTTTCTTTCCTTCTTTCCTTTTCTTTCTTTCCTTCTTTCCTTTTCTTTCTTTCCTTCTTTCCTTTTCTTGCCTTTTACTTCCTTCTTTCCTTTTCTTGCCTTTTACTTCCTTCTTTCCTTTTCTTGCCTTTTACTTCCTTCTTTCCTTTTCTTGCCTTTTACTTCCTTTTCTTTCAGTATGTTTTCTGTAATTTTTTCCTTTTACATTTCTTTCTTTCTGTCAGTTTCTTTCTCCCCCCCTTTCCATTATTCCCTTCTTTCTTCTCTGCCTTTTGATCTGGTTACTTTATTTTCATTTCCCCCCCCCCAACTTTTCAAATCTATTTCATACTACCCAGTCTGTTTGCTTCCAGCTCCTCTTATTTCCATTTTCGGTCATTTATTTTCTTCATGCTGATTCATGCCTTCTCTTTCGACCGAAGTAAAAGTTTGGTGCAAAAATGTCTAGTATTTGGGAGACATAAACTTTTAATACATCTGAGGCGTATGGGATCATCAAAGATACATTCCAAAAGCTTAGCAGAGTACTTAGAAATAGAAAACAACTTCACTAGAAACAAAGAAAAGAGTACTAAACTATCTTCCTGTATGGCAGTGGGTGCTGGGCAATCTCCTCAAAGATGAAGACCTCAACCAACAGAAATGTGGTTCTACAGAAGGAAGCTGAAGATACCATGGACCGAACATATGAGCAACGATGAAGTTTTAGAGAAAATGGAAACAAAAAGTAAATTTATACTTAGCATCCGGGGGAGACAACTGAGGTTTCTAGGGCACATAACGAGGAAGGAAGGCTTGAAAAATGTGATACTCACAGGACATATTGGAGGCAAGAGAGACAGAAAAACAGCACATGACATAGTGATCTTGAGTAAATGGATGGCGGAACAGGGTTTAGGGAAAATAACAGACAAAATTTATTAAGAATTACAAAGGACAGGATGTTGTGGAGAGCCATGATTGTCTACGTCCTGACGGGACACAGTACATATATTTTAATGTAAATGTAAGGGTTACGTTACTGTCATATAGGACTTAAATGAATGAAATCGTCTGTTTATATAAATAAGTGAAGTTGAGGAGGGTTATCATTAGGTCAACTGCTAATTGTACCTAGGTGTTGTAAACCTTTTATTTCATTACTTACCTACGTGTTTTTCCTCCTTATTTATTTCCCTCTGTTTATCTCGAAAACTGCATCAGGTGTATGTCAATTTGAGTAATATACATGGATTTCCAAACTGAACACTTTATTTAATCTACGGGAGTAGACTGTTCTTGTTCCACTGCCCATGTCTAGAGATATACAGTCTAGTTTTAATGTATGAGTTACGTTGCTGTTATACAGGACATAAATAAGTGAAATCGTTCGTTTTTATAAATATGCAGAGTTGAGGAGAGTTAGCATTAGGTCAACTTCTAAGTGTACTTTCGTGTAGTAAACATTCTATTTCATTTCTAATCGACGAGTTTGTCTTATTTCTCTCTGTTATCTCGAAAACACGAGATACAACAGTTATCGCCATTATCGGCTCGGCAAATGAATTCGCCGAGTTCAACTTTCGAACTAATGTGTGGCGTTCATTTTGGCGCACATAGCCTTGTGAAAGATAGAAACCCATTGCCTCTCCATCTCGCTCACCCAGGGACTAAATAGTGGGTTAGATTGGTCTATCTGTTCTTGGGTGGCAACGAGCCTGAAAAAACCTCAGAAATCCAAATTCCAAAGAAGTTATGGTAATTCAAAGATAAAGAAAAGGAACCTGGGGAGGGCTATTTTCGCCTCCGTCTTCAAGTGACATAGCATTAAAATCTTTTAAATTCCTAATATCATTCGTCAAATTATTTTTCCAGGTTTTCTTTGACATTTCACCAACTTTTAGCGAAATCGTGTTGTTCATTATTTTAGTTTGACAGCAAAGATTCTAACATCAAAATGAAGTAAATTTATTTAATTCAAAATTTCGATGGTTGATTGATAAGGTCTTCAAGCTGGTATCAAAGGGAAGTCAATTTATTTATCTTCAAAATTACGAGAGTTGATTGATAAGTAAGGCCTCCTATTTTAGAAATCGAGATAGAATAATGAAACAGATATCAAAATGAAGTAAATTTGTTTCTATTCAAAATTGACGGTTCATAAATAAAGTCTTTAATTCTATAAAAGTCATCGACGTGTCGTGGCTTTCCTCTGTCTTTTCTACAAGCAGTTTCACGGCAACTGCTCTGGCGTGCTTTTTCACTGCTGCCCCGACTACATGAATTTAAACGTGCTACCAGATTGGCATCTAGCCGTCCACCCGTTTACTGCCGAATTACCTAATTGCAACTACTACTTCTACTCCAACAGTTTCTTTTGTTGCACTCCCTTCTGTGGAACTTCCTTCCGTTTACTTGCTTCGCTGATAACTAGAATCTTAACATTTAAATGCGACGTCAATCGCTACTTTCTGTCTTCTAGAAACCCGTTCATCTTTTGTTCTTTCCTCAATCCACCCTGCTTTCTGTCTTCTCATTCACTTACACTCCCTTTAAGCTCCTGCATCTTAGTGAAATTATCGCCTTGCTTGTGGTGAAATTATTAACAGGTCGCGCGCGACATCTATCAGAGAGATGAAATTTAAATTTTTATTATTGCATTATTCCAAAATTTTAACACATCACCAGATAACTATTAATATAAGCAACTGAGTACAAATAGTTATTAATTAAAAAAATTGTAACTAATGTATAATATTATCCATAACTACATGTACAAGAATGTCGTTTTTGATAAAATTTAAAAAATAACCATAAATACGTAAAATATGCGTATATTGTCGAAAATTCCTTCTTCCACAATATAGCTATTTGTACTATGTTATAATGCTTATTACCTAAACAATACGAATACTGAATAAGTTTTTTTTAAACGTTAAAGTATATTTAATCACATCTCCTTAATAGCTGTTGCGATGTGGGAAATGAATTTCTCGTGTGTCTTGACTTAAATAATTTTTTGTATCTTGACTTGAAATGAATTTTTACATAAAGTAAAAATCTTGTCTTGAAATGAATTTTTTGTGCCTTGACAGATCGCGACATCTATCCGAGAGATAAAATTTAATTTTTTATTATTGCATTATCCAAAATTTTAACACATCAGCAGATAGCTATTAACGACAAGAATTGAGTACAAATAGATATTAACTTTTTTTAAAATAGTAATTAATGTATAATATTATTCATAACTACATGTACAAAAATGTCGTTAAAAAATAACCATAAATACGTAAAAAAAATGCGTATATTGTTTAAAATTCCTTTTTCCACAATATAGCTATTTGTGCTGTTATAATGCTTATTACCTAAACAATAAGAATACTGAATAATTTTTTTAAACATTAAAGTATGTTTAATCACATCTTCCTAATAGCTGTTGCGATCTGTTAAAAAAAAAGTATATCTATTTCTCTTCAAAATGACAAGTTTAATTTTCATCATTGTCGCCATTTTCGATCACCGCATAGATTTTACATTTGAACCTACTGCACGCAGTAAATTCGTCCTCAACCACTGTTGAGGACGAATATTGACCTTTCAGTATGTCTTTCAATTTCGGAAATAAATAACCAGGAGATGCTTCTAAATCAGGACTATAAAGGGTGTGTAATAATTGTGAATTTCAGACGTCTTTACCGTTTATCTTTTTTGTTCTTTGCTGTATGGCCTTGTGTTGCCACCATGCTAAAAAAAATAACGGTTCCTCCAGTATTTATTCTGCGGAAGTTAAATAAATAAGCGCAAAGTTTTATTGCTTTCATACCTCCGTTAATTTTCACTGCTGCTCAACAGTTTATTACTGAACTCTGTTTCATAATTAATATGGACGTCGTAGTTGTTTTCAAAGAACGCGATAACACAATGGCGGCGAACAATCAAAAAAGAACGTTTAAACAACAATTCATATAGTCAGGAAAAATGTCTCGGACATGTTTATATATCTATTATTTTGTGGTGGGATACCTTATTTATCATCCTCAGAGATTAAATGATTTATACATTATATCAGTTTCTACCTGCTTCGGTTTTGTTAGGTTAATACGTTTATATAGTCTTTTCTATCACTGTCCGTACCTTCTTACCTATCACTATTCATACATACCTATCTATTTATTTCTGTTCCTACTTATTACCTATCTATCTATCTATATATATATATATATATATATATATATATATATATATATATATATATGTCCACTCCTATCTATCTCTGTTCATGCCTATCAGTCTATCTGTCTCTGTTCGTACCTATCTACAGTATAATTCCTGACAACCAGACTATGAATGCCTTCCAGATATGAAGAATTAGTTACAAAGTCCAGATATGAGGGGTTATATTTAGATTAAAATAAAAGAACTAAAATCAGATTTAACATTTATTTTAAATGTTTTATAGTAAACAAAAGGAGCTAATGGTGAGTGAAATATAACGGAATTGATTTTAAGGAAAACGAAATAAATTATGTGATGTTGATGAAAATTCATTAAATTAAATATGCCACGTATGCAAACCAAATAATATAACGAGTATTTTTTAATCGCTGTTGCATGATGATTCTTTCTCTTATGTCATTCCCAACTTTTTCTGCATTTCGTTTCGCTTTTGTTCTTGAATTTTTTAAACGAAAGACACTTTTTAACTCTGCGTGAGTTATTGCAATCATCATAGCTGAATGCTGGCTTTCTTTCCATAAAACTTACAACCTTCCAAATAGCTTTTTCAATTTCAGTCCAGATTTCATCACAATCATGTTTTTTATTTCCTTGTTCATCGTGACAGTGTGAACGCTGGAGAATAGTTTCTTTGGGAGATTTTATGTCATACAATATTGACTTTCCTATGTTGAACTCAGCCATTAGTTACAATGAACTTTTACCAGCTTGTTATTTTAAATATACTAAACGTATATTTAAAATTTCCCCTTTTTGCGATAACTCCAAAGTTATTCTTTTTCTCTTATTCCCATCATCTTTTGCACCAATACAAGCCATTAGGGTGAAATAGGCATAAGCAATTATCCAAAGTAAATTTCCAGAAAAACAGAAATTTCAAATCAGTTACATATCACCAAAATAGTTTAAATATACACATCAAAATCATGTCTGGATACGAGGGATTCTCCTGTATTTATCTCTGTTCATATCTATCTTTCTATATCTGTCCACGTCTATCTATCTATCTATCCATGTCCATGTGTGTGTGTGTGTGTGTGTGCGCGCGCGCGTGTCTCTCTCTCTCTATTGATGTTTATCTATCTCTGTTCATGTCTATCTATTCATCCATCCATCCATCTATCTCTATCTCTCTCTCTCTCTCTCTCTCTCTCTATATATATATATATATATATATATATATATATATATATATATATATAGTGTGTGTGTGTTCATATCTATCTCTGTTCATATTTATCTATAGATATGTGTTTGTGTTCATATATATATATATAGAGAGAGAGAGAGACATGTTCATGTCTATCTACCAATCGCTTAGATTAGATAGATAGATAGAGGAAGAGATTAGATAGATAGAGGAAGAGATTAGATAATAAACAGATTGATATAATTATCTAGACGCACAAGAACAGATGAAAATTAACACACCCATTCTAAATAAATAAATATATAAAACCGCCCCTACCAATTCTGGTATTGATAGAATGTATGCATAAAAATACTATACGAGGTTCAAGTAGACAAAATATACGAACTTGTGTGTGGGTAGAGATGCCATGCCTCGTCAATTATGCAAGTAGACAGTACATGGCTTCTTTGAAAATTATCTTGTTTATTTTATTTTATTTTTTGTAATTTTATTTAACAAGTAAAGGTTCAAACACGACAACTGGCTTACAAGTTGCCTCTTAAGTAAATAGCTGTAAACAGACTTGAATAGATAAAAAAACATCCTTTTAAATTAAATAAACCGTTTCCATATTTCACGAAGGAAAAGCCCAATTATTGGGACAATACAACAGGTGCTTATCACAAGTTTGAAAATGACTTCAAAATCACAGATTCTACTGGCAGATGGTGGCTTTTTTGTTTATTTGTGAGATTGCAAGAGGCTGTGTGCTTAACAAGCTAATATTGTTTACCATTAACACATGATCAGGAAGAAGGAAAGAATTCCTGACCAAAAGACACTTTGTCTTCCAGATTTTCAGTGAATTTCTAAAATTATTTTTTCAGAAAATTATTTTCAGTGCATTCCTATAGTAAAATCATTAGTAAATTATTTACATTATACATATAATAGCCCTATTCTATCAGTAATGCTTGCATTCATTCCTGACCACTGACAATCCCTTTCTCCCTCATTTTCAATGCATTCCTATAGTAAAATCATTAGCAATGCATTTACATTATACATATAATAGCCCTATTCTATCAGTAATGCTTGCATCCATTCCTGACCACTGAGAATACCTTTCTCCCTGATTTTCAATTTATTTCAGTAGAAAAATCATTTGCAGTGCATTTATATTGATATCTGCATATAAGTGATGTTATTTTAAAATACTTTTTTAAAACTTTTGAATTTTAAATTTTTTTTTTTTATAAATGTTTGTTGGTGCTTTTTCAAAGCCGCTTACAAAGCCACTTGTGTGATAATAATTATTTATCTTAAACAGCGAACAAATTTCAAAATATTACCATCACGATATCTCAAAATGTATTTTATCGAACTGTTAAGACAATATGAAAGAGATGAAGTGTGGTGATGGAGACTTGACATTTATAAATAAAAACTAGGTATAGATTAGACTTTAAAAATTCAGGGATCGATTTGACACTGTATTTATATTATGAATAGGACCCCTCTTCTAAATTACAAAAAAAAAACAATATTTTTCGATTCTAACAAATGTAACAAGAATGACTCATGAATGCCGATCTACAAAAATTCTCCCTCCTCCAAATTCTATTCTATTTTATACGAGTTAACAATCTGCGCTGTTATTATTATTTCTTCCTCGTATATATATATATATATATATATATATATATATATATATATATATATGTGTGTGTGTGTTATCGTCAGTTGGAGTAAATTTGAATTTATCTACATTTTCTTTTATATTTCTTTATTACAGAGTATGAAATCACATATCCGTTTTTCGTCTCCGAGCGAGGAGAGTTCCTATCGTATGACATCCGCCATCTTCGGCGAAAGCGAAGCGCGTCTTCGACCAGAAACTCTATGTTTTACCTGAACGTCTCGGCCTTCAACGAGAGTTTCCACTTACAGCTGAGGTCCAATAACAAATTACTGGCTCCTGGTTTCAAAATCTATCACTGGAAACGAAACTCAACCGGGCAACTGGACCCAACCTCAAGGCAGGGCAAAAACTCTCCCGAGGTACCACGGTGTTTGTTTGTCGGTCGAGTATTGTCAGCAACTTTAAAAGAGAGCAAGGAAGAGGACAGGGCGGCTTTGACTCTCTGCGACGGTGTGGTGAGTACAACTTTGAGAAAAACAAACTTTTGTTAAATTCATTATTGTTCTTGGGTAACAACGGATATTTCCTGTGTGCTTACGCCTAGAAAGTATGAAAAATCGTTAATATTTCCTTCAAACTATTCTGTGTCCAGGATAATGATGTTTCTGCAATTTCCCTATTCCCATTAGAAAATTGGCGAATATGAATATTCCCGTCCACGCAAAGTAAGAAGAAAACGACATATGATTCAAAAGTAGCCTTTATTTATTCTAGAATTACACAAGAGAGACCACAAAAACATTTAGAAGTGAGTAGTTTCTCGTGATTTACGCTTATACTGTAAATTACTGTTACGAATCAGCCCCCAAAATATAGTCTCCCATCATGTTTTCGTTATACGATCCTTGGCAGCGGTCTTTAAAGTCCTGTATATCATGGTGGATGGACTCGCCTTGCTCCTCTGAGTATGCTCCCATCTTCGTGAATTTATCAAGATGAGCGTCAAAGATATGAACTTTGAAGGAAGTAAACTGAACTGTTGTGTTTACGTTCCCCGTGTTTATACTGTCGTCTATGTTGCTGAAACTTTTAGAATCCTTTCGAAAGTTCTGGAAAGCTCTAGAAAATTATCCTTCTGGAACTCTGTACTGAATCTGTCTGGAATGTAATGGAAAATAGATTAGTTTTCAAAACATGCCTAAATCACAAAAGCAAAGTTTGAAAGGAAATGTACTCATTTCTTTTGCTTTCTAGACAGAATTAATGAGGAAATAATAGTGACGAAAGACAAATAAAATTCAATTTTTGTCTTTCGACAGCAACTGTTATTTCCTATGTGTTTACTCCTAAAACGTTTGAAAAATGGCTAATATTTCCTTCAAACTTTGCATTTTTGACCAGGATAATGATATCTCTGAAATTTCCCTATTCCCATTAGAAAATCTGGAGAATGGGAACATTCTCGCCCACGCAAAATAGGAACAAAACAACATGTGATTCAGAATTAGCATTTATTTATTTATTCTAGGATTACACAAGAGAGACCACAAAAACATTTAGAAGTGAGTAATTTTTCTTGATTTACGCTTATAACTGTAAATTACTTTTACGAATCAGCTGCCAAAATATAGTCCCCCGTCATGTTTTCGTTATACGATCCTTGATGGCCAGAATGTTTTGGAAACTTTATAAGCACAGTATCAGATCGATCTCTGACGATTTTTGAAGAGTTACTTGTGTTTTTTAACAAATGTCAAGTTTTAAACTGTGTTTACGGAGTTGAATACTGCGTACTGTTGATATTGTATTTTTTCCAATTTCTAATAGTACGCAATTATCAATGACGTAAGCACAGTTTCAAACTTGAGATTTGTAAATAAATCTTTATCTGTCTTTGGTTTTTTTATTAAATCAAGAGTCGAATTGACACTGTATTTATATTATGAACAGGATTCCTCATTCTAAAATGATAAAATACTTTTCGATTCTGATTCTTATCTTGAGTAGAGAAAGCGCAATGAATGCTAATATATAAAAAATTGTTTAAAAATATTTTCTTTTTTTTTCTTTTTTTTTGCTACGAGCGGACCAGTTAATTTAAGTAATGCCTCTCATTTTTGTGGCCTTGTTCCAAAGCTAAGCTACTGAATAGTGAGTCCATCCTCATTGGGAATCGCATTTCTGTAGTTTTGTGCGAGAACTACCGTATTTGACGGCATATAAGACGTACGGGTGTATAAGACGCACCCCAATTTCAGCAGGGCAAACCAAAAAAAAAATTAGTAATTAGTGAAATTATTAGTAAATGGTACAACCTAGGCTATATTTATGAGGTATTATTTTGGTTAAACATGCTATTATTACAGTTAAACGAAAAATCGAACACGAGCCTATAAAATTTTTATACCCAAAGGTAAGAAAACAAAATAAAAATCAAGCAATTATTACAATTGAGCAAAAACAGTACCATTAAAATTTTATTTATCTTCAAATCCATAAAATTCGTTGTCTTCGTTATCAAAACTCTGATACTCATTTTCAATACTATTATCATGGAATAATTAGGATATAAAAATTCTGATTGTATTTATACCAATGCAATCGAAAGTTATCGCAAGAAAAATATTAATGAATCAAATCTATTTTACAAATACATAATTTGAATTTATCGCATATAATTTTAGTGAAAGAAAGTACTAATATTAAACGTGATGGAATTGATGTAATCAATATTATCGATGATAACACTTTTAATCTGCATAACAGCCTTTTAAATAATTACAATAGGTGTATGAAAGTTAATCTAAAGTCTAAGCTAATAGGAGTTGCCAGGTAGCTAATTTCGGCCGACTATCGCGAATTTTAAACCTACATATGGCATATCAGAGGCAGGGGAATTTTAAAAGATATTTTTAGTAAAAAAAGAAAAGAAAAATAAGTGCGTCTTATATGCCGTCAAATACGGTAATTGACTGATCGCTCATAAAAGATAAAGAAGAATGTTTTTAGCAAAGTTTGTATTTATTAAGTTTTCTTCAAGTTAGGATATTTTAAAAACAGTGATTTCTTTTTTTCCTTTCTTTTTTTTAAAATCCTTTTTAGATGGGGATGGTTCTGGTCATAATAGTTAAATCAATCCCTGACTTATTAAAGTGTTATCTGTACTTTGTTTTTATTTACAAATGTCAAGTTTGAAACCCTGCTTATATTATTGATAATTGCAGACTACTAACATTGTCCTTTTTCCCAATTCATAGTTATCAATGACATAGGCAAATCTTCAAACTCGACATTTGTAAATACAAAGTACGGATATCCCTTTAAGCAAGCAGGGATGATTTTAACTATTACAAACAATACTACACCCTTCTGAAATTATTTTTTTTTTAAAAATCAATATTTTTCTAATATCATAGCTTGAAGATAATCTAATGCAAAATTTGTTAAAAACATTCTTCCCTATCTTTTATGAGCGGACCAGTCAATTTAAATATTGCTATAAATACCTCAAAATCCACTTTTGATTTAATAAAAAAAAACAGATAAACTTTCATTTAAAAATGTCTAGTTTGACTCTGTTTACGTCATAGATAACTGCGTTCTACTAATGGCTGGCGTTTTTCAAAATTTGTAAGAGTACGCACTTATCAATGACGTAGCCATAGTTTCCTACTTGACACTTGTAAATAAAAGCAAAGTACAGATAACTCTAACAAATCAAGGTTTGATTTAACTATTATGACCATCCCCCTTCTAAAATTTTTTTTTTAAATAAATATTTTTCAAGTGTCATGACTTTGAGAATGTCTAATGAATAGTAATTTACAAAATGCGTTAAAGTCTTCCCTCTGTTTTACGAGCAGACCAGTCAATTTAAATAATGCTATAAATAGCTGAAAATTGATCTGTGGTTTAATAATGTCATTGACAACTGAATTGGGAAAGAGACAACATCAGTAGTATGCAGTTACAAATGACGTAAGTATATTTCCAAACTTGGCATTTACAAATAAGGTACAGATAAATCAGTTATAAAACTTTGATAAACTTTTATTTAAAAATGTTCAGTTTGAACCTCTGCTTACGTCATAGATAACTGCGTACTACTAATGGTTGGCTTTTCCCCCAAATTTGTAAGAGAACGCAGTAATCAGTGAGGTAGCCACATTTTGACACTTGTTAATAAAATCAAGGTACAGATAACTCTCTAAAAAGTCAGGGTTTGATTTAACTATTATGACCAGAACCATCCCATTCTAAATTTATTATTAAAAAAATCAGTATTTTTTAAATGTCACATCTTGTAATTTACAAAATTTGTTAAAAACAAAACAAACTATTTCCTCTCTTTTATGAGCTGACAAGTCAATTTAAATAATGCTATAAATACGTCAAAATCAAGTTTGAAACTGGGTTTAAGTTATTGATAACAATATACTACTTTCGTTGTCCTTTTTGCTGATTCGTAATATTTAAAAATATTTTCCGTTTTTTATTTAATTATTTATTTTACGAGCGGACCAGTTAATTTAAGTAATGCTTCTCATTTTTGTGGCCTTGTGCCAAAACTAAGCTACTGAGGAATGAGTCCATCCTCATTGGGCATCCCATTCCTTTAGTCTTGTACGAGAACTAAGCTACCCTTTGTAAATAACTCTACCCATATAGTATGGTATCGTGCCAAAATTAACTTGCGGACAATTATGACAAAACTAAACTTAGACCAAATTAAGAGGTGGCCATTTTTTTTAATGACGGTTATTTAATATATACATTGATAGCCTCCCTCAACCGGGGTGACGCATACGAGAGAGGATGTTAAGAGGGGCTCAAGGAATGCGTATGGACTTTACGACGATTGTGGCCTTCGTCGCATTTCTCACACAAATTCCAGTGTCTTTTTCTCACACGAATTACAATGCCTTCCACATGCGTTTTTTTTTTCTTTCTTTTTAATCTGTCAGTTGGAATGTGTCAGCGCATTGAAACAAAATTATGGCTTTTTATTTTGGCGTACATGACTGTGCACAGATATAAACAACATTTGTTGAATTCAACCGGCAAAATTTGTTTGATATTTGATTGTATCTTTTTTTTCACTTGTTGACTAAGATCAAAATTGTGGATAGACTTTCAGAGCCTCATACGTTTTAGCCTGTATCTTTCAATTATTTTCGACTATCTCAGTTATCAACATTGGGACAGCAAAAGATGCCTTCCAAAAGCTGAGCAAAGTATTAAGAAACAGAAAAATATCATTAGAAACAAAGAAAAGAGTACTAAACTGTTACGCAGTATCAGTCGTCCTATATTGCAGTGAATGCTGGACAATCTCCTCACAGATGTAGAATTACCTTGAAGCAACAGAAACGTGGTTCTACAGAAAGATGCTGAAAATACCATGGACCGAACATGAGAGCAACGACGAAGTTCCAGAGACAGTGGCAGCAAAAAGGATGCTTATGCTTAACATCAGGAAGAGACAGCAGAGATTTCTTGGTCCCATAATAAGGAAAGAGTGGTTGGTAAATTTGATACACATAGGACAAATTGAAAGTAAGAGATCCACAGGAAAGCAAAACACAATCTTCCTGTCGAACTTGAACGAATGGATGGCAGAGGAGTTTGAGAAAGATGGCAGAAAGACAAAAGTTATTAAGAGCGACAAAGGACAGGAAATTGTGGAGAGCCATGATCGTCAATGTGCTGAAGAGAGACGGCACAAGGTGAAGAAGGTCTTGTCAATGTGGTAAACAATATTTTGTTAGCTACATTTTGGCGATTTTTTAATTTTTTTTTTAAATTTATTTATTTTTGTAATTTAAACACTCCAGTCATTGAAATCAATTGCGAAACAAAATTTACCCCCCACCCGTCGTAGCAGAAAAGCGCTCAATACTTAAGCAGCAGAGTAATATGAACGATCACAGGTCTTGTAACGCCCGAGGGTATGTCGGGGCACCACATGTACTGCAGCGGCAGTAGAACTGGTGTGCCTTGGACAAGTTTGAATTCTCACAGACTGGTTGCCAACCAAGGCTATAGGGCCCAGTTTGAGTTGGGAGAAAGGATAGATTCATACTTTTCCCAAGTGTATTTGTGCGGACCCAACTGGATGCGCGGTGGTGTAATGGACCGTCTCCGAATGAGATATCTGATAACCAAGTTCGAATTCCAGTCGAATTTGTTATATTCACATGCACACATACCCTTGGGAAAGGTATGAATTTTAAAATAAGATAAACAAAAAAGATAAATTGAGCATTTATTTTTTTATTTATTGTACTCTCTCTCTCTCTCTCTCGCTCGCACATAATGGACTCTCTCGTCGGTTTCGAGGTATGATGAACAAATCAAGGTAAACCGCCAGAAAACCCACACAAGTGATTTCATTAAAATGGTGAAGGCTTGTGCAGAACCATCCACACTTTTCGGATCTATTGATACATTTAGTCGGTGCAAATAAATGCCACAGACGAAGCAGACAATATGCCTCAGGCTTATATATATATATATATATATATATATATATATA
Source organism: Acanthosepion esculentum (assembly GCA_964036315.1). NCBI lineage: Eukaryota > Metazoa > Mollusca > Cephalopoda > Sepiida > Sepiidae > Acanthosepion > Acanthosepion esculentum. The sequence goes on along the minus strand of OZ038519.1, from coordinate 43,856,281 downwards.
TATATATATAAAATAAACAATTTATAGAAAGAATTAAATAGCAATGTTAATGTGATTAATGGCGAAATCACTTTGCTAACAAGACTTAATGAGACTGCCATGACTGGTTTCTCCTCATATGACAGGGTGCAGAGTCCTGTTACCAGACATGGGGTCTTCCAGAAGACGCTCTCTTGATCCAGGGCAGCACTACCTTCTCAAGGCACTTCATGTAGGTCTCCGTGTTGAGTCTGAGGTTCTGTGGAGAAATGAATGAAGATATAACCTTGCCAGCACTAGTGATCATTCCAAACACATTCGTAATCACCATTAGACTCGTACAACACTGCACTGTCCTAAGATTGATACTCCAAAACACTTAAATGTTCGTATTGGAGCCTCCAGCGCGAATGCCAAGCAGTACAGATTGCAGTTTCCAAAATTTTAACGGAGTGAATTGCGTCATGGTGCTCTTTTTCTCACAGACGGTACCCAACTGACCCTACTATACTGTGCAGCCGACAAAATGAAAAACAAACAATGCCCGAGCGCGAAATTCATAAGATAAAATGGTGACAATTTACCGATCGCAACCTGTATGATAAAATATAGTTTAAAGGTCTGCTATATTCATGGATTAAATTGCTCAATATCTTTGATAGAGCGTAAGTAGATATAAAAGTGGACATTGAAGTCAACACCCAGAAGCGACAGTCTGTTTCATGCAAAACGTAGTCATCAGGCCATTATATTTATTTTTGTACAAATGCAAAAAGTGTGGCACAAGGTTAAAAGTGGAGTGGGGAATGCTGGTCTTCATCTATCTTAAAAACTTAGCTATCCGCGATCACTGACCCAAATAAGCTATAAAATATTCCTTACACCAAAACACCACATTCTTACTTACCATTCTTCTTACAACCACCATAATACCTCAAAGACTCTATGAAATCCTAACTAGTCCCATATGTACAATTTGTCTATGGGGAGTGGAGAATAAAAATAACAACTTTTAAAAATGAAAACTCCGATGAATATTTACATATATATAATATGAATATTTATATATATATATATATATATACACACACACACACACACACACATATATATATATATATATACAAGAAACTAAACGAAATGGTGTTTAGTAATGACCCCCACCCCCTCACAATCCTTAATTGCGGTAGAAATATCAGTTAACTAGACGAAATTTATGCGGGACGTGGACAAATTAAAACCAGTCATTCGACCAACCATGCACAAAATTACACTCTCATTCAGACACAACAAATACGAAAAACACATACGAAAATCGAAAAATGTACCGTATCCACCAGGGAACTAACATTTCTGGTCACCTAGCGAGGGAGTGGACGGAGATTTAAACTAAAGAAAGTAGGGACAAAAATAAAAGGGGGGCCAATGAGCTGAGTTAGCGTAAACAAACTAAAAGCAAAACAAGCTGAAACTAATCTATTTTGGGCAGTGTTGCCAATATTTATTACAGGACTCCCAATATCCTGAGGCCTAACCGGTATTAAAATACCACTCTAACTCGGCTCCTTTGTCTCGACAAATACGCGCAAAACTCGCCCACCATTTGCCAAATTCTGATGAAGGTTTCTAGTCTCCATAGAATTCCTTCTGTCGCGTCGTCCATATCACGACTAGCATAACACCTAGCAAGCACAAGAACACATACTGCTTAGCCTTAGTTAACGACAGTACCACATTGCTACAAAGAGAACTGGCCTCAAGGACAAAGAATTCATACGAACCATGATGTCTTCAATAAACTTGGGCGACGACCTTGTAGTGGAAGAAGGCGTGAGCTAGGTCTCCACCGACTCACCGTAGGGGACGCAGTTGGGAGAATTTCCCAAGCTCGCTGAAGAAAGATTTTGCCTACCCAGAGAGCCCTTCGCATCACCAGCCAGGTGAGTGAAGCCTCATCATTAGTGAGGCATTTCAACCTAAGCGCCCAAGGCCATTTGGAGCGATCCTCCGGCCTCGTTAACCACTTGCTAATCTGACAATCTTGAACAGAGGAACTTGAGAGCTAAGCAGCATTAACGATAGAAGGAGCACTCACCTCAAGGTAAACGGTGGTCCTCCTCCACGCACGAGTGCACACTTCTTAGGGACGGGAAGTTCTTACCAGCGTCTTCAAGAAATCGGCATTCCGATCCGCTTGCGAACACATTCTATCCTAGAACGCAATGCGAAGTAGTGACTAATTTCAACGCTAGGCTTACCCACACCACCTTCAAAAGGGTCGAGGTAACAGATCTCCCGTTATACCTTGGGAGCTTTGCCTCCCCACAAGAAGGAAAAGACTCCAACTCATTGCATTAGTATAGCACACGGGAGTGGAAGTACAATCGGTAAAAGAGAATTGAGTAGACGTGCAGAACACACATTTCCGCTTTCCACCTTTAGGAAAGATTCCGCCGAAAAAACAGACGAACCGTGCCCTCGAACTTCTTCCGCATTTCCGACCAATTCATTTCAAACAAGAGTTCGGGACCGAACCAGACGTCGAATATCTTGACCGGCCCGTCCGTCCAGAGGAAAGGCCCGAGAAGATAAATTCCCTTACATGTGCACAACCGCAAGCCAACAAACATATCGCAGTTGATCTTTGTCTACTTCGCCAATCTCGTCTCTGCATGACACAAGAAGCGAAACGGCATCAGCATAGGTAGTCCCTGGCTGAGATGGTAGCATCAGGTAAGGAGATTCCGCGTAGGACCGCATTCGCTTTTAACTTGCGAAGGAAAGGCTCCAATGTAAAAACGTAAAGCAAAAGAGAAAGTTGACATCTTGACGAATGGAGAGAGACGACACAAAAGGCTCTGATCGTATCCCATTCACTTTCATCAGTACACCGGGAGACGCGTACAAAAGTCCTCTAAGTGCAAATGTAGGGCCCGAAACCGGCGGCCGAAAAGACAGCCTCCAGAAAATCATCGTCAACTTTTGGACTGACCTAAATTGATCAGTGTGGCTTTAGTGTCGACTTGCTCTATGTTCAAACATACCAAATGAAGGTTGTTCTGAATAGTCCTACCCTTCACAATACACGTTTGCTCAAAGCCAATCGGTACAAATCAAATACAGTTCGTAAGGAAGACCATCTAATTCTGGAGTTTTTGTCCCGGCCAACCAGAATTAGCGCTCCCCAGATCCCGGACTCTGTAACTGGACCCTAGCACCCAGCTGCTTCTGCCACCTCGAGGCGGGCAAATTCGGCCAAATAGACTTCAAACTGAGCAGGGCTTAGAACGGAATCCCTGGTGAACAGATCCTAAAAGTAGTCACGAAAAGCATTATATATGCGCACGTTTGTAGTCACTGTCCGCTTATCCGGCAATGTGACGCCAGCAATATGCTTATTAGATTCGCATCTAATTTCGTCTGCACGCAGTTCAGCGGCCATATTCGTTGCCTCAGAAGACATTCCTTTTAACCTAGCCCTAACTTCAAGAGTTTGATCAGCAAGGAAGCTACCTCCGTACTAGCTAAGGCTACTTCCTCACCATCACAGGATTTGATCGTCCGATCAACGTTTGTTTCACATACCGTTTGTGCTTCTGACATAATTAGATTGAGTCGGCGATTATAAAGACTAGCAAACGACCTAAATTTAGATTTCAATAAATCCTACCACTTATATCCGACCACAGCCCCCATCAATTCCCGTTGTAACATTCTTAGCAGTCCTGGAAATCTCGCTCACCAAAAAAATGATGCGTTCAATTTACAATAACCAGCCGTCCTAACCTTAGGCTTATCTAAGTTTAAGCGAACCCGGACTAGCCTATGATCCGAGTAAACTATCGAATTAAAACTTGAACACGCTAATGGTCCTACATCGACTCTCTTAACTAAGACTCGGTCGTGCAGCTAGAACGCACCACCGACGCCGAGCCGCCCCTTTGCTTCCAAGTCCACACTACCTCTCGGGAGTGCTCATTGCAAATACTATCGAATTTTATGGTAAATCGCGAAACAGCTTCAAATCTGGTTTGTTAGTACCTGATCATTCACAAACACACACACACACACACACACACATATATATATATATATATATATATATATATATATGACATTTTTTTATGTTTGTACGTTCTTTTTATAGATCCAAATATTTAAGTAAATGCTCTGTTTATAATAAACAGTATTAACAACATTTACTGGCCATTTACTGACATTGAATGTCCGAGAAATTGTCATAGAAAGTATACCTCCTCCGACAGGAATCGAACCTGTATCCTATACGGAACCGTCATATAGCCTGACGTGCCTTAACCGATTGAGCCACAGAGGAGCGTTCGGTTAGCAAGTACGATTTTACTGTTTTTAAACACAATTCTCCATGATTTTCTCTCATACATTCATATCTGCTCAATACGTATCCAAATATGAACAAATGATTTCATACAATTATTTTTAAGACATGTCTTAAAAATAATTGTCGGATTTTGTCCATTTCATAATATATGACGTCATTGTGTGTGCATGTGTGTATGCAGGCGTACATAGCGGTATTATTAACACGTTGATGATAATTAAATTTAACTCTATGCAACTTCTTAAGTCATTTTTTGAGGTTTGAAGTGGTTACAAGCTGACATTTTCTCTCCGCAAGGCGTTTTTTTTTTTCTTGAAAACATTTTCAAATATTTGGCGTCGAAGTCGGTGCTCTATATAGCGGACTTAGACACGAATTTTAATGTATAACGGACGTAGTCACAAAGATTCATAAATAACATATTTTTAAAAAAAATCTTCCTCAAAAATGCGTTCACGTTAATTGAATTCAATATTTTATGCACAGCACTCATCAACCGTTGCACATGAGATTTTATAGCTCACATTTCAGTTCGAAATATTCTCATAGCGTATCGCTGCGTCTACCGGCGCGGAATTCCTTGCTGGTGTATTTGGTTCAAATTCCAGCCGATGTCGTTGCGTTCGCTTTTTGCACAAATGAACTTGGGGAAAAGGACGAATCCATATCTTCTCAGCCCGCTTCCAGCTAGGGGTTAAATAGCAGGGTAGACTGGACCCAATAGCTTTGATTGGGCACCACTCTTGGAGGAGGACTGCTCTGAATTCAAAACCAATTGGGCGTGCTGCTTGCAAATTTGCCCCATGAACACCTACTTGATACAACCGAGTCTACAGAGTTGACGCAGCGTAAGTGCCGGGTTTACATATGGGCTGGAGCCCAAGGGCCTTCTCGTCTTTAGGCTCCTGGTTAAACTAAAAATAATAAAGATACAAGAACAAGAGATTTGTTGTTTTTTTTTTCAGATTTAATGGGGCTCCTTTGAACTAATTTGAAACAATTTAGTGTATTCGGGCTCCTTTGATAGCGAATTTGAATCCTAGGTCCTTCATTCCAGGTACATTTCTGTAGGACGTAAGGTTCGGATAAAGAAATATCCTGAAGTTCCAAAATCATTAAAGCTTCATATAAAAATCTCTCCTTTTTTTTTTTTTTTTTTTTTTTATAAATACGCGCATGGTGAATATACGTGATGAAGGGGGTACCCCCAAATTCTGTTAGCCCAGGGGGCTCTTAAGGTTAAAATCCGGCCCTGTGTAACATATTTATAATTTCAACTCATTCGTGGATATCACGATGAATTTCGACTATTTAAAAGGATGTTGGAAGATTGAACCGTAACGTCAGTTATGTACCATGCGTGATACACGCTTAGGAGATCATGTATCTCTCGATATATGACTGACGGGGCAGATTTTTTTCCCGCAGTAGGTTGCCGTTTCTTTCTGCGGTAGACCAGTTGCCATCCAAGACTATAGAACCCGGTATGTCCTGATATTTACCCATAGCTGGGGTGGGGAGAAGAGGATTCATGCTTTTCCCAAGGATATTAGCACGTAAGTGAATGTAATGGATTAGACTGGAATTCGAACTCGGCTGTCCGATTCCTCAATCCGAGCCACTATCCATTATTCCACCGTAATGTATTTGTGTATAATACGCCCCTAGTGTTTCTGAAGCTAGAAACAGGGAATAAATTACATACTTGAGTATAATACGAGCCTGTAATACAGCCATCCTATGTATTTTTTTAAAAGTTTTACCATATTACACATTACAACCTCAATGTTGTACATATATTTCATTAAAATATTCAATTTTTCACGATATTAACGAATAGAAATGAACCGGATGTTCGCCATTTTGTTTTTCTTCTAATTTTCGTTACAAAACTTACTTTCGAAATTTCAAAGGTGCTAATTAGATATCTCCGGTAACATAAGATGTTAAGTTGGCAGAATTTTTTTTTTATCAATGTTATTTTATTTTTAAACGAATAATTCTATTTTGATTTAATTTTTTTTTTTTTTTTGATGTGGACCCTCACCAAACAAAAAAATTAATCAGAGGAAATCATGCAATAGCCGAGCAGGAAAAAAAAAGAATCTTTTTACTCCTATTATCTTCCCTTTTTACTTTTTCCATTGTCTTATATATGTCGAATTTAGTTTCAACAACACCATGTTTCAACAGATTGACGGGGTTGCTATGGGTTCTCCTTTGGGTCCATCTCTAGCCAACATTTTTGTGGGCTTTCACGAAGAAAGAATACGGAAGACTGTACTTTGTCCTCAACTATATTGTCGGTATGTTGATGATACTTTTTGTTTATTCAACAACGATGTTGAGGCCAATCAGTTTCTTTCTTTTCTAAATGGTATCCATCCAGCACTAAGGTTCACCGTTGAGAAGGAATCCAATTATCAATTGGCCTTCTTGGATGTATTAGTACATCGAACATCAACAAGTTTTCTTACTTCTATTTACAGGAAACAAACTTTCGCGGGATTGTACACGCGTTGGGACTCCTTTTGCCCAACAAAACGTAAGATAAACATTATCAGAACCCTCCTTCATAGGGCACTAAAAATCTGCTCTTGGTCGATGAGATCAATTTTGTCAAGGATACCCTATGTGGTTTAGGTTATCCACCTAACACTGTTCATTCGGTCATCCGTAACAAAATTGAGGAGTTCAGAAGTGCCAAACACTGTGTTGTTAAAAAGTGCCCGGTTTATCTAAGATTGCCTTGGATTGGAACCAAATGTGAAAGTATGGTTAGACAAATTTCATCAAGGGTTCGTCGCTGTTTTTTCTCTGCTGAGGTCCGGATAGTTTTTCAAACCCATGGTTCGTCCAGTGTGTAAAGACGTCCTCCCTCATCAAATTAATTCTATAATTTATAAATATGGTTGTAGTTGCGGGGCTGACTACATAGGAAGGACGACACAACGCCTGGACATGAGAATTAAACAGCACGTTCCTACCAAAATCAGGAACCACACTTTGCCGTTGAATGGACTCGTCCCAAACATCTACGGGTCCGCCATATGTGAGCACCTATTAAAGAGCAGATTTTGTGCAGATAATTTTAGTGTTGATCGGCTCATCGTGTTGTCCCGGTCACACTCGTTATTTCACCTTAAGCTGCTGGAAACACTTTACATCGGGTCCCGCAAGCCTTCCTAGTGCAAACAACGTGAGTGTTTGTTGGGGCTCACTGTCATTTGCGTCTAGCTCCTTTTGCTCATAATTTTTTCTCCCCCCCTCCTCCTCCCCATTTCCTTTTCATTGTACATTTTCTGTGTTTTTTTAATTTAAATTAAATCTCCCGTTGTAAGCCTGATGAGCGGGAGCGAAACCGGTTGCTTCGCCCGTTTTTAATATGCCTAGTAATATCAAGCTTCATACGTTTATTGCTGTGATATATATATATTTTCCTACCATGAAAGGAATGCTTCGCATATGATTAACTGTTGAAAAATATTACGTAGGAGTTTTAACAAAAAATTACCATAAATATTTCCGCGAAAAAAAGTACTGAGAGGCAATAAAATATTTGAAGTTGCACGTGTGATTGCAGGTTCATCGTTGTCGTGTGGGTCGATTACACAACTACAATATAATCTTCGCTACATGCAGGCTTTCTTCTCCATACTACTTTTATCTGTCGTGTCCTTTCAAAACGATGACGATCATGGCTCTTTTGGATTTGTTACTCGCTGCTTCGTTCTCTTGCCTTCAACCTGTACTTTGAGTGTTAAATTCTCCAAACCCTCTTTCTTTATTGCGTCCCAGAAACATCACATATCTCTTTCTTTATTTAATTACCTTATTTTCTTGTGTATAATACGACTTGAGTGTTTCTGAAGCTAAAAACAGCAATAAATTACATCCTAGAGTATAGTATGACCCCAGATTTCTGATGCTAAAAGCAGGGAATAAATTACATCCTTCAGTATAATGCGACCCCGAAGTAGAGACATCTCGATGTAATTTTTTTTTTTTTTTTTTTTTTAAGTTTTACCATGTTATCCATTAAAATTTCAATGTCGTACATATATTTCATTAAATTCAATTTTTCACGATATTAACGAATAAAATGGGTGTTTAGGCATTTTGCGTTTCTTCTAATTTTCATTTCAAAACTTATTTTCGAAATTTCAAAGGTGCTAATTAAACATGTCCGGTAATAGATTATACGATGTTAATTAATTGGGCAGAATTTTCTGATTGATTTGACTTTGTTATATTTCTATATATTGATAAACTATAAAAATAAAAAAAAATATTGTCTTTTTATTAAGAATGAAGAGAAAACTTTATAAAAAAACAATTAAGTCAAGATATAAACAAACTTTATCTTGTGAGTGAAACTGATATTTGCAATCTTGCTGTTTCAAATACGACGTTTTTTTAAGCTGAGTAAAAATTTCTGAAAACGTGTACTTGTGTACAATACGCTCCCCCTTTTTTGTTGCCTTTAATTTTCGTTCAAGATTTCTAGTATTATGCACAAGAAATTCGATAAAGGGCTCCTTTTGCCGTGCTTCTCTCTTAACAAGTCAGATCAAACCAAAAGTGGAGAATTTCTGCTTTATCTGAGAATTGCCGCTATATCTTACCAGTCTTGACAGAGTTCCAAAACCGTTTACTCGTTCTTTTTAGAAGTGCGAGGTGACTTATTTTCCGCACCTGAGCCTCATTCCTACAGACACAACTTTGCAAGCCTGTCGCTGCTATCTCCGTGGCAAATATTCAGATGAGCTCCACTCGTTAGTTCCGTCAGTTCAGACCTTCACAGCTAGGAGTCGCGCCATCTTACGTTCGCGGAGTCATATCACCTAGCAACCGTTCTTCCATATTCCAAATGTAAGGAGGAAGATTCACTCGGACGGCTTTTCTCCGAAAACTGCTACATGTATTAGATTATTAGATGAATCCGTTCGGTTTTTATAATTTATTATATAATTACTTAATCTTTATTAACAGGTTTGATGAATCACTCAGTGTATTCCCCGACATTGTTTACGACCTCGTGCCAATGATCCACTACCTGCTCAATGCCTCGACAACAGAAATCACGCGAGACATTTATGAAATCACGTTTTAAGCTCCACATTTTTGTTGAACCAAACACACTTTAAATTGTTAGAAAGTTGCCAAGAAAGGTGGTAATTTGAAGGGATTATATGACGAGAATATAGTGTGTGTTGTAGAACTTCCTAACCGAGCTTTTGAATGGTATCTTTAGTCATGTTAGCGACCTGGATGTGAGCCCGTCCTGGGTAAGACGATAAACTACATCCAACAGCAAGGCCTCTGATCAGGAGGTTTTGTAGCGTGGAATCCCCTCTTAATTGCTGGTGTTCCCAGGTCCACCATGACCCGGGGTGGTAGCACCTGTTAGTGTTCAGCTATGTGCAAATAGTCAACACCAAACTGTGGTCAAAATACTATGAAAGTGTAAAAATAGGTTTCAATACCAGCAATATATTTTTGTAAAAGTTATAACCAGCAATAAATTTTTGAAGAAAAAATGATTACTAGCAATACATTTAAAAAAAAATAAATTACCATCAATACATTTTTGGAAAATCTTGTCGGCATTAAATAACCCATTGAGTTTGATATGCCGTAAAACAAAACAAACCAAACTGGATGTGAGCAGTGTCATGTTGAATAATCACACTGTAATGCTGTACCGATCTTTTCAGGTGAATTACCTCGTCTTTCGTTCAGAATACATCTTAACATTGACCATTTGGTTGTTTGGAATCATTTCAACTCCGTACCTAGCACAAATGCCTCGAGCAGGTTTGTTTAAAAGCAAAGAGGTGTCGAAAATGTTCATTATAATCTACTTGGTATTCTATCTCAGAGGTGTATAATTTGAAATAACATTTTGATAAAGATAGACAACAGTTTCACAGAATGATCAGTGTTACTACGAAGCAAAAAAAAAAACGCGAAAAATATACTTCGAGATCATTCCCAGAACATCAGAAGAAAAAAAACGAACGGATATATGTAACAACCTAATAGAGAAAAAATAACGAACGGATATATGTAACAACCTAATAGAGAAAAAATAACGAACGGATATATGTAACAACCTAATAGAGAAAAAATAACGAACGGATATATGTAACAACCTAATAGAGAAAAAATAACGAACGGATATATGTAACAACCTAATAGAGAAAAAATAACGAACGGATATATGTAACAACCTAAAGAGAAAAAATAACGAACGGATATATGTAACAACCTAATAGAGAAAAAATAACGAACGGATATATGTAACAACCTAAAGAGAAAAAATAACGAACGGATATATGTAACAACCTAATAGAGAAAAAATAACGAACGGATATATGTAACAACCTAAAGAGAAAAAATAACGAACGGATATATGTAACAACCTAATAGAGAAAAAATAACGAACGGATATATGTAACAACCTAATAGAGAAAAAATAACGAACGGATATATGTAACAACCTAAAGAGAAAAAATAACGAACGGATATATGTAACAACCTAATAGAGAAAAAATAACGAACGGATATATGTAACAACCTAAAGAGAAAAAATAACGAACGGATATATGTAACAACCTAATAGAGAAAAAATAACGAACGGATATATGTAACAACCTAAAGAGAAAAAATAACGAACGGATATATGTAACAACCTAATAGAGAAAAAATAACGAACGGATATATGTAACAGCCTAATAGAGAAAAAATAACTAACAAATATACGTAACAACCTAATAGAGAAAAAAAAGGAACGGCTATATGTAACAACCTAATAGAGCACATTCCTGCGTTGATGCTTTTCTGAATTGTACAATCCTAAATAATTTCAAGTGTCAATCTTTATCTTCTTACCCTCACACTATTCATTTTCCTTTGCCTCCTTTTATATTAATATCACACATCTCATTCAGTGACAAAACTGTTTGTCTCGTCTGAATCTTTATAAAGATAACACATGGCAGAAGGGGCCATGTACTTTCGGATGTGGTAAAAGGAGTCGGCCATTTTGTATTTGTTAATTCCTCAAACTTTTTATTTAATTCGCAGGTATATTCTGGTCTTCATTTCTGTACCAGCTATATCTGAGAAGAATTTGCTTTTCTGTAAGTTGACTTCATTGCCTAGATCAGACGGTGCAAGAATGAGAAAAGAGGAGGTTTGTCTGAAAACAGATTTGATAATGTCGGAATGTTTTCTAGCGCATAACAGCGGGTATTACAGATACCTCTTTACCTAATAGGTATCTTTTCCCCGATGCGGCTTTCGGCCATATTACGTTGAAACGTCTATTCTACTAATATCACTGAAGTTAAGCAACGTCGAGCTTTGTATGTATTTCGATGAGTGACCGTTCGGGAATACCAGGAGCTCTAAACTTCGGCGCGCCGTTGGTGTAATGGATAAAGGCTGGGAATTGGAAGTAGGAGAGTCAAGTTCCAATTCCAGTCACGTTCGTTATATTCACTTACGCGCAAATACCTTTACGGAAAATTATGAATCCACCTCTTCTCCCCAGCTATGGGTTAATTAGTAGGAGTATCAGTAAATCAAAAAAACTTACAATCTAAAACTATTTTCTTGCTTAAAATAACCTGTAAAAGGTCGGTAAGCTGTAATAAAACAAATCATTTATTTTCCCCGATGCTATATATTGGCGTATCGTTCTTTCGCTTTTATTAAATCCTAATACAAATCTAGACTGCAATGTTATTGGTTCTGACCTGGCTAATTTTCCCACCGCCATAACGTAGCTTCCTTGTTTTTTCTTATAAGTATTTTCATGGTAATTGTTCTGACGAACTTTCCTTTGTTAACGAAACTATGAATTTAAGCGCAGTACTAGATTGGCTGGTAGGTCTCATCCTTTTAGAGTTGAACTTTCTAGAGGTAACCGTAAGTTCTATGCTGATAATTTCTTTTTTCACACTTCTCGCTTGTGGAAGTTTCTTCCGGCTTCTTGCTTTCCAGTCAATTTTGATCTTCAAAAATTTAAATGCAATGTCATTCTTTTTCTTCTGTTTTATTGTTCTTTCTCTTTAATGCTTTTCTTATATTCTCTCACGCTCAGTAACTTCTTTCGTCTTAGTGGCTTTATTGCCTTACTTGTGAAATTATTTTTAAAAATCTTCATGTCATGATCATTTAACGCTTCTTCGATTTGTTTCGTCGAGTAATGAAATTATTTGTATTTTAAACTGCTATCTTCTGTGTTACATATATATAAAAAACATACGTATAAACTATAATTTGGGAAACTGAAAATGTCACTGACATATATTGGAAAATTTCCAAGTTTTCTTTTGAAATCAAGAAAGTATGAACTGGAAGTAAAATGGTCACAAGATATGAAAAAAAGAAGGCGTTAGTTTAACCCACATTTTCCTGGCGTCAGTTGAAGCAAACACCTCCCCGTTCCATGTATCTATATGATTCTATTATAATTATGCTTGTCCCTCCGTTTGTTAGTACGCATTACCATTACACCCTGCCAATACCTCATATATAATGGACTATTCCGTTTTGATGCCGTGGAAAGAGGGTAAAAAGCATAATTTAGATTCAGTGAGAAAATGAATGAAAGAAAAGGAAAATAGAAGTGTTTAGAAGCTGTTTCGGTTAAATGGAAAAAGTTGTCAATTTTAAATGTTTTCATTTGTACCCACTTCTTAAAATATCAACCAGCACACATACTTATGATTCTTATTGTAATATTTTGTTAAAGTTGATAGGCTCAAATATTTAACGATGCGATTGGGGAGTTTCTAAGGATATTTTATTGTCGCTGAACTCGCCATGAGCTAACTCAATAATTAACTTAAGAATTAAGATTCATCAGAATATTAAAATAGGAAAACCGTGAAATTTTCATGGGTTAAAACTAGTCCTATTATAATTGTGGTTGTCCATCCCTTCGCTAGTTCGCACGACCGGTACACCCTGCCAATACCTCATAAATAATTGACTATTCTGTTTTGATTGCGTAGGAAGAGGAGAAAAGACAACTTGGTTTCAGTGATAAAAAGGAGGAAGTGGAGAGCGAATCAGATTAAGCGGATGAGAACAGATACTACACTTTCATCTAAACCAAATGCCGAGAAGCGATTGTATTTTCTTGCGCCACACGCTGGTAGGATGTGACGCAAGCTCAGTTTTATGTGGGGAATGCTTACACCAGCGCCAGGTCCTCAAATAGCCCAGCCTCCGGTTGGCTGGCATCGGTATTACTACTTTCCAACTGAGCCCTTTATTTAATCTTCAGGTGTAGATAGATCCCGTTACGATGACCTTGTCTACGGATATCTTGTTTAGTTTTTATTTATTATTTACTCTATTTTTTTTATTATGTTCACGCTGTACAAGACCCAAGAGCCACTCGAGGTTGAGGGTTACAAAGTTTATAGGGATATGTGGTGAAGATAACTGTTAACCCTAGACATGAACAGGTTAAGATTGTAGTGATCAGTGAAGCATCCTGGGAGTCGGTTCCGCAAAGCATCAGTTTGTGAGAAGAAGCTGCAATGGAATACGAAGGTAATGAGGGTGGTTCGCTACAGTGTGTATGGCATAAAAGGTCAGCCATGAAGGTTAGAAATGGTGGGATTAAGGAATCTAGTTAACGATAGAGCAGTGAGAGGCTTCCGACCATTCGTCTGTTTGAAAGGCGTTGTAAGGTGGAAAATAATTCCTCAATCACAAGGACGCGGAAACGCTTTTGGACTCTCTCAAGACTGGAAAGTGAAAACTAGGCAGCCCCTGCTAATATATGGCAGCCATACTCCATTTTTGGACCAATCTGGCTCTTGTAAACGTAGAGGATAGCAGAAGGAGTCAGGTACTTACTGGAGCAGTACAGAAAACTAACTTGTGATTGATCGTATATACGAGTTCCACGAGGTCTGGGATGAGTCCCCACAGGCTCTCAAGCCAAGGGGCTACCCTGGGGAAAATAACCTTTCATCGTTATATGTCCCTAGTTTGGTTAAAAGACATTATTTACTTTCTGACAATTGTTCTTATCTTTGTTGTTTTTATTACAACGTTTTAGTTGTACCATTCGACCTTCTTCAGGTGCTAGTCGATCCGGGTTACGTTCAAGGAATTTCCATCTAAGCCCTTTATTTAATCTACAGGGTTGTATAGTTCTTATTTATTAGTTGCTGTATGCAGTTCATTTATTAATCACTGTAGACTAAATGAAGAAACTTTCTTAAATGTTACACGGATCGACAAGCATCTGACGAACGCCAAGGAGTCGAAACGTTGTGACAATTCCAACAAAGATGAGGCCAATAATCCGAATATAAATAATGAAATTTGAAAATTTCGTAAAATGTTATTCCTGAGATTAAAGAGCTCCGATAGATTTAACCATTCCAATTTTTGTTCGCGTCCACTATGCCATGTTGCAATGGCACATTGGTAAACGCGATAGCAATTGATCGAATGGTCGTGGTTTCGAGGCCCGATGAAGGATTAGATGTAACGGCCGGTGAAACTGGAAACGACGTCGCGAAGCTGAGCAAAGAAAAGCGATTTGATACGCGCAGCACTGGATGTCTTTACCTCGACACAGGCATACATTTGGTTAACTCCCGAATTGGCCAGCTGAATGTATCAAAGATATTGTTTCCCAGAGACACTCCCAAAACCCGGCCAATCTCTTTCAACTTCCATAACTGTAGTTTTCTTGAACTAAGCCGTCTTCATTATCACTGCTTCACGCCAACACAGCATCGATTACTCTCTCTCTCACCTTCTTTCTCTCTCTCTCCTTATCACTCACACACCCAGGCTGTTCTCTCTCTCCCATCAAGTCTGTTTCGATCTGTCTGTCAATCTCTTTCTCTTTCTATCTCTCTCTGTTTGTTCCTGTCTGTTTCTCTCCCCTAGATTGTTGCTATTTCTCCCAGTCTGTTCCCGTCTGTCTGTCTCTTTCCCAGTCTGTACCCGTCTGTCTCTCTGTACCCGTCTGTCTCGCAGAGAGAGAGACGGGTACAGACTGGCAAAGAGTTGCCAGTCTGTACCCGTCTCTCTCTCTTTTTGCCAGTCTGTACCCGTCTCTCTCTCTTTTTGCCAGTCTGTACCCGTCTCTCTCTCTCTTTGCCAGTCTGTACCCGTCTCTCTCTCTCTTTGCCAGTCTGTACCCGTCTCTCTCTCTCTTTGCCAGTCTGTACCCGTCTCTCTCTCTCTCTTTGCCAGTCTGTACCCGTCTCTCTCTCTCTTTGCCAGTCTGTACCCGTCTCTCTCTCTCTTTGCCAGTCTGTACCCGTCTTTCTGTTTGCCAGTCTGTACCCGTCTTTCTGTTTGCCAGTCTGTACCCGTCTTTCTGTTTGCCAGTCTGTACCCGTCTTTCTGTTTGCCAGTCTGTACCCGTCTTTCTGTTTGCCAGTCTGTACCCGTCTTTCTGTTTGCCAGTCTGTACCCGTCTTTCTGTTTGCCAGTCTGTACCCGTCTTTCTGTTTGCCAGTCTGTACCCGTCTTTCTGTTTGCCAGTCTGTACCCGTCTTTCTGTTTGCCAGTCTGTACCCGTCTGTTTCCCAGTCGGTCTGTTCCCGTCTCTGTCTCTGTCTCTCTCTACCTCCTTCCCTCCCTCCCAGTCTGTCTCATAATCTGTATCTTTTCTCTTTGTCTTCCTTCCTTCGCTTCTTCCGTTCTTTTTCTTGGTTATTTTGTTTTTATCCCCTTTCCTTCATTTTCTTTTAATCCCTCCCCCCCCCCCGTTTTTCATGAACTTATCAGCTTCTTTCGGCTCTCCTTACTTCTTGGTATTCTCTTTTCTTCTTCAAACTATTCTGCTTTTCTTTTCTCTCTCTCTCTCTCTCTCTCTCTCCTTTCATTCTTTATCTCTTTTCTTTTCCCTTTCTCTCGATATGTTATTCTCTCTTTTTTCTTTTTTACTGTGGATTTGAATATCTCCTCTTTATCTCTCTCCCATTGTTCCATATTTGCCTAAATACTACTACTTCCCCTTCTCCCTCATTCTCATAACTTCTTTTTTCTCTCCTCCTGTCCCCTCTCTACCCATTTCTTAATGTTTTCTTCTTTCTTTTTATCTCCCTCTTTCATTTCTCCCTTTCTTTTTTCGCTTTCATGATAACGTGACGTCGCTTTCCCTCCACACCAACAAATTTAACCACCTGCTCCTCAACTATTGGCCAATAGGGACACACCCACTTTGGTTCAAAGTAATGGCGTCCTGTCGGCCTTTTGAAAAACGTTGTCACCGACTAAGTGATGTTTGTTGATCAAGTAACTCAACGCCGATGGGTGGGACCACCCTTTTATCCCTTCATTTAATCTTTCAGCAGATTCTTACCCAACTATTTAATCATCGTCTGACACGGATTTTCCGTTCAGTGGGTGAACCGGTAATATTCTGCGTCTTCCCAATGTCTTTTTTATGTGCCATGTCGCTTTAGAACGTGTGCAATCATGACCCTCCACAACTTCTTATCCTTTGTAGCAAATAAATGTTTTACCCATTACCCTCACTCTGTCCTTGTCCTGCCATCTATTGAAACTCGTTTCCATGATTCACTTGCGTTAAGTATGCCGTTAAACAAAATCAACCAAACAACCAACATGAAAGAACTCTTTCATGACATTAATCCATATAATGAACTTCCAAAATATAACTTCAACAAAACTACAACATAAAAGACACATCACTGCTTCTAGTAATAATGTCCACACAAACATGTATATGCACAAATGCTGAGTATAATCTACCATGTACTCAACTGTGAAAGCTGAATAACATATAACATGTTTTTATTTCAAAGGTCCCAAGAAAATTAAATTCAACATTAAATGACCCATAAGTTGTTGATATGCCGTTAAACAAAAACACAAATAGTGGTAATTCTAAAAGAATATTTTTATTGACAAACATTAAGATAGCTAGTTTAAGATTCTAGTTTATTTATTTTTTAAATGCAATAAGTTTACTTCAAGCTATATAAATGTAACTAAAATATATCACGAGTAAAAAAAATTTTCAAGACTGCTGCAGGATGAGTTAGAAGGTTGCTACGTGTAGAGGAGACACCATAATTTCATTAGTCTAGGGGCCACAAAAGGAGATAATTCGGCCCTGAACGTTCCCAATATGTAGCTCATATCTAAGGTTGCCTCTTTTGCTGGCAACAAAGCATTTTGTGTTCTTACAATTAATAATTTGTTCTTCTTGATTTCCTTGACTACAGTTTCAAAGTTACTTTTAAAGTTTTTCTCCGAGTCTGCTATCAACGCAGTTACCACGTATCTTTTAAGATTAAGATGACGTTCCCTTGATTTTAAACTCCCGCTTCCTTACAGTCATATCCAAACACGGAAAAGACTACGGAATGAAGTCCAGACAGAAAATCATGAGTGGTGTACTGAAATCGGTTGGCTATCAATACTGACAACTTTCTGGCAACTCTTGCAATCAAACCGACCCTAAATGTAATGTGTATTACATTTGATCTCGTCAGCACAGCTTAGAGTGGGCCATGTAGTCTAGGAAGCCAACGGCTTCTATCCGCGCCCTAGAGAGGTTACACCAGTCTTACCATCAAAGGACTGAATCGTAATCAAATAGGGCGCTACTTTTAGAATTGCCGCCTTGAATAAATTATATCCGGGGAGAAAACACATCATTGTTTTAGTCCTCTTTCTCTTTAAGCTAATATTCAGAAAAGAAACTTGGATAATTTTCCCATATATATGCACAACAGCATCTGTGTCGGCGTTAGTTAAGTATTTGTTAGGCTGCCCGGCTTTATAACCAAGGCCTATGTTCTCAGTACTGGGGAAAGCTTCGGATTTTCATCTCAAGACCTCAAAGGGTATATATATATTAAACCAATCCAGCCCTTCCCTTTATAAGCAAATGAAATGGCTTTTAAGTCTGAATGTTAACAGCCTTTAAGGATTGTATAGTTAGCACATCTTATTGCTTTAAACGTTATACTTCGTGTATACACGTATTTGAGTAGACATCCCTTTGTTTTAAACGGTGTACATTCGCGCCTACGAGTCTGTGGCTTCCGACAGCGTTCGATCCTGCATCCCTCTTAAAAGGAAAATCATTTTCTGGTTCGTAACAATAATAAGTAATATTGTCGAGAATCATGAAAGTTCTAGAGAAATCGGAAAGAGATAATTGACATTTCTAGGGTACGTTATGAGGAAAGAGGGCTTGGAAAACATAACTCTCAGGATATGTTGAAGGTAAAAGGGACAAAGGAAAGCAGTGCAAAACCTACGTAACGAACTTGTGTAAATGGTTGACAGAACAAGGATTAGGAGAGAGAGCAAAAAGACAAAAATTGCTAAGAGCTACAAGGGAGAGGGAATTGTGGAGAACTATGACCATCAACGTCCTGAATGGACACGGCACATAGACGAAGATGAATTATGAAATTGTGTAAATTGTTGGCAGAACGAGGATTAGGAGAGAGAGCAAAAAGACAAAAATTGCTAAGAGCTACAAGGGAGAGGGAATTGTGGAGAACTATGACCATCAACGTCCTGAATGGACACGGCACATAGACGAAGATGAATTATGCAATTGTGTAAATTGTTGGCAGAACGAGGATTAGGAGCGATGGCACATAAAAGATGAAATTATTTAACGAGACGCGTGTTGAAATCCTCAGAGTATTTAATATTGTTGAAGTTATCACTAACATTTTTGTCGAGATTTACAATCTACGTTTGGTTCAATTTTGCAGAATGATCTATGAAATTTGAAAATAGCTGATTCGTTTGGAAAATACTTTGACAAATACCCGACTTCACGGTTTAATAATTTCTTGAATTTTAATAAACATTTTTAAGAAAATTTTTTTTTTTTCTTTTTAACAGCGAAGAATAAATTCTTAGGATTACTTACTCTTGAACATGCAATATACAACTGGCTATGCGTAAATACAGTGTGATCCGGATATAAGAGACCTGGATATAAGAGAAAACCGGATATAAGAGAGATTTTCTCTGGTCCCAGATTAGAGCCTGTGTTAATAAAACAAAATAGACCAAACCCGGATATAAAAGAAACCCGGATATAAGAGATTTAGTCTCCGGTCCCGACAACTCTCTTATATCCGGGTTACACTGTATTTCTTTCTGAAACCAAATTCAAACATTTTGAAGCGTTTGTTCTTGTGATTATTTTTTATAGTTCTCGCAAATGCAAGGCGAACTGGAAACTAGATTCTTGTATATAAACACTTAAAGAAAAGATATACAAAAAAATATTGCATTTTTATTAAATAAGTATTTGTTATTTTAATCATATGATTGTTGTTGAAATAATATAATTTATATGTTAAATGATAAATCTTTTAATTTTTCCAAAAATATCAATGAAAACTTATTGTATTAGGCTACGCATTCTAGTAAAACCAAGTGTACGTTGTACCCCCTGACCTGTTTGCACTTCTCAAATTTGTTTTCGATCAGTCGATATATGGCTATTTTAGAGGGTGTGATGGATGGACTAACGGAAGTCAGAGAATTTTATATGTAGATTAGTAATAAGGGATAATGTTGGATTATAAATGAAATTCATTAACTCTTTAGAAAATGACTTTGTTTAGATTTCAGATACGTATATAGTGTGTGTATATATATATATATATATATAACATCCTGTCTTTGATGTTTCCTGCTTTATTTACTGTTTACTTTTTGTTATTCTGGCCTGATGTTTGATTTTAATATGTCCGTTTTTATTGCACTAATTAAATTTTGTACGTCGAATAAAATATTCTATTTTGGGTTATTTATCGACCTTCTTCTCCTCCTCCCCCCTTTTTTATTATTCTTTCTCTTCTCCTCCTTTTTCTTTTTTCTCTTCTACTTCTTTTTCCCCTTCTACTTCTTTTTTCTCTTCTACTTCTTTTTCCCCTTCTACTTCTTTTTTTTCTTCTACTTCTTTTTCCCCTTCTACTTTTTTTTTCTCTTCTACTTCTTTTTTCTCTTCTATTTCTCTTTTTCCTCTTCTTCTATATGATATATCCTTCAGGACATAGGCAATCATTACTCTACACAACTTCCTGACTCTTAGCAGTTTTTCCCCCCTTTGCTAAGGCCTCCGACCCCATCTCGTCAAGTAAAGTGCTTCTTGCCTTCAAGCATGCCTCGTGAGAGTTAAGTTTTCCAAACCCTCCTTCCTCACTATGTTTCCAAGGAATATCCGAGGTCACTTACTGTAATGTTATTGGTCCTGTACTGGCATGTCGACTTCAGTCCCTTTCCCACCGCAGTAATGTAGCTTCCATGTGCCTTTTCTATAAATATTTTCATGGTAATTGTTCTGATGAATTTTCCGCAAGACTATGAATTTAAGCGAAGTACTAGATTGGCTGCTAGGTCTCGTCATTTTATAGTTGAAACAGATGTAACCGTAAGTTCTATGCTGAGTTTCTTCTCTCGCACTTCTCACTTGTAGAACTCTCTTCCGGTCACTGAGTATGAGTGCGATAGAAACAGATATAGAGAGGAGGTGGGTGAGAAAATTCTTCCTTTTTTTTTACGGAGAGTTAAAAGAAGTAATCAGATTAAAAGACAGTGAACATTTGGTTAAATAGAGTTATGCTTTAACAAAACTAAACTCAAATTTTCATATGCGATCAATCACCTAATTTATTCTGCTAGACAAAACAATGAGTTTTAAAAACCTCTCGTGGGCCTAAAATCCCTGGTTTAAATGAATGGAATATATATATTTTGCCGAAATAAAGTTTTCACTACAATGGTTACCAGCCACTGTAGATTTCAAAACAACAATCCAACAATCTATTGAGTAGGGTGGCAATTTTGACTCCTGTAGCCCATCAGGATCTTAGGTGCGGCCTAACAGAGCCTATAGGCAGGTTTTGAATTCAGTTGTCCTTCTCAGAGACTGCTTGCCACCCAGAGGTATGAAAATGCCCAGCTATTTAATGAATACCTGCATGGTTTGGGGAGAAAAGACTTATCCTTGCCTTTACCAAGGGAATTTACATGAAAATGGACGCAACAAGCTAACCCGGAAATTGAACCTGGCCCCCTCACTCCACTTTCCGAGCCGATATCCGTTACACAAGGTGACTGTGAGTAGTAGTAAAAAAAAAAAAAAAGTAATAAGTGGTTTTATTCTAATATGTTCCACGGGGTGAAAAAAATCTAAAAATTAACAAGTGGTAGTGGAGGGGCGTTTATTTGGCATTTTAGAGTAGCTGAAGAAGCTCAGCCGGATGAAATGTCTCTTCTAAAACGGTATTTATTCGTTATCTCCTCACGAGGCGGTGTGTGGCACAAGGCCGTTTTTTATGTGAGGCGTTTCCAAGCCCGTAGGGTCGGGTAAAAATTCCCCGTAGACCCCGTATACACGGGGCTGGGTAGCTGTCAGCCTC
>OZ038519.1:43819516-43829516 GCA_964036315.1 Acanthosepion esculentum | reverse complement strand
GGATTTCAGTGTCGCGTTTTCCATCCTTTAAGTGTTTAAAGATTATTAATTCCACATTGTGAATTTTTACGATGTATTTAGGGTATGCGCTATCACTACTTTCGTTCCAATTCCAGATCATTATATCCGAGATGGGTACATAGGTTCTGAATTAGGCAGAAATGTTGGTAGTTATAAAAGACGAAGCTCTATATAAAAAGGTTTTTAAATTATTAAATTCTACTGTAGAAGGCCATGATAAAAAATAACTCCCAACTTTGTTTAACTACGCCTTTTGTAATTAGCTTTTGTATGGGCAAATGAAAATACCGGTCTCGTTTTTTAATAAAAAATGGCCGGCCACATGGTGATTAGCATCAATTAAAGGTTGAAAAACCACCGGTGGCATCAGTTTTAGGGTGTGCAGAATCTGCAGTTCTATTTATATAGCTGCCTATTGCGCGACAACGCCTTATACGCCTGGATGCTCAACACAGCAGAAATTATTTGTGCACCTTGCGTTTATACTGGTTTGTGTATATGCACGTCTTCATGCGTTTTATCGTAAAATGCAATCCTGTTTATCTTTAATAGCGCTCTTGTGTGTGTGTGTGTGTGTGTGTGTGTATATATATAATATATATATATATATATATATATTGTATTTGAACTACAATCTTTCTTTTATACAGATTTCATTGAAGGAACTGCGATTGAACTTTTTATTATATTTTTCTTGGGTGGGGAGAAGTGATTTTTTTCCATACAGTATAAAAAGTGTTCAAATGATCTGTGGATCCTACTGCTTTCAGAAAATCTGTTAGTCATTTATCAAAGAAGAAATTTGTGTTTTTTTGTCTAAATATGTAGATATTTTTATAGCAACATGAATGTTTTAGTTTCCAAACACGGTCAGCACGTTGTGGCCGTGTTCATAATTGATATTAACGATAGTTGGTTTCTATTTTTAACGTTTCCAATATGTATGTAAAAAAGTTTTTAATGTCAACTGTTTCCAATATATAAGTAATACTTTTTCAGATGAAGTCTATAAAATAACAATGTGAATAAACACAAAAGAAAAACTTATCTAACCCGACAGGTTTCGGCTTTTGAGTGACTTTATCAAGGCAAATGTAAAGATTTTATTTCTTGACAAGTATTTATATACAAAGGCAAAAATGTTAACTTTTTTTTTAAATATTTGGTATAGGACTACTCATGAATATTTATCAGGTTATCAGAAAAGTCAGGCAAGTTCACGGATGTGAGGTGCCAGAGTTCAATATCGAATAAATAAAAGTGAGTAGGAGGTATTTTTGTGAGAGAGAGAGTGTGTGTGTGTGTGTATATATATATATATAACTGGTATTTGAATTATATATAATGTAAACTGGTATTTGAATTATATATATATATATATATATATAATATGTGATGTCTTTGTAGACTACTATAATAATTTCCGGCTGAGAGCATGTTCAAGTACAGCATCATCAGAATGGCAGACTCTGGAAAAGGGTATCATCACAGGTTTCACAATGTCTGCTGTCCTATTTTCATTGAACATGCTTGTAAAAGCAGCCGAGCTGGAATGCCGAGGTCCTGTGTCTAGATCTGTGTCCGCCAAGCACCGATAAGAGCTTACATGGACGATTTAACCATGACAACGACATCACGGGAGGTAGGTGGCTCTTAAAGGGTCTCGAGGAAAATATGACTTGAGCCACAATGTATTTCAAGCCAGCAAAATCCAGGTCATTAGTATTGATAAAAGGCAAGGTCATGGAGAAAGTACGGTTTACAGTCGTAGGAGAAACAATTCCTACCCTGAGCGAAAAGCCTGTTAAGAGCTTGGGCCAGACTTTCAACAGCAGTCTGAAGGACACAGCCGCGATCCAGCAGACTATAAAAGATCTTGAGGAGTGGCTGACGAAGATTGACAAATCTGGATTGCCAGGACGTTTTCAGGCAGGGCTCTTCCAGCATGCAGTTTTGCCCCGGATCTTGCGGCCATTGCTTGTCTATGATGTTCCGATTACCACCGTGGAAACGTTAGAGAGAGCAATTAGTAATCGTTTGAGAAGGTGGCTGGGTTTGCCGAAATGCTTAAGTGGTGCGGCCCTCTATGGGAACAGCAACACATTGCGCCCCCCCCTTTAATAGCCTTGTGGAGGAATTCAAAATCACGAAAACGAGAGAACTGCTGCAGTATGCAGAGTCTAAGGATCCAAAAGTAGCAGCAGCAGGAATTCAGACAAGATCTGGCAGAAAATGAAGCGGCGAAGGAGAGTTGCGAGTGGCGGAGGAGAGACTTAGGCATAAAGCTATATTAGGGTCAATAGCTAAAGGCAAAGCGGGATTGGGGTTTTCCCCTGTCCGCAAATCAACATTGACAAAGGCAAAGAAAGACGCCAACTCATCCAAGAAGAAGTCCGTGCGGGCGTAGAAGAAATGCGTTACTGTAAAATGGTCGGTCTAAGTCAGCAGGGAGCCTGGACAAAATGGGAAAATGTAGAAAAGAAAAGAGTTACATGGTCAGATTGCTGGCGATCGGATTTTAGCGGGATTCAATTTCTTATAAAATCAGTATATGATGTCCTACCGAGCCCAACGAACCTGCATATATGGGGGAAGAGCGAGACACCCCCCCAAATGTCAACTATGTGCAAGGAAACGATCTTTACAACACATCCTCAGTAGTTGCCCAAAAGCTTTGGGTGATGGTCGGTACCGTTGGCGTCACGACCAAGCACTCAAAACAATTGCGAACGAGGTGACTAAAGCTATAAGGGCTAGTAAGCATCAACCAGGGAAGAAATTGAATCAGATTAACTTCGTAAAAGCTGGAGAGAAGATACAGAAACAGAGAGACAACGAGTCTGTTATCTTCCGCAGAAGATTGGCAGCTGATAGTGGACCTAGAAACCCAGCTGAAGTTCCCCAGACGAATAGCCGTAACATCGCTAAGACCGGATCTGATATTGCACTCCGACAACACAAAGCAGTGCATTATTTGGCAACTGTCTGTGTCATGGGAGGAATATATTACACTAGCTAATGAGAGAAAGAGGTCCAAATACAAAGAACTGTTCGAACAATGTCGGCAAAAGTCATGGAAGATATACTATGACCCCGTAGAATTTGGTTGCAGGGGCTTTGCTGGACAGTCCTTGTGCAGAGCCCTGGCCAAAATATGCATAGTGGGGACAGTTAGGGCGAGAGCACTGAAGGTCATTACCAACGCAGTTCTAACTGCGTCAAAATGGATTTGGCTTAAGAGATCAGAGCCATGGAAGAAATAGTGAGGACAGTAAGGGAAATCTCGGAATCATAATTAGGAGACGTATTATACGTTATAAGGGAATATTAAGACAATATATTAAGTTAGGCTAGTCGAACTGTTATGGATAGGTGTTGAAAATCGTTGGTATATCTGGGGAGGGATGGATAGGAGTTTTTATTTTTTTTGTTTTTTTTTTTACTTTGCTTTTCGGTTACTGATTGCCATTTTTTATTTTTTTTATTTTTGTTAGCGCTTACTCGCGGTTTTATTTCAATATGTAAGCCTAATTGCATATTTATTATGAATGGAATGGGGGAGACAGATTTAGTTTCGTAGTAATAATAGTCTGGAAATTTAGGGAGTTGATGCTAGTACTAATTGAGTAGATTTATTTTGAGAAATATGTATCAGATTGTAAATATGTGTATAGGTTACTTAATTGGGTAGATAGCATAATTATTTATTTATTTATTTATTGTTATTAGGCTATCGAATTATTTTAGTCGGTAAAAGACAAAACGTGTATACAAGGTTTGTTTTTTGGGGGGCGGGGGGTTACCTGATAGTTACAATAGTGAATTTCTTCTGAGAAAGTGCTGGTATAGGATAGTTTTGAGTTGGGTATGAGTGTTGGTTTAGTTAAAGAGTTATTATCGCTATGGGATTAGTATTTAAAAGGTAAAACATGGACTTAAACAATGCAATAAAGATACCAGCTCACCTCGGTATGGATTCTGGAAATAGTAAACCGGATATAGTAAAAAGACACCTTTATATAGAAGAGGAGTGTGAAAAGCCCAGTTTTCATTGGCTGATGCTGACTGACATATGTCAATAAGAACGGTCGAAGTCCGGCCGTGCTAGTTATTATGATCACTGTTTTTGAAATGCCGCGGTGCGTAGCACGACGCTTTCAAGGAGGCGGCCTGACTCGTCTAGAATTAGGTCGGGGTTGATGTTGGAGCCCATATGATGCAAAACCCGAAATCGGCGATGAGAACAGTGCATCACTGAAGAACACCCTTGATGCATTTAAAATGTATGATTTAACTATATAATGTAAACTGGTATTTATATATATATATATATATATATATATATACATATATATGTAAACTGGTATTTATATATAATGAAAATTGCTATTTAAATTATATATATATATATATATATATATTGTCATCCACAGACAGTTTCGCTGTATCACAGCTCATCAGTGTGCCTCTAGCTAGGATCGAAACCCAACTGAATTAGTGTCAGTCGGGGATTCTACCAACTAAGCCGTTGACGCACGGCAGGGATGAAGGAGAATTTAAGCGTATTTATTTTTAGATAAACACACAGTGACAGAGAGAACTCGATTCGATTTACCGAAGAGTCTTGCATTATGAGTCGTAATAGTCACTGTTTACAAACCCACACTTCCTCCCCAGAGAGCTCAACCGAAATAAATTTTTCAGATATATATATAAATTAGTATTTAAATTACTTTCGAATGGGATTGATTTCTTTGTTATACGAGTTGAATAACCTGAGGTTAGGGATTAAACCCTTTTGGTTTCATGCTTTTTTGTCTTTTTTAAGTATTTTTGGTCATGTAACTTGACTTGGGATAGTGTTAATTCTTTCAGGAAAGGAGATATTGGGAACAATCCTAGGTGCAGATTAACATTTTGATAAGATGCGATAATGTCAACCTCGAGAATTTTCATTCTAAGTTAGTTACTTTTTTAAGTGTAGTGTTTGCTCGGTCAAAGTTATGGCCAAATTTATTTCTATGTGTTACTAACGCATTTGATAATTTTTTGTGTAACTGGTCTCTTTTATGCACATAGGATTTTTTTAATTTCTGCAAGTTTGCCTAATTTAGTGTAAGGAACAGTTCTGGCAATTTATTTTGCATCTACCTGCTTTTGAATTATTATTGTTGTGGGTACTTTTGGTTGTGATCATATCAATGATAGTTTTTATAAAATCATGAATGTGGACGATTTTACTGATGTTAGAAAAAATAATCCTGATTGATTTAAATTTGGTTTTAAATACAGCAAACTATTTTGCTTATTAGGAATATTATATTTAATGGAATTAAACTTGCAATTAAAATAAGAGCTTCAAGAAAGATTTTCTTTTTAAAATGTATTTTAAACCTTAAGTATTGCCTTTTTGTTTTTCTTGAAGTAACACATATATATATATATATATATATATATATATATATATATATATATATATATATAAAATTTGTCACTTCGCTGACTGGTGTTACCTTCAGCATCCAGACTCTAGAGTTTCATAGACCGACTCTCCAACAATCACACCGTGTACTCGTCAGGAGATAAGGATAAATAACAAATAGGGAACATTTATAAATCTAACATTTTTCGCTTTTAATAAAGCTTCATGAAGTGAATGATATATCTAAAAAGAAAAAATTTATTTTTTGTTTCATTTTCATGTGTAAGGAAGACTTCAAGTGCATTTGACTCGTCTATACACACACACACACACACACACATATATATATATATATATATATATATATATATATATATATGTGTGTGTGTGTCGTCGGCATTATTTGTGTTTGGAGGTTGTCCACATGTTGATTTGGGGACATTTTTATGTCAACACAGGTATACGTTAGATTCTTTAGGAATAGGTTTAATAAAGGTTGGTAATGTAATATAGGGTTTATAGTCAGTAAAATTCTTAACTCCCTGGAAGTATCTTCGACATAAAGAATTATGTTCATATCACACACACACACACACACACACACACACACACACACATATATATATATATATATATATATATATATATATATATATATATAGTGGTGCTGAAAGATGCTAGGCCTTACCAATAAATGCGTCGAAAACAAGATGTTTGGGCCAAGCATATAATACAATATTGATATAGATTATTCGGAAAATAGGTTGATAGATACGTTTGAACATTTTTTAATAATTTCACCCCCAACAAGGCAATAAAGCAACTAAGACGCAATGGCTTACTGTGTGTTAGAGAGTATGTAAAAAAAATGTAAGAAAAAGTACTATTAAGGAAAGAGAATAATAAAAGAACAAGAATTAAGAAGACACACAATAACGATTGACATTACATTTAAATTCTTGGAGGTCGTCAAAGTTGACTAGGAAGCTAGAAGCCGGAAGAGAGTTCCACAAGCTAGAAATGCGATCAAATAAACTGTTATCATAGAACTTATGGTTACATCTTGCCATTTCAACTGTAAAATGATGAGACCTTAATGCCAACCTAGTACTGCGCTTAAACTCTTAGTCAAGGTATCATAAAGGAAAGTAATATTTATTTTGAATAAAAAAGGCCAAAAAGATGGATCGTGGAAGGCTCGTCTTCAAACTGCCTTACCTAAAACTTAGCTAGCCACGATTACGAACCTAAACATACCACAGTATTGCTTACACCAAAACAAAGCATTTTTTCAGCCACCATAATACCTCAGTGTCTCTATGTAGTCCTAACTAGTTCCCATGCGTACAATTTGTCTGCTGGGTGGATAAAAAAATAAAATTTAAAAATGTAAAATAACCCAATCCGTAATTGTGGCTGAAAAATCAGTTTACTGGACGAAATTAACGCGGGACGATGTACTATAGAGGAAAGTTCATGAGAACAATTACCATGAAAATATTTATAGAAAAGACACAGGGAAGCTAGATTACGGCGGTGGGAAAGTGACTGAAGCTTAGATGCCAGGTCAGCACCAATAACATTGCAAATTCTTCTTTGGATTTTATCAAGTATATCTAAATGTACAGTAGGGCATCAGACAAGATGTCGCAGCAGATAGATAATATGTAAAAGTTATTTTAAATGCAAAAAATAAACAAACATTTATAAATGAGCCATTTATTTTTATCTATTTATTTAGCAATTCGGTTCCTATGATATAAACTGTAATTATAATCACGTCAAACTGACCATGATTTTAAACATTTTAAACATTGTAATATAAATATCTTTGAAATTCTTAGCAAAAATTTAGACAAGACATCATCACCACTTATATAATCGTAAAGCAGATCCGAATGCAGAAGTCACACTAAAACTCTTTTCCACGGCGGGCTATCAACGACAGACCTCAGCAATTCTGGTACAGTCATGCTTGTCCATTGTTTGACATTGTCCAACCAGTTTTTGCGTTGATGTCCTCTCCTACGTCCACCTTCAACGGTGCCTTGCATGGTGGTATTGCATAGGCTGTCGTGCCTTGTAACGTGTCCAAAGCACGCCATTTTTCTCTGTTTGACAGTAGCGAGAAGAGGTTCCTGGTGGCCCACAAAACTTTAAACCTTTTATGCACAAACTGATTGTTTTTTTGTTCCCAATAGAAAATGCCAAGGAGTTTTCTCCTGCATTTGTTTTCAAACGCTTGGATCCTTCGCTATGTATCTCCCAAGAGTGTCCACGTTTCACATCCACATAGGAGAATCGAGACTACCAGCGATTTGTATATGTGTACTTTGTTTGAAAGTTGATTTTGCTCCTCCATATTCTTGTTAATTTCGCCATCGCTGCGGCGTCCTGGGTATGACGATAAACTACATCCACGTCCTGGGTAAAACGATAAACTACGTCCAACAGCAAGGCCTCTGATCAGGAGGTTTTGAGGAGTGTGGAGCCACCTCTTAATTGCTTGTGTTCCCAGGTCCACCCTGACCCGGGGTGGTAGCACCTGTTAGGGTCCCAGCTATGGGCAAATAGTTAACCCCGAAACTTAGGTAAAAAGCATTATAAAAATGCAAAATTAATTTTTGAAGAAAAAAAACTATTATCAGCAATACATGTGATTGTACTCAATAATATGGGTAACTGAAAAATGGTCCAAATTGTGTATACATACACACCTTTTTTACCAAACTATTGCTATGAATCTATTTCAAAAATTTTGTTGGCATTAAATGACCCACTGAGGTTTTGATAGGCCATAAAACAAAACAACCAACCAACCATCGCTGCGGCAATCTGTATGCGGATTTCCCAGTTGTACGTACCATCTTTAGACAAGATTGTTCCTAATTATTTAAAACTGGACACTTCCTCCAGTTTTAAACACTTAAACAAGACAAATATATCTAATAGCTGTAAAAAGTTAAAACACATTACGAGATTTTCAATTTACATAAAAAAACAACTTTTACGCACTTCCGTATCCAAAGCGGAAATGCTTGCACATATAATTCAAGTAAAAAGTGGCATTAATATTTAATTATATCACATTATATAAAATAATATCTAATACATTTAACCAAACAACTTGAAATAAATTAACGTCATAAATTAACAGCTTTTTTTTTTTTTAATACTTTCGGAAAATAAATTCAGATTTACAATCAAGTCTCACGATCCGATTGGATATGCACGTGCTATATAAAATTAAATGTGCACCTGCGCAGTGATGTATTGAATAGAGAGAGGCTCGGTGGGCCGAGTTCGAATTCAAGTAGAGTTATATGCAAATACCCTTAGGAAAAGGTATGAATCGCTCTCTTCTCTCCCTCCCAACTATGGGCGAATAACAGGACAGAGGGATTTTGTAAGTGTAGCTTAGTTATGGCACAAGGCCGAAAGATTGGAGCATCCAATAAGGATCGAACTCACTACTCAGTCGTAATTGATCTAGCGAGACAAGCTTGATAATTACATCATGTAATGTCCAAATGATTTCCTAAGCGTAGCTTAGATGTGGCACAAGGTCAAAAGTATTGTGCACCCAGTGCGGTTGGAACTCACTACTCAGTCGTAAATGTTCTAGTGGGACATGACGCTAACAATTACACTACGTAGCGATGTCCTACAATTAATAAATAAGGCCACATGTAAGGAACACCTAGTGAAAATCAAACTCACTACTCAGTCGTAGTTGATCTGATGGCATGCTTTCTAACCATTATACCACGTCGAAGTGCCCTAGACTGAACCCTATAACCTTAACTGATAACCAATCCGGAAGAATAACAACTCTGAATTCGAAAATCTGAGGAGGCTCGTTTGAAGACCTTGTAGCACACTTTATCCACCAGTTCTCTGTTCGGTTCTTCCGAAAAACTGTGGCCGGTTCTGCACAAAATTTCACCAAGATAATCAAATCATATTTCCGAATAATCTGACTGTTTCACACAACTGAGCTGCTGTACCCTCATACATCGAAAGCGACGGGAGAATCGAGTACATAGTTTGTATATATCGTATTTCCCGTATGTTAAAACGCTACAAGTAGTAAGACGCAACCTATAATTATGTAGGCACCTTTGAACATGAATGAACAGCGTATACCTGTCTTCTCGGCTTTAATGCCATTCTGTCCATTCGTAGAATGGTATCATCTGATGAATGGCTGTGCCCACAAGATTGGTGATGTCGTCTGCTTCGATGATTGTAATTGGCTTATCTGTTTGCAAATGACATCGGTGAGGCGCCAACGTTCTAAACAAACATGACGGATAATAGGTACTGGAAATTTACAGTACATTTGGAATTAACGGTAGGCCTGTTGAGCTAACTTTTTTTCAATAGTATACAAAGTGCGGTTATATATATATATATATATATATATATATATATATATATATATATATATATATATATATAGAGAGAGAGAGAGAGGCGACAGGCTGTTTCATGCTATATACAATCGTTAGGTCTGATGATTGTGTCTAGCATGAAACAGCCTGTCGCCTCTAAATG
>OZ038519.1:43753342-43809316 GCA_964036315.1 Acanthosepion esculentum | reverse complement strand
ATATATATATAAACACTAATACACACACACTATATATATAAACACTAATACACACACACACATATATATATATATATATATAAAACACTAATACACACACACATATATATAAAACACTAATAGACACACACACATATATATACAACACTAATACACACACACACAATATATATAAACACTAATACACACACACACATATATATATATAAAACAATACACACACACACACACATATATATATATACACTAATACACACACACACACATATATATAAACACTAATACACACACACACATATATAAACACTAATACACCACACACCATATATATAAACACTAATACACACACACACATATATATACAAACACTAATACACACACACACACATATATATATATAAACACTAATACACACACACATATATATACAAACACTAATACACACACACACACATATATATATACAAACACTAATACACACACACATATATATACAACACAAATACACACACACATATATATATACAAACACTACTAACACACACACACACACATATATATATATAAACACTAATACACACACACATATATATATACAAACGCTAATACACACACATATATACATATACACACGCTAATACACACACACACACATATATACATATAAAACCTAAACACACACATATATAAAAAACGCAATATAATATATATATATATAAACGCTAATACACACACACATATATATATAAACAAAACACACTACACACACATACATAAACATTATATATAAATTATATAAACACTAATACACACATATATATATATATATATATATATATAAACACTAATACACACACATATATATATATAAACACTAATACACACACATATATATATATATATATATATATATAAACACTAATACACACACATATATATATATATATAAACACTAATACACACACATATATATATATATATATAAACACTAATACACACACATATATATATAAACACTAATACACACACATATATATATATAAACACTAATACACACACACATATATATATATAAACACTAATACACACACATATATATATAAACACTAATACACACACATATATATATAAACACTAATACACACACACATATATATATATATAACACTAATACACACACATATATATATATATATAAACACTAATACACACACACATATATATATAAACACTAATACACACACACATATATATATATATAAACACTAATACACACACATATATATATATATATATAAACACTAATACACACACATATATATATATATATAAACACTAATACACACACATATATATATATATATAAACACTAATACACACACATATATATATAAACACTAATACACACATATATATATATATATACACTAATACATATATATATATATATATAAACACTAATACACACATATATATATATATATATAAACACTAATACACACATATATATATATATAAACACTAATACACACATATATATATATATAAACACTAATACACATATATATAATATATAACACTAATACACATATATATATATAACACTAATACACATATATATATATATATAAACACTAATACACATATATATATATATATATAAACACTAATACACACATATATATATATAAACACTAATACACCACATATATATATATATATATATAAACACTAATACATATATATATATATATATAAACACTAATACACACATATATATATATATAAACACTAATACACATATATATATATATATATATATATAAACACTAATACACATATATATATATATATATAAACACTAATACACACACATATATATATATATAAACACTAATACACACACATATATATATATATAAACACTAATACACACACATATATATATAAACACTAATACACACACATATATATATAAACACTAATACACACACATATATATATAAACACTAATACACACACATATATATATAAACACTAATACACACACATATATATATATATATAAACACTAATACACACACAGATATATATATATATATATATATAAACACTAATACACACACAGATATATATATATATATATACAAACACTAATACACACACAGATATATATATATATATATATAAACACTAATACACACACAGATATATATATATATATATATATATAAACACTAATACACACACAGATATATATATATATATATATATATAAACACTAATACACACACAGATATATATATATATATAAACACTAATACACACACAGATATATATATATATAAACACTAATACACAGATATATATATATATATAAACACTAATACACAGATATATATATATATATATAAACACTAATACACAGATATATATATATATATATAAACACTAATACACAGATATATATATATATATATAAACACTAATACACAGATATATATATATATATATAAACACTAATACACAGATATATATATATATATATAAACACTAATACACAGATATATATATATATATAAACACTAATACACAGATATATATATATATATAAACACTAATACACAGATATATATATATATATAAACACTAATACACAGATATATATATATATATAAACACTAATACACAGATATATATATATATATAAACACTAATACACAGATATATATATATATATAAACACTAATACACAGATATATATATATATATAAACACTAATACACAGATATATATATATAAACACTAATACACAGATATATATATATATATATATATAAACACTAATACACAGATATATATATATATATATATATATATATATATATATATATACACACACACACATCTAATCCTAATGTCAGCTATCAATTATAAAATTAATTATAGTCATTAAATTCACTTAAACACGCTACGATTAGTGTTTTTACTGCAATTAGGATTAGGAACCTAGCGCCCCAATAAAACTTCTAAAAATCGAAATTGAAAATTTTTTAAAAAGTTTTTAATACTAGGAGCGGGAACTTATCCTCTATTCAAAACAAGAGGCGAAGGAGACTAGTTCCACCCACTAGAGTAAATATCTATGTAAAAATATTTATTTTAAAATATTGGGGGGGGGGACTTAGCCCTATTTTAAACTAGAGGGATGGGAGCTTAGACCCATCCTTCTCGAACTGTCATAATTTTCTGTTGTCGAATTGCCATTTTTTCCTATTTATCCATTTTTGCCATTTTTACCTTTGCGATTTTTACCGCTGCCATTTTTACCGAGCACCGGATACTTTTATATGCATGTCATGTAGTCTTAAATATCTAAACTGTCAGCTGTATACAACGACTGTATCAAATCGATCGTTAAAATGGCTTTGGGCGAGATGTTTGTAACTGTACAAAACAAGAGAAGCAGAATCACTTGAAGACTAGTAACTGCGAAAATCGATAGCACATGTAACTCGAAGAGAAAATAATGACAATTAAGATTCTGACATTCCACACTATTTCAAACAAAAGGTTAGGAAGGAAACCTCTATCACAACTGGAAAGAGTGATAACAGATACTGGAGTAGGGAAAAACTATTTTTTACCGAAAATAGCTAAGAGAAAGATTTTATAAATACTGGAAAGAGTGGTAGCAGCTACTGGGCATGAGAAGAGAAAATAATGACATAAACAAGATGTTGACATTCCACACGACTTCAAACAAAAAGTTAGGAAGGAAACCTCTATCACAACTGGAAAGAGCGATAACAGCTATTGGAGTTGAGAAAAAAAAAACTATATTTTCACGAAAAATAGCTAGGAGAAAGATTTTATAAATTTTAACCGACAGCAGTACTGGCTGCTCGATCAATGAATGCCGAACATTTCTTCATAAAGAAACAACTAATATCACCGTTAAGATTTACGAATGAGCCTGACAGACGAAACAACGAAC
The DNA here is from genome assembly GCA_964036315.1 of Acanthosepion esculentum. NCBI lineage: Eukaryota > Metazoa > Mollusca > Cephalopoda > Sepiida > Sepiidae > Acanthosepion > Acanthosepion esculentum. The sequence goes on along the minus strand of OZ038519.1, from coordinate 43,805,319 downwards.
GGATGCATTAAAGAAGGCGCCCAACCTATCCGGCTGTCGACTTCTAAAATTAGAACCGTGTTCGCTTATCTGTACGCATACACGTACCGTGCGAAAAGGTTATTCCCTGTTAGATGATGAACTGGGCGAATGCTCAAAAGGTCACGAGAAACGCTTACGAATCTCAGCTCGTGTCTGTGAAATCTAAAGTTAAGTTAGCAACTTAGTGTGTGGAAAATAAGTAATAAATCACCGGATAGTCAGTTGAAGAGATTTATTTTGCTTTCGTTAACGTACGTGCAGTATGCAAGAACTCGGCTCAATAAACTCATTGCAGGTCCCGTGAAAGACGATAAACTACATCCAGCGCAGTCAGGCTTTTCTGGTCGGGAGATTGAAGGTTTTGATGAACGTGGAACCACCTCTTAATTACTGTTGTTCCCAAGACTACGCTGACTCATGGGTGGTAGCATCAGTTAGGGCCCCAGCTATGGACAAATAGTGAACCCCAAATAAAAAAAAATACGAAAGTATAATACATTTTTATAGTAGAATTACCAACAATACATTTTATCTGTAGTCGAAGACAGACAATTGCATTCAAAATATTTAGATTTCGGCATTAAATAACCCATATAGATGTTGATATGTTGCAAAACAAAAAACAATCAACCCGTTGCGTAATTCAGATATTAGCAGAATGTCAATCTGATCTTTTCGCTATGTAATCTTGATAACGCCTAGGAAAAATACGAAACGTAATTTTTCATACGTAAAATTTTGGATTAAAATTGATATTACTGAGAGTTGATTTTTTTAAAATTCTTAAACACGTCTCCGCATCATTTGGATACGCTTATCGAAATGCAGAAAACTGTCAAAAGTAATGAAAGTATAAACGATAAAAAAAAAAAAAAAAGAAACCAATGCTCAATAATATCAATTATAAACACGGCCATAACGTGCTGACCGTGTTTGGAAATTAAAACATTCCTATTGCTATTACATAAAAAAATGTAAAAATGTAGATATACAACCCCCCACCACCACCACAGAAAAAAGAAAGAAAAGAGGAAAAGAGAAAGAAAAGAGGAAAAGAGAAAGAAAAGAGGAAAAGAGAAAGAAAAGAGGAAAAGAGAAAGAAAAGAGGAAAAGAGAAAGAAAAAAAGAAAAAAGAAAAAAGAAAAAAGAAAAAAAGAAAGAAAAAGAAACGAAAAAAGAAAAAGAAGAAAAAGAAAGGAAAAAATTAACAAAAAACAAAACCCTTGATAATGGCTTATAGATGAGCCGAAAGTGCTTGGACCACTTGCGTAGTTTTTGCACACTTTGTCCAGAAAATACACATAAAAAAAATGTATTTTTTTTTTGAGAGTCTGAAAAAATTGTGCTACTGGCAATAAAAACATGGCAATAGGGATATTTAGTGACGAAAGCAAAAGCCAACTCGAGAATTCTAAGGCAAGAAAACGTCATCAGGGGTCAGATGGTAGAAGTAACCGAACATTATATACAACAAAAAAAAATCCATTGTTGGGAGATTAATGGTTCATGAAATGCAACGACGCAAGTTTAAAAAAGAGAAGAAACAAAAAACAACAGAAGATTAAACAACGAAAGTTGCATATTACATTGCTAGGAGTGACATAGGAATGACATATATCGAAATAGGAATGACATATTGTGACATATATTGAAATAGGAATTACATATTACATTGTGACATATCGAAATAGGAATTACATATTACATTATTACATATATTGAATAATGAATTGCATATTACATTATTACATATATTGAATAATGAATTGCATATTACATTATTACATATATTGAATAATGAATTGCATATTACATTATTACATATATTGAATAATGAATTGCATATTACATTATTACATATATTGAATAATGAATTGCATATTACATTATTACATATATTGAATAATGAATTGCATATTACATTATTACATATATTGAATAATGAATTGCATATTACATTGCTAATAATTGCGCAAGAAAGCTAAAAAAGGGACGGGCGTCAACCAAGGACATACATTCTCTCACTGGATTTATTTAACCTTTAGAGTAAGCGTTTTGGAGCAATGGCTCGGATGGGTAAAATAGCAAGATAGAAAGCTCTAGGGCCCAGTCTAAGAGAAGGAAAAACTGAATTCAAAATCAGCCTGGAGAGGGTTGGGCTCCATCGATTTATCTCGCCCAGCATATATGGTGTCCCTACGACCCTAATAGCTACGAATCTCTTGATCGCGAACCCCCAAGAGAGCTAGAATACGTATATGGCACAACTGCTTTCAGACAGAAAAAAAAAGACAAAACCCCATAGAAAATGAAAAGCGGGAAAAAGGACTAACAATCAATTGTAAGAAAGACAGAATAAGGTGATGAAAAACAAATGGAACAAGACCAACTACCTTTTATAGCAAAGAAAAAGTGTTTTAATATAATTTTAAGGATTTAGTTAGTGTCTAAAAAGTAAAAAAAAACAAACAAAAAAAAACGTAAAAAGGCAAGAAACCAGAAATACTTCAAAATGACTTCAGTCGGAAGTTGGTGTGTTTTTTGTGGTATAGTTTACTTGTTAGGTCAGAGAATTGTAATAAACGGACGCATCTGAGGCAGATTTTTACAACAACTGAGTTCGCCAGCCACCTCGCTTAATTTTGGTGTCAACCCACGAATGCCTGGAGGAAAGACCTCCACTGGTAAGGTCATCCGACCACACCAAAGAGTTCTTTGAAGTCTTTGATCTAAATGGCCCAGAACTCAAAGTTTCATTCATAAAAATAGATGCTTTTAACAGTATGATTATCAGCAATAGAAAAAAAAAGAAAAAAAAAAAAGGAAAAAGATGCGAGCTATGAATAAGAAATGTCAAAATCAAACGAATACAAGAATTTAAATAGCTGGAAAGTATTTTAACAGATGACGGAAAATGTGACACCGAAATCCGAACTCGAATAGCGAAAGATGTATTCAAAAACTGAAAGTATTTAAACAAATACAAAACACAAAAAACAAATACAAAAACAAAAGAAAAATTTTGTTAGTAACAAAGACTGCTGACATGATTATATAGGGTGTATCAAAAATACTTTTACAAACTTTGGAGGCGGGTTCCTTGAATTAAAACAAGGACAAAAGCCCATATAAACGTATGCCCGAAATTCAATACTAGATCCATAGTTTGTGGTGCCACGGATCATGTCTCAGAAACGCGACGATAAATATCAGGTGATTTTGGTCTGAAAACGCAATTTGATACAGCCATGCATCCTCGCGTCCATTACCAGTCGCGCGGCCGTACGCAAAAATCATATTTGCTTTCTCACGATATGAATTTCTTGCCATTATTAAAGGGAACATTTCTCAGTTAACTCGTTACTACACGCGTTAAGCGTCAAGAATTAGACTTGCCACAAATGTACAGGAATGACAAATATAACCTAGTCTACATGGCAACACAGCGCCATTACCGGTAAACTTTCTTTAAACTTCAAACCTATTCTCCACGTCTCATACATTATTTTTAATGTGTTTTGTGTGCAAAATATCTATCAACGTTTCCCTAAAGGTTTTAAGAGCCATTGAAAAGGACGATAGTTTAGATCATGGGCGAGATTAAAGAGAAGGTAAGTAATGAGAAAGCAGACAGCGGTGTCGAAATTGAATTCGTAGACTGTTCGAAAAATAGAAGTGGTGCTTAGATGAATTTGCCAGCCTCCAAAATCGGTACTTTGGAAAGAAACTAGTGCAATTGCAGTTACTTTTTCAATAAATGTTTGGATCCTCTCCAAACAGAGCACCCATATAGGAAAAAAGGGCGCTGAAAAGTTCTCGGTTCAAAACAATTCTCCCAAATCTTTTTATCAAAGTGCTTCTCGTAATATACAGCGCGCGATGGACAAATTGTCATTTAAATGACGCAAAAATGAAAATAGCACCGACATTTCATTTTTACAAATATATTTACCAAAATTACTCAAAAATATCTTGAAATACGAAAGAGTAAATGTATTCAATAAAATAGCTATTGGCTTCAATCACAGCCTCCAGAAGACTTCGGAATCTTCAGCAAGTTTTTTTGTTTAATTTGGTGAATGCTGCCATAATTTTTGCCTTTAGTACATTTTTTGTGTTTTTTTTGGGTCTCTCGCTCAACTGTGCCCCACACATAATAACCAAGGGAGATGCCGCCTGGGGAGTTAGGTGGCCAGATTTAAGGGGTGATGTGGTCATAGAAATTGTCCGACAGCCATGACTGGGCTTTACTTCTTGTGTGGCATGGTGCAAAGTCCTGTTGCCAGACATAGGGTCTTCCAGAAGCCACCTTCTTGTCCCAGGACAGCACTACTTCCTCAAGGCACTTGAAGTAGGCCTCAGTGCTGTGTGTGCGGCCCTGTGGGAAGATGAATGTAGGCATAACGTCGCCATCACTAGTGATCACTACAAACACCTTCGTAATCACCATTAGACTCATCCAACTCTTTCCGAATCATTGCGCTGTCCTCAGATTGACACCCAAACACTGAAATGCTCGTATTTGAACTTCCGTCGAATGCCAAGCAGAACAGAATGCCGTTTCAAAATTTCTGGCAGAGGGAATTGTGTCATGGTGCTCTTTTTCTCACAGAGTCTCCAACTGACGCTACTATACTGCACAGTCGACAAAATCAAAAACAAACAACGCGAATGCGCGAAATTAAAAGTATAAAATGACGACAATTTACAAATCACACCCTGTGTGTGTCTGTGTGTGTAATTTCAGTGGTGACTTCGGGGGTCAAGCTTGTCGGGCTTTGCCCGAGCGAGTTAACATTCAGGTATTTGATATCACACATTATGAAATGGACTAAGTCCGACAATTATTTTAAGACATTTTTATAGATACAAGTATTTAAGTAAATGCTCTGTTTATAATAAACAGTATTAACAACATTTACCGGCCTGAAAATGTCCGAGAAATTGTCATAGAAAATATGCGTCCTCCGAGAGGAATCGAACCTGTATCCTATACGGAACCGTCATATAGCCGGACGTGCTTTTACCGATTTAGCCAGAGGAGAGTTTCGGTTAGCAAAGGTCGAATTGTAGTTTAAAAACAGTAACATCGACTTTGCTAACCGAAACGCTCCTCTGTGGCGACTCCGTGTTTCAAAATATTGACCGAAATCCATTTTGTTGATATTGTTCATAATAAAGAAAGAAAACAAAACAAGAAAGTAAAAAAAAAAGAAAGAATGAAATAAAATTTACATGGCAAGTCGGGTTGCGTTGATCAAGCTGGTGACTTAATAGCCAATGCATTTGTTGCTTTAATTTTATAAATAATCTTAAAAATCTGACTTGTATGCCGTTTTTCAAAAAACACATTTTTATTTGAATTTATTGTTTTTAAATGACCATTTTAAATAATTTATTCGGTCCAGTATAAGTGTTTTTAGAGGAATGATTCAATTGAAAAACGGCAAATTAAATTTAGCCCGACTTAAAATCGACGAAAATTAAAGAAAGTGGCAGCCTTAACTCGTCGATTGGAGGGTTGGTGTGAGGAGTGTGACTGGGGGGGGGGGTATTGAAGAAATATAATATCAGTCAATTATTTCTCTTTCATCAGTGACCAGGCAATAAAAAAAAAAATGAAAGGGGGCAATAAACGGACAAATATATTAAAGTCTTTGCCCTCACTCTTTTTCTTACATGACGGGAATATATTTTAAAAAATAAATAAATAAATGTATTTTTCATAGAATTATTCCAAATAATATTGAAATATCAAAATGTATTTTTTTTTAATTTGATGCACAGAGATTTAAAAAAATTATAATTATAGTTTAGTTAGGGTAAAGGAATTATTTTAGTGTCTGAATTATACCAATAGTATATTTTGTTAAATTTTACCAAACATTGATGACCTAGAGTCGCCACTGTGTATGTATATATATATATATATATATATATATATATATATATATATAGTGTAACCCGGATATAAGAGAGATTTTCTCTGGTCCCAAATTAGAACCTGTGTTAATGTATATATAATAGACCAAACCCGGATATAAGAGAAACCCGGATATAAGATACTTCTCCGTTCCCGGCAACTCTCTTATATCCGGGTCACACTGTATATATATACAGTGTAACCCGGATATAAGAGAGTTGTCGGGACAGGAGAAGAAGTATCTTATATCCGGGTTTGGTCTATTATATATACATTAACACAAGCTCTAATTTGGGACCAGAGAAAATCTCTTATATCCGGGTCACACTGTATATTATTTCAATAGGAGTAGATGGGCTCTCCTATTGCTCGGTTCACACACCTCTCTGGTCTGTTTAACAGGAATAGAAGGTTAAACCTTGTTTTCTGTTTATGATTGGGTTTCAAAAGTCATCCGATTCTCGTTTACTCCCCGCAGCCTCTTGTGTCTTAGTGACATTATTGCTTGCTCGGGGTGAATGGATTAAAAAAAATGAATAAAGACAAAAGAAAAACTTATCTTTATTCATAGTACTTTATATTTTTTAGTCATATCTGAATTTTTACATAAATAAATAAATACACACACACACACATATATATATATATATATATATATATATATATATATATATATATATGTATGTATGTATGTATGTATATATATGAAACTGTAGATATACGAGTGAGAATATGTACACGACACTCAAAGGGCGTGTATTTTTGCAGTCATCCGCATTTCGCCTGCCTCAGACTCCGACCCGTTTATCTAGCCAAAAAATCTATTAAAAATATATCGAACAGAAATATAATTGTCAATATAATTCTTTTAAAATTCGGTTTTCTTTTTCAGAGTTATGTGGCGATCAAGCAACAGTTTGAAATTCCGGGAAGACATATAGGGAGATAATTTAATTTCGTAACAGAAGAGGGAGAGAGAAGAGATATTTTAAACTCTTCCAAGCCAAGCCGAGGCTAAGAAGGCCAGGCTAACAATCGACATGAATATTCATGAGACTCTAAATTGAATCAGGCGAAAAGAAATTCAATCATTTCAATAGCACTTCAAATCAATTTCCACAGCGACCTGTCTGTGAAGACATTCGTTGTGCCTGTCTTCTTCCGCCCCTCACCGTGAGAAACTATCCTTTTGATTATGTGAATTCTATGGTCCGTTTCTGTTTTTTTTTTTCAGCCATGTTTTTTCTTAGTCATTGCTTTTTTCATCTTTCCATTTAAAATTCTTTTCTCTCTCGATTCTTTTTATTTATTTGTCCCGTTTCTTTTTTTTTTCTTGTTCACCCTCCGTTTTTATAGAGCGATATTTTCAATCGTCTCAACTATTGGGCTGAGTCAAAATTAATTTCCACTAGTGGGGAACCAATTGTAATGACGAATGTATCACCCTGACTAACTAATAGATCCAGATCGACCAACATTTAGCTGAATATGACGTGTTTTTTTTCTTCCTAAAGATTTAAAGACATTGAAAGCGACGACATTTTAGATCGTGGACGAGAGTAAAGAGACTTATGAGATAGCCGATAACGATCTCGATATTGAATTCGCAGGCTCTTTTGAAAAATGTAAGTGGCGCTGAGATGAATGTGCGGATCCACTATACTCCCAAATCAGTATTTTGAAAGAAACTATAGTGCAATTGCCCTAGGTAGGCTACTTGCAGGACAGGCCATAGTAGAGCACATCAGATCTAACAAGGATTCTTATGCATAGGAGAACGCAGGTTCAAATCTTGCCGGAGGACGCATATTTTCAGGCCGGTAGGTGAAAATAAATATACTATTTAATAAATAAAATATTCTCTTTTACTCCAACCCCATATTCACCTGGGGATTGCTGCAGAAATACTGCTTTGATGGGGGATTGACTGATGTTTTGCTTTTTAACAGTTTATCAACCCTTTTGTCTGTCATTTAAAGTCAAAACATATTCCAGATTGTAGGAGGTTGCTTAAACTATCTGGTGACGAATATATGATTATAACAACGAATCATATGTGGCAGTTAAGGATAAATCTGGTGTCCACTAACATATCTTAGATTTTGCACAGCAATGGCAGCGTACACAGTGGATTAAAGCAAGAAAATGTTTTCCTCCATGACAACGAAAGGCTACATACAGTTAGGATAACGCAGGAAAATATTTTTGATCTGTTCTCCATCACTCGCTACATCCACCCAGCCTTGCACCAAATGATTATTACGTTTGTTAATCGCTGCAATAGGGAAACGTTCTGTAAGGAAAACTAGACTCAAGAGTTCAATGTATATTTTTTCATAGAACCCTTTTTTTAAAGCATCTCAACCCATGCAAGGCAGTAGAGCAACTAAGGCACAAGGGGTTACTGAGTGTGAAAGAGTAAGAAAAAAAAAGGAAAACATTAAGGATCAAGAACAATAGAAGAGTAATCAGAAGGACAATAGATTGCATTTAAATTTATTGAAGCCGGACAAGAGTTCTACAAGTGAGAACTGCGATCGAAGAAACTGTTAGCATAGAACTTACGGTTGCAATTCGACTGAATAAAAGAAAAACACTATTAAGGAGCGAGAACAATAAAAAAAAAATTCAGAGGACAGAGGATAAAGATTGACATTGCATTTACATTTTTGAAGATTGAAGTTGACTAGAAAGCAAGAAACCGGAAGAGAGTTCCACAAGCGAGATATGAGATAGAAGAAACTGTTAGCATAGAACTTACGGTTACATCTAGCCATTTCATCCAAACAAAACAATAAAGGGTTTACTAAGTGTCGGAAAACATGTGGGAAAAAAAAGAAAAAAACATTATTAAGGAGAGAGACCAATAAAAAACAGGATTTTTTAAAAATCGAATTCACCCCATGCAAGGTAGTAGAGTCACTTAGACACAAGGGGTTACTGGGTGTGGAAGAATAAGAAAAGAAAAAAAAAAAAGAAACATTAAGAAGTAAGAACAATAGAAGAGCAATCAGGAAGAGAGAAAATAAGGATTGACATTGCATTTACATTTTTGAAGATCAAAATTGGCTGGAAAGAATGGAACCGGAAGAGAGTTCCACAAGCGAGAAATGAAACTGTTGGCATAAAATTTACAATTACATCTAGCCAATTCAACTGCGAATTGATGAGATCTCGTCGCCATTTTAAAAAAATTTTCCTAAATTCTAGGCACCATAGTGAAGAGTTTGTCCAAACAATTACGATTGTAATGCCTTAACAAACATAGTATCAGCAGCAGCCCTGGAGGTATTAAAAACAACATGAATTCAAAGTAACACTCTTCCGCGTTTTCCTCTTTCGAATTGTGCGACATGAACTTTTCACACTGAAGCCGAAAGTGCTGTGGACTCTTCACCCACAAACATACTTACACATGCATGTCACACTCAAATATATTCATCAATATTTCGTTGTGCATACAATTTACTTCTGGGAAAATAAACTCTTGTCTTAAACCTTCCTTTCGTTGATTTTGTTTAATAAATGTTATTTTGCATTGCAAATCAATCGGTCTCCTATTTTGTGCATATACCCTTTTTCACCATCATTATTTCTTGTACTAGCCAAGATAGCTGGCGTTTCCCCGGGTGTACATGGCTGCAGTATATCCGCACCTCCTGTCTAGAAACATCTGCCTGCATCAACCGTTGAGTATACTAAGCTACTTCCCCCCACACTCATCTTTTTTACGGTATGTCCATCGCAAGTGTTTGGTTGTTCTTGATAAAGGAATTCCATCGATAAAACCTTTTTGTGTAGTCGTTGCTCAGGGTTGTTTCAATGTTTTAGATATTCAGTAAACTTCCTACGGCCATAATAACTTTCATATAGTATGGCATTGTTCGCAAATCTAATAATCAAACAAAAACAAGGATGAAGCGTAAGAGCTTGATTCAGCTGCAAGTTGAAATGCATGAAAGCCCCGCTCCCTCCTTCTTTGCACGTTTACTGTAAATCTGGGGTTAATAAGAGGTTATTCGGGAATTTTTCCCTTTTAACGTTTCAATAATTCTTCTCAAGGTTGTTCGAATGCCAATTTAGCAAGAAGAAACTATTGGCGAAATGGCAAAAACCGATTTTGAACCTAGTTTGTCACAGATTTCGTACACTTAACTGAAATAATCTAAACCAAACATTCACTCAAGACAATGTGGGTCATATGTAATTTACATGGCAAATTTGGAAAACCAGCGAGTTGTGGCCGAAAAACGGGCTTTTTGAAAAGTTTTTCGTGGTTTTTCGTTATACGCGGGGAAGTGAGCAGGACTAAAACCACACTATCTCATTTCTTGCGACATGTTTGAAGAAAATCAGATAAAAATGAAGTTACTCAAGTTTTTATTTTAAGTAGTACGAAAAACCCAATTTTTTTCACAATTTTTTTGAAGCCAATGTCGCAGGAAAACTATCAAGCACTCTACGTAAACTCATAACACGAGCTATGTTTTGCATTAAGTGCTAAAAACATCAGCTCATCCAGTAAAAATTGTGTTCGCGTGTAACTTTGCCTTGGCTTTTGCAAAAAAGTCGTACCCACCTTCAGTTTGATCATTTTTTTCTGCCAAACCCAGGAGGTGCGGTGGGGGTTTCTGGAGATTGAAAAGTTGGTCTTGACTCAATTTAGTAAATATGCAACACGTGTGCACAATTTCATTGCAATCAGTCGAGAAATGTAGACATGCATAAATAACACACACACACACACACACACACCTTCTGTTTTAGAGATATAGATTGTAAAAATATTCTAGTAAGAAACATTATAGAAGTAGCTAACACGCAAAACCATGAAAGTGTTTATAGAAAAGACACAGGATAGCTATGTTACGGCGAGTGAAGCCGAGACGCCAGGTCAGGACCGATAATATTGCTGATTCTTTGGATTTTATCAAGAATCGCTAAATATATATATCAGGAGCACCAGACTAAATGTGGCAGCAATATTCAAAGCCTGGTCGAATGACAAACTTATAAATATGTCAGATAGATTTTGAAGTGAAAAAATTGTCTAACACAACAGAGTGAACCAACTTTCTTAGCAGCAGACCTAACAATGGATTCAGTATAAGCTTTCCACTTCGAGAATTTTAGCCTGAAAACTGCAAAATTTTTCTCAAAGTATATCGAAGAGCTTCCCGATAAGTAACAACTAGTCATTGCAAAGAATGATAAATATTTAATAGAATAAAATCTAATTGAACCCCAACTTTTGGAAATAAATTTGCTCAGCAAAAACGAGAATTATTTCGGACTCTACTTACTAAATACTTGGCGATTATCATTTTTTTATCTTCTCAAAGAACGAAAATAAATAGTGCAATATATATATATATATATATATATATATATATATATATATATATATATATATATATATATATAAAGTGTGTCATTACAACTAAGCATAGCCGATCTATAACCCAAGTGAAGACTTGATTAGTTGCCGTTTTCTGGGGGAACTTATATAAAGCACGTCCTAAAGCTAGTAGCAAATTTAATCTGGGTGCGGGCCGAATACTGCTCATATTCGGAGGTACCTAATTAAAAAAAATATGTATGTATGTATGTATGTATGTATGTATGTATGTATGTGTGTGTGTGTGTGAGAGAGAAGAGGTTATAGTTGTTCCAATGAGAGAAAAGTGTATATTTTTAAAAAGATAAACCGCAAACGTTTTTGCTTGAAATGTGGATTTTTTTGTTATTTTAAAATATATATTTTATTCTATCTGCCATAAGTCTGATACACGGGTTTCTGGTTTCGCGACCTTCTTCAAGCAAAAAGGAAGATATTTACATATATTATAAAAATGAATCTTTTTCGTGGTAGTGATTAAAATGTCTTTCTTTAACTGGTGATGATGTTTATTTAGACCCTAAACTTCTAGTGACATGGGAGCAACAACACTGACGACGCACCTAGATTCGGCACTTAAAAGTGTAATTTTAACAAGTTACTTGGACCGATTTTAAATGTGAATTAAGTTTAAGCGTCTAATGAGTTTTTCTTTCAGATTCGGCGGACATTTGGGCGATATTATTTTTCACCCATAATTGCTATGACTTAAATAACATGATCCAATAGAGAAATAAATTTTCACCAATAACACTGATTTATTTACTGTTGATTTTGATCCGTCTTAAGGAAACACCCTTTATATTATATATATATATATATATATGCACCAGTTCAGTCAGGTTTCGATCCTAGCTAGAGGCAACCGGACGTCTAGTCACACTGATGAGCTGTGATACAGCGAAACTGTCTGTGGATGACAATATATATGCTCATGAAAAATGTATTTCGGTTGAGCTCTCTGGGTAGGAAGTGTGGGTTTGTAAACAATGACTATTATGGCTAATAATACAAGACTCTTGGGTAAATCGAATCGAGTTCTCTCGGTCACTGTGCGCTTATCTAAAAATAAATACGCTTAAATTCACCTTCATCCCTGCCAACGGCTTAGGAGTAGAATCCCCGACGCCAATTCAGTCGGGTTACGATCTTAGCTAGAGGCAACCAGACGTCTAGTCACACTGATGAACTGTGATACAGCGAAACAGTCTGTCTGTGGATGACAGTATATATATATATATATATATATATATATATATATATACGCTAAAGTATTTTCCTCTTCACAGATGTTAGTCTTCTTAAGCATCATTCGAAACATCCCAGTTGAACTATTTCCAGTATTTTGAACCATAAAGATCAGCAGCATTCAGCCTGTGAGTAAACGTTGCTACACCACGTTTATTCGGTACGCAAATGATATTCTTTCCTCATCAGAGTTATATCGACAGGTCCAGAATTTAAAAAAATATATAATTTCACGTTAGGCAAGGCAATAAAGCCACTAAGACACAAGAAAGGTTATTGAGTGTCAAAGATTAGTTGTTTTTGGTAGCTGTCTATATTTCTGAGATGAGGTATTATGTACACTATTTACCTTGTTCGGACTATCATCCTCATCTTTATTGCCATATTTATCACAACATTTCGGCCGTTGTACGCTCCAGCCTTCTTCAGGTGGTTGGAATGTTGAACTGAACAGTTTATTTCCTCGCTGGGGTAGACTGTTCTAGTTCCACGTGCCATGTTTAATGGATGTCAGTTATCAGTTATCTCCTGTTAATTCCCCTCTTCAAGTTCTCCACCGCCTTAACCAGGTATTGAACTCACACTCTTTGGGTTCTGTCACTGGATCTAACTAACGCCTTTATCCACTGTGCCATGTGTCCTTGAGGACACATGGCACAATTAACCCATAGCTGGGGGGAAGAAGAAGTGGATTTAGACTTTTCCCCGAGGGTAATTGTGCATAAGTGAATATAACGAACTCGACTGGAATTGGAAGTCTGCTCTCCGATTAGCAATTCATAGCCATTATCGATTTCACCACCCGCACATCCAAGCTTACAGCTCCTGGCATTCCCATGCTGAGTGTGAATGAGCAAGAGAGAAAAAAAGGAAGACAAAATTAAAGAGAGAGAGAGAGAGAGAGAGATAAAAGAACAGGAACTAAGAAAACAAACGATAACGATTGACATTGCATTTAATTTTTTGAAGAATAAAATTGACTGGAAAGCAAGAGTCCGGAAGAGAGTCTCCTAAGCGAGAAGTGTAAGAGAAGAAACCTACTCTTACATCTGGTCATTTCAAATGTAAAATGATGAAACCTAGATCCCTATCGAGAATACACCGACTACATTACCTGTAGATTCCCAAGACCACCTAATGGTCACCGAACAATAAAATACTCACAAACTCAAATATAGACGCCCATTATTTACCTATCCTCGAACAAAAATGCTTACTGAATATAAACGTCCAGTATTTACATATCCCAGAACTAAGTAAATGCTTATAAACTCAACTATAAACGACTAATATTTACCCATCCCTGAATCAAATGCTTACAGTATATAACAATTGATATTTTTGGATACGTTATTTCTTATTACTGTACTGGCGTACAAAACATTTGGCCAACCTTGGTTTGGTTGCTTAGCGGCATGTCAACACCTCTATAGGTTATTTAATGCCGAAATGTAAATATGAAAATTAAAACTTTATAATTCAAGAGAATGACATTGTAGCGGGCCCCTAAACGACGAGGTTTCCATTATTGTAGCGGTGAACGTCGGCGTCGCCAAATATGTTGTGGACGTGCATGTTGCGGGTCCCGCCACAATTATTTTATTTTGTCTAGGAAAGGTGTGGAAAAGATCATGCCATTATGCTGGAGGTCGCTATCCAATGTGGTGGTCACAATGCAATTTATATTTGACGTAAAATAGCAGATGGTATAAAATACAAGACAACGTAGGGTTGAAAACATAACAATTGAATTTATTAGTGTTTCATGTACATGCATGTTAACTGAAAGGTTTGAAAGAGTTAGGTCTATTAGATTTGGAGATTTTTGTACCTGAGCCCATAAAGATTAGATTAACTATTAAACTGTAGTTTATAAGAATGAATATGTTGCATGTTAGAGTTGGTAAGAGTTCAGAATTGTACTTGCGTGATTGTTGTAAAGTTCTTTTACGTCTGACTGCATTAGTCAAGACGGGAGTTCTTTAAGGGTCACATTTTGGCAGCAGAGATGAGACGCACGAGTGAGTAAAGAGAGCGAGAATTACTCGTGTTTGGTTTTTATAGTATGTTGTATCATGTGACAGGATCAACCTTAGAAGGCGCGAAAACAGACTTGTCGCGCGCAGGCGATTTGATTGGTCTGAACTGACCATTCAGCGAGCTAGATTGGAGGAGATTAACCAATGAATGCTCGTTGTATAATTTGTATGTATAATGGTGGTGGTGATTACCACGATATTATTTCATGATTAAATTGTAATTACTTAGCTACATTTTTTTTTTAACAAATTTTACAAAATCAAATGAGAAATGAAAACATTTCTCCTTACAAGACAAACTGAGTTTAATCATAGCAAATTGTTTTTGGTTTGGTTTACGGTATATCAACCTCAATGAGTTATTTAATACCGACAACATTTTTCACCAAAATGTATTGCTGGTAATATTTTTCTTTTAAAAAAAATGTACTGCTAGTAATAATGACTTGCAGGGAATAAATTTATCTTCAAAAATGTATTTCTGGTAATAATTTTTTCAAAAAGGTATTGCTAGTATTAAAACCTATTTTTATACTTTCATAGTGTTTTGACCCCTCTTGGGAGGAGGGTTAACTATTTGCCTATCGCTGGGACCCCGACAGGTGCTTCTACCCCGGGTCAGGGTGAACCTGGGAACACCGGCAACTAAGAGGTACAAGTTCCTCAAAACCACGTGGTCAAATGAACATCTAACATTGGATGCTGGAAGGTGGCAAAAAGTAATTTTTAGTGATAGATGCAAAATAGGTACATTATAATACAAGAGTATATGGAACAAGACCAGTGGGAAGAAGAAACTATGCAGTGCGGTCAAATTTGATGGTTGTCACGTGATGGTGTGGGGTTGCACCAAGTGCGATGGTAGTAGAAAATTGCAGTGTAACCCTGATATAAGAGAAACCTGGACATAAGAGAGATTTTCTCTGGTCCCAAATTAGAGCCTGCGTTAATAAAACAAAATAGACCAAACCCGGATATAAGAGAAACCCGGATATAAGAGACCCCATCTCCGGTCCCGACAACTCTCTTATATCCGGGTTAAACTGTATTAAAATTAATAGAAACCTAAATACAGTGTAACCCGGATATAAGAGAGAGTTGTCGGGACCGGAGAAGGTTTCTTATATCCGGGTTTCTCTTATATCCGGGTTTGGTCTATTATATATACATTAACACAGGCTCTAATTTGGGACCAGAGAAAATCTCTTATATCCGGGTCTCTTATATCCGGGTTACACTGTAGAAGAAAAATCAGGAATGTGTTCTGTTCCAAGACACATCGAATTGATGCAATAATTCAAGGCAAATGCAGCAATACTAATTACTAACTACATTTTGACACATTGTACTTTCTGTAATATTATCTTACTATGGTTTAATATTCTGCCAGATTAGGTATGAAGCTGGAATAATCCCTGTTTAGAGATTTGTATATTATGACTATCATATCAATCTTTCTATTTTCTCACAGATGAAGAGAAGACTTGAGACAACAATGAAAAGAGTACCGAACTGCTATGTAATATCAGTCCTCCTATATGGCAGTGAATGCTGGACAATTTCCTCACAGATGAAGAGAAGGCTGGAGGTAATATAAATGTGATTCTACAGAAGGATGCTGAGAATAACATTGACGGATAGCGTAAGCAACAAAGAAGTCACAATGGAGATGGAAACTAAAATGACTTTTTATTATCAGAAAGAGATAGTATATGTCCAAGAAGTATCATCTAAGGAAGGAAGGTTTGACAAATTAGACATTCACAGGATATATCGAAGGCTAAAGGGACAAGGGGAGATAGAAGGCCTTCTACCTGACGAGTTTCATGTGAATGAAAGAAGAGAAAAAAAAAGGATAAAAAACAACAAAAGGATAAAAAACAACAAAGGAAAAAAAAAGGAAACAACAACAACAAAGGAAAAAAAAAGGAAACAACAACAACAAAGGAAAAAAAAGGAAACAACAACAACAAAGGAAAAAAAAAGGAAACAACAACAACAAAGGAAAAAAAAAGGAAACAACAACAACAAAGGAAAAAAAAAGGAAACAACAACAACAAAGGAAAAAAAAAGGAAACAACAACAACAAAGAAAAAAAAAGGAAACAACAACAACAAAGAAAAAAAAAGGAAACAACAACAACAAAGAAAAAAAAAGGAAACAACAACAACAAAGAAAAAAAAAGGAAACAACAACAACAAAGAAAAAAAAGGAAACAACAACAACAAAGAAAAAAAAGGAAACAACAACAACAAAGAAAAAAAAAGGAAACAACAACAACAAAGAAAAAAAAAGGAAACAACAACAACAAAGAAAAAAAAGGAAACAACAACAACAAAGAAAAAAGGAAACAACAACAACAAAAGTAGGACAAGAAGAAAAAGAACAAAGAAGAAACTACGAATACTCGAAAATTAATAAACTGTGAAGACCATAATAAAAGCTGGAAATTGTCAGGAAAAAAATCCCAAAACTTAAGAAGTGTGTGTGGGGGGGGAGGGGGTACATTTATTTGGCGTCCCAATGTATTTACTATGTTTAGTTTGGTACAGGGCTACAACAACAGGGCAAAAAGATGGAACTCACTACACTTGCCAACTGATAAGAGAATGCTGATTTTTTTTTGCCTTCCTTTTAATCTCTTCCACCTTATTCTTTCAATTGCTTATTTTCTTTTCCCTTCTCTTTTCTTCATCGCCCAATAACTTTCCCTTATTTTTTCCTCAGTATCATTAGCCTCTTCTTTCTTTCATACGCCCAACTTCCATCAACCATTTCTTAAAAAAACTTGACACTCGGCCAAACTTATTTTGTATTCAGTAATTCATTTCATTCCCATTTCTATTTCTAATCTGTTTCAAATTCTATTCACTCTTTTCATTGTGAGGGGGCGACCAAATAGAAAATCTCGTTTTCCAGCCTCTACATAAATGGCGGCGGCCATCACCCATCCAAACCAACAAGAGACGCCATTCTACGCATGCGCCGACTGCTTAACATGTCGCATTACTAAACTATTTTTCTATTGATGTAGTCTTTGCTCTTGTGGCGTTTGGCCTTTGTTTCTTTACGGCCCTAACATTTTATATATTTAGTCTTTTTTTTTTTGCCTAGAAAAATAATTTATTCTCCATTCTCTTGTATTGAAGTTTCTCTTCCATAAATCTTTAAACATTTTCAAAGTCGTACCTACGTCTCGTCTGTTCGCTGAACCGTTTTGTGCTTATATATATATAACAGTATTATTTTCTCGGTGGAGAGAGTCACTAGGAAAAGTGTTCGCTTTAAGATTTTTGTACACATAATCGTTATGATTCCAGTGCATGATGTACAATTCCTCTATTCTGTTGGATATGCATGCATTCATTCCTGACCACTGGGAGTTTCTTTTTTTCTCTCATTTTCAATGCATTCATAATATACATATAATAGCCCTATTCTATCAGTAATGCTTGCATTCATTCCTGACCACTGACAATCCCTTTCTTCCTGATTTTCAATGCATTCTTATAGTAAAATCATTAGCAATGCATTTACATTATACATATAATATCCCTATTCTATCAGTAATGCTTGCATTCATTCCTGACCACTGACAATCCCTTTCTTCCTGATTTTCAATGCATTCCTATAGTAAGATCATTAGCAATGCATTTACATTATACATATAATAGCCCTATTCTATTAGTAATGCTTGCACTTATTCCTGACCACTGACAATCCCTTTCTTCCTCATTTTCAATGCATTCCTATAGTAAAATTAGCAATGCATTTGCATTATAAATTTAATAGCCCTATTCACTCGGTAAGAGTTGTAGAAAAGATAGTAGGCAATGAAAAAAAGAAAAAGAAATGAAATTTATCTCAGAGAGTGAAGTGGTTTCCCGTTATCGCCTTCAGTTTAAATTCAGCAATGCCACGCAAGACTTAAGATTCCCAGCCTCCTCGGCTAACTAAACCAACTGCTCCACAGGTCGAAGAGAAGAGCATTAGAGCGATGTGATCGTAACAGACGTGGCAGGAATATTTTCGCTGATTCTATTTTCCGCCATATCACTCCTCCAATACGAGCGTCCAACTCATTTCCGAGTATGGCCATTGCAAGACTCAATTGTGAGTTATTCTAACGAAGTTCAATACCTTCACTTAGCTAGATAAAAACCCAAGTATCTCTCTCATATATATATATATATATATAATATAAAATATTTTTTGTTTTAAAAATATGATTCCTTCGCTACATAAGAGTTCTCATGTTTCAAAAGCGAGAGACGAGACCCCTGATATAATTTTAGAAATTATGTTGAGTTAAGGTGTCTGGTCACGCTTCCTCGTCAAGCGAGAATTTGGGAATAAGCTATCTTTTGGTTAGCGCGAATTTGGGAATAAGCTATCTTTTGGTTAGCGCGAATTTGGGAATAAGCTATCTTTTGGTTAGCGCGAATTTGGGAATAAGCTATCTTTTGGTTAGCGCGTGTTTATAAGTGTGGTCTCTTGGAACATTAGTTGCTATGGAAACGGCTAGTGTCGGCCATGTTGGTTTGGTGGTCAAAGAGCTAAGAATTAATTTTTATCTACAGACCAGTCCTCTTAGAAAAATTTAGGTCAAGTTACATTGGGGGGGGGGTCTATTTCCAGACTGATAGTAGGACGCCTAGCTGGTTAAAGGCAATTTTTTTTAATTTCAAAAATTATATTAGGGGTCTTGGCTCTCGCTTTTGAAACATGAGAACTCTTATGTAGCGAAGGTATCATATTTTTAAAACAAAAAAATATTATAATATAAGCTCTACTTCTGTATGGAGCACTGTCCTTTTGAAAATAAAAGTAAAAATACGAAGGAACACCGGATTATTTACCTAACGTGTTCTTTCCTATTTTTCTGTATATATATATATATATATATATATATATATATATATCCACCCATCTGTGTTAGATGTCCTGCGATCACATGAAAAGATTCGTTCTACGTTTAATTCTAGAGGCTGTCTAAAAACGGCCCCTGTTGAAAACTAAAACCTGATAAGTTGAAGATTGCTTTGGAGGCATGAAACAGACAGTCGCCATTCGGTGTTGATCTCAGATTTCAATCTTAAATTTACATAACCTCTATTTTAACCATGAATATAGCATACATTAAAAGTAGGTACCTCCAATAATTTGCTAAAAATCAGTATAACATTAAGATAAAAGGTCCCAACATAATAAAAACCAAGGTTTATCGTCAAAATGTTTATTATTAAGAGGAAAGTACAAAGTATTTTTTAATCATTTAAAAAAAATGTTTACTGCTTTCTAACACGTTTTAAATTTGGTTCAAAAATCTTTTTTTTTTGTCAGCTTGGTACTACTTGTGGTAATGGACATTTTAGTGTAGCAGTTTCCAGGGGAAACCTATTAATTTTGAAATTTCTGCTAAAATCATGTAATTGTCTGATTTTAATAAAACTTTCAGAACTTATTATTTTTAGAAAATCGTGGTAAATTATATCATTTACCCTCCCCCATAATTTTATTAAATTTTCTAGAATTTCAAATAGTTCGCAAATTGTTTTATATTACTTGTAAGCAAGACTCTCTGGAGAAAGGAAATCAATTTTTTTTCACAATTATTGCAAACTTTAAAAACCTGCTTCAAATCGTAAAATAAAAACTGCAATAAAACTATTTCATTATCTAATTAGATAGACTTTATTTGCTTTTATAAATGATATACATTAAGGAATTATTATCTGAGGAACTTTTTTTTTCGATGAATAAAGAATTTTTACAGGAATTGTTTGCATTTTTCTTTAATTTAAAAAATGTTTTAAAATACTTCCAAACAGAGTACGAGGTAGGTTATTAAGTTTTTAAGTGAAGACTATTTACTGAGCGAAAATATAAAGCTTAATAAAAATCATACTACCAAAATTTTACCATAATGAAAGATATTTTTTGTGCATCAAAATGCTATATGTTTTTTAGTATGGTGTCTCATAAGTGATATTATGGTTAAAAGGTCACGTGTTTTAAGGCTTGTCTCCCTCTTAGGGAAAGCCCCTTGACATACAAAGGTCTTCGGCTTATGTTACTCTCAGTTATTAAATTAAAAATTAAATTGAGATAATAAAATTATCTCATTTATCAATTTAAACAATAACTAAATGAGATAATTTAATTATTAATATAAAATAATTTTATTATTATCTCAGTTATTAAATTAAAAATGTACTAACTTAATGCAATATTAATAATGAATAAAATTATTTATCATTATCTTAGCTATTAAATAATGAAATACCTCTATAATGTTAACACATTTTTATAGTATTTTAAATTATTATAAAGAAACAAAAAACTGTTTTTAGAATTCATAAAATTAAGTCAATTCTGGGGCACCATACTAAACCTGTCAACACATTCAGCCACAAATTATCGATGGAGAGGTGAAAACAACAAAACACCGAGGTCAAGAAATGTTTGTCCAGAAAATTTTATGCTATAAGTGATATTTGTTTCAGAACAGATTAATTTAACTTTAAATTATCTAATTTTACGAAAGTAACGTTTTAGAAATGTATATTTTATTTTAGCGGGATTTTCAAAAACGAAAAAAATAAGTTTGGTTTACATTTCTCTAAAAAGGTTAAAAATGGCGGTTTCGATTGATTTTTCGGAAGAATAGACTAAAAATCATTCAAATTTCTATTTGAAATTTTTTTTCTGGAATTAGAAAATTTAATCCTTTAGCTTTCAATTGAAGCTGGGGAAAAGCTTCAAAAGGGATTTTCCTTTATGAAAAATACAGGGGTTGGACAAAATAATTGGAACAGGTGCAAATTCCACTCCTATATTTCAAAGACCTATTATATTAAGAAATTTAACTAAAACTTCGTAATTGCAGGTTATATCTATTGTAAATACGCTTATTTATCTAATTTAATGTCTTCGTCTTATTTATTTTTAGAATTTAGTAAAATTTAAGCTAAATGCGTGACCTCTCCGAGTTCGAAAAAGAGCAAATTGTTGGAGCTCGCATGGCAGGAGCCTCGATCACTAAGGTTGCTGAACTATTTGGTTTTTCAAGAGCTACCATATAAAGAACTATGACGCAATTCGAGAAACAGGGCAAAACCTCTAGCAACCGTAGCAATTTGGGCCAGACTTGCAAACTTACTGACAGGGACCGACGTGCATTTAAACGCAATGTGGCAAAAATCATCGTACTACTGCGACCAAAGTGACTGCTGAGTTGAATAATCATCTGAATAGTCCAGTTTCTACTAAAACTGTTCATCATGAGCTCCATAAGTCTGGATATCATGGAAGAGCCGCCGTAATGAAACCTCTTCTCTTCACTCGTAACATTCAGAAGTGGTTGAAGTGGTGCAGAGATCACAATGCCTGGTCTGCAGACCAATGGAAGCAAGTCATATTCTCAGACAAGTTCAGTTTTTCTCTTTCCAAATTCAGGGTGAGTTTATGTGTAGAGGCAGCCCGAAGAAACTTACAACCCTGACTGCCTTCTTCTGAAGCATGGAGGTGGATCAATGATAATTTGGGCCACCATATCATGGAAATATCTCAGTCCAATAGTTACCCTGCATGGTAGAATCAACAGCAAAGATTACCTGAACATTTTGAGAGATCATGTTCATCCAATGGCCCAGACTTTATCCCCTGATGGTGACTGCATCTTCCAAGACGATAATGCTCCAATACATACTGCTCAAGTGGTCAAGAAGAATGAAGAGCATGAAAGCGAGCTAGAACACATGGAGTGACCTCCCCAATCTCCAGATATCAATATTATTGAACATTTGTGGTGCATTTTGGAGCGACAAGTTAGGAGCCTCTATCCGCCACCGTCGTGTGTTAAAGAGCTGGGGCAGGCGTTAATGGAAGAATAGCTGAAAATTCCTCTGAATGAAGTCAGGAAGCTATATTATTCCCTTCCTAGACGTATTAAAGCTGTATGTGAGGTTAAAGGAGGACCATCTTCATATTAAATAAATTTTCTTTGAATTTAACAAGTGTTTGAATTATTTTGTCCAACTCCTGTACATTTAAACCTTAGGTATACCGACGATAGATAGATGGATGGATGGAGATGAATGGATAGATAGAGAGATGGAGAGGAGAAAGCCAGAAGATGGAGGTCACATCGGCAAGATGATTGAGTAATATTGAAATGCATCATTTTTCTCCACAAATTATAACAATGATTTAAAATCGATTATCATTTTCTTACAAAAATGTTTGACACGCTGTTAGGATCGGGTAATTCGGCTAGTGTTAGAATAAAAAGCAACAATAATAACATCGTCAAATTAATAATAACATAATATTGTTTGGATAATACGCATTTATAAGATGGAATAAAACAAGTAATAAAAATATTTTAAAGTTAAAATGTATCATTAAGATGAAATAAAATTTGTAATAAATAATAATAATATTAATAATAATAATATTTTGCTTTTGCGGCATTTAACTGCTGCCAAAGTTTTTCATTTGAGTGACATTTTTCTATGTTCATCTTGTATTTTATTTTTTTAGCCCTCTCTCGCATTTATTTGTGCATTTTCTTCGCCCACAATCAAAGCAATAATGTCACTAAGACGCAAGGTGATTGAAAAAAAAATGACAAAAAAAAAAAATGAAAAAAAAAACTAATGAGGAGAAAACGACAATAAAAGAATAATATTCAGGAAGACGAAATGGCGATCATCTTTTTTTATATTGCCTCGATTTGTGACTTAAAGAATTATATTAAAATTTAATTCCACTTCGCCAACAAAAACCTCATACTTTAGTGTTTTCTTTTTTGCCAACTAATTTTCCCGCCTAAGACCATCTTTGCCTCTTAGGATATTTATCTTTCATTGAAACGTAAAGAACGGATGACCACTGGTTAAGAATTTCTATAGCAGTTTTACATTGATCAGCTTAGACACAAACCACTTGTTCGTTTTAATGGAATAAAACTGGTAATAAAATAATAGCTTATTTGGGTAAAATGCAGAAATAAAAATATTGTCTAAAACTAGTAATAATAATAGTGTTGGGACAAAAAGCAACAGTAAGATCGATTCAAATTAGTAATAACATAATAGTATTTGGATAATAAGCAACTATAAGATGGAATAAAACTAGCTATAAAATTTAATTTTTCACAGAGCCATGTTTACATATTTTTCGATGTTCAGTGTGTCTTTCTTAGACGTCTCACGCTTTCATTTGGGTGCTTATATGGTTTCATCAGAAGTTGTTCAATTGATAAAATGTATATAAATATTTTTTTTACATTGCCTCGTCGTGTGACTGTTTTGCCAATCATATCGATACAATAATTTAATCTAACTTCGCCAACGTTAGTTTCGACCTTCAGTGGATTCTTCTTTCAAGGCCATCTTTGTCTCTTAGAAAATTTATCTATCGCCCCGCCCCCAAAAAACAACAAAAACCAAACAAACAAAAAAGAAAAAAAAAACAACAAAAAAGAAAAAAAAACAACAAAACCAAAAAAAACAAAACCAAAAAAACAAAACAAAAACAAAAAAACAACAAAAACAAAAACAAAAAAACAACAAAAAAACAACAAAAAAACGCCCTAAAAAACAACCCCCTCCCCCCAAAATCAGTTATGATGCGAGAAGGCACCTTGACGTAGTTTAATGGTTAGCAAGCTTGTCTCGCTAAAACAGTTACAACTGAATAGCGAGTTCGATCCTCACTGGGTGCCCTATAATTTCGGCCTTGTGCCACATCTAAGTTACGCTTAGAAAATCAATTTTAAGAGTTGACCGCTCGCGGAGCTCTAAGATCTTGTCGAACTCAATGCTTTAAGGCAGACGAGGCTATGCCATAGGGCAGAGTTTCGTCTGGGGGAGGTAGACATACCCGACTCCGAGGAATTTTTGTAAGAGCCTACAGGCTCGAATTTTCCCCCACATAAAAACTGGCTTTGTGCTGCATTCTACCTCGTGGAGATGTTTGGTAAATCTCGAGTAATGAGCTGAGGGCCACGAGGAGTTACAAGTTTCCATAGCAATTTGATATCGAGGAACTCCTCGATATCAAATTGCTATGGAAACTTGTAACTCCTCTTGAATCTTCCCCAGCATTGTTTATTTGGTAATGTAAGCAAAGAGTCTATTGCGAATGGTGGGGAGGTATCACCTAACCGATTACTATCCCAGAAACTACGGTGGGTTATAGGTAGAGATGGGAGAGAGACTGGAGGTAACAAAAAATAACACTGTCTCGGAAAACACAGCAACTTGAGGAACAAAAATGCCCACGGGACCGACTTCACAAAACACCGTATCATCGTATTTACCTAGACACTCCCCACTGAGTTAGGATGCGATACAAGGCCAGTTATTTAATGTAGGGAACTCGAGCGCGTACACTCAGGCCATTGGTTAAAACTTGCCCAGCCCCCACTTACGCGAGGTCGGGCACAGAGCTGGTCATAGCTAGACAAGAGCCACGGATGAGATGCTACAATATGATCATGCCTGATTGGCGTCTTCCAACATAACGTGCCTTGCCAACTGCTGGTTTTCCTCTTGCTTTTATTGACACGAGGCATCTTAGAAAGACCCGGATCTTGAACAGTCGCAGAGAGGCCCGTATCTAGACATGTCAGACTGTTCCGCTGCTCACCGGAAAAACCCGGATGTAATTGGGGTTGACAAACATGCGACCCGAGGCCGTCTCTACTGACGCTCGTTCCCTACAGTTTAAAATATGTATTTTTCTTAGTAACTGAATTTTCTTTTTGCCAAAATGCATCACCGTTCTAAATGTAAAGTGAAATGTCAAAATACCACAATGTATCAATGCGTCTTTTCATACAGACTGTCTGTAATGAGAATTTTAATGAATTCTTTTCTATGCAAGATAAAAATGGAAGAAAATGAAGATGTCGGTCACCCTACCTGCAGGCTGGGTTGTTAGTTATTTTTCTTTTGTTGGAAAATGTGAAACCATTCGTTTATTCAAAGTTTCGCCTGACAAAAACGATGAAACAACAGACATGATCTTGAACACCTGCTGGGTTTATACAAGGAAACGAAAAAAAAAAAAAATACTATTAACTTTTTCATACAAGTAAATGGCGGATACCCTGAACTTTTTTGCCAAGATAGAGTAGGGACGCCATTGTTGGAAACAAAGACTTTTGTTTAAATCTAATTTAAAAATAAAATGGAGAAAACAGTAGCAGTAAATTCCAGTTTCTTCCCGTCTCTAACTACGCTTATGTGTCACATCCATTATTCACGCGGGTGGTCTTGGCTCTCCACAACTTCCTAGCTTTTGTGGTCCTAAATAAATCGATTGTTTACTATCCCAGTAATTGTTGTTTTCTCCTGGCTTCTCTTGCCATCAGTACTCCCTCCGAGTGTTAAATACTCCATGCCCTCTTCCCTTATTACGTGACCTAGCTATCTGTAAGTTTTCTTCTTGTTACTATTTTTCTTTTAACTTCCTCATTGTTCAGATGATCTGTCCGTGATAGAATCATATCACTGTCGCTACAAATCTCTTTGATTGTAAGTATACCTTTTTTGTAGTTACAAGGTGGGGCGATAGAAGACAGAGGCAGCACAAGACGGGATAGCGGCGACAAAAGAAAGACATAGGGGGTGGATGGTCAAGACGAGAGATCACAAGACGGGAAGACGAGAGAGAGAGCGCAAAACGCCAGGGGGCAAGACGAGATAGAGAGAGAGAGAGCGCAAAACGCCAGGGGGCAAGACGAGATAGAGAGAGAGAGAGAGAGCGCAAAACGCCAGGGGGCAAGACGAGATAGAGAGAGAGAGAGAGAGCGCAAAACGCCAGGGGGCAAGACGAGATAGAGAGAGAGAGAGAGAGAGCGCAAAACGCCAGGGGGCAAGACGAGATAGAGAGAGAGAGAGAGAGCGCAAAACGCCAGGGGGCAAGACGAGATAGAGAGAGAGAGAGAGAGAGCGCAAAACGCCAGGGGGCAAGACGAGATAGAGAGAGAGAGCGCAAAACGCCAGGGGGCAAGACGAGATAGAGAGAGAGAGAGAGAGAGAGCGCAAAACGCCAGGGGGCAAGACGAGATAGAGAGAGAGAGAGAGAGAGAGCGCAAAACGCCAGGGGGCAAGACGAGATAGAGAGAGAGAGAGAGAGAGCGCAAAACGCCAGGGGGCAAGACGAGATAGAGAGAGAGAGAGAGAGAGAGCGCAAAACGCCAGGGGGCAAGACGAGATAGAGAGAGAGAGAGAGAGAGCGCAAAACGCCAGGGGGCAAGACGAGATAGAGAGAGAGAGAGAGCGCAAAACGCCAGGGGGCAAGACGAGATAGAGAGAGAGAGAGAGAGAGAGCGCAAAACGCCAGGGGGCAAGACGAGATAGAGAGAGAGAGCGCAAAACGCCAGGGGGCAAGACGAGATAGAGAGAGAGAGAGAGAGAGCGCAAAACGCCAGGGGGCAAGACGAGATAGAGAGAGAGAGAGAGAGAGAGCGCAAAACGCCAGGGGGCAAGACGAGATAGAGAGAGAGAGAGAGAGAGCGCAAAACGCCAGGGGGCAAGACGAGATAGAGAGAGAGAGAGAGAGAGCGCAAAACGCCAGGGGGCAAGACGAGATAGAGAGAGAGAGAGAGAGCGCAAAACGCCAGGGGGCAAGACGAGATAGAGAGAGAGAGAGAGAGAGAGCGCAAAACGCCAGGGGGCAAGACGAGATAGAGAGAGAGAGAGAGAGAGCGCAAAACGCCAGGGGGCAAGACGAGATAGAGAGAGAGAGAGAGAGAGCGCAAAACGCCAGGGGGCAAGACGAGATAGAGAGAGAGAGAGAGCGCAAAACGCCAGGGGGCAAGACGAGATAGAGAGAGAGAGAGAGAGCGCAAAACGCCAGGGGGCAAGACGAGATAGAGAGAGAGAGAGAGAGAGCGCAAAACGCCAGGGGGCAAGACGAGATAGAGAGAGAGAGAGAGAGCGCAAAACGCCAGGGGGCAAGACGAGATAGAGAGAGAGAGAGAGAGCGCAAAACGCCAGGGGGCAAGACGAGATAGAGAGAGAGAGAGAGAGCGCAAAACGCCAGGGGGCAAGACGAGATAGAGAGAGAGAGAGCGCAAAACGCCAGGGGGCAAGACGAGATATATATAGAGAGAGAGCGCAAAACGCCAGGGGGCAAGACGAGATAGAGAGAGAGAGAGCGCAAAACGCCAGGGGGCAAGACGAGATAGAGAGAGATAGAGCGCAAAACGCCAGGGGGCAAGACGAGATAGAGAGAGAGAGAGCGCAAAACGCCAGGGGGCAAGACGAGATAGAGAGAGAGAGAGCGCAAAACGCCAGGGGGCAAGACGAGATAGAGAGCTCCAAACGCGGGGGGGGGGCAAGACGAGAGAGCGCCAAACGCGGGGGGGGCAAGACGAGAGATCTCCAAACGCGGGGGGGGGCAAGACGAGAGAGAGATCTCCAAACGCGGGGGGGCAAGACGAGAGAGAGATCTCCAAACGCGGGGGGGGGCAAGACGAGAGAGAGATCTCCAAACGCGGGGGGGGGGCAAGACGAGAGAGAGATCTCCAAACGCGGGGGGGGCAAGACGAGAGAGAGATCTCCAAACGCGGGGGGGGCAAGACGAGAGAGAGATCTCCAAACGCGGGGGGGGGCAAGACGAGAGAGAGATCTCCAAACGCGGGGGGGGCAAGACGAGAGAGTGATCTCCAAACGCGGGGGGGGGCAAGACGAGAGAGAGATCTCCAAACGCGGGGGGGGGGGCAAGACGAGAGAGATCTCCAAACGCGGGGGGCAATATTAGAGAGAGAGAGCGCCAAACGCGGGGAGGCAAGACGAGAGAGAAAGAGCGCCAAACGCGGGGAGGGCAAGACGAGAGAGTGATCTCCAAACGCGGGGGGGGGCAAGACGAGAGAGAGATCTCCAAACGCGGGGGGGGGGGGGCAAGACGAGAGAGATCTCCAAACGCGGGGGGCAATATTAGAGAGAGAGAGCGCCAAACGCGGGGAGGCAAGACGAGAGAGAAAGAGCGCCAAACGCGGGGAGGCAAGACGAGAGAGAGAGAGCGCCAAACGCGGGGAGGCAAGACGAGAGAGAGAGAGCGCCAAACGCGGGGAGGCAAGGAGAGAGAGAGAGAGCGCCAAACGCGGGGAGGCAAGGAGAGAGAGAGAGAGAGAGAGAGAGAGAGAGAGAGAGCGCGCAAAACGCGGGGGGAGGCAAGACGAGAGAGAGCGCGCAAAACGCGGGGGGAGGCAAGACGAGAGAGAGAGAGAGAGAGAGAGAGCGCAAAACGCGGGGGGGGAGGCAAGACGAGAGAGAGAAACGCGGGGGGGAGGCAAGACAAGAGAGAGAGAAACGCGGGGGGGAGGCAAGACAAGAGAGAGAGAAACGCGGGGGGGAGGCAAGACAAGAGAGAGAGAAACGCGGGGGGGAGGCAAGACAAGAGAGAGAGAAACGCGGGGGGGAGGCAAGACGAGAGAGAGAGAAACGCGGGGAGGCAAGACGAGAGAGAGAGAAACGCGGGCAGGCAAGACGAGAGAGAGAGAAACGCGGGCAGGCAAGACGAGAGAGAGAGCAAAACGCGGGCAGGCAAGACGAGAGAGAGAGCAAAACGCGGGCAGGCAAGACGAGAGAGAGAGCAAAACGCGGGCAGGCAAGACGAGAGAGAGAGCAAAACGCGGGCAGGCAAGACGAGAGAGAGAGCAAAACGCGGGCAGGCAAGACGAGAGAGAGAGCAAAACGCGGGCAGGCAAGACGAGAGAGAGAGCAAAACGCGGGCAGGCAAGACGAGAGAGAGAGCAAAACGCGGGCAGGCAAGACGAGAGAGAGAGCAAAACGCGGGCAGGCAAGACGAGAGAGAGAGCAAAACGCGGGCAGGCAAGACGAGAGAGAGAGCAAAACGCGGGCAGGCAAGACGAGAGAGAGAGAGCAAAACGCGGGCAGGCAAGACGAGAGAGAGAGAGCAAAACGCGGGCAGGCAAGACGAGAGAGAGAGAGCAAAACGCGGGCAGGCAAGACGAGAGAGAGAGAGCAAAACGCGGGCAGGCAAGACGAGAGAGAGAGCAAAACGCGGGGAGGCAAGACGAGAGAGAGAGAGCAAAACGCGGGGAGGCAAGACGAGAGAGAGAGAGAGCAAAACGCGGGGAGGCAAGACGAGAGAGAGAGAGCAAAACGCGGGGAGGCAAGACGAGAGAGAGAGAGCAAAACGCGGGGAGGCAAGACGAGAGAGAGAGAGCAAAACGCGGGGAGGCAAGACGAGAGAGAGAGAGCAAAACGCGGGGAGGCAAGACGAGAGAGAGAGAGCAAAACGCGGGGAGGCAAGACGAGAGAGAGAGAGCAAAACGCGGGGAGGCAAGACGAGAGAGAGAGAGCAAAACGCGGGGAGGCAAGACGAGAGAGAGAGAGCAAAACGCGGGGAGGCAAGACGAGAGAGAGAGAGCAAAACGCGGGCAGGCAAGACGAGAGAGAGAGCAAAACGCGGGGGGTGGGCTCTTAACGAGAGAGCGCATGTGGTGGGGAGCGGCGACAAAAGCCGTCCACAGACATAGAAACTACAAACAAAAACATAAAAGAAACAAGTGTAGATAGAAGGAAAAAAATACAAATAAAAAAAAAAAAAAAACCCAGAAAATATATCCAAAGCAAACAGAGCGAAAAATGGAGCGAAGTCGTCACCATATTCGATAATTCAAGCGAGCGAAATGATGGAGTGAAAATGAAGGACACCTATCACATGGGAAGAGAGCAGGTGTCAATAGAATTAATGAAGAAACCCATTTTGTCATCAAAAGACTACACAAATCAGAACAGACAAATTTTGGCCGTTTCATCTTCTGTCTACGCTTCTCGAATGCATCCGATTAGGATAACGATCGTTGATTGGCCGGCACAACACACACCAATAATTACACAAATACAGAAATCCTCGATATATATCGAGAAAATAGACGCGACTGGTAGACTTACAAAACGCTACTAAATGAGGGAGCATAATTAAGAAGTTGTTCAGACGTGTCCGTATTTTGAAAGTAGCAGACTGACAGATTTTGTGGCTCAAATCAGCGATCAGGTAAGTTACAAAGAAAAAGTAAAAGAGTGAGGCAATTTTTAAAAATCTAATTTTAAATTCCGGATGAGAAGGCCGAGTCTCATTTTCGAGCATCTCATGAATGGACGTGATAGTACTATATATATATATATATATATATATATATATATATATATATATATATATATATATATATATATATATATATATATATATATATATATTATAAATTAATAGATTTTAAATATGGTTTTACCGCTACACAGTGATAACCATGTTTCAGAAATGGAAGCTAAAGCCCCTGAATTTAATTTTGTTATTAAACCAAAGACATTAGTTCCATTTCCTCATCAAGCGAATTTTGGAGTAACTTACTTTTTAAAATTTACGGTTGTTAACGGCACAGGAAAGATTCATAGTTTGAGGGTTTCCAAGGTTACCGATAAATCCATTCATCTAGACAAGGGGTGGTAGAGGGTTCAATTTTTAATTTTCGTTGTATCAGTTAATAGTTACATTTGAAAGCTGGGTTATGTTTAGGGATGGGTAGGGATGTATCTTTTAACAAATTCTGACATCCGCTAAATTCATGTCATCTGGGTTTTTTTCTAACGGCAAAAATTCTTATGGTATTTTTTCTATTTGTATATTTAAAGATTTTGAGGGACTGTTTAGGTTAGAATATGTTTTATCCACCTTTCTAAAAAATTATTTTTAATATTTAATATACTATACTTCTATTTAAAAACCAAGTAAATGTATTAGGATTACTAACTAAATATTATTTTATTTTATGTAAACTTTATGACAATATATATATATATATATATATATATATATATATATAAATAAATAAAAGGTAGGTTGTGTGTGTGTGTGTGTGTGTGTGTGTGTATGTATGTATGTATGTAACGAATGCACGGCCGCAATTTTCGACGGATTTGCACCAAAATTTACATGCATATACTCCAAGTTAGCGAGAAGGCCAATATCGACGTTGCATTTCTCAACTCCCATCGATAGTGAAAATAATCGATTTTTTCATGCTTATACGGAAGTTTTCATGTAGTTTGCGGCCATTTTCTACTGGCCAGAGTGAGAGCCTATAGCTGGCTGCCACGAATAGGAAGATTCTATTGGCCAGCGTGAGAGCCAACAGCTGACTGATACGAATGTTAACTAGCATGCTAGCATGCAAAAAAAAATCGATAGCTGCATTCGTCACATTTGGGAAAAATTTAAATCTGCATGGCACTTTACTCCAATTGGCTCATTCGCTTGCTTAAACTCAACGTTGATTCTAACTGGGTTGGGTGTGAAAAAGTATTTGTTGTTAACATTCTTTTTTCATTCGGTTTTTCCAGTTACGTGTCCTTTTTTTTTTTTTAAAGCTGATCGTTTTGTGTTCATTTTGTTTAGTTCTTTTTTCGTAACAGATTTAATGTTTAGTAGAGAGCTTAGAAAAAATTCGCAGTGTGAGATAGGCAAGAAGTAAGGCATGCAGCAACATTAGCACGGCAAAGGACACTGCTTTAAAGGCAAGGAAGGGCAAAAATATTTTAAGTCAAGTGATAGCGATTGCTGTATGAGTCGTACGAATTTTAAATCAAGCACGGGCAACGCCGGGCCATGCTGCTAATATATATATATATATATATATATATATAGACAGAGAGAGAGAGAGAGAGAGAGAGAGAGAGAGAGAGAACAGGAAATGACACTTGAGAGAGAGAGAGAGAGAGAGAAAGAGAACAGGAAATGACACTTGAGAGAGAGAGAGAGAACAGGAAATGACACTTGAGAGAGAGAGAGAGAGAGAGAGAGAACAGGAAATGACACTTGAGAGAGAGAGAGAGAGAGAACAGGAAATGACACTTGAGAGAGAGAGAAAGAGAAAGAGAACAGGAAATGACACTTGAGAGAGAGAGAGAGAGAAAGAGAACAGGAAATGACACTTGAGAGAGAGAGAAAGAGAACAGGAAATGACACTTGAGAGAGAGAGAAAGAGAACAGGAAATGACACTTGAGAGAGAGAGAAAGAGAACAGGAAATGACACTTGAGAGAGAGAGAGAGAGAGAGAAAGAGAACAGGAAATGACACTTGAGAGAGAGAGAGAGAGAGAGAGAGAGAGAAAGAGAATAGGAAATGACACTTGAGAGAGAGAGAAAGAGAACAGGAAATGACACTTGAGAGAGAGAGAGAGAAAGAGAACAGGAAATGACACTTGAGAGAGAGAGAGAAAGAGAACAGGAAATGACACTTGAGAGAGAGAGAGAGAAAGAGAACAGGAAATGACACTTGAGAGAGAGAGAGAACAGGAAATGACACTTGAGAGAGAAAGAGAACAGGAAATGACACTTGAGAGAGAAAGAGAACAGGAAATGACACTTGAGAGAGAAAGAGAACAGGAAATGACACTTGAGAGAGAAAGAGAACAGGAAATGACACTTGAGAGAGAAAGAGAACAGGAAATGACACTTGAGAGAGAAAGAGAACAGGAAATGACACTTGAGAGAGAAAGAGAACAGGAAATGACACTTGAGAGAGAAAGAGAACAGGAAATGACACTTGAGAGAGAAAGAGAACAGGAAATGACACTTGAGAGAGAAAGAGAACAGGAAATGACACTTGAGAGAGAAAGAGAACAGGAAATGACACTTGAGAGAGAAAGAGAACAGGAAATGACACTTGAGAGAGAAAGAGAACAGGAAATGACACTTGAGAGAGAAAGAGAACAGGAAATGACACTTGAGAGAGAAAGAGAACAGGAAATGACACTTGAGAGAGAAAGAGAACAGGAAATGACACTTGAGAGAGAAAGAGAACAGGAAATGACACTTGAGAGAGAAAGAGAACAGGAAATGACACTTGAGAGAGAAAGAGAACAGGAAATGACACTTGAGAGAGAAAGAGAACAGGAAATGACACTTGAGAGAGAAAGAGAACAGGAAATGACACTTGAGAGAGAAAGAGAACAGGAAATGACACTTGAGAGAGAAAGAGAACAGGAAATGACACTTGAGAGAGAAAGAGAACAGGAAATGACACTTGAGAGAGAAAGAGAACAGGAAATGACACTTGAGAGAGAAAGAGAACAGGAAATGACACTTGAGAGAGAAAGAGAACAGGAAATGACACTTGAGAGAGAAAGAGAACAGGAAATGACACTTGAGAGAGAAAGAGAACAGGAAATGACACTTGAGAGAGAAAGAGAACAGGAAATGACACTTGAGAGAGAGAGAGAGAAAGAGAACAGGAAATGACACTTGAGAGAGAGAGAGAGAGAAAGAGAACAGGAAATGACACTTGAGAGAGAGAGAGAGAAAGAGAACAGGAAATGACACTTGAGAGAGAGAGAAAGAGAACAGGAAATGACACTTGAGAGAGAGAGAAAGAGAACAGGAAATGACACTTGAGAGAGAGAGAAAGAGAACAGGAAATGACACTTGAGAGAGAGAGAAAGAGAACAGGAAATGACACTTGAGAGAGAGAGAAAGAGAACAGGAAATGACACTTGAGAGAGAGAGAAAGAGAACAGGAAATGACACTTGAGAGAGAGAGAAAGAGAACAGGAAATGACACTTGAGAGAGAGAAAGAGACGACCGGAAATGTGTTCAGTTGATAGGTAGTATATGGAGAAAAGTATTAAAGACAACTAGATTGTCAATGGTAGAAACGCAAAGATAACAATTTTGTTTTGTTTTTTTACTTGAAGCTTCTTAAGCTGTGAACTCGATGTGAACGGTTCTACAACCGCCGTTCTTTGTTTCAAATATAACTGTTTCAGAAAAGAATGGAAAAGAAGAAACCCTGACATTGTACTATACTTGGGTGGCCCTTTTTGTGGACAATGATCGGTGTCCTGTCGGTGGACGCTCTATCTGGAGGCATCGATTTCACCGGGATAAAAGCGGAAATTTCCTAACTCCGGACAGCGAAGTGAGGACACGGCGATCGCGACTCATTTTCCTTCCTTCTATTTTTATTCATTCCGGAGAAAGATCCGGTGATTTCCTAGTTAGTCTTTGGCCAAGAAAATAAGCAAAAACTTTCTATTTTTCGCCACGAAAACGAAGTTTTCCTATTTCTTCGTTTAGTTTTTGGAACGCATCTTCCGTTATTGGAATCCATCTTCGGTTTTCAGTGTTACATTTTTTAAATTTTCCGGTATTTCAATTTCTGTACTTTCCACATCTCCAATTCATAGTTCGCCTCTGACTTTTTTCATTTGCATACATTGGAGAAAAAAAAAAAAAAAAAAGAGAAAAAACAATAGTAGTTTTACAATACGAATCCTGTTTAGCAAAAGGACCAATCCAGTGGCTCGTTCTTTTTCGATTAAACATTCAATACAATATGGATGGATCTTAGAGCGAAAACGGAAATAAATACCAAGACAATCAAACACCAAATGACAAAAAAAATGGTTTCTGAGTTGGAGGTTTGCGCATTCATCCGTTTAATAAATTAATGCCTTGAAAATAATATTTAACATTTTTCCACCAACGGGTCGCGTTCCCGCCAACAAGAAAATAAACAAAACAAAAAAAAAATAATGTTGGATCTCTCTCTGGTCCTTTTGAAGGGTATTTAAGCAAAGTTTCTAGACGGATAAACCAGCAAGGAGAGACAGACGGCAACAGTTCACAACGTTCGGCTTAAAAGAAATTCCTTTACTCATTTACCCGTCTTCCTCACCTAGCTACTTGATACTTATACTTTCCTCACTTTCTCCATTCTCTCGTGAAGAAATAACATTTTTCATCTTAAACAACTACAAAGAAGGTCTATAAAGAACTTATCACTCATACACGGCAAGAAAGATTCAGTTGTAAAAAAACACGAAAAACACACATTATATATATATATATATATATATATATATATTCCCTGACGATCCGCGTAGGTGAAACCTTGGTAGGCTTGTCTGGCTCTTCAGGTTTAATTAGGTTTGCTCTGCTTAGCGTATTGAGCACTTAGTTATTTTACTTACTCGTATCGGATTTTTTTTTCTTTGGACTCTGAACTTGGATGCTAGACGATTGGTTTCATCTGACGTACATGTTCTCTGTTCTTTCTTTTTTGTACCTTTTCTTCCCTTGGGTATTGGTTTGTTTATTTATAAATCAAAGCACCTAAGGTTTTCTGGACATGTATAATTTCTTATATCTATAACATTACTACTATATATATATATATATATATATATATATATATATATATATATATATATATATATATATCATTCTAGGCATCTTTCCATCCTGCTAAAGCCTCTATTCCACGTACCTCCTCATGAACCATCTAGCCTATGCTTTTTCTCTTTCACTCTAACAGTCACTTCACATTACCTTCGATCCAATTCCAGAACTATCAGCGCGTCCTCCAATCTGGGCGAACACTGTATCGCACAATCATGCAAACTATCCAAATTAACTCCCCTTGGATTTAGTCTATTAACTTTCATTTCGCCTCACCCTAAAGCCATGGTCGTTGTACGGTAACCGCTATCCAATTTAACTGTTCCTCTTATATTACGGACGTGTCAGTCCCAATCACTGCAAACGTTCGTCTCGAAGCATCGATATCTTAACTGCTAAAGCGGAGGAGTAATGGCTGGTCTAAATCTGCTCGAGATTTAGATCGCATGGACGGTCAAATGCTCATCTCTATTGTCTGTCTTCGTTTCAGTTCCAGTTCTAGTTTTTATACTGATTGCACCGAAAACAAAGTATCATTAAATGTAATTGGTTTTGCTTGGAAGCGAGCGAAATTACGCTGCATGCGAAAACTTGGAATCGGATACACGGAAATGGAGACGGAATGGCAAACGTGGCGAACGAAAACGTGCGGAATTGGCTGGGGATTATATCTGGAAAGGTTTTAGGGTCGAAGTAAAAAGAGGATTTATTGTTATTCTCAGAGTGTCCATTAACGTATCCTAGAATATAATCGATAAAGTGTTTTCAATTTTTTTCGACTTTGTTGACAGAAGCCAGACATGAATTAACGCCAAGCACAACTTATATTTACCACACACAGAAAAGCTGTTTATGTAACCAATAATGTCAAAAGCTGGCTTCATTAAGTAGGGAAACATTTCCTCTAATGATCCCATATCTAGTGATATAGTAAATACTAAAAGCATTTATAGAAATTCATTGGAAATGATTTTACTATAGGAATGCATTAGAAATTATTTGAATACTAACTCTTTATGGGACCTGGAATATTATGGCTAGGATTTATGAAACAAATAATTAAATATCAAACACTTAAAATCCCATTAATTTTTATTTCATGAAAGCTCTAAAGGATTATGTTTGGAGGTTTTGAAGTCACAACGTTTCGGCCGTTGTACGCTCCGGCCTTCTTCAGGTGATTGGAATTTCGAACTGAACCCTTTATTTCGATCACTGGGGTAGACTGTTCTAGTGGAGAACTTTCAGAGGGAAAATTAGCAGGAGATAATTGATAACTGACAGCCATCAAACATGGCACGTGGAACTAGAACAGCCTACCCCAGTGATCGAAATAAAGGGTTCAGTTCGAAATTCCAACCACCTGAAGAAGGCCGGAGCGTACAACGGCCGAAACGTTGTGAGAAATATGGCGACAAAGATGAGGACAATAGTCCAACTAATGTAAATACTGTACATAATACCTCATCTCAGAAATATAGACAGACTGCTTTTTAAAAAATATTTTTTAATATTTTTGCTCTGTCTTTTGATATAGAGCTCTCCCTGGATCTATCTCCTGGAAATTCTATTTGGATTACCATATTGTATCATTACAATATATATATATATATATATATATATATATATATATATATATATATATATATACAGCAATACACGGTTGGAAAAAAAAAACTCGGATAGTACAACTTGTATATATATGTCAAAACAAATCGGTACCCGAGAAAAAAATGGAAAAAAAACAAACTAAAAACATCCGAACAGGGCGAAACAAATCGTCCAGTGCCTTAAGTCTTTTCCAAAGAAAAAAAAAACAAACCAAGCGAGTAGTAAGACTAAAATGTGGAGTGCTCAATACGCTAAGTTGGGTGGGAATAAATAAAATAAAATCCTAAAGATCCGGGAAAACCTACCTAGATTTTCCTGGCTCTTTAGGATTTATTATATATATATATATATATATATATGTGTGTGTGTGTGTATAGAGGAGAAAAATCAAAAAAAAAAAGACGACAAGAGGAAAAACTATTCTTAGCCAACGCGTTTCGTCCACTGACGGCATTGTCTTCATAATGTCCCTCAGAGGACGAAACTTCTCGGCTATGAATAGTATTTCTCCTTTCTCTTTATTTATAAAACTCATAGTTTTTGTTAAGAAAATCTATTTAAATTAAGATTTATTAAAAACAAATAAATCAGACAAATTCAAAGATATAACGGTCACGTTAGAAAATATTCTATTCATATCAGACAAGATATTATACAATATTTAAAAATATTAATCTGTGAGGTTTCAGCTTTTAAAAATATATTAGAAATGTTATACTCTTCAAGCAATACACTTTAAAAAGGGGCCGAGCATACTTCTGTTAAATATTATGTAATATATGCATATGTCTACTACTACGTCCGTACTCCAGGTTCAAATAAAAGAATAATGTAACGATAACATTTCACGCAATAGTCCAAGTAGCAGTTCTAGTCGAAGAAATGTCATTGAAAAATCAGCGTCAAGTCTATTTTCTGCTGGACGAAAACTATTCATCAGAAACTGGATAAAGAGAAAAAAAAGTAGAAAAGGAGAAAGAGAATTTGTGGAATATAAGAATTCTTGCTTTACACTTTATCTGTTATTTTTTTTTGTTTTTTTTGGACAAGTTGAATTTTTAATTATTTATTATTTAAATAAATATTTATTTATATTTATTTATTCCTTTATATTCATTTATTTTCATTTATTTATTTTTTACGAGCCCAAATCTTCAACACCTCATCCTTTCAGATTCAATTGTTTGGTTTTAAATTTTCTGTCTTCTGTAGAAGATTTGCCAACTACAGGCGTCTTTTTGTTTGGTTAATATAAATTTTCAAGCAAATGAATTTAGTAGATTGATGTTACTATCCTAGTTGACTTCAGAGTGAAAAGCTAATATGGTATCACGACAGTACTAGAAAGAATAGTAGAAGATGTAAATCATGCATGAAACTAGACCCCCCCAACCATTAGAGTCTGGCAAAGAAATAAGAAAGAAAAATGCCATGAATATAGGTACCTTCATTTGTGACGAAAAACAGCAAAAAAAAAACAAACTTGTATGATTCTATCATCATAATGATAGAGTAAGATTTTAAATGATTGGACATACACGACTGACCAATCAAAATCAGTCTTCACAAAAATAAAAACATCAGAACTTTTATATATACACACAATTACGAATATAGATTATCATCCGATGCTCGTATAGACAAATTAGAATTTTTACAAACATATATAATTATCTACGGTTATAGGATTTTTGATATTTATGAAAAGGAAATTTTGTAGAATTTTTTTTAAGTGAAACATAGCCCCTACATTTAATTTTATGAAATCCATAATTTAAAAACAAATGGCGTTAATTTAATCAGGTCGAATAATGAAAAAAAGAAACTGCTCTGGTATTTATAAATCGGCCCAATCATATTATAGCAAAATGACCAACAACAGATTTTATTTTTATCTGTAGTTGAGGGCATACAATTGCATCCAAAATATATTTATTTGAAGCCATAAAATTGTGTTCAAAATATTTAAATTTCGGCATTAAATAACCCATGGATGTGTTGATATGCCGCTAAACAAAATGACCAGCAATACATTTTATCTGTAGTTGAAACCATAAAATTGTATTCAAAATATTTAGATTTCGGCATTAAATAACCCATAAAGATATTGATATGCCGCTAAACCAAATCTACCAGCCAACTTCATGAGTGAAAAAATAGTCCTACTAAAGATGTGGGCGTGTCCCGAAAAATGTTTAAGTACTAAAGCATTAATACCGCCCCACCCCAAAAATACAATACTCCATTTACAAATTCCAGGCAAAATATATTGAAATATATTGAACTGTAGATGCCATTCCAAAACAGGCACTGCGATCAAAAACAACCATTTTTAAAAAAAAATCTTTCTTTCCATACAAACGAATCACTCGAGATCAGGAATATCTTTCTCTTTTGTTCCAAATTTGAGAAGACTTAATAGGGGGCTCAGTTTGCTATGTAAATTGGTCCCTTCAACGGAAACACCCCCTACCCAAGTCACCTGGAGTGACTAATCAGTAGTAATATTCAGCAAAACAAAACACGCCCCCCCCAAAAAAAACAACAAACACAAAAGAACAGCAAAGCAAAAACACTTCAGATAACGAGTTTAAAAACAATAAAATCGACCTTGCTAACCGAACTCTCCTCTGTGGCCCAATCGGTTAAGGAACGCCAGGTTATATAACGATTCCGTATAAGATACAGGTTCGATTCCTGTCGGAGGACGCATATTTTCTATGAAAATTTCTCGGACATTCAGACCGGTAAATGTTGTTAATACTGTTTATTATAAACAGAGCATTTACTTAAATATTTGTATCTATAAAAAGAACGTATAAACATAAAATGTTATATATCGATAAGCGAGGGAGAGTCATGAGATAACATTTTTATATATAAAAAATATTCAAAAATAAAGAAAAAAAAAACAGATTTAAAATTCCAAGCATCCCTCGTTCGTGTGTATGTGTAGCTGTCCCAACATCCAAATTAAGCCTGATGAAGTACTAAAGGACAAAACGTCCAACAAGAAAATGTATTTTACACTGTTATACATTTTCCACCCACAATATATATATATATATATATATATATATATATATATATAGGTATGTCCAATATTTCGCTAAAAAGTGGTATACCTTGACGACAAAAGGTCCCCAAATTGATAAAACAATTTTTAACGTTTAAATATTTATGTTGTTATTAAAGAGGAAAGACCAAAGTATTTTCTGAATATTTTTTCAGATTTTTTAATCCTTCCTATAAATGTTAAAAATTTTATTAAAAAATCTTGTTTTTTTTTCGAGTCAAAAAATTTCGTAAAATCGAACTTATCGACATTTCTGTCGGAAAGATCATAGTTTGTTAGTTAAAAAATCATGAAAAATCAATTACACCTTTTTCTTTTGTTATCTTAGGAAATTTAGAATGATTAAAGTATACTTAATGTAATTTGAAAGAAACATTACTTACATTTTTAGCAGAAAATTTTTTAAGAGAGATATTTCCCACCAGGGTGGTCTATTTTGACAGGCGTTGATTGATGTACGTCAATATATTCACAACTTACTGCACGGAAATTTATTGGACGGTAGCACAGAAGTGATATAATTCGTTCTAATTTTAAGTGAATCTGGTTAGTAGATTTTTAAAAAAAAAATTCACTTTCAAATTTTTTTTTTTTTTTTTACCTTACCTTTGAGGAAGAATTCTGGACTGAAAATAACATTTAAATTATGAAAGAAAATCAAATTTTACAAGTAAAAATAAAACAGTAAAAAAAATACATTTTTTTAAATTGAGGTTTATTATTTCAGTCATGAAATATTTTTCTGAGAATATAAAAATTACATGAAACACCATTAATTGAAACGGGTTAACTTAATGAAATGAGATTTTATTTCTTTTTTATTAAGGCAGATTTTTTTCTATTTATTAATAATTATATGGCAGTAATTTTAATATGAGTTTTATTTTATTTATTAATAAAATTAACATGCTATATTGGTTTTGTTTTGACTCAACAAGTATTTTTTAGTTTGAGTAGTAGCGAGCTAACTCCAGAAAATTTAAACTCCAAAAATCGTTTTAATTGATAATTTGTCGTGTGGATAATAATTCCAAAGTAATGTACAATGAATTTATGCATTCGATTTCAAACTTGAAAATTTGGGTGGACTTCCAAGGGCGTTTTTTTTTTTTTTTGTAATTGTAAATAGTCGATATTTTCTTTTATCCCACTATTCGATTATATTTGAATAGAAAAAGAAAAAAATTGAAAATAATACGACGATATTCAGAAAACTTGACAAGCGTTGTTTTGTTGGTACTGAACGAATCAAAGCCATTTCTGAAGTAAAAAAAAAAAAACTTGCTTCTATCAAAGGAAACTACTCATGTGACATTATTTCAACAATGTGCATCCGTACTTTCGTTGTAGACGATTTTAAATACAATTTTGGAATATTAAAAATTATTTTTAAAATAATTATGGTTGTCAGATTTTAATAAGCTTTCAAATTTATGATCTTTAAAAAGTAGAGAACATAATATATCATTTCCATAAGGTTGCAGAAAGAACTTAATGTATAAATATATAACAACCTTTTGTCATA
This sequence comes from Acanthosepion esculentum, assembly GCA_964036315.1. Taxonomy (NCBI): domain Eukaryota; kingdom Metazoa; phylum Mollusca; class Cephalopoda; order Sepiida; family Sepiidae; genus Acanthosepion; species Acanthosepion esculentum. The sequence goes on along the minus strand of OZ038519.1, from coordinate 43,763,252 downwards.
TTGTGTATTTAAAATTGAAAAAAAAAGAAAATTAATGTAAAAATTCATTGTTCACCAAAAAATTTTTTTTCTTTCAGATAATAATTACCTTCGTATATATTATTCAGAAAAGCCATTAAAAACTTTCTTAATTAAATATTGTCTTAGTTTTATTGGGTTTTGTATTTTTACAATTGAGGTAAAAGTTTGGACAATTTCGGACATTTTTTAACAAAAAAATCGATGATTTAGATTTTTCAGAGTTTTGTGCATTTAATTAAAAAAAAAAATTCAGGTTGCAAATAAATTTTTTTTGTGTTTTCATAAAATTAAGTTCGAGGGGGGTAACAGATATAAAAAAAAAATATTTATACCATGACTTTCAAAGAGACAAACATTTCTAAAATAAGTTCATTCATTTCTGAATAAGTTCTGAAGTTTTCATTAAAATCCAACAAGTAGTTAATTTTTACAAGAATTTCGAAATTAATGTGTCTTTCAACTGACAAAAAAACAACTAAAAAAACAACTAAAAAAAAACGCTAAAATAGTCAAAATTGGACATACCTATATATATATATATATATATATATATATATATATATATACATACACACCGGTATATTAGCATATTTCGTTTTGGCTTGCGTAGAGGGATCAATTTACAAAACAAACTGGACCGCCAATTAACTTCTAAAATGCTTAATAAAATAATAATAATAATAATAAAAAACGATATGCGTTGTCAGAAGTGCTTAATCTACAGTAATATGAAAAAAAAAGAAGGTTATTTCCGGCCGCAGTGCTTATTGGACAACTAACTACACAAAGTTATATTCCGAAATTGAAAGCCGTAATTTAGAGTTTTAGTTTGCGAGGACTTTTCTAATGATAAGAGAAAAAGACAAAAATCAAAAAACAAACAAAAAACTAAAAAAAATAATGAAAGTGTACGCTTCTGTAACTATTATTGATAGACAGGTATCTGCTATTAATACTGATTACAGAGTTTGATTCCCCCCCTTAAATAACGGTTACAACCATTGTAGTCAAATTTTCCATTTTATTTTTGTTCAATTATGCCAAAATGTTTTAGTATCAAACGAATAAACTGTTACTCACCAAAAAAGAAAAAATTAAAATCTTTTAATGGCGGGGAAGAAGACGCTTGCTTTTTGATGCTGTCGTTCATGTCTTCGTCTTCTGTACTCAGTCGGTTAAATGTTTAATAAAATTGTCGACGTTTTTGTCTTTGAATTCTGAAAATTCAAACTGACTGAATACCTTCGGTGCCTTTGTGTTTTTCATTTTTTTCTAACTTTAATCGAAGTGGAACATTTCATAGAAAAGTGCAATTCAATTTGCGGTGCAATGTCACCTAGAACAACGGGTTGCGAAAAATACTATAATCCATTGGCAATAAAATAAAAACCGACGGTGTTACACGTAAAAACGTATCCTGCAGTTTTAAATCCTTTTGGTCAACGGGAGAATTCTCGTTAGTGTTCTTCTTTATAGAAGAGGTCCACGACTCACGACGGGGTTTCATTCCTACGATACGTCGAAACACGATTTTCCATTTAAGTTGGAATATAGCCGCGATTTTCTGTGAATAAGCGTTCACTTACCAACATTTCAATATGGCGTACAATAGCCGCTCAATGTATTCTTCCATTGCGTCGTTTGAATCGAATGTCCGAGGAAATAGCATAAGATTACTGGCGATTGCGTTGTAACCACGAATCATCGTAGGTTGGAACTGTCGTAAACCAGGGACTTTAATATATATATATATATATATATATATATATATATATATATATATATATATATATATATACGAAGGTCATTCAATAAATAAGTTGAATTTTTCGGTATAAGGACTTCTAATACAGATAGAAGCTTACTCTTATTATTCTTTTTGGTTTTACTTCTTTTTCACATGGATTTAATTCCTTTTGCAGATTAAAAAAAAACTTTGAGAGTTTTGGCGATTAACAAAGATGGCCGACCAAGAAGCATGCTCCAGGATTGAACAGCGGTCAGTTATCAAGTTTTTGGTTGCTGAAGGGTGCAAACCAGTTGAAATTCATAGGAGAATGTCAACTGTGTATGGTGCCACATGTTTCAGCCAAAAAAATATCTACAAGAGCACCATGATGCAATTCACCGCCCCAAATCTGGAAACGGCATGCTGTACTGCTTGGCATTCACGCCGGAATCTCCAATACGAATATTTCAGAGTGTTTTGAGTGTCAATTTGGGTACAGTGTAGAGGATTCGGAAAGAGTTGGATGAGTCTAATGGTGATTACGAAGGTACTGCAGCTCGGAAAACTCACTCTGATCGTTCTGATATGAAAAGAACTCCTGAATCTGTTGATAAGGGCCTCAGACTCAACACGGAGGCCTACATCAAGTGCCCTGAGGAAGTAGTACTGCTCTGGATCAAGAGGGTGGCTACTGGAAGACCCTATGTCTGGCAACAGGACTCTGCACCATGCCACACAAGCAGGAGAACCCAGTTATGACTGTCAAAGAATTTCTGCGACAACATCACACCTTACTTCTGGCCATCTAACTCCCCCAGACTGTAACCCCTTTGATTATTATACGTAGGCCGCAGTTGAGTGAGAGACGGACAAAACTCCGTGCAACACGAGAGATGGTTTGAAGGCAAGCATTCACCAACTTGAACCAGGAGACCGCCCAGAAGAATTGCAGGAGATTCCGAAGTCGTCTGGCGGCCGTGGTTGAAGCCAATGCTGATTTCATTGAATAAATTTACTCTTTACTATTTCAAGATATTTTTGTGTAATTTTGGTAAATATATCTGTTAAAATGAGATCTCAGTGCTATTTTCGTTTTTGCATAATTTAGACGACAATTCATCCATCGCACCCTGTATGTATGCGTGCATATATGCATATACATATATGTACTAATGCATGTATGTGTGTGCGTTTATGTACATATATATGTATGTATAGGTGCATATTTATGCATGATCTTATTGTATATACACATATATATACAGGGTGCCCATAAAGTTCGTGTGCACTTTAAAAACTTCATTTGTATTTGCGATAGAAATAATTTGTAAAAAGGATTACAAAGAAATAAATCTATATTTTTTAAGGTTTTATTGAAATTTTATTTAAGTTTCCACATGTCCTCCATCATTAGCAATACAAAGGGTAATACGATTTTGCAGTTCACGGAAAACATTTGCCAACTGATTTACAGTAATGCCTGAAATCACATTAGTAATGCCTGAAATCACATTAGTTATTTTAGCTAGACTTAAAACTAGGTACATTAAAATTTATAACATTTTTTACAGATTATTTCTATCGCAAATACAAATAAAGTTATAAATTTTAAAAAGTGCACACGAACTTTATGGACACCCTATATATATATATATATATATATATATATATATATATATATATATATATATATATATATATGTATGTATGTGTGTGTGTGTGTGTATTTAGGGATCAATCCTTCTTTCATGCACTTTTCATTGAAAACGACAGAGGTGCTTTGATTAAGTCTTTTTACATAATTTATCATGTGATCTTATATATTTTTTCTTTTCGGAGGATAAATTATATAAAATCTGTCCAATTGTTCTTTCTTTCCGAGCTATTCATTGAGCCATTTTCAAGGTTGAAATATATTAACTCTTAACAAGACATAGATTGTTGTATGTATGCATTTATACAATGTTTCATTTTCAAAACACGGTCAAGATATTGTGTCAATGTTCATAGTTGATATTATTAAGTGTTGTTTTTTTTTTGTTTTTATTATTTATTTTTAGCCTTTTTTTTTTACATGTAGACGATGCTGTGGGTGGTTTGCTACTATGTAAGTGGCATAGCAGGTCGTAGCCTTGAAGGCTCGACCTTTATAAGATTAATAATGAAATACTTACGTTAAGAATTTCTTTTACCTCAGACGAGGAGACAGCATTGTCGTATCGCTTGGCCATATTTGGTCAATGAATGACGAATGTTTCCATATAACTAAACTGTAAAATATGACCATTACAATTAACACGATCGCCAACGATAAAAGCACATTATTTTTTATTTTCTTTAATCATTTCACCACAGGTAAGGCGATAAAGCCACTAGGACGCAGGGGGCTACAGAGATAGTGAGAGGATTGTGTATAGGGAGGATTTGAGGAAAGGATAAAAGATGAACTGTCTTCAAGAAGATGCATTTAAATTTTGGAAGATTGTAGTTGTTAAGGAAGCAAGTAGACGGAAGGGAGTTCCACAGCCGGGAAGTGCGAGAAAAGAAACTGTTGGAGTAGAAGTGGCGGTTACATCTAACTAAAGGGTGTTTCATTAAGACGGATTATATATGAGGGTGTTTCATTAAGACGGATCAAAGTCAGTAGTAAACAAATCAGTGTTATTGGTGAAAATTTATTTATTTCTCTATTGGATCATGTTATTTAAGTCATGGCAATTATGTGTGAAAAATAATATCGCCCAAATGTCTGCCAAATCTGAAAGAAAAAGAAAAAAATCATTAGACGTTTAAACTTAATTCACATTAAAATCGGTCCAAGTTATTGGAAGAACACCCTTTATTTCAACAGTAAAATCTAGATACCACTCTAGTAGCACGCTTAAATTCATGCAGTCGGCGCACCAGGGAAGAAAGCTCGTCATAGTAGTTGCCATGGAAATATTTGTAGAAAAGACAGAGAGAAGCCACGTCGCGTCGGTGAGAAAGTGACTGAAGTCAAAATGCCAAGTCAGGTTCGATTTCATTACAGATCCTTTTTGGATTTTGTCAAGAACCTTGAGATGAATAGCAGGAGTATCAGGCCAAATATCGTCAACAGTAGTCAATGCACGGACGAATGGTATATTTGTAAATGTAGATTCGACGAGAACGATTTTCTGGCACGAAAAAGTGATCCAACTTTCCTTGCAGTAGATGCAGCTATTGATTCAATGTAGTCGTTCCACTTTAAGTCAGTTGAAAACGTGAGGCCAAGAAGTCGCAGTGTGTTGCTCTCCAGGAGTCTAGCATCAGCCATGCTAATGGCGGGTAGGTAGATTATCTCTGTGGTGGCTAAATGAAAGCAGTTTTGTTTTGGCGGCATTAAAATTTACAAGCCATTTCCCGCCCCAGTTAATCACAAATTGGAGGTCCTTTTCAAGAGTATCAGCCAGGTTTATTTTGTCATCTCTGACCGATTATCTATTGAGACAGGAGTAAATGGTAGTGTCATCTGCATAATTGCCTACTTGAGGACTGATTAGATCAGAAACAGTGTATGACTCAGGATAGAGGGTTGGGGAACACCCGCGTACGTGTGAAAAGATCTAGAATCGAGCCCGTTGAAAGCGACCTTCATTTCACGATTTGATAGGAACGATTGGATTAAATAAAAAAATCGTCCTGTGATGCCGTAGCCCTGGAGCTTACGGAGAAGACCAGCGTGCCAAACCCTGTCAAACGTCTTATTCACAGTTATTATCAAGAGCTTTGAGATTTGTTATTGAAACTTCTGAATCAGCGTAACTGATTAACATGTGACATATCCTCAATTTTTTTACTGGATATTTTACAAATCAATTATAATTTGGAGGAATATTTGATCCCAGCAGAGATTAATTTTAAGCGTTTACTCTTGTTTGAAAATTTTAATTTTTTACTCTGTTGGCAATTTATCCCGAGTCTAATAATTTCAACTCGATACGGAGCATCTGAAAACGAGCGGGGTTAATTAAAGTTTGGAGCCAAGAAGACGAGAGGGTCGGAGGCGAAATAGTTGGTTGAGGCTGGTCTTTAAAAAGAAAATGATGTTTATATTTAATGACGTTTCCTGTCTGACGAATTCGGAACCCTTCCCTTGCTTCCCCGGCGGCCTCGAGATACGCATTTTGCTCCGAAAGTAGTGCTTGCGATATAATTTGCACGGAAGCGGCAACAGATACAGGGAGCACAATAACACTGCTGGATGGAGCAAGTTTCCAGCTATAATAAATAAAATACTGTCTTTTTTCCCTACAGAGTCATTGCCGATACATTTGCACATGTGACGAATAAGTGATCATGGTGCATAACACGCTTCGATCTTTAGGATTTCATCAGTTTACTTATTCAGTATCCCACATTGTGTTAAAACAAGATATGCCAAGAAAGGTGAAATGGTAGAACCTGGAAAACCTTTTTTTCCACTTTGTCATAGATTCTCTCTCTTATATATATATATATATATATATATATATATATATATATATATATATATATATATATATATATATATATATATATGAATATTTGAGGAGACATGGTAGAATAGTGGATAGCAGCTCGGAGGAATCGGAGAGCTGGGTTCGAATTCCAGTCGAATCCACTACATTCGCTTAAGTGCTAATACCTTTGGGAAAGGTATAAACCCTCCACTCCCTCAAGCTATGGGTAATTAGCAAAAGAGACTGGGTTCTATAGCCTTGGATGGAGAAAGACAACTCTGAATTCAAAACCTGCGGAGGGTCGTTTGGGAACCTTGTAACACGTAGTGCACTAGGTCTCTGTATTCGGCCCTCCAAAAAGTGTGGTTGGTTCTGCATAAAGTCTTCACTGCTATAATCAAATCATATGTGCTGGTGTCTGGCTGTCGGTTCCTAGGAAATGAGCTGCTTGACCCTCATACGTCGAATACGACGGGAGAGTCCATCGTGTATATATATATATATATATATATATATATATACAGAGTGTAACACAAAATATTTAATATCTAAAAAAACACTAAATGGAGTTTTAGGATTTTTAGATAGGACGTTTAGCTACCTTGATACCATTTATTGTAAGAATCACTGAAAACCCTTTGAGTTATTCAGCTAGAAAGAGAACAGGTTAAATAGTTTTGTGCCAGCCCCACTGTCTTCTAAATTAAGCAATGTTGAGAAGAATAATATTAAATAATATTATAATAATAATTCAGGTCTTCAGTAAAGGTACCGACATTCATACACTGGCTCCCATCTTCAAATGCATTCAAGAACAGGGAAGAGGGAACAGTCGAGAGGAAAACTGGATCAAGAGGTCACAACAGGAAGACGGATGATCATTTCAATTTAGAGCTAAAGAGATCAATTAGAAAAGATCCAACTCAATCCATAAGACATTTGGTACGTGAGAGAGGAGTTTCAGTTATGATAGGCCGAAGAGCAGTAAAAAAAGACTTGAAAATGAAATCGTACGTGAAACCCGGGAGGCACTTTGTTACTCCAGGACAGAAAGTTAGAAGGTTAGAGAAGGCGAAGATCATCTTGAATAAGTTCGAAAATGATCCTAGAATAATATATATATATATATATATATATATATATATATATATATATATATATATATATATATGTATGTATATATATATATATTTGAACTTAATTTCAATCCTTCATCAACTTCTGATCTTTAGCTATGATTAATCAATCAATATGTCATTTTCGTTTATGATCGATTTCATGACGATTCTTCTGTTAAGCTTGGAGAGTAATTACACATTCATACTGCTCAAAGTAGAGTTCAATAGTGTTATAAAAACTTCGGAGAATTCCAGTAAGATATCTTTAATCATTTCTAAGCTACAAGGGTTGATAGCTTAATCTCACAATTGAACAATTTTGCTATTACACGATTTGGACAAATTTTATTGTTACGTAGGGTATATTAGGGAAAAAACTATGGCAAGCGAAGAAGAAGATGTAGAAGAAGAGAAGGAGAAGAAGAAATGGATGATTTATACTTTATATTAATAAAGAAGAAGGAAAAGAAGGAGAAGAAGAAGAAAAAGAAGAAGAAGAAAAATAAGAAGTGAAGGAGAAGAAGAAATGAATGGCTTATACTTTATATTCATAAAGAATAAAACGAAGAAGAAAAAAAGTGAAGAAGAAGAAATGAACGATTTATACTTTATATTGATAAAAAAGAAGGAAAAGAAGAAGAGAAAGAGAAAGAGAAGAAGAAATGAATGATTTATACTTTATATTAATAAAGAAGAAAGAAAAGAAGAAGTACAAGAAAAAAGAATAAGTGAAGGAAAAAAGAAATGAATGATTTCAACTTTATATTAATAAAGAAGGAGAAGAAGAAGTGAAGGAGAAGAAGAAATGAATGATTTATATTAATAACGAAGAAGGAAAAGAAGAAGTCAAGGAGAAGGAGAAATGATGATTTATACTTTATATTAATAAAGAAGCAAAAGAAGAAGTGATTGAGAAGAAGAAACGAATGATTTATAATTTTTATTAATAAAGAAGAAGAAGAAGCGGAGAAGAAGAAAAATGAACGGTTTATACGTTCTATTAATAAAGAAGAAGAAAAGTCCAGGCTCATAATAAAGAAGAAAGGAATTGTCTCGAACAAAAAATAATGTATAAAGAATATAATGAAAAAACAAATAGAAACCATGATAAAATGTGAGCCTAAGAGAAGACCCAAATGACAATTAGAAATATTAAAACCGAAAGAACGAAATTAAATAAATAAATAAAATAAAATAATGACCCATGAAAGAAAATAGCGGACAGCTTTTTGATTTGTACTCAGTGGCATGGCGACAAGGGAGTGATGGCAGAACGCCAACGTAATTAACGCAAACATTCGGGTTAATGGAAGGTGTTGAACACACTTTGCAGAGTTCAGATCAAGGGAGACAATTTGGACCACAGGAGATCAAAACATTGCAGTTAAACTTTACTTCTCTTTGCAAGCAATAACTAATAAAAAATCACAAAGGACACATTTCACGTCTTGCCGTGTTTTGTTTTACTTGATAAGACATAAACCTATTGGCCCATGATTCTCTTCATCAATCGTTATCTACATTACACATATGATAGCTTGATTCTATCAGTAATGCTTGCATTCATTCCTGACCACTGACAATCCCTTTCTTCCTGATTTTCAATGGATTCCTATAGTAAAATCATTAGCAATGCATTTACATTATACATATAATAGCCCTATTCTATCAGTAATGCTTGCATTCATTACTGACCACTGACAATCCCTTTCTTCCTGATTTTCAATGCATTCCTAGAGTAAAATCATTAGTCATGCATTTACATTATACATATAATAGCCCTATTCTATCAGTAATGCTTGCATTCATTCCTGACCACTGACAATCCCTTTCTTCCTCATTTTCAATGCATTCCTATAGTAAAATCATTAGCAATGCATTTACTTTATACATATAATAGCCCTATTCTATCAGTAATGCTTGCATTCATTCCTGACCACTGACAATCCCTTTCTTCCAGATTTTCAATGCATTCCTATAGTAAAATCATTAGCAATGCATTTACATTATACATATAATAGCCCTATTCTATCAGTAATGCTTGCATTCATTCCTGACCACTGACAATCCCTTTCTTCCTGATTTTCAATGGATTCCTATAGTAAAATCATTAGCAATGCATTTACATTATACATATAATAGCCCTATTCTATCAGTAATGCTTGCATTCATTACTGACCACTGACAATCCCTTTCTTCCTGATTTTCAATGCATTCCTAGAGTAAAATCATTAGTCATGCATTTACATTATACATATAATAGCCCTATTCTATCAGTAATGCTTGCATTCATTCCTGACCACTGACAATCCCTTTCTTCCTCATTTTCAATGCATTCCTATAGTAAAATCATTAGCAATGCATTTACATTATACATATAATAGCCCTATTCTATCAGTAATGCTTGCATTCATTCCTGACCACTGACAATCCCTTTCTTCCAGATTTTCAATGCATTCCTATAGTAAAATCATTAGCAATGCATTTACATTATACATATAATAGCCCTATTCTATCAGTAATGCTTGCATTCATTCCTGACCACTGACAATCCCTTTCTTCCTGATTTTCAATGCATT
>OZ038519.1:43748342-43750842 GCA_964036315.1 Acanthosepion esculentum | reverse complement strand
GGAACATTTCGACCAGATGCTGTCTGGCCATCTCCAGATGTCCATAACGTTGGCTGATAGGCGTTGGCTATTAGTAACAGAGAAGTTTTAATGAAAATGGGAGCAAAACTGACATAGAATAAGAAAGAAACAGTTGAAATCCGAAAGCCGTATCGGAATAGGAAAATGATTTTCAGCAATTAAGCAAAGTATTAAGGCACAGGAAGGGGTCCCTAGAAGCAACGAATAGATTGTTGACCTGCTATGTAATGTCAATTCTCCTAATATGGCGTTAAATGCTGGACATCTCCCTCACAAATTAAGAGGAAACTTGAGGCAACAGAGATGTACTTCTACAGTAGAATACAGAGAATACCTCGGATGTAGCATGCGAATAAAGTGGAAGTTTTAAGGAAACCAGAAACAAAAGGGACATCTTTACCTGCTTGGGTGAAATGATAAAAAATTAATAAATAGAAGATCCTATCAATCTATAAAATACCAGCGTCAAAAACTGAATTTTTCATACTGACATGACATAAATATAGAACAGTCTACTTAAATATAATATGCTGATGGCACAGTGTTGCTGACAGACACAGAAAGAAAACTAAAGGAAAGCGAGAAGAAAGGACTAACTATCAACTGTAAAAAGACAGCGTGTATGGTTCCCAGCAATAGAGACAACTGAAGATGCGATCTACTAACTGGAGATGCCAAAATCTAACAAATACAGAAATTGAAATACAGTGTAACCCGGATATAAGATACTTCTTCTCCGGCCCCGACAACTCTCTTATATCCGGGTTACACTGTATATGGGAAGCATTTTAACAGGAGTTGGAAAATGCGGCACTGAAGGCGTATTCGGATGGCGAAAAATGTCTTCTAAAAGGCAAAAGCATTAAGAAATAGGAAAAATTCATTAGTAACAAAGGAAAGAGTGCTGAACCTTCTATGTAATATCAGTCCTCCATTATAACATAGAAAGCAGGACAATTTCCTAACAGAATTGCTCCGATGAGCTGCTTTCGCTGGTTCCTAGGCCTCATGAATTTAAACGTCCCACGAGGCTGGCATCCCGTTCCCACCCCTTCACCGTTGAAACTGTTAGATGTAGACGTCTCTTCTACTCCAATAGCTTCATGTCTCGCACATCTCGCCTGTGGAACTCCCTTCCTTATTCCCGTTTCCCTGACAAATATAATCTCCAACTATTTAAGTGTAACGTCAATCGACATCTCCAGTTGCCTTGATCTATCCACTTCCCTTCTCCACATCCTTTCACCTTTCATTCCCATCTGCTCTCGCTCCAAATCTTCTGTAACCCCCTTGCCTTGATCGATCCACTATCTTTCTCCACATCCTCTCCTTTACCACTCCTATCTGCTCTTCCTCCAAACCTTCTGTAACCCCTTGCGTGCTAGTGGCTTCCAGCCTTGCTTGGGGTGATAAGCTTAAAAAAAAAAAAAAAGATAAAAAAAAAGACCACTTGACACAACAGAGATGTGCTTTCATCGAGGGATACTGAGAATACTATGGACAGACCATGCGAGCAATAAGAACGTTTCAAGGAAAATAAGAGCGAAAAAGGCATACTTAGAATCAGAAAGAGACTTATGAAATATGAAGACGTATCGGGATATCTGCAAATTATTTTAAAGAAACTAAGCAATGTATTAAGTAAGGGATAGGAAAAAGTCCTCAGAAACAAAAACATGATTGCCGAACTGATATATAATATCAGTTTTACTATATGACAGTAAATGAATGAACAGTCTATCAGCGTAACTTTAATAAAGGGTTCAGTTTTGAATTAATGGAAGGTCAGACGGATCGACAGATAATGTTGTGATAATAACAACAATAGTCCTGTTTGGCATGTTGGCCATCTTCCTAAGTTGAAAGCATCGGGTATTTCTGGTCGAATTTTTGAACTGATTCAGTCTTTTTTACCAAGTCGCGAAATGAAAGTTGTCATGAACGGCCATTCTTCTAGACCCCAAGGCTCTATCTTTGGACATATGTTTTTCATAATTTTCATCAATTTATGATGCCATCAGTTCTCAAATCGCTATTTATGTCTTGAACGGAAGAAGAGATATGAGACAATTTTCTGGTGTTAAGAATACCATGGGAGTAACGGGGAAGTTTTAAGAAAAATGAAAATAAAACGCACACTTCTACAGAAGAGGCTATTTCTATCTATCTATCTATCTATCTATCTATCTATCTATCTATGTCTGTTCATATCTATCTATCTCTGTCTGTTCATATCTATCTATCTATCTATCTATCTATCTATCTATCTATCTATCTATCTCTGTTCATATCTAGCTATCTATCTCTGTCTGTTCATATCTATCTATCTATCTATCTATCTATCTATCTATCTATCTATCTATCTATCTATCTATCTCTGTTCATATCTATCTATCTCTGTCTGTTCATATCTATCTATCTATCTATCTATCTATCTATCTATCTATCTGTCAGTTCATATCTATCTATCTATCTATCT
>OZ038519.1:43690842-43740842 GCA_964036315.1 Acanthosepion esculentum | reverse complement strand
ATCTATCTATCTATCTATCTATCTATCTATCTATCTATCTAATTCTGTTCATATCTATCTATCTATCTATCTATCTATCTATCTAATTCTGTTCATATCTATCTATCTATCTATCTATCTATCTATCTATCTATCTAATTCTGTTCATATCTATCTATCTATCTATCTATCTATCTATCTATCTATCTATCTATCTATCTATCTATCTATCTAATTCTGTTCATATCTATCTATCTATCTATCTATCTATCTATCTATCTATCTAATTCTGTTCATATCTATCTATCTATCTATCTATCTATCTATCTATCTATCTATCTATCTATCTATCTATCTGTTTTGCTCAGACCAGACAACAGTTTCGTTCGTAGGGTGAAGCTTCTTCCTGTCAAACGTTTGTGGTTTAAAAATAACCCTCCGGATAGATCCTCACCCACAAATTAAAGTCATCAGAATTTTTAGCAGTATGCAGATTTTATTTTTGGGTTGTTTAACCTACTGCTATAAACGAATGAATCTGAGATGAGACGTAGGCGAGGGACGAGTTGAACAAACTGACGAGCGTCTTCCCTGTCACGTCGTTCTCCTTGAACCCTCTTGGTCTCTCTGTCTTTTTTGCGGGCAGTGGCCACTGTCTTATAGCGAACATTGTCCTTTGAATTAATTTGAATCAAGTGTTTATTTCATGTTTTTTTTTTTACATGCCTTCCTTTCTCACATCTCTCAGAACTAGACCAGATAGGACCCCCTACTTAGGGGCATACAATCAAGAAGTTGGCCCCAGGAAACACCAAACCTCTGCACGTTACTGTATATATATTCTTTTATGTACCGTGATCCTTCAAGACGTGAGTGATGATGGACCACCGCAACTTCCTAACTTTTGAAACTCTAAGCAATGTTTATCTCTTTACAATCCGCCATTCGTTTTTCTGTTATCGATTTACACATATTCATTGTTTTCCCTATGGCCCTCTTTGCCTTCAATATGTCAACATATTCCGTACCAGGTATGCTCAGTATCCTTCTGTAGAACGACATCCAGTTCATCTGACCAACATTCAGACATATACGAAGAACTGATATCACATAGGAGTTCACTACGGTTTTTCGTTTGTTACTCATGAAATGTTCCTGTTTCTTAATACATTGCTGAGCTTTTAGGAAGCATTTTTCTCTATTCAGATACTACTTCAGATTTTCATGGCATAGTTACATTTCTCTTTTATAAAACTTCAATTTCTGTACTTTCTTGAGGCTTACGTTTCCAATTCTTAGCTCTCGTTTGTTATCATATATATATATATATATATATATATATATATATATATATATATATATATATGTATGTATATATATATATATATATATATATATATATATATATGTATGTATATATATATATATATATATATATATATATATATATATATAAGTGAACATTGAAATCAACACTCAGAGGCGACAGGCTGTTTCATGCTGGACACAATCGTTAGGCCGCGAATGCTGGATTTTTCCTTGGCTATTCATATATGTGGGTCAGTATATATAAAAGCACCTTTATTAAAGTTATCAAACCTAAAATATATGTTCGTTATGTAGATGGTATATTTATTTTAGCTGAAAACAAGAGATAGAAAATCTGAAAGCTACATTTCAACAAAATTCCGTTCTAAATTTTTTGAACTTAGTGAAAAAACAAACTTCCTTTCTTAGATGTTCTCGTCGATTTTAGTAATATATATATATATATATATATATATATATATATATATATATATAATCGTATGAAACGATTGAAAGCTAAGCTAGTAGCAAAAATAAGACCTGATAAAACCGCAATTTATAAACAAGGATCATACCATTCATTAACGGATTCGAGGTTAATTGTATTTTATTATTAAAAATTGTTTGCGAGAGCGATTCTTGCCATATCATTAACTTCATTTTCTGCTTTTCGTATGAATGATTCACGTAATATAAATTGAACACGCACCACATAATTGATATTAAAATAACCGATCCCACGTGCGAATTCCTGATAATAACTGTGACATTACTCTATTTATTGAACAATTTAGTTCATGCCACCTTTACTAAAAAAGCCTACTTCTACAAAAAGAATTCTCATATTACTATATTAGTACAAGAACGCACAATTTTAAAATTTAAAAAAATTCAACATCAGCGTCGTGACTGCATGCTCCAAAAGTATTCTTACAGTTAACAATATCTAAAAAAACACTTCTTTCGGATTACACTATCTTTCGGTGTCATGTTATTACCTGGATGTAAAAAACTTACCTATTTCCCTACCTGAAGATGATCGTATGAAACGATTGAAAGCTAAGCTAGTAGTAAAAAAAAGTCATGATAAACCCGGAATTTATAAACAAGGATCATACCATTCATTAACGGATTCGAGGTTAATGTATTTTATTATTAAAAATTGTTTGCGAGAGTGATTCTTGCCATATCATTAACTTCATTATCTGCTTTTCGTATGAATGATTCACGTAATATATATATATATATATATATATATATATATATATATATATATATATATATATATATATATATATTAATCAGCTTAATCATCCCATGGAAGGTAGAAAAGTCATTAAAACAGAACGGGTTGCAGTATGTGGTAGAATTAGGAACAGAAACACTAATAATGAACGAGTAGACAAAAGAGTAATCATGAGGACAATACACAGCGATTGACATTGCTTTTTAAATTATTTCTATCGCAAATACAAATAAAGTTATAAGTTTTTTAAAGTGCACACAAACTTTATGGACACCCTGCATCTATCTATCTATCTATCTATATATATATATATATATATATATATATATATATATATGTTATATATATATATATATATATATATATATATATATATATATATATATATATATATATATATATATATATATATGTGCACACATATTGAGATAAATGAAGTTAAACATATATATGTTTATCTGCATTTATCTCAATATGAAGAAATTATCTATTTATACGCAATATCCACTAATCTATTTATATAAACTATCTACCTATCTATACACAATATCTATAGGCATAAGATTACATCACGTTCCCGTACGATCACCGAAGTTAAACAAATTGAAGCCTGGTCCTAGATGAATTCTAGGCGCTGTGAGCTTGTATTTGCGGGTGCTGTGATGGATATTGAATCGGAATTGTTATTAACCGAGTTTCATTTCCAGTTGGGTTCGTTATATTCACTTATTCGCAAATGCCCCAGGGAAAGGTATAAATCCTCCTCTTCTCCTTCAGCTATGGGTTAATTAGTAAGCCTTGCTTCCCTAAACCATTATGATTTCCTACGCTAAAAAAATTGCGTGCATACTATTTAGGTTTCGGTATTGAATATCCCATAAAAATTGATACGTTGCTAGACAAAAACAACGAACGAACAGTAGGTATGTATATATGTATGTATAGATGAATCTGTGTCAACTTCTTCATATCTATCTATCTATCTATCTATCTATCTATCTATCTATCTATCTATCTATCTATCTATCTCAGTCTCTTCCTATCTATCTATCTATCTATCTATCTATCTATCTATCTATCTATCTATCTATCTATCTATCTATCAAAGGCTGCTAATCTCTCTCTCTCTCTATCTATCAAAGGCTGCTAATCTCTCTCTCTCTCTATCTATCTATCTCAGTCTCTTCCTATCTATCTATCTATCTATCTATCTATCTATCTATCTATCTATCTATCTATCTATCAAAGGCTGCTAATCTCTCTCTCTCTATCTATCTATCTGTCTGTCTATCTATCTATCAAAGGCTGCTAATCTCCCTCTCTCTCTCTCTATCTATCAAAGGCTGGTAATCTCCCCCCCCCTCTCTCTCTCTCTCTCTCTCTCTCTCTATATATATATATATATATATATATGTATATATATATATTTGTGTATTTAGGCAGCAATCCTTCTTTCATGCACATTTCATTAAAAACGACTGACAAGGTGCTTTTATTAATTTTTTTATATAATTTCTCGTGCGATCTTATAAAGTTTTTCTTTTCAGAGGATAAATTATATAAAAACTATTTCTGTTTCTAATTCTAACAGTTGAAATATAATCCTTGAAAATGGCTAAATGTATAGCCGAAAGCGCTCGGATAAAAAGAACATTCGGACAGTTTTTATATAATTTATCCTCTGAAAAGAAAAACTTTATTAGATCTCACGAGAAATTATATAAAAAACTAAATAAAAGCACCTTGTCAGTCGTTTTTAATGAAATATATATATATATATATATATATATATATATATATATATATAGACAATATTAGTGGTGAATATACACATACATATGCAATTATATATACACATACATATATGTATAAAAATAATTCCAAGAGGATATGATCCAGGTAGAACTCAATGTCCAGGACAGAGTAAGGATATAATAAAAAGATTTGAACACTATTAGTCTGCTAATATCTATCTATCTATCTATCTATCTATCTATCTATCTATCTATCTATCTATCTATCTATCTATCTACACGCAATCTCTCTCTCTCTCTCTCTGTATATATATATATATATATATATAATTATAATATAATAATATTTTTAGTTTTTAAAAATATGATTCCTCCGTTACATAAGAGTTCTCATGTTTCAAAAGCGAGAGCCGAGACCCCTAACATAATTTTTTAAGTTATGTAGAGTTAAGGTGTCTGGACCCGCTTCCTTGTCAAGCGAGAATTTGGGAATAAGCTATCTTTTGGTTAGCTAGTGTTTATATTATTACGGTATCATTGGAACATTAGTTGCTATGGAAACGGCTAGTTTCGGCCGTTGAAGTTAGGTGGTTTAAGGGGCTAAGAATTAAGAATTAATTTTTATCTACTGGCCAGTCCCTTTCCAAAAATGCGTATCAAGTTACAATGGTGATTCTATGTCCAGAGTGGTTTTGGCTTATGCTAGTCAGACGGCGTCTTTTTTATTTATGGGCTTAACGTGTTCTTTCCTATTTCACTGCACACCTGCATACATATATATATATATATATATATATATATATATATATATATATATATATATATATATATATATATATATATATATATGTATATATATATATATATATATATATATATATATATACACATCTCTAATGCCAGTACTGTTTTGTTATATTAATAATATCATTAACATAACACACACACACACACACACACATGGAAATGAATCCTTATACGACGACATAGAAAAATCTATCTTCTTGTATGTTCGCCACCACACCTTTCTCAAAATTTTGGCCCCAATCATAGAAAATAAATATTTTGGGCGCTTTTAATAGTTTCTACGTAGAACCGTGTCGCAGTTCTGTTCCTAGTGGCACCCCCCGCTGAATAACAGCCACCTGTTATTAAGGTCAGTTGACCCTCTACATGCACGTCGTTGTCAGGTGAGCAATGATTGGCCGCTGTGTCCGGCCGTTGCATCGGCTAATTGGATCACTTTATTACGGGCTCGATAGGTAAGACATATTGAAAGGTGAATAAATATTTACTGTACAGGAGAAGGCATGTAGTTTTATGGAGGCGGCAACGTTATCTCGAAAATCGAATTATGAGGCCTGAGGCTTAAGTTCGACAACGTCTTTCACGCGACAAATAAATCAAAATAAAATGAATGCAACATCAGGTGAATCATTTGCAGTAAAATGTAAATGAAAGCCCTGTCCTTCGTTCCAGAATTTTAATGCATTTTTATTGGAGAAAAAATTCAGTGCATTTCTGTGTAACAAACGTTAACAATACATTTCTGTAGTAAAAATAATTTTCAATGAATTTCTATAGAATAATCACTGACAATAGATTTCTATAGAAAAAATATTTGACAATGCATTTCTTAGGAAAAGGCATTGACAATGCATTCTATAATATAATTTTCCATGTATTTTTGTACAAAAATTATTAACAATATATTTTCTATAGAAAAATCGTTGTCAATTAATTTCTGTATAAAATCATTGACAATGCATTTACATTATACTTATACTGACCCTATTTTTTCAGTAATGCTTGCATTCATTCCTGACCACTGACAATCCCTTTCTACCTGATTTTCAATGCATTCCTATTGTAAAATCATTAGCAATGCATTTACATTATACATATAATAGCCCTATTCTATCAGTATAGCTTGCATTCGTTCCTGACCACTGACAATCCCTTTCTTCCTCATTTTCAATGCATTCCTATAGTAAAATCATTAGCAATGCATTTACATTATACATATAATAGCCCTATGCTTTCAGTAATGCTTGCATTCATTCCTGACCACTGACAATCCCTTTCTACCTGATTTTCAATGCATTCCTATAGTAAAATCATTAGCAATGCATTTACATTATACATATAATAGCCCTATTGTATCAGTAATGCTTGCATTCATTCCTGACCATTGACAATCCCTTTCTTCCTGATTTTCAATGCATTCCTATAGTAAAATCATTAGCAATACATTTCCATTATACATATAATAGCCCTATTCTATCAGTAATGTTTGCATTCATTCCTGACCACTGACAATCCCTTTCTCCCTCATTTTCAATGCATTCCTATAGTAAAATAATTAGCAATGCATTTACATTATACATATAATAGCCCTATTCTATCAGTAATGCTTGCATTCATTCCTGACCACTGACAATCCCTTTCTTCCTGATTTCCAATGCATTCCTATAGTAAAATCATTAGCAATGCATTTCCATTATACATATAATAGCCCTATTCCATCAGTAATGCTTGCATTCATTCCTGACCACTGACAATCCCTTTCTTCCTCATTTTCAATGCATTCCTATAGTAAAAGCATTAGCAATGCATTTCCATTATACATATAATAGCCCTATTCTATCAGTAATGCTTGCATTAATTCCTGACCACTGACAATCCCTTTCTTCCTCATTTTCAATGCATTCCTATAGTAAAATCATTAGCAATGCATTTACATTATACATATAATAGCCCTATTCTATCAGTGATGCTTGCATTCATTCCTGACCACTGACAATCCCCTTCTTCCTGATTTTCAATGCATTCCTATAGTAAAATCATTAGCAATGCATTTACATTATACATATAATAGCCCTATTCTATCAGTAATGCTTGCATTCATTCCTGACCACTGACAATCCCCTTCTTCCTGATTTTCAATGCATTCCTATAGTAAAATCATTAGCAATGCATTTACATTATACATATAATAGCCCTATTCTATCAGTAATGCTTGCATTCATTCCTGACCACTGAAAACCCCTTTCTTCCTCATTTTCAATGCATTCCTATAGTAAAATCATTAGCAATGCATTTACATTATACATATAATAGCCCTATTCTATCAGTAATGCTTGCATTCATTCCTGACCACTGACAATCCCTTTCTTCCTGATTTCCAATGCATTCCTATAGTAAAATCATTAGCAATGCATTTCCATTATACATATAATAGCCCTATTCCATCAGTAATGCTTGCATTCATTCCTGACCACTGACAATCCCTTTCTTCCTCATTTTCAATGCATTCCTATAGTAAAAGCATTAGCAATGCATTTCCATTATACATATAATAGCCCTATTCTATCAGTAATGCTTGCATTAATTCCTGACCACTGACAATCCCTTTCTTCCTCATTTTCAATGCATTCCTATAGTAAAATCATTAGCAATGCATTTACATTATACATATAATAGCCCTATTCTATCAGTGATGCTTGCATTCATTCCTGACCACTGACAATCCCCTTCTTCCTGATTTTCAATGCATTCCTATAGTAA
The DNA here is from genome assembly GCA_964036315.1 of Acanthosepion esculentum. Classification (NCBI taxonomy): domain Eukaryota; kingdom Metazoa; phylum Mollusca; class Cephalopoda; order Sepiida; family Sepiidae; genus Acanthosepion; species Acanthosepion esculentum. Next base: position 43,732,988 of record OZ038519.1, on the reverse strand, counting down.
AATCATTAGCAATGCATTTACATTATACATATAATAGCCCTATTCTATCAGTAATGCTTGCATTCATTCCTGACCACTGACAATCCCCTTCTTCCTGATTTTCAATGCATTCCTATAGTAAAATCATTAGCAATGCATTTACATTATACATATAATAGCCCTATTCTATCAGTAATGCTTGCATTCATTCCTGACCACTGAAAACCCCTTTCTTCCTCATTTTCAATGCATTCCTATAGTAAAATCATTAGCAATGCATTTACATTATACATATAATAGCCCTATTCTATCAGTAATGCTTGCATTCATTCCTGACCACTGACAATCCCTTTCTTCCTCATTTTCAATGCATTCCTATAGTAAAATCATTAGCAATGCATTTACATTATACATATAATAGCCCTATTCTATCAGTGATGCTTGCATTCATTCCTGACCACTGACAATCCCCTTCTTCCTGATTTTCAATGCATTCCTATAGTAAAATCATTAGCAATGCATTTACATTATACATATAATAGCCCTATTCTATCAGTAATGCTTGCATTCATTCCTGACCACTGACAATCCCCTTCTTCCTGATTTTCAATGCATTCCTATAGTAAAATCATTAGCAATGCATTTACATTATACATATAATAGCCCTATTCTATCAGTAATGCTTGCATTCATTCCTGACCACTGAAAATCCCTTTCTTCCTCATTTTCAATGCATTCCTATAGTAAAATCATTAGCAATGCATTTACATTATACATATAATAGCCCTATTCTATCAGTAATGCTTGCATTCATTCCTGACCACTGACAATACCTTTCTTCCTGATTTTCAATGCATTCTTATAGTAAAATCATTAGCAATGCATTTCCATTATACATATAATAGCCCTATTCTATCAGTAATGCTTGCATTAATTCCTGACCACTGACAATCCCTTTCTTCCTGATTTTCAATGCATTCCTATAGTAAAATCATTAGCAATGCATTTACATTATACATATAATAGCCCTATTCTATCAGTAATGCTTGCATTCATTCCTGACCACTGACAATCCCTTTCTTCCCGATTTTCAAGGCATTCCTATAGTAAAATCATTAGCAATGCATTTACATTATACATATAATAGCCGTATTCTATCAATAATGCTTGCCTTCATTCCTGACCACTGACAATCCCTTTCTTCCTGATTTTCAATGCATTCCTATAGTAAAATAATTAGCAATGCATTTACATTATACATATAATAGCCCTATTCTATCAGTAATGCTTGCATTCATACCTGACCACTGACAATCCATTGTTTCCTTAATTTCAACAGCATCTGCAACTAAAATGGAAAGCACGTTTAACTCAAGAAGAGAATAATATCTTAATCAAGATATTGACGTTCCACTCGAACCCAAACAAACGGAAAAGACGGAAGACCCCATTTGTAATCAAAACAGCAATATAAGCTACTTGTCTTGAGAAACTTATCTTCGCAAAGAAATTGTTTCAAGAGAAACATTTAACAAATTTCAACCGACAGCATCGATGGCTGCTTTGCTCAATTTATTCCAACATTTACTTCTACGGTTGACATTAGAGATGAGAACAGATACTACACTTTGATTCCAGGCTTGCTGCCAGGGAATGAAGAAAAACGTAGGTCCAGTAGCACTTGCTTGCTCGGTCAATGAATGCCGAATGTTTCCGTATGAGGAAATGGCTGTTTTCATTTGCCATTATCATAGTGAGAATTTATTGTTCTTTGTATCAGCAAACAAACTGGTCAAACGTTGCCAGCCTCTCATTACTCTATTGCTATTACTATGCCAGATATTCGGACGAGTTACATTCCTTAGTTCCACAAGTTAAGACCTTCAGAGCTAGGCCCCACCATTCCGTGTTCATGATGGCAAATCATCTCCATTTCCGTCGTATTCCTTTCTGTTATGTTCCAGGTTAGGACCAAGGAAAAACAACACGAACACAAGAGAAGAAATAACGAAGATATATTACACGAAATAATAATACAAGATGTGGAAGGTGTTAGTATGACTGTCAGTCTGGTTTGGAGTGAACTACTATCGGCTCGACTCGATTCGTCCCCCTCTCTTAAGAGGCGTAGTATACATAGTGTTAGGAAGAGTTAATTCTGTAGTTTTAGGTAAGGACCCATAACAATTTCATTAAGAGTAAGTCCCCCAGCCTCTTTCTCAGAATTGTTGCATTGTGCAACTAACACCCGAGAGGATGCTTCCCTGGCAGCCAAAATCTTGGTGTCTTCAAGTTCAGGGTCAACTGATACATATTTCCTACACTTTTTCATAACATTTTCTTACGTTCTTCGTCTCCCGCATTTACTGCAACTACATTCAGTAACCCTCTAACTTGAGTGGCCCTCGCGCCTTCGATTGAGTTAACTAACAGTAAAAAAACAAAAACAAATGAAAAAGTCTGAACAGGGTGAAATGATTAAAAACATAAAAAATAATATCTGGGTTGCTGCCAACCATTCCTCACTGACCAGACTCGACATGCAGTCTTGTGGGTGAGGAATTATTCTCCACCCTACAGTCTTTGTCCCTCTTGCTACTCGATTACAATAGCAGATGTTCGGATGAGTTACATTCCGAAGTTCCAAAAATTCAGGCCTTCACAGCGAGGAACCACCATTGCGTATTAATGGCGTCACACGACCCCATATATATATATATATATATATATATATATATATATATATATATAAATTGTGTATATTTAGGCAGCAATTTTTCATTAATGCATGTTTCATTAAATAATATAGACAAGTATAGAGGGCTTCCCATGCTTAATACTTCGTGTTTTCACTCTCGCATGGCCATGTGTGACGTCACGAGCTGCGATGCGATTTTCGCTTCCGCGTCTCGCATACACGAGTTTGTCGTTGCTTTGAAATTTTTCATGCAACAAAAACAGACTATCATTATTGTTTCGTCCGTGTGTTGTTTGATATATTGAAATTGTCATCATTGATAATGGCTTATGTAAGCCGAAAGCTTAGATTGGATTTAAACATGTATCAAAATGGTGTTTTCCTTTCGTCTTTTAATGATAACGTGATTAAGCTTATCAGACAATATGAAAGGAACTTACTTAAAATAGACAAAAATTGTCTATATTATTTAATGAAACATGCATTAATGAATATATATATATATATATATATATATATATATATATATATATATATATATATATATATATGATAAGAATATAGCTTTAAGGTATACAATATTTATACGTAAGAGTGCACAATATTAGAGATAGAGCGTATGTAAATATAAAAGTGGACACTGAAGTCAACAATAACCGGCGACAGTCTGTCTGTTTCATGCTTCAACGTAATCTTCAGGACATACATATATATATATATATATATATATATATATATATATATATATATAGTCATTCTCGAACAGTCTGTTTCGCTGTATCACAGCTCATCAGTGTGGCTAGACAAGCGACTGCTTTAAGCTGAGATCGAAATTCGATCGATTTGACCATCGGTCAGAGACTCTTACCGCTAGGATATCGGCGCACGGCCGAGAAATGGTATTTTAACGCATTATATACGTGCTATATAAACGCCATACTGGCCGCCATAGAGCTCAATTCTTACGAAGAACGATATATATATACAGTGTAACCCGGATATAAGAGACCCGGATATAAGAGAAACCCGAATATAAGAGAGATTTTCTCAGATCCTAAATTAGAGCCTGTATTAATGTATATATAATAGACCAAACCCGGATATAAGAGAAACCCGGATATAAGAGACTTCTTCTCCTGTCCCGACAACTGTCTAATATCCGGGTCACATTGTATATATATATGTACACTTCTTCTTTTTACATACATTTATATACGTTCCAAATTAAACTAAGCAAAACTGAATATGAAAGGATAAAAAAGTTTTGCAGATTTTGACGTCATTCCAGGTTTTTTTTCTTTTGTCCAAATCCCGGAATTTCTTTTCCTAAACTTATCGAAATAAAACACTATATAAAGTTCACTATTTGTTATTCATAATGTTGAATGCGTTAAAATTCTTCAACTTTTTAACAAGAAAAATGACAAATGTTGATGCTAAAAATTGCCGCAAAATTTGTTTATTTATTTACGACAGGATGATTTATTACGACATGTCTCTAAGTTGTATTTAGAGATACATCTGAAATCTGCTGAGTACAGTGCCATCTGGCGCTCCCTTGTAAAGTCCGGAATTGTCTGATTTTGAAGAGAAAAGACTCAGGGACAAAGAACAGAGACGCCAGGAAAGGAAAGATCAAGAGGGTTCCGCCTCCGAGCCTGGTTCTGCCCCCAGCATCCCATGTCACAACTGCAACAGATTTTCAGGGCAAAGATCGGACCTATTAGTCATTTTCGTAAAGTGATTCGAAGTCAAGGTCATTTCTGCATGTGATGGACGAATATAGATACATACATACGTACATAATTATTTATTTAATTTTTCTAGTTGAAATGTTCACCTATATTGCATATGATTCATTGTTGTACATAATTGGGTTACAACAAAATTTGTATTTTATATGAATACTCAGTCAGTTATGTGCTACACGCTTAGGCGATCATGTATCGAAAGATACATGACTGACGAGGCAGATTTATTTTCCCGCAGTAGGTTGCCATTTCGTTCTGCGGTAAACCACTTGCCATCCAAGGTTATAGAACCCAGATACTGTTATGGTCCAAGTTCCTTGTACCACGGTGATGGTCCAAGGTAGAATCAATGAAGAATAACTCGAACACAGGTATGGAATAACACAGATATATTCCAAACAGAAATATGTACAAAGGAGTAGAAGTATTAGTAATGACTATGAGATTTGGTTAGAGTGAACTAGGTTGTCTCGACAAGTATCACTATTCCAATGTTCTTACAATCAATCTTCTCTACTCCCTCTTGAGGCGCAGTATTTATAATATCCGGAATAGTCCATTATCATTATGAGTAAGTTCCCATAACAGATGCATAACATAATTATATATATATATATATATATATATATATATATATATATATATATATATATATATATACATAGATATATAAATACATAGATACAGACACAGATAGATAGATATGAACAGACTGAGGTACATAGATAGATAGATAGATAGATAGATAGATAGATAGATAGATAGATAGATAAGTGAATCTATATGAACGTATCGGGACATATATATTAAGTTAATCATATACTACACTAAATCCAGTATATCGAACTCAATTATTCGCAATGATTCTTCTCCCCCGGTTAGCGATTTGCAAAAAACAAACGTAGTTTACAAATTCAAATGCCCTCTGGGAGATTGTATCTCCAACGAATTAAATAATATTTATAATGGTCACATCACAAACTTTTAGGCAAAATTCAGGTAACATCCGAGACCAAAATAAATATAATGCAAGTCGAAATATGTTTTTTGAAGTATGTTATTGTTACCTAAAAAGAAATATAATATCCATGCCCGAGGATGACAGGATGACCTATCAAAAGTACTAGTATATTAAGAACATACTGAACATCTAAAAACAAGGATCGTATCATTCAACGAGTGGTTAGTGGGTTAATAGTTAAATTTGTTAACCATACTAATTTATTCTTTGTATGACTGCTTCATTGTAATATTAATTATACTGCACCAATCATATATATATATATATATATATATATATATATATATATATATATATATATATATATATGAATGATAGACTCTCCCGTCGAACTCGACGTATGAGGGTCAGGCAGATCAGTTACCAGAAACTGAAACCCTGACACCCACACAGGATTTGATTATAGTGGTGAAGGCTTTGTGCAGGGCCATCCACACTTTTTGGAGGGACGAATACAGGGACCTGATGCAACGGATGCCACAAGGTCCCCAAACGACCCTCCGCAGGTTTTGAATTCAGAGTTGTCCTTCTCCTAGACCATTTGCCATCCAAGGCTATAGAACCCAGTCTGTCCTGCTATTTACCCATAGTTGGAGGGAGAAGAAGAGGATTCACACCTTTCCCAAGGGTGTTAGCACGTAAGTGAATGTAATGGATTCGACTGGAATTCGAACTCCGATTCCTCAATCCATTCCGTTATCCATTACTCCACCGTGCCTATATGAATAGATAAATAAGTAGATTTATATGAACAAACCGGGACAGACTGACAGATTATATATATATATATTTGAATTGGACATAGTCCGACAATTTATTTAAAGACGTTTATATATATTATGTTTAACGTTCTTTTTATAGATACAAGTATTTAAGCAAATGCTCTGTTTTATAATAAACAGTATTAAATGACATTTACCGGCCTGAATGTCCGAGAAATTTTCATAGAAAATTTTCGCTCTCCGACAGGAATCGAACCTGTATCCTATACGGAACCATCATTCCGCGTGATGTGCCTTAACCGTTCGGCCACAGAGGAGCGTCTGGATATATATATATATATATATATATATATATATATATATATATATATATATATATATATATATATATATATATATATATATATATATATATATATATATATATATATATATATGAGAGAGAGAGAGAGAGAGAAAGAGGGAGAGTGAGTTAGAGAGAGAGAGAGAGAGAGAGAGAGAGAGAGAGAGAGAGAGAGAGAGAAAGAGATGGTTAGATAGTTAGGTTCGATCTATATGAACAACCCGGGAGAGATAGATAGATAGATAGATAGATAGATAGATAGAAAGGTAGATAGATAATGAGCAGAACGAAATATATAGATAATGGGCAGAACGAGATAGATAGATAGATAGATAGATAAGAACAGACTGACATAGATAGATAGACAGACAGATAGATAGATAGATAGATAGATAGATGTCGAAAGAGAGATAGATAGATAATGAGCAGAATTAAATAGATAGATATGAACAGAGATAGATAGATATGAATATACTGTAAACGATAAATATATAAATATTGAGAAGTAAATATACTTATGCAAATATATTTAGAATAGATAAAATAGCAAATACGAGAACAACACGAAAGACGAGAGAAGAAAGAAAACTGGTGTTTAGATACAATTATAGCCTCACGCAAACAACATACACAAGCTCTGTGCTCCCACACGAGGGAGACAATTCAGTCTTGAAAATATTTGATTGAGTTCCAGTATTTTTCCCTGTTTGTTGCTTAAAAGTAAGCGTTGAATTTTTAGCTTCTCTTGACGCCATATTTTCTCTTCGTTCTTCAAATCGAATCAGAAAAATGTTTAATTTTGCCGAGGTGTAAAGTTAAATTTAAAATTTAACGCACTGTACGACCAGAGGGGATTTTTTCGATCGAAAACACGGGATAAAAACAGAACAACTATAAAAGGGTTGCTATTTCGATCTGAATGCCAATAACAGAAGAAATACATATAAAAAAAAGAAAATAAGGGAATTTATTTAAAATAGAAGAAAAAATCATCATGAGAAGAAACCTGGAGATGCAAAGAACTAAAGTCGTCAAGATGTGAGAGTGTAAAACGGCTGAGATGGAAGGTGAGTTTAGAAAAGTCGTTAGAGTGAAACACACACACACAGACACACACGCATATATATATATGTATGTATAACATGTATATATATAGCATAATGAGAGGCCACGGAAAACAGCCATTTCTGATGAAAGATCGGGGCCGATCTGAAATATCAAATATATATATATATATATATATATATATATATATATATATATATAAAAATATAAATAAATACTTTCACAAAAAAAACATTCAATTTTTTTTAATTTGCAAATTTTCAAATGTTTTTTCTATATATATATATATATATATATATATATGTATATATATATATATATATATATATATATATATATATATATATATATATATATATATATGTATATATATATGTATATTATGAAATGGACAAAGTCCGACAATTATTTTTAAGACATTTTTATGTTTATACATTATTTTTATAGACACAAATATTTAAGTAAATGCTCTGTTTTATAATAAACAGTATTAATAACATTTGTTGGCCTGAATGTCCGAGAAATCTATAAAAAGAATGTATAAACATAAAAATGCCTTTATATATATATATATATATATATATATATATATATATATTTACACACACACACACACACACACACATATATATATATATAAGACAATTTTATGTTTATGCAATTCCTATATATTATTTACATATTATATATGCACGGTACTTATTGGAAAGCGCTCAATATAAGTGATAGAGCTAACATATTTAGTTGCATTGATGTGAGTTTGTGACCCTGGGTTTCACGCCCTTTGCGATCATCAGGCAAACTCTGGCGATCGCAGAGGACGTAAAACACAGGGTCACAAACTCTCATCAACGCAAATATCTCGTCTGCAGTCGCTCTCTGACAGACGTGCCATAGCCTCCCTCTGTCTTTTTTACAAATACTTTCACAGTAACTGCTCTGATGAGCTGCTTTCGCTGGTTCTCAGATTTCATGAATTTAAGCGTTCAACTAGGCTTTCATCTCGCTCTCGCGCTTTCAGTGTCGAAACTGTTAAATGTAGCCGTCCCTTCTACTCCAATAGCTTCATGTCTCGCATGTCTCGCACTTCTCGCCTGTGGAACTCCCTCCCCTCTTCCTGTTTTCCTGATAGCTATAATCTCCAACTATTCAAATGTAATGTCAATCGACGTCTCCAGATACCCTGATCTGTCCCCTATCCTTCTCTTCATCCTTTCCTCTATAACTCCTATTTGCTCTCGCTCCAACTCTCTGTAACCCCTTGCGTGCTAGTGGCTTCTCGCCTTGCTTGGTGTGAAATGCTTAAAATAATATATATATATATATATATATATATATATATATATATATATTTCTATATATTTCTATAGTTCACTGCTACCAGCAAGCAGAAAATTATTTTTCTCTTGATGATGGCCATGTTGGCCGGAACTAGTCGAGGAATCTAAATGAAATAATAATAAAAACGAAGGAATATTAATATACAACCCAGTGTGTCTGAATATTTTAATTTTTTAATATTTTTTATTGCATATTTCCACTTTCTTTTTTTTCTATCAGCCCATATGCAAATTTTCCTCTCCTACTTCCCTTTCTTTCTTTCTTTCTTTCTTTCTTTCAGCCCATATTCAAATTTCCTTTCCGACCGACATTCCTTTCTTTCTTTCTTTCTTTCTTTCTTTCTTTCTTTCTTTCAGCCCATATTCAAATTTCCTTTCCGACCGACATTCCTTTCTTTCTTTCTTTCTTTCTTTCTTTCTTTCTTTCTTTCTTTCAGCCCATATTCAAATTTCCTTTCCGACCGACATCCCTTTCTTTCTTTCTTTCTTTCTTTCTTTCTTTCTTTCTTTCTTTCTTTCTTTCAGCCTATATTCAAATTTCTTTTCCGACCAACATCCCTTTCTTTCTTTCTTTCTTTCTTTCTTTCTTTCTTTCTTTCAGCCCATATTCAAATTTCCTTTCCGACCGACATCCCTTTCTTTCTTTCTTTCTTTCTTTCTTTCTTTCTTTCTTTCTTTCTTTCTTTCTTTCTTTCTTTCAGCCCATATTCAAATTTCCTTTCCGACCGACATCCCTTTCTTTCTTTCTTTCTTTCTTTCTTTCTTTCTTTCTTTCTTTCTTTCTTTCTTTCTTTCTTTCTTTCTTATTCGACTTTCCTTTTCTCCAGCCCACAAGGTTAGAGGAAGGGAAAAAGTTAGAAAAAGCCATTTTTAACTAACGATCTTAAAAAAGTGGTTGCATGCAGCTGGCAGTCTAGATTTTTCTGAACGCGTTTGGCGCCATTCATTAAATCCATGAGGATGTGCAAAAATGTCTGAAACCTTAAAGTTGGTAAAATTCTATCACAATGAATGGAAGTCCCCTGGGAGAAGCTCCGTGCCTTGAACGACTATCGGGCTGTAAACTCCGTCCAGACTTCAAATGGAACGCGTACATACGATTCGTCGCTAAAGATGCAGGAAAAAGGGTCGGCTCTCTGTACCGCGCCAGTAAGTACCTGACTCCTCGTGCTCTCCTCTACTTTTACAGCAGCCAGATCAGGGCTGAAAATGGAGTACTACTGTCCTATTTAGGAAGGAACGGCCCAGTCATCACTATCCAGCCTCGCTAGAGGTCAAAAGCGTCTCCGCGTCGTTATGGGTGACAAATTATTTGCCAACCTGCAACTCACTCCCGCAGACAAGATGTGGCAAGCTCCTCGAAGGTCTATCGTTACTTCCATGGAAAGTGCTCGGACGAACTACATTCCGTGGTTCCGCCAGTTCTAACGTTCACGGATGGGACCCGCCATGCCACTCACATTGTAGTGAACCACATTCCCTCCCTATTCTGTTACTGAGAAGAAAGTTCGTCCTGAACAGCTTCTTAACGCGAACAACATGTTCAGTGGAAGAGATTCCCAAGAGGATATTTTTCCGATCACTACAACCTTAACATGCTTATGTGTAGAGTTAACCGTTATCTTCCCCACCTATCCGCATAAGGTGTGCCTCTTACACTGCAAACCTCTATCTCGAGCGGCTAACCGGCCTTGTACAGAGTAAAATAAACACAAGTGTTGTGGTAGGATCCACCTAATTTGCATAGTGGAGTACTGACTATATAAATATGGTTGGTACCGGGAAGACAGGGAGGCGAATCAAGAGATTCATCTAGAGACTCTGCCCGACTGCGACTTAGTCAACACATTCTCCAGGAACGGTCTTCCCAGAAATATACAAAAGACTATATGTAAATATTGTGTACACTTTCTTGTTTCAATACATTTTATTCTAAGTACATTTTGTGTTTGCATTATTATTCCATGCAGTAGTCCAGTTTCAACAACAAGAAATACACATTTGCTACTCTTGTGACACTTAAACCTTTGTGATTCAAAAAACCCCAGTTTAAAAAATAAAATAAAACAAACAAACATGAAACTCAAGTCCTCAATTGATGTGGTTTCTGTTATTTGGTATAGATCTTTCTTTGTGATTCATTTTTGCCAATTCACGAGATTCGATAAAAAAAACAAACAACCTCCCCACGTCGCTAAGACATACAAGATTCATTTCAATGTCTAGATTTAACCGTTATCTTCCCCACCTATCCGCGTAAGTTGTGCCTCTTACACTGCAAACCTCTATCTCGAGTGGCTCCCTGGTCTTTTACAGGGTAAAATAAGCCATACGAGCTTCATTTTCTCGAAGCCATTTTAAACAATCGATCTGAGAAAGCGGTTGTACACAACTGACACTTTCCGAATGAGTTTCAAGCCACATACGACATCCACATAAAAGACTTGATCTGACGAGGCTAAGAACATCGTATTGTATGTTCAATTTACTTATCTCCTATGCATTTTTCTTTCTAAGTGCTGTGTCCTTTTCTCTCTATCCCTTGCAGCTCTCAACAAGTTCCCTCCCCCTGCCACCCCCCCCGGACCGAATTCTGTCATCCACCTGCTTAAGGTTGCTAGATATGTCACACGTTGTTTTCCCTTGTCTCTCTTTCACTCTATTCAACCTGTGAGTATCAGATTCTCCAGGCTCTCCTTCCTCTTTATGTGCCCCAGGAACTTCAGCTGCCTCTTCCTGATGCTAAGTATAAGCCCCCTCCTTGTTTGCAACCTCGTTAAGATCTCATCGTTGCTCACACGCTCGGTCCATGATATCCTCATCATCCTTCTGTAGAAACATATCTCTGTCGCCTCGAGTCAAACGAATCCTCCTGTCATCTCCTATATTAAACTGTAAAGAACAGTGAGAAAATAAGATGGACGACATATCGTCAGCCATTTACGTGCCATGCATGATAGACGATCATATATCTTTTGATATATGACTGACGAGGCAGATTTTTCCCCGCAAGGGTTGCCATTTCTTTCTGCGGTAGAGCAGTTGTCATCCAAGGTTATAGAGCCAGGTCTGTCGTGCTATTTACCCATAGCTAAAAGAAGAGGAGACATACCTTTCCCAATGGTATTAACTGTAAGTGAATGTAATGGATTTGAGTGAAATTTTACTGTAGTGTTCAGTCAGTTATGTGCCATGTGTGATAAGCGCTCATGTATCTGTCGAAACATGACTGACGAAGCAGATGTTTTCCCCGCAGTAGTTTGCCATTTCTTTCCGCAGTAGACCAGTTGTCATCCAGTCAGTCCTGCTATTTACCCATAGCTAGAAGAAGAGGATTCGTACCTTTCCCAAGGGCATTAGAAAGTAAATGAAAGTAATGGATTTGACTGGAATTCGAATTCGGCTTTCCGATTCCACAATCCGAGCCGTTATCCACAAAAAGGTACAGAATGAAAAAGAGAAAGAAAATGAGTGAAAAAAGGAAGCACAAGGAAAAAGAATCAACAGCAAACAGAAGGATTAAAAGAAAGAGAGGGAGGAAAGAAGAGAGAAAAATAATAATAAAAGAAACAAGATGCCCGAAGAGAAATAAGAAGACGAAGAAAGAAAGAGAGGGAGGAAAGAAGAGAGTCAAATAATAATAAAAGAAACAAGATGCCCGAAGAGAAATAAGAAGACGAAGAAAGAAAGAGAGGGAGGAAAGAATAGAGTAAAATAATAATAAAAGAAACAAGATGCCCGAAGAGAAATAAGAAGACGAAGAAAGAAAGAGAGGGAGGAAAGAATAGAGTAAAATAATAATAAAAGAAACAAGATGCCCGAAGAGAAATAAGAAGAGGAAGAAAAAAGAAAGAGAGGGAGGAAAGAATAGAGTAAAATAATAATAAAAGAAACAAGATGCCCGAAGAGAAATAAGAAGACGAAGAAAGAAAGAGAGGGAGGAAAGAATAGAGTAAAATAATAATAAAAGAAACAAGATGCCCGAAGAGAAATAAGAAGAGGAAGAAAAAAGAAAGAGAGGGAGGAAAGAATAGAGTAAAATAATAATAAAAGAAACAAGATGCCCGAAGAGAAATAAGAAGACGAAGAAAGAAAGAGAGGGAGGAAAGAATAGAGTAAAATAATAATAAAAGAAACAAGATGCCCGAAGAGAAATAAGAAGAGGAAGAAAAAAGAAAGAGAGGGAGGAAAGAATAGAGTAAAATAATAATAAAAGAAACAAGATGCCCGAAGAGAAATAAGAAGACGAAGAAAGAAAGAGAGGGAGGAAAGAAGAGAGTCAAATAATAATAAAAGAAACAAGATGCCCGAAGAGAAATAAGAAGACGAAGAAAGAAAGAGAGGGAGGAAAGAATAGAGTAAAATAATAATAAAAGAAACAAGATGCCCGAAGAGAAATAAGAAGACGAAGAAAGAAAGAGAGGGAGGAAAGAATAGAGTAAAATAATAATAAAAGAAACAAGATGCCCGAAGAGAAATAAGAAGACGAAGAAAGAAAGAGAGGGAGGAAAGAAGAGAGTAAAATAATAATAAAAGAAACAAGATGCCCGAAGAGAAATAAGAAGACGAAGAAAGAAAGAGAGGGAGGAAAGAATAGAGTAAAATAATAATAAAAGAAACAAGATGCCCGAAGAGAAATAAGAAGACGAAGAAAGAAAGAGAGGGAGGAAAGAATAGAGTAAAATAATAATAAAAGAAACAAGATGCCCGAAGAGAAATAAGAAGACGAAGAAAGAAAGAGAGGGAGGAAAGAAGAGAGTCAAATAATAATAAAAGAAACAAGATGCCCGAAGAGAAATAAGAAGACGAAGAAAGAAAGAGAGGGAGGAAAGAATAGAGTAAAATAATAATAAAAGAAACAAGATGCCCGAAGAGAAATAAGAAGACGAAGAAAGAAAGAGAGGGAGGAAAGAATAGAGTAAAATAATAATAAAAGAAACAAGATGCCCGAAGAGAAATAAGAAGAGGAAGAAAAAAGAAAGAGAGGGAGGAAAGAATAGAGTAAAATAATAATAAAAGAAACAAGATGCCCGAAGAGAAATAAGAAGAGGAAGAAAAAAGAAAGAGAGGGAGGAAAGAATAGAGTAAAATAATAATAAAAGAAACAAGATGCCCGAAGAGAAATAAGAAGACGAAGAAAGAAAGAGAGGGAGGAAAGAATAGAGTAAAATAATAATAAAAGAAACAAGATGCCCGAAGAGAAATAAGAAGAGGAAGAAAAAAGAAAGAGAGGGAGGAAAGAATAGAGTAAAATAATAATAAAAGAAACAAGATGCCCGAAGAGAAATAAGAAGACGAAGAAAGAAAGAGAGGGAGGAAAGAAGAGAGTCAAATAATAATAAAAGAAACAAGATGCCCGAAGAGAAATAAGAAGACGAAGAAAGAAAGAGAGGGAGGAAAGAATAGAGTAAAATAATAATAAAAGAAACAAGATGCCCGAAGAGAAATAAGAAGACGAAGAAAGAAAGAGAGGGAGGAAAGAATAGAGTAAAATAATAATAAAAGAAACAAGATGCCCGAAGAGAAATAAGAAGACGAAGAAAGAAAGAGAGGGAGGAAAGAAGAGAGTAAAATAATAATAAAAGAAACAAGATGCTCGAAGAGAAATAAGAAGACGAAGAAAGAAAGAGAGAGAGGAAAGAAGAGAGTAAAATAATAATAAAAGAAACAAGATGCCCGAAGAGAAATAAGAAGACGAAGAAAGAAAGAGAGGGAGGAAAGAATAGAGTAAAATAATAATAAAAGAAACAAGATGCCCGAAGAGAAATAAGAAGACGAAGAAAGAAAGAGAGGGAGGAAAGAAGAGAGTCAAATAATAATAAAAGAAACAAGTTGCCCGAAGAGAAATAAGAAGACGAAGAAAGAAAGAGAGAGAGGAAAGAAGAGAGTAAAATAATAATAAAAGAAACAAGATGCCCGAAGAGAAATAAGAAGACGAAGAAAGAAAGAGAGGGAGGAAAGAATAGAGTAAAATAATAATAAAAGAAACAAGATGCCCGAAGAGAAATAAGAAGACGAAGAAAGAAAGAGAGGGAGGAAAGAAGAGAGTCAAATAATAATAAAAGAAACAAGATGCCCGAAGAGAAATAAGAAGACGAAGAAAGAAAGAGAGAGAGGAAAGAAGAGAGTAAAATAATAATAAAAGAAACAAGATGCCCGAAGAGAAATAAGAAGACGAAGAAAGAAAGAGAGGGAGGAAAGAATAGAGTAAAATAATAATAAAAGAAACAAGATGCCCGAAGAGAAATAAGAAGACGAAGAAAGAAAGAGAGGGAGGAAAGAAGAGAGTCAAATAATAATAAAAGAAACAAGATGCCCGAAGAGAAATAAGAAGACGAAGAAAGAAAGAGAGGGATGAAAGAAGAGAGTCAAATAATAATAAAAGAAACAAGATGCCCGAAGAGAAATAAGAAGACGAAGAAAGAAAGAGAGAGAGGAAAGAAGAGAGTAAAATAATAATAAAAGAAACAAGATGCCCGAAGAGAAATAAGAAGACGAAGAAAGAAAGAGAGGGAGGAAAGAAGAGAGTCAAATAATAATAAAAGAAACAAGATGCCCGAAGAGAAATAAGAAGACGAAGAAAGAAAGAGAGGGAGGAAAGAATAGAGTCAAATAATAATAAAAGAAACAAGATGCCCGAAGAGAAATAAGAAGACGAAGAAAGAAAGAGAGAGAGGGAAGAAGTGAGTAAAATAATAATAAAAGAAACAAGATGCCCGAAGAGAAATAAGAAGACGAAGAAAGAAAGAGAGGGAGGAAAGAATAGAGTAAAATAATAATAAAAGAAACAAGATGCCCGAAGAGAAATAAGAAGACGAAGAAAGAAAGAGAGGGAGGAAAGAAGAGAGTCAAATAATAATAAAAGAAACAAGATGCCCGAAGAGAAATAAGAAGACGAAGAAAGAAAGAGAGGGAGGAAAGAAGAGAGTCAAATAATAATAAAAGAAACAAGATGCCCGAAGAGAAATAAGAAGACGAAGAAAGAAAGAGAGGGAGGAAAGAAGAGAGTCAAATAATAATAAAAGAAACAAGATGCCCGAAGAGAAATAAGAAGACGAAGAAAGAAAGAGAGGGAGGAAAGAAGAGAGTAAAATAATAATAAAAGAAACAAGATGCCCGAAGAGAAATAAGAAGACGAAGAAAGAAAGAGTGGGAGGAAAGAATAGAGTAAAATAATAATAAAAGAAACAAGATGCCCGAAGAGAAATAAGAAGACGAAGAAAGAAAGAGAGGGAGGAAAGAATAGAGTAAAATAATAATAAAAGAAACAAGATGCCCGAAGAGAAATAAGAAGACGAAGAAAGAAAGAGAGGGAGGAAAGAATAGAGTAAAATAATAATAAAAGAAACAAGATGCCCGAAGAGAAATAAGAAGAGGAAGAAAAAAGAAAGAGAGGGAGGAAAGAATAGAGTAAAATAATAATAAAAGAAACAAGATGCCCGAAGAGAAATAAGAAGACGAAGAAAGAAAGAGAGGGAGGAAAGAAGAGAGTAAAATAATAATAAAAGAAACAAGATGCCCGAAGAGAAATAAGAAGACGAAGAAAGAAAGAGAGGGAGGAAAGAAGAGAGTAAAATAATAATAAAAGAAACAAGATGCCCGAAGAGAAATAAGAAGACGAAGAAAGAAAGAGAGGGAGGAAAGAAGAGAGTCAAATAATAATAAAAGAAACAAGATGCCCGAAGAGAAATAAGAAGACGAAGAAAGAAAGAGAGGGAGGAAAGAAGAGAGTAAAATAATAATAAAAGAAACAAGATGCCCGAAGAGAAATAAGAAGACGAAGAAAGAAAGAGTGGGAGGAAAGAATAGAGTAAAATAATAATAAAAGAAACAAGATGCCCGAAGAGAAATAAGAAGACGAAGAAAGAAAGAGAGGGAGGAAAGAATAGAGTAAAATAATAATAAAAGAAACAAGATGCCCGAAGAGAAATAAGAAGACGAAGAAAGAAAGAGAGGGAGGAAAGAATAGAGTAAAATAATAATAAAAGAAACAAGATGCCCGAAGAGAAATAAGAAGAGGAAGAAAAAAGAAAGAGAGGGAGGAAAGAATAGAGTAAAATAATAATAAAAGAAACAAGATGCCCGAAGAGAAATAAGAAGACGAAGAAAGAAAGAGAGGGAGGAAAGAAGAGAGTAAAATAATAATAAAAGAAACAAGATGCCCGAAGAGAAATAAGAAGACGAAGAAAGAAAGAGAGGGAGGAAAGAAGAGAGTCAAATAATAATAAAAGAAACAAGATGCCCGAAGAGAAATAAGAAGACGAAGAAAGAAAGAGAGGGAGGAAAGAAGAGAGTCAAATAATAATAAAAGAAACAAGATGCCCGAAGAGAAATAAGAAGACGAAGAAAGAAAGAGAGGGAGGAAAGAAGAGAGTAAAATAATAATAAAAGAAACAAGATGCCCGAAGAGAAATAAGAAGACGAAGAAAGAAAGAGTGGGAGGAAAGAATAGAGTAAAATAATAATAAAAGAAACAAGATGCCCGAAGAGAAATAAGAAGACGAAGAAAGAAAGAGAGGGAGGAAAGAATAGAGTAAAATAATAATAAAAGAAACAAGATGCCCGAATAGAAATAAGAAGACGAAGAAAGAAAGAGAGGGAGGAAAGAATAGAGTAAAATAATAATAAAAGAAACAAGATGCCCGAAGAGAAATAAGAAGACGAAGAAAAAAGAAAGAGAGGGAGGAAAGAATAGAGTAAAATAATAATAAAAGAAACAAGATGCCCGAAGAGAAATAAGAAGACGAAGAAAGAAAGAGAGGGAGGAAAGAAGAGAGTAAAATAATAATAAAAGAAACAAGATGCCCGAAGAGAAATAAGAAGACGAAGAAAGAAAGAGAGGGAGGAAAGAAGAGAGTCAAATAATAATAAAAGAAACAAGATGCCCGAAGAGAAATAAGAAGACGAAGAAAGAAAGAGAGGGAGGAAAGAAGAGAGTCAAATAATAATAAAAGAAACAAGATGCCCGAAGAGAAATAAGAAGACGAAGAAAGAAAGAGAGGGAGGAAAGAAGAGAGTAAAATAATAATAAAAGAAACAAGATGCCCGAAGAGAAATAAGAAGATGAAGAAAGAAAGAGAAAATAAACAGTAGAAAGGAAATTAAACCGAAAAAAAACCCCGTTAAGATGACGTAGAAGAGCGGGAAAGAAAAAGAAATAAAGAAATAGAGAGAAGTACACAAAGAAAGAAAAGAGAAGGGAAAGAAATAAAGAAAGAAAGAAAGAATGAAAGAATGAATGAAAAATCGTGTAACGCGCATTCTTGCTTATCGTCAGTCAGTTGTGTGCCATGTGTAATACAAGTTTTGGCCATCATGTATCTTTCGATACATGACTGATGAGGCAGATTTTTTTCCCCCAGTAGGTTGCCATTTCTTGCTGCGTTAGACCACTTGCCATCCAAGGTTATAGAGCCAGATCTGTCCTGCTATTTACCTATATCTTGGAAAAGGGAGAAGAAGAAGATTTATAACTTTCACAAAGTTATTAGCACCTAAGTGAATTTAATGGATTCGACTGGGATTCGAACTTGTGGATCATGTGAGTTCCTTTTTTGAGAGACCAAATTACAATAGACTAACCTCTTTTCCTCCATCTCTTTATGTCATTTTCTATTTAAATAAGTTAAAAAAGTAAAAGAGAATGATAAAGGTACCGTTAGTAAACCAAAGCCTTATTTGCCGATAAGGATTTTATCATGTATCTTGTGTATCATGCGAGCTCCGTTTTTGAGAGACGAAATTACAATAGACTAACCTTTTTTCCTCTATCTCTTTATCTCATCTTATAGTTAAATAAGTTAAAAAAGTAAATGTTTCTTTACTTTTGTATGTTAAAATAAAAACAATAGTCCAAGTAATAATTGTTTCTTTTAGCTAGTAAAACAAAATCCTGCTGTAGTATGCTTTCTTTTATGTGCCGTGTCCCTTCAGGACGTAGGCGATCATGGCTCTCCACTTCCCCCTATCCTTTGTAGCTCTCAATATGTTTTGTCCTTTTACTACTTCTCCCATACCCTGTTCCGTCATCCACTTGCTTAAGCCCGCCGGGTATGTCATGTGTTGCTTTCCCTTGTCTCTCTTTCCCCTCTATTCGACCTGTGAGTATCAGATTCTCCAAGCCCTTCTTTCTCATTACGTGTCCCAGAAAATCCAGCTGTCTCCTCCTGATGTTAAGTAGAAGCTTCCTCCTTGTTTTCACCCTTTCCAAAACTTCATCGTTGCTCACATGTTCGGTCCATGGCATCCTTAGCATCCTTCTGTAGAACCATATCTACGTTGCCAGCCGATCTGGAAAGTACAGACTGTCGTCTCGATCGGTTAAACATCTTATAAACGTAAATAATGGAAAAGATGCATATTTGCTATGTTTGTATTTTATAATACGATACTAATATGTGAATATTACATGCATTATTATTGGATACAGTTAAGCAAAACATCAGTTTTATCAAAAACATTATTTTAAATACAGCTGTACTTACTACAGTAAATGGATGGTTTTGGTCAACGGCGTAGCCACGGCCAGCAATACATACACTAATTTTATATCTCGTGTATGATGTGACCCCCTTAAAACTAGCTCCAAAATTAGGTCTTCAAAAGTCGCACGATACGATAATTAAAATTAGGGGAGGGGGAATTAAACCTAATAAATTAGGGATGCAAATAAAAGAGGCCAATGAGCATACACACCCTAGCGAGAGCTCATTAGAACAATTGCCATGAAACTATTTATAGAAAAAGTAGAGGTAAGCTATGTCATGGCAGTGGGAAAGTGACTGAAGCCGAGATGCCAGGTCAGGACCGATAACATTGCAGATTCTTCTTTGGATTTTTTTCCAAGTCTATAGAGACATAACAGAAGCAGATGTAGCAACAATATTCAATACACGGATGAAGATTAAACACCCCAGAATACATACGCCATATTATATTTTTAATTTTGCGTATGCGCATTTTTTGTTTTTTTGATTTTGTCGACTGCACAGTATAGTAGGGTCAGTTTTGCATCGTCTGCGAGAAAAAAGAGCAACATGACGCCATTCAGTCCGACAGAACGTTGGAAATGGCTTGCTATACTGCTTGGCTGGAAACTTCAATAGGAACATTTATTAGGGTATATGGGTGTCAATCTTAGGACAGTGCGGAGGATTCGGAAACAGTTGGATGATATATCCAGCCGACATCATGGTGTTTGGAGTGATCACTACTGATGGTGACGTTATGCCTTCATTCATCTTCCCCCAGTGCCTCATACTCAACACGGAGGCCTATATCAAGTGCTTTGAGGAGGTTGTGCTGCCCTGGGCCAATAGGGTGACTGCTAGAAGACCCTATGTCTGTCAACAGGACTCTGCACCAGGTCACCAAGAAAGGCGAACACATTCATGGCTGCCAGACAAATTTGCGACTACATCACGCCTTATATCTGGCCACCTAACTCCCCAGACTGCAACCCCTTTGATTATTATAGGTAGGCCGCAGTTGAGTTGTAACATCAAAGATGAACTGAAGGCAAGGATTATGGCAGCATTCACTAACTTAAACAAGGAGACCGTCCAGAAGAGATGCAGGAGATCCCGAAGTCGTCCGGAGGCCGTGGTTGAAGCCTATGGCGATTTTATTGAATAAATCTACTCTTTAGTATTTCAAGATATTTTTTTGTAATTTTGGTAATATATATCTGTTAAAATGAGATGTCAGTGTTATTTCCATTTTTGCGTAATTTAGACGACAATTTATCCATTGCAACCTGTAAGTGAAAGAAAGAAAGAAAGAAGAGAAACGAGTTAAAAAAGAGAGAGAGGTATATATATATATATATATATATATATATATATATATATATATATATATATAGAGAGAGAGAGAGAGAGAGAGAGAGAGAGAGAAAGAAAGAAGAGAAACGAGTTAAAAAGGATATATATATATATATATATATATATATATATATATATATATATATATATATATACATAAAGAGAGAGTGGGAGGGAGAGGAAGCGAAAGAAAGAATGTGTGAGAAAAGAAATTGACGAATACGAGAAAAAGAATGCTGTGTCTCGATACAAAACTTCAGTATTAAAAGTATCGCTGTTGGGAAATTTAAAAAAAAGGAGAAAAAACAACTGACTCATGAACATTTCGACAAAAAAAAAAAGAAAGAAAAAAAAAACTCGAATAGGAAAAAAGAAATGCGGACAGCAACAGTGTTTGATGTTGAAACATTTTTACTTTAAAATTTTTATTCCAATCTTTGACAACCTGAAAACACGTAGAAAACTTCTCCACGACAAAAACATCAAAATGAACGGACTTTTTCAACTTTTGTGGGTTGGGTGTGTGCAATTTTTATATGTGTTCACCCAGGTGTAGTTTAATGCTTAATCAGTCAATCAATCAAGTCCGCTGTTCAATATCTTATTTTATTCCCTTCATCGACCTCCGCACGAAGGCTAATTTGAAACAAAGTTGGTTTAATATGCCATTACACACCTACGAATGTAGAGGTGAGAAATAAAACAAAATATTACCCGCGAACTTTTCTTTTGAAACGCATCAGGCGTCAGAGTGTCCAACCCGACATCCATCTTTGTTATAGGGTTTGTGGCCACATTACGTTGAAACACCGGTTCCCGTACAATCATCGAAATTAAACAACGTCGAGCCTGGTCAGTACCTCGGTGGATGATCGCTTTAGAAGAAGCTTGGATGTGCAGGTGGTGTAATGGTTAATGGCACAGAACTGTTAACCGGAGAGCCGAGTTCCAATTACAGTTGGGTTCGTTATATTCTTTTACCGGGAATATAGGAAAAAAGAAATGCGGACACCAATAGTGTTTGATGTTGAAACATTTTTACTTTAAAATTTTTATCTTCTACCCCCAGCTATCGATTAGTTAGAAAATCTCAGAAAAAACTTTTACAAATATTTTTTTCTGGCTTTAAATAACCTGAAAACGGTTGATAAACTGTAGAAAACGAATCAATCAATCTTATTGAAATACTGATTAGTTGCACAGGCATATCTTTTAGATGTATTTAGATTCTTTGGAATATAAATGTATAGAAACTACTGTGGCCACAAAGTGAGAGATCAGTTTATATATTGATTGTAATGTAGAATTGATCCCTCACTTTATATCCACATTATAATTTCTTGTTTGTTGATAAGCCATAGAAAACGAATCAATCAATCAATGAAATACTGATTAGCTAAACAGGAATGTCTTCGATTTATTTACATTCTCTGGAATATAACTGTATAGAAAGTATCATGGCCACAAAGTGATGGATCATTTTATATATTGATTATAATGTAGAATGGGTCCCCCATTTCATATACATATTATAATTTCTTGTTTGTTGATAAGCCATAGAAAACGAATCAATCAATCAATGAAATACTGATTAGCTAAACAGGAATGTCAGATTTATTTACATTCTCTGGAATATGAATGTATAGATATTAGTGTTCACAAAGTGAGGGATCAGTTTATAAATTGATTACAATATAGAATTGATCAACCACTTTATATCCACATATAATATACGTATATATCCTCCCAGCAATGGGCTAATTAGTAAGACGGGCTTCACAACGATTATTATCTTGATATTTTAATTCAATTTAATTTTAATAATCATATTGAAATTTTTGGCTCCTGTCTCTGAAACATGAGAACTCTTGTGTAGCGAAGGAATCATATTTAAAAAAAATATTTATAATTTAGGTTCTACTTTTCTATTGAGCACTGTTTTTTTTTTAATAAAAATAAAAATACTAAAGAACTTCGGATTATTTACCTAACGTGTTCTTTCCTATTTTTCTATATATTTGCACACACACACACACACACACACACACACACGCATGCACGCACGCACGCACGCACGCACGCACGCACGCACGCACACAATTGTTTATTTAAAAATTATAACATAAATATGTTATAAAATCACTACAAAAATAGCCATTTTGTTTCAACACCTCCGGTGTCTTATGAAGTGATGATGTTGAATGTAGAATAAAAGGTTTTAAAAGTTTCAAATTAATTAACGATTCTTCGTAAAGGGAAAACGCTGTTACATAAACAGGAATGACCAATCAAAATACAAGTATACGAGAATTCAAAAACTTGACAACGAAGTAAGTTTATGATAGCTATTAAAAGCTTTAAAGTTGGGGCTATACTAAAATAGAATTTATTCTAACCAATAAGTATTAAATTATATGATAAAATTTGATATTAAAATTAAAGGTAAAATTAACAATTTTAAAATCTAAATTTAATCTCTATTAAGTTTAAATTTATAAAATTACTGAGGAGAAAAGAAAAAATACATATGTTATTCAATTAATTTTTTCATTGAAATTACGTTAGAATAGACGCTAATATCGGCTGGTCTTCCTGACAAAATGTATACATTTTGATTCCAAGAAAAAAGCTTTTCGGAATTTTTAAAAAACCTAATAGCGCACATAAATATACATCAAGCTAGCTAAAATAGAAAGTAACGCACTTCGACGGAAGATTCTTGATAGTGACGCTATCCAATCTTACCAAAAGAAAAAAATATCTGCATCCCGGATTTTTTCACATATCTCCTTTCCCAAAAGAAATACTTCTTTCCCAAGCCAACATACATGACTATTAAAAAGTTAAATGGAAACGGTTAAACTCAAAATCATCTATTATTTCAAATATATAATGCATATATGAATTCCTCAAATTAAAATAAATTAAATAATAATTAGATTTAAAAGATCAACAATAAAGATAACTTTTTGTCACTTTCATTTATTAGACATTAAATTACATCACTTAGCATCTTCCATAATTTACATTGACTTCCAGTTAGTCTTAAAATTTTTATCCTCCACTCCCTCAATCACCTTTTCCCCTTTCGAGAAATATATATCTCCTTCGCCTCCCCCCGACCCCTCCTACCACCAATTTAAACCTGCTTCCTCAACCACGTGTGCATAAATTAAAAATGATAATACTGAATTCTTCTTATACCTAGAATGTTTGTTACCCATTTATTTGTATGAAAATGTTGATCTGAGGAATTAGAATTGAATTTTGATTCTAAGGAAATAAATTATAATTACTATGAACCCTTAAAGTTGTCTGTTTCTTAATATAATTAATATTTGCTCTGTTTTTTGCTATACAGTTGCAGTCGACAAAATCAGAAAAATTAATGTAATTGATACTTGTGAATTCACAGTTATCAATTACAATTAATTTTTGACTTAGTAATTCACCCCTGAAGATGATCTTTGGATGAGATTGAAATGACTTAGGAAAATAAAAGAAATAACCAAAACTACGGTATCTTTCTTAATCAGTTTTTAACTGAGCCGTCAATTTGAGAGGATTAAAATAAAAAATAGACACAATATGTCTAGATTATTCAACCAAATATGCTTGATGATGATATGCTGCCTATATATATATATATATATATATATATATATATATATATATATATATATATATATATATATATATATATAGATATATATATATTGGCATGTTTCATTAAATAATTTAGACAAGTTTTGTCTACTTATTTTTAATATGATCTTCACATTATTCCCGCACAAGCTTCTTAGTATCCTTATTATAAGGAAGAAAGAAAGTTAAAATATTGATGCATATTCATTTATTGTGAGTACTTTCGACATTAGCAAAATGTCTTCTTCAGGGTCTTGTTTTATCAGGGTCATGTTTTATCTAAGACAAATTTTTGCGTTTATCTGAAAATTATTTTTTTTATTTTTGAAGTGAAAAACGCTAAACTTATGTATTGTACGATTTTTAAATTTTATGATGTAAGCATTCTCGGGCAGTAACGTCAAGGGAGGTAACTAGGTTATTAAGATGTCTGTCTAACTTTTAAAAAAACTATTTAAAGCTATTAGTTAAAACCTAGATATTTTAAAACTATATACTGTAAAATTGTCTAAATTATTTAATGAGACATGTCTTAATGAAAACATTCTGCCAAAATAAACGCAATATATATATATATATATATATATATATATATATATATATATATATATATATATATATATATATATATATATATATGTGTGTGTGTGTGTGTGTAAGTGGAAAATTGACTCAAAGAATCCTAGCTCGTGAAAGTAAAATGCGGAGTCATTAAAATGCAAAGGCCAAATATATTGTCACTTAAACTCAGACGATGTTTAAAAATAAGACAATATCTTAAATAAATGCCAAAAAAAAGGGAAGTAGATATCAATTAATAGACACCCAGTCCCCCACCTTAATTTGACAGAATTTACAATCACAATACATGGCGACACAAGAACTAGCTTAGAACTGACCACCCCTAAATAATAATAAAAATTAAACTGTCTTTAACCTCAGCAACAAAATATTAAGACTGTCTTCGCTAATATTAAGTAAATCAATTTCTTAGAAAATTATTCTAAAAATCGCTTGATAATGGAACGAAACTCTGTATTGTAGACATAATTTTTAAAATTAATGTTGATTCGGAGTTTTCCGTTTTGAGAGATAGGACGTTCTGTGTCGCGATGGAATCATATTTTTTTAAAAAATATTATAATATTAAGCTATACGGTTCGTAGTGAGCACTGTGTTTTAAAAATAAAAATATAAGCTAAGAACTCTCAATTATAAATATCACTGTTCTTTCCTATTATTTGAAATATTATATATATACAGTGTAACCCGGATATAAGAGAGTTGTCGGGACCGGAGGAGAAGTACCTTATATCCGGGTTTCTATTATATCCGGTTTTGGTCTATTTTGTTTAGGTAAGTATGGCTCTAATTTGGGGCCCAGAGAAAATCTCTCTTATATCAGGGTCTCTTATATAAGGGTTACACTGTATATATATACAGTGTAACCCGGATATAAGAGAGTTGTCGGGACCGGAGAAGAAGTCTTTTATATCCGGGTTTCTCTTATATCCGGGTTTGGTTTATTATATATAAATTAACACTGGCTCTAATTTGAGACCAGAGAAAATCTCTTATATCCGAGTTTCTCTTATATCCGAGTTACACTGTATATATATATATATATATATATATGTGTGTGTGCGTGTGTGTTTGTGTGTATCTATATATATATAGATATATATATATGTATGTGTGTGCATGTATGTATATATGTGTGTATGTATATATATATGTATCTATATATATGTGTGTGTATGTATGTATATATGCGTGTATGTATATATATATATATATGTATCTATATATATATATGTGTGTGTGTATATGTATATATGTGTGTATGTATATATATATGTGTGTGTGTGTGTGTGTGTGTGTGTGTGTGTGAGAGAAAAAATATAAAGCTAACGCTGAAGAACATTGATTTTCATTGGTTGGCCAAAAAAGTTCGATGACGTATGAAATGAGGAAGTTACTTGCAAGATGACGGAAGATAAAGGAAGAAACCAGTAAACATGTCGTTACAAAAAAGTTATTTTCGAAAACAATGTGAAAATCGTCTTTTATTTTTACTTTATAAACAGTACGAAAAGTTTGGCTACTAAAGCCCCCCCCCATACAGACAGAAAGTAAAAATCATGAAAATGGAGGTAGGAATAGAAAGATGAAATGACAGTGAAACGAAGAAAAGACAATGCCTAAAAAAGGATAAAAAGAGAATTCGGGAAATAAAGAGGAGAAAAGATGACAGGGAAGGCTGGACAATTTTCTCACAGATGAAGAGGAGACCCCAAGCGACACAGGAGGATACTGAGAATAGAATAAACGGAGCCCCGTGAGCAAGTGAGAAATTTTAAAAAATGAGAACGAAAAGGACAATTTTAGATAGGATGAGACAGATGAAGTTTCTGGAATACATAATAACGGAAGACAGCTTGGAGAATTTGACATCCACAAGGCATATCGAAGGCAAGTCGAGTAGAAGGAAGTAGCGAGAGACCTGTCTCATAAGCTGGTGTAAATGGATGGAAGGACAAAGAATGGAAAGGAGATTAAAAAGACAAGTATTGATAAAAGCTATAAAAGGGAGGAAGTTGTGGAAAGCCATAACCGTCAACGTCTTGAAGGGACACGACACATGGAAGAAAAAATTCTTGTGTTTAGGGGAAAAGAAAGCAAGAAAGTAATATGTTTGGGGAGAAGAAAGGACGATGGAAGAAAATGTGTAATGAAGGAGGAAAAGAAAGAGTATTCTTAAAAAGCGAGAAACCATAAGAATGAAAAGAAGGGTTTAATACGAACTACAGAGAGGTTGAAAATATGAAGGGAAAAAAGAAAGAAAAATAGGAAAAGGGAATAAGAAAGAAATAAAGGAAAATAGAAAAAGGTAAAAAAAGATTAGAAAAAAAAACACGTAAAAAGAAAAAAATAATAATAAATAACCAAAAATCCTAAAAAAATGGCTGTGTTTGGGAGAACCTTTTAAGGATACGTCGAGCGCTGAAAGAAAGAAATGAATGCAAAAAACCTCTTGGCGAAAGTTTGCCGTAGGGAAATCAAAATGGCCGAACGGCCCAAAATGTCTTAATATCAAAATTAGCCATTGCAAAATTGCGTTTATTTGTTACTTGTTCTTGTCGCGGAATCATTGTATTCAGCCGAGTGGCATTTTGCTGGCGGAGTGTTACGCTTGAATTGAGCCTACGTTCTGTTCTTTACTAAACGGGGATTATTGGCAGTTTTGGAACAAAGAGAAGATTTTTAAATGGATAAAGTGGGGTAATTGAGACGATGACGAGAATAAAGAAAGAGGCAAAAAGAAAATGAAAATGGGGAAGGAAAAGAGGTGATATTCAAATGGATAAAAAAGGGTAGATGATATAATGTAATAAAAATGAGAAGTGGAGAGAAATAGACCGAAAGAGAAAGAGAAAGGAAAATGGAGATTTTTTTAAATGGATAGAAAGTGGAAGTTGACAAAGTTTGAAGACTGGGTAAAAAGAGGCAAAGAGAAGTGGAAGTTGAGAAGGTTTGGAGAGAGGGGAAAGAGAGGCTAAGAGAAGTGGGAGTTGAGAAGGTTTGGAGAGAGGGGAAAGAGAGGCAAAGAGAAGTATTACTTGAGAAGGTTTGGAGAGAGGGGAAAGAGAGGCTAAGAGAAGTGGGAGTTCAGAAGGTTTGGGGAGAGGGGAAAGAGAGGCAAAGAGAAGTGGGAGTTGAGAAGGTTTGGAGAGAGGGGAAAGAGAGGCAAAGAGAAGTGGGAGTTGAGAAGGTTTGGAGAGAGGGGAAAGAGAGGCAAAGAGAAGTGGGAGTTGAGAAGGTTTGGAGAGAGGGGAAAGAGAGGCAAAGAGAAGTGGGAGTTGAGAAGGTTTGGAGAGAGGGGAAAGAGAAGCAAAGAGAAGTGGGAGTTGAGAAGGTTTGGAGAGAGGGGAAAGAGAGGCAAAGAGAAGTGGGAGTTGAGAAGGTTTGGAGAGAGGGGAAAGAGAGGCAAAGAGAAGTGGGAGTCGAGAAGGTTTGGAGAGAGGGGAAAGAGAGGCAAAGAGAGGCAAAGAGAAGTGGGAGTTGAGAAGGTTTGGAGAGAGGGGAAAGAGAGGCAAAGAGAAGTGGGAGTTGAGAAGATTTGAAGAGAGGGGAAAGAGAGGCAAAGAGAAGTGGGAGTTGAGAAGATTTGGAAAGAGGGGAAAGAGATGCAAAGAGAAGTGGGAGTTGAGAAGGTTTGGAGAGAGGGGAAAGAGAGGCAAAGAGAAGTGGGAGTTGAGAAGGTTTGGAGAGAGGGGAAAGAGAGGCAAAGAGAAGTGGGAGTCGAGAAGGTTTGGAGAGAGGGGAAAGAGAAGTGGGAGTTAAGATATATATATATATATATATATATATATATATATATATATATATATATATATATATATATATATATATATATATAACTAAGATAATCCTAAGGAGCCTACCTAAACGGATCTTCAGCGTAAAGTAAAAATACATAGATATAAATTGAATTATAAGAATAATACTGATAAGAACCCTAAAGTTTACATAGGATCCACCCAGAGCAGTTTCAAAAAATGCTATTACGACCAGCTCAGTAGTTTCAATCACGAAACCTATAAACATAGTACTACCCTGTCCACATATATATGGAAGATCAAACAAGAATATAATGAGGACCCCATTTTGAAATGGGAAATATTAAAAAAAAATGTTATAAATACAAGGCAGGTGATAAATTTTGTTCATTATGTATGGAGGAAAAACTAGCCATCGATACCCATAAGGAACCTAAAAATTTATTAAACCAAAAATCGGAAATTCTAAGTCGATGTAGGCATAGAAAAGGCCGGTTATTAGAATAGAGTTTTTTTTTTTTTTTTTTTTAATAAAAGTAGCATACCCCTTGTTATTTGTCTTATTTATTTATTTTTGTCACGTGGTTATCGTTATATTTGGTTTTATCAATAAATACTGTTCCGTATTTTTCCTTTTAGCAGGCTTTACCCTGAAGATCCGTTTAGGTGAAACCTAGTGTTATGGGTCATTACCTATAACTACAGAATGAAATCTTCCTAACACTATGTATACTACGCCTCTCAAGAGAGAGGGACGAATCGAGTCGAGCCGCAGTCTCTGACTCCTGTCGAACTCTCTGCTTTGGCAGAGAGGAACCCGGACGAGGCTTTGCCCAAGGGCAAATTTTCGTCCGGGGTGGTAGACAAGCCCTGAACCCGTTTATACGGGTTCTTAAGGGAGTATTTTTGACCGAGCTTACGGGCGCGGAGAAACCCACGTTAAAATCGGCCTTGTACCACATACTTTCCTCGTGGGGGGGACTGTTAAATATCGAATCTAGTCGAGACGATAGTAGTTCACTCCAAACCAGACTGACAGTCATACTAACACCTTCCACATCTTGTATTATTATTCCGTGTAATATATCTTCGTTATTTCTACTCGTGTGTTCGTGTTGTTCTTCCTTGGTCCTAAGCTTGACCATAACACTATCTATCTATGTTCGTTTCTAATCATCTCACAGCTTGTTCATCTCTCTCTCTCTCTCACACACACACACTCTCTCTCTCTGTACACATATATATATATATATATATATATATATATATATATATATATATATATATTAAATATACTGCATTTAATTATATTTATATAATATTATATAACATTTATAAAAAATATACTGCATTTAATTATATATATATATATATATATATATATATATATATATATATATATATATATATATATATATAAATAAAGAGAAAGAACAGGTAAAGAATCCATCGTTTTTACCATATAAATTTACTGCCTTTGAAATTCAATCTTCCATGAAATTAAATTAGAAACTGTTTCAAAAAATTCATATACCAAAAATAAGTATGATTTCAAAATTTAAAATATTATTATGGATTACTTATAACTGCATGCATGAGTCCCAGCATAAATAGTTATTGGCCGATTTTATCATTATCAGATAAGGTATTATGTACACTCTTTACGTTATTTAGACTATTGTCCTCATCTTTGTCGCCATATTTATTACAACGTTTCGGCCTTCTACAGGTGGTTGGAATGTCGAACCTAACCCTTTATTTCGCTCACTGGGTGTTATGGGTGCTTACCTATAACTACAGAATGAACTCTTCCTAACACTATGTATACTACGCCTCTCAAGAGAGAGAGAGAGAGAGAGACGAATCGAGTCGAGCCGATAGTAGTTCACTCCAAACCAGATTGACAGTCATACTAACACCTTCCACATCTTGTATTATTATTCTGTGTAATATATCTTCGTTATTTCTACTCGTGTGCTCGTGTTGTAATTCCTTGGTCCTAAACTGGACCATAACACGTAGGTAGGTTTGCCTGGCTCCTTAGGATTATCTTAGTTTAACGCTCTACTTAGTGCATTGATCACTTTACGTCGTTGTACTTTCACTCGTCTTGTTTTTTTTTCTTTGGACTTGGAGCTTAAATACTTGGCGATTGTTTTCGCCTTGTTTTAATGTTCTTGGTTTTATTTTATTTCCTGTTTTTCCTCGAGTACCGATTTGTTCTACTGCAAGTTGAACTATCCGAGGTTTTTCCAAGCGAGTACAACCATATATATATATATATATATATATATATATATATATATATATATATATATTCCAGGATCATTTTTCAACTTATTCAAGATGATCTTCGCCCCCTCTAACCTTCTAACTTCCTGTTCTGGAATAACAAGTTGACTCACAGATTTCACGTACAATTTCATTTTCAAGTCTTTTTTCACTGCTCTTTGGACTATCATAGCTGAAACTCCTCTCTCACGTGCCAAACGTTTTTTTTAGCTTGAGTTGGATCTTTTCTAATTAACCACTTTAGCTCTAAGTTGAAATGATGATCTCTATTCCTGTTGTGACCTCCTGATCCACTTTTCCTTTCGAGAGTTTCCTCTTTTTAAAAATTATTCATCGTTCTTTTGATGGTTCTTGAATGGACTTTGAAAATGAAACCCAGAGTATGAATGTTGGTACAATTACTGAAGGCCTGAATGATATTTTTACTCTCACCATTGCTCAGTTGGGAAGGCAGTGTGGCTGACACAAAACAATTTTAACCTGTTCTGTCTTTAGATGAATAACTTAAAGGATTTTTCCTTGATTCTTACGAAAAATGGTGTAGAGATGGATATATGTCTTCTCTGAAAACTCGGAAAAAAAGGAACTCAATTAGTTTAGTGTTTTTTTTTTAGATATTAAACATTTTGTGGGATAGATAATTATGCTGTAACACGATTTAGACAATTTTGCTGTTACACCCAGTATATATATATATATATATATATATATATATATATATATATATATATATATAAATTTACTAATTTAAAAATATGATCCCTTCGCTACACAGGAATTACCATGTTTCAAAAACAGAAGTTAAAACTTTAAATTTAATTATAGAATCAAATTAAAATCCTTAGTACTGTTTCATTTATATATCTATATTTTAAATAATAATAATAATAATAATAATAATATATATATATATATATATATATATATATATATATATATATATATATATATATGTGTGTGTGTGTGTGTATATATAAACAGATTGGAACAAGTTGGAGATTAAAGTTCAAAACAATGACTAAAGACATCTCAGTTGTGAGAGGAATAGATACGATAAAAAATCGAAAATCTCTACTCGAAATCCCTACTTGAAATCTCCACTCGAAATCTCCACACGAAATACCCATTCGAATCTCCTCTCAAAATGCCAAATCGAAATGTCCACTCAAAATCTCCATCCGAAACCTCCACTCAAAATTTTCACTGGAAATCTCTGCACGAAATCTTCACTCCAATCTTCACTCGAAATTCTCACTCGAAATCTCCATACGAAATCCCCACTCGAATATCCACTCGAAATCCCAACTCGAAATCTTCACTCAAAATCCTCAATCGAAATCTCCAGTCGAAATCCCCATACGAAATCCCTACTCGAAATCTCTACTCAAAATCTCCACTGGAAATCTCCACAAGAAATTCCCATTCGAAATCTACACATTAAATCCTCACTCGAATCTCCACTCGAGATCCCAACTCGAAGTCTTCACTCAAAATCCTCAATCGAAATCCCCAAATGTAATCCCCAATCGAAATCATCACTCAAAATCCTCACTCAAGATCCCCACTCAAAATCTTCACTAGAAATCCCCACTCGAAATCTCTACACGAAATCCCCACTCGAAATCTCCACACAAAATCCCCATTCGAAATCTCCAGTGGAAATTCCCACTCGAAATCTGCACATGAAATCACAACTCGAAATCATCACTCAAAATCCTCAATCGAAATCCCCACTCGAATCTCCACTCTCTCCTACCACCTGAACTTAAGACGGATTTCAAACAGTTATTTATTCATTCAAAATATTATTTTAATAAACAAAGTTGACGACAACAGTATCCACGCCAAGACATGAAGACGCAAGGCTTTTTTATTTCATTCAATTGTGTCCTAATTACTCATTGTTATAAATGTTTACTTTCGTTTTCGTTTTCTCACCTCATTGGAATATAGAAATGAAGAAAATTGTCGGAGAATCTATTGCGTAGCATTATCCTAAAAAGAGTCGTTTGATGATGGCGTGAAAAAAAAAGTATTACTTTGAAAGAAATATCAATGATTGGTTGAGTAGATTGAAATGAAATGTTATGGTTGATAGACAAGTTTGTAATGACGGAGATGAATGATTTGATAAATGGGGAGAGGGAACAGTTTGTAAAATGAAAGAAAAGACGTTATCAAACAGGTATATAAAAAAAACGCCGGCGAAAGGACTATATTGATGTAATTTCTCAACTCCGTATTTACAGGGTGCCAAGTAAAACAAGCTGTAAATTCAGGAAGACGTGAGGTAATCGTTGAAAACTGGTAACGACTGATGTGACGGAAAAAATTCAGGAAGAATTTCTGCACATTTTGTCAATCCCCACGTCGGATGTTCTTCTTTGGAAAGTACGATAACTTGACGCTCAAAATCAGCGAGAGTTGTTTAGCCGTAGAAGGAGGGCAAAACGAAAACGAAAGTTGTCGGCAACTTTAAAGTTATGACTTTAAATGACTAGTCACATGATCGAGAAGCAATTAAATTAGGTACCTTCATGAGATCGACAGAAAATGAGCATAGCATGATAAAAATTGCCTTAAACTTGACGAAAATAATTTTTATTTGTCTAACTGTTTATGCTATAATAAAGAGGAAAGATCAAAGTATTTTTTGATTATTTTTTTACTTTTTTTTATCATTTCGAGCACATCCAAAAGTGTCGTTTAAAATCATGTTTATTTTTAAAAAAAAAAACCGATCGTCAGACATTTTTTTAAAATTTTATAAACAAAAATTTAATTTTTCCGTTTTAAATTCTGCCAAGAAATAGTTAAACTTTTTTTTAAATTTATTTTTACAAAATTTAAAATTTAAATGTTTATTTAACATATTTGGAAAGAAAACATTACTTACTTTACGCGCTGAAAAGTGTACTTTAAAAAAAGAAACACAGCGGGTCGGAACAATAGTGACACATTCGAGGTGTCGATTGATGCTGTCAATAAGTATTGACAGCTTACGCGACCGAATTTCATCGTACGGATGGACGAAAGTGAAATAATTTAGCTTCTTATTGAACCAACTTGCGTAACCAGTTATTAAGGGAAAATTTCAGCGTTTTAATTTTTAATTGTTTCTTAGCTTTCCATCTTTACGTGTACGATGCTTTATGAAAATTTTAAAACTAAGACTGTTGATAGAAAAAAAAATTCATAAGGTGCATACAAATTAATTTAATTATTTTAATTACTTTAATTAGATACCTTTCTTATGAAAGGCTAAGGTGTAAAATATAAACATATACATTTATTTTATTTTATGGTATTATTTCTATTTCCCTTCATTTTATTAATTTTGATATTTCATATAGAAAAAAAAATAACTGAGAAAATAAAAAAATAAGAAATTTCATAAGATAGGTTAGGTACATAATACTTTTAGGTACCCTTATCATTTGAAATATTACACAATTTTTTTTTGTTAATTTTTCTTCAAAGTAATACGAATATTGAAAAGACTTTATTTCACATAATTACATAATCATATACACTTTATTTTATTTATTCATAACCAAGTAAGAAGAGAGGTCTAGAGATGCAATGCAATTCGTACCAGAGATTCGTGAAATATTTCCTCACAAACTCCAACCTAATGATCAGAGTCCTTGCTGCCAGATGTCACAGGATGGGGGTTAGCCATTAAAGAGCAGGTCGTGCATGATATAGACGGTAGCTATTTCACATTTGTCCAGTTGATAGTCTTCATTATCTTCTTCATAGAAAATGTTGTAATCTGGGTCAGAGAATTCCATGACCCATCCTACAAATATCTTATCAACAGAATCAACTGTCCAGATGTGTTTTATAGTATGGCCAACTATATCACCACGTAAGATTTTGTAAATGTTATCTACAAAATCTTGGGAAAAGTCCGGGAATTCTGCTTTGATGGCAGAATTGGTGTGTTCAAGGTCCTTCAATCTTTTCTGTAGCTGACGCCTTTCCTTTTTTTGATGCTGTCTCTGCTTTTCTTCACTCCTTTTCAGGATCTCCTTCTCTAATACTTCCTTCTTAGATATTCTGATCCTGTGTGGTTCTGTGCTATACTGCATGGCAACACCCAAAAGGATTGTTTAAACTTTAAAGGAAAAGAAAAATATCAAAAATTTCTCCACACGTGTCTAGCACAAACACAGTAAAGGCTGACCGACAGCGGAGGACAACATTTATAGCCAGGCAAGCCACGTGACTTTCTTTTGTTTTCATGACGCTTCCGGTCTTCCGTATATTTGAATTTAAGCTATTTTTGACACAAAAAAAAACATGTTATATTAGATTTTTACCTAAAAGCAACTTTCTGATTGTAACCAGGTTTATTTTATAATCTGTAAATGATATTATCTACTTAATAATACATTGACTAACTGCAACACCATTTTGATCAATTTTAAAATATTTAACAACTTTAAGCAATAAACATAAATTTAACAATAAGAAATAACAAATAATTGTTGTAAAAACTTATTTTTCATCGAAAATGTTTTTTGCTTTCAGGAAATGTTATGCATAGTCATACAAATAAGTAAAAGCAACTAAAAGTTTTTGAAATTAAATAATATCTTTGTTTTATTGAGTTTTGTATGTTACAATTCAGAGCTGATTTTAAGGTAGACGGGTCCGAAATAAAAAAAAAGTAAAATGGATTTGCTTTGGTCAAAGCCTTGTGCTTTTAACTAATTAGTCGCTAAATCGGAACACCTTAGAATTTCATGAGTTTTCATGAAATTACTTATGGGGGGGGGTGTAATAAATAAAATAAAAAAATTACCATGATTTAAAAAAAAAAATAAACACATTTATAATAATTTCCATCATTTGTGAATAGTTACTGAAAGTTTCATGAAAATCCGACAATTATTTTTATTTTTACAAGATTTTCAAAATTAACGGCTCCCATTAAAAAAGAAAATTCAAAAAAACAAAAAAACACGCGCTCATGAAGGTACCTAAATTAAATCAATTATAAAAGAACCAATCAGAGTTAAGTAATTACGCGGGAGTTGAATGATTATTCAAGGTCATGAATATTCAAGAAAATTATTCAAAGTTATTTAAGGTCAATTATTCCTCAAAGATAATAACAGTGATAATAAATCTGCCGCTTTTTTACTGGGTAACGTGTATGATGATGACACAACTACACGGTGCAACATAAATACTGATATAAAAAAACAACGCTTATAACCCCTTAAAATGTATTGTATCAGGCTACAATTTTGACTTTTAAGTATTACTAGGCGCTCAATAACACCAGAAAATCACATTCAGTATTGTTCCGTTTAGCCTTCACCACACGTCGAAGTCTTTCGGAAAAGTTAGTGATGGCGTTACGCAGTTTCCAACGGTACTTTTTCCCATACTCTCTTCAATTATCCATCCAGAGCTTCAATAATGTGGTGCAGAGTAGAACAAGTCTCACTCTCAAAAACTACCCACAAACAACTGCGTACCAAACAACTGCGTCCCGGGACATTTGCGTCCCTAGACAAATGCGTCCCTTGAAAATTGCGTACTTCTGACAATTTTTTATCCATTTATTTTTTAAAGAATTGTTTAATATAGAAATTTGCACACCAATTCCTTAAATTACTCTAAACAAGCAGAGAGGTAAAAAAAAAAAAGAATAATAAAAAAAGAGAGAGAAATTTCGTTTTTAAAGCTAGCAGTTTCAGTTCACTCCAGCAGTGCGTACCACAAACATTTTAATAGATTCTGGATTTTATAGATCATATTTTTATTTTGAACCCATGGATAAGTTCCGAAAATCAAACACTGGTGGGAAAATATTTGTGGACGACGAAAATTGCAGCTACCACTATCATAAGAAAAACGCTGATGAAACAAAAACATAGTGGCGATGTGTAGTGCCATCTTGCAACACTGTTAATCTGTCATTGCATTTTAAACGAAAATAAGCTTTTAAGTTTTAAAATTTTTTATTCCTTTTATTCCTTTTTTAAACAATTATGATTATTACCTATGCTTTTTTCAAAATTTATAGTAATTGCCTTTAAAAGCTTCAAAAAATTATCAAAAGTAAGGAATCATCCAGGGACGAAATTTGTTGATACGCAATTGTTCGGGACGCAAATGTCCAGGGACGCAAATGTCCAGGGACGCATTTTGTTTGTACGCAATTGTCCGGGACGTAAATGTCCAGGGACGCAATTTGTTTGTACGCAATTGTCCGGGACGCAAATGTCCAGGGACGCAATTTGTTTGTACGCAATTGTTCGGGACGCAAATGTCCAGGGACGCAATTTGTTTGTACACAATTGTCCGGGACGCAAATGTCCAGGGACGCAAATGTCCTGGAACCGAACTTTGATATCTAGTGATGAAAGAAGTTATTCATAATTGGTGATGAAGACAGGACAATTGTCTCTGTATCACTACTGTGTTACAAGTGCAGTATGGCTCCGTCTTGTTGAAGTGTCTAATATTCATCACCATAAGTGGTATTGCACCACGACTAAATACTAAAACACTTTGAAAAACAAATATTTGTTGGGCGAATATCAAACCATAAACAAGAATGTAATGACAAAAAATTTAGAAGTAAAATTCGTTTCTAACAACATTTATTCCACGTCCTGCATATACTCCTGTTTTAATAGTAAATCTGATAAGTTCGATGAAGTCAAATTAGCAGCTGATCTAAAAAAATGAACTTCAATACGTTGTTTACTGGGGCAAGAAATGTCTGGTTAATTTTAACTCCTCCAAGACGAAACTGCTTCTTTTTAATTTCAGTTTTCAATTTCTGTGATGAGGAGTTATTATTTAGATTATTTATAGTTAAACTGTTGTCCTCATCTTTGTTGTTCTTATCGCAACGTTTCGGCCGTTGTTCCCCCCGGTTTTCTTCAGTTGTATATTGAACTGGGTAACGTATAGGGAATTCTGAACTGAACACTTTATTTAATCTACGGGGATAGACTGTTCTCGCTCTTATTTTAGCACTTCTCAGTTATTTCCCGTCCGTTTCCATTCAGTGCAAATTCCCACTGCCCGGCGCAGGGATTGAACTCAAAACCACTGTGGCACCAAATTAAGAAAAACAAAAAACGAACGCTTTAATCCACTAGGCCATTGTCCCCTTTCAGCTTTTTGGCCTTCCATAAGCTTAGCGGCCTTACGGTCATATCACGTTAAAGCCGGACCTCGTACGATCATCGAAGTTAAGCAACGTCGAGTCTGGTTTGTACTCAGATGGGTGACCGCTTGGGACTACCAGGGGCTGTAAACTTGGCTGTGCGGTTGGTGTAATGGATAACAGCTCGGATATGGATATCCGAATGCTGAGTTCCAATTCCAGTCGTGTTCATTATATCCACTTACGCGCAGATACCCTTGGTGATGGTATGAACCGTCCTGGGTATGACGATAAACTAAATCTGCGTCCTGGGTAAGACGATAAACTACGTCCAACAGCAAGGCCTCTGATCAGGAGGTTTTGAGGAGCGTGGAATCACACCTCTTAATTGCTACTATTCCCAGATTCACTCTGTCCCGGGGAGGTTGCACCTGTCAGAGTCCTAGCTATAGTTACCCCCACCCGCCAAAAATAAGGTCAAGACACTATGAAAGTATAAAAATAGGTTTTAATACCAGCAATACTTAAAAAAAATTTTTTTTACCAGCAATACATTTTTGAAAAGAAAAATATTACCAGCAATACGTGTTTGAAAAAAAATATTACCAGCAATACATTTTCGAAAAAAATATTACCGGCAATAAATTTAAAAAAAACATTACCAGCCATACATTTTTGAAAAAAAAATTACCAGCAATGTACTTTTGAAATAAAAAAATTACCAGCCATACATTTTTGAAAAAAAATATTACCAGCAATACATTTTTGAAAAATTTTTTTACCAGCAATACATTTTTGAAAAAAATTTTTTTTTAACAGCAATACATTTTTGAAAAAAAAAAAAATTACCAGCAATACATTTAAAACAAAAAAACATATTACCAGCAATACATTTTTGAAAAAAAAACATATTACCAGCACTACATTTTTGAGAAAAAAAAACATATTACCAGCACTACATTTTTGAGAAAAAAAAACATATTACCAGCAATTCATTTTTGAAAAAAAAAACATATTACCAGCAATTCATTTTTGAAAAAAAAAACATATTACCAGCAATTCATTTTTGAAAAAAATATCACCAGCAATACATTTTCGAAAAAAAAAAAATTACCAGCAATACATTTTTGAGAAAAAAAAACATATTACCAGCACTACATTTTTGAGAAAAAAAAACATATTACCAGCAATTCATTTTTGAAAAAAAAAACATATTACCAGCAATACATTTTTGAGAAAAAAAAACATATTACCAGCAATTCATTTTTGAAAAAAAAAACATATTACCAGCAATACATTTTTGAAAAAAAAAACATATTACCAGCAATTCATTTTTGAAAAAAATATCA
The DNA here is from genome assembly GCA_964036315.1 of Acanthosepion esculentum. Taxonomy (NCBI): domain Eukaryota; kingdom Metazoa; phylum Mollusca; class Cephalopoda; order Sepiida; family Sepiidae; genus Acanthosepion; species Acanthosepion esculentum. Next base: position 43,693,483 of record OZ038519.1, on the reverse strand, counting down.
CCAGCAATACATTTTCGAAAAAAAAAAAATTACCAGCAATACATTTTTGAGAAAAAAAAACATATTACCAGCACTACATTTTTGAGAAAAAAAAACATATTACCAGCAATTCATTTTTGAAAAAAAAAACATATTACCAGCAATTCATTTTTGAAAAAAAAAACATATTACCAGCAATACATTTTTGAAAAAAAAAACATATTACCAGCAATTCATTTTTGAAAAAAATATCACCAGCAATACATTTTCGAAAAAAAAAAAATTACCAGCAATACATTTTTGAGAAAAAAAAACATATTACCAGCACTACATTTTTGAGAAAAAAAAACATATTACCAGCAATTCATTTTTGAAAAAAAAAACATATTACCAGCAATTCATTTTTGAAAAAAAAAACATATTACCAGCAATACATTTTTGAAAAAAAAAACATATTACCAGCAATTCATTTTTGAAAAAAATATCACCAGCAATACATTTTCGAAAAAAAAAAAATTACCAGCAATACATTTTTGAGAAAAAAAAACATATTACCAGCACTACATTTTTGAGAAAAAAAAACATATTACCAGCAATTCATTTTTGAAAAAAAAAACATATTACCAGCAATTCATTTTTGAAAAAAAAAACATATTACCAGCAATACATTTTTGAAAAAAAAAACATATTACCAGCAATTCATTTTTGAAAAAAATATCACCAGCAATACATTTTCGAAAAAAAAAAAATTACCAGCAATACATTTTTGAAAAACAAAATATTACCAGCAATACATTTTTGAAAAAAATATCACCAGCAATACATTTTTGAAAAAAAAAAATTACTAGTTATACATTTTTGGAAATAAAATTTTACCAACAATTTATTTTTTGAAAAAAAAAAAAAAAATTACCAGCAATAAAACTCTTGTCAGAATTATATAACCCATTGATGTTGATATGCCGTAAAAAAAAAACAAATCAAACCAAACCAAAGGTATGAACCTACCTCTTCCCCACCCAGTACAGTAAATCATTATTATCTCAAAAAAATTCTAACAATCTGAAAATATATTCTGTCTTTAAATAATCTGTAAAGTGTTGATAAACCGTAAATAAACAAATCAATTAATCCATTAATCTCTCAGCTTGGCAGCTGCAAACCTCCAGGAGAGCGATTCATTTCGTCTTCCCGGGCTAATGTTTCCCACTGACATAAAGGAGAATGATTATATTGAATCATTTGCTAGGTCTCCTGCTAAGAAAGGCGGTTCATTGTGCTGCGCTAGACAATTTGTTTCGACACAATCTATCATAGACATTTATAAGTCCACCCTTTGTTCTTGCATTGATTGTAACTGTCACATCTAGTCTGGTGCTTCTGCTACGTGTTTATAGATTCTTGATAAAATCCAAAGAAGACTATGCAATGTTACTGGTCCTGACCTGGCATCTCGGTTTCAGTCATTTTCCCATTGCCGTAAGAGCTTGCCTGTGTCTTTTCTATAAATATTTTCATAAGTGTTTTGAAGAACTTTCCTATTTGACATCTTGACTTTAGAAAATCTAAGCACAATACTAGATTGGCAGTTAGGTCTCATCATTTTACCGCTGAAATTGCTAAACTTATGCTCTAGGCTTATGGTTTCGTCTCTCGCACTTCTTACTTTTAAGTCTTTTTGACCTTCAGAAACGGAAATGAAATGTCAGTCGTTATCTGCCGACTCCTTAATTTCAGATCTTTTATTGGCCTTTGGCCTCGGATTATTCTCTCTCAGTAACCACTCGCGTCTTTATGGCGGGGCGGGTGGTGAATAATAAAAAAAAACATCCATCAACAAAAAAAAAAAAAATCTGTAAAAATTTTGTTTATACATATAAACACAATTGGTTTCTTGACAACATTGCTAATGAGTATAGCAGCTATTAACTCAAAATTTTAAATGGGTAGCAAGAAGGAGTAGTTTCTCCATGAGCTCATTCGATGTTTCTACTCGCCGTCAAACATCGTAATACACGACTTTGTTAAGAAATCTAGCATAGACATTGTCATATAGGAAGAAAATGAGTAACTACCAACACCGAGGTTCGAGCGTGACACTCTGGACTTATGTATTATAAATGACTTATGAAACTATATTTTTAACATATATATATATATATATATATATATATATATATATATATATATATATATATATATATATATATATATATATATAAATATATATATATATATATATATATATATATATATATATATATATATATATATATATATATATATATATATATATATATTCAGCATGTTTGGCTGAATAATAAGGAGATATTATGTCTATTTCTTTTGTTTTTATTCCTCTCGAATTCTCTGATCGATTTCTTATTAAATTCATTAAGGAAGGCGCCATAGTTTTTTCATTTCTTTTATTTTCCCAAGTACTTTCAATCGCATTCAAGATCACATTCAGAAGTGATTTACCAAGACAAAAGATTCACCCCTGAAGATGACCTTGGCTGTGACTGAACGTACTTCGAAAATAAAAGAAATGTAAAAACTACGACGCCTTGTTTAATGAATTTAATATCAAAATTAGCCCTTTGCCAGTCCAAGGCATTTTCGCGCGTATTATCCAAACGTTCATATTTGTTTTTAGATTTAT
>OZ038519.1:43670842-43688342 GCA_964036315.1 Acanthosepion esculentum | reverse complement strand
CCAGGTTAATGGTGCACCCATTTAGAAACGTTATTCGTCACAGCTTGTATGACTTGCACAGAATCCATCCATTGCATTACTGACTGTATTCAAATCCCTTTGAAGGAGCAACTATCAAGAAATTATCTCATCTTTCTAAATTCACTTCTTGACAGGCACTCCATTATCTTAATTGAACACCAACCGTCTATGGCTCTACGGCAGGTGCTCCATAGACTGAAAAAAAAAAAGAAGTTTTTAATACAGATGTTCAGAACTTTTTTTCATCCTTGCATACAGAATCTCCATCCCGCCAACAGACCGCCATTTTCAATAAAGTCTGTAAGCTTAAGTTACTGGAATTTATTCTGAAGAATAAATTCTACTAACGTAATATAAGTAGAAAAAGTAGTCTTTTAGCACCAGCGTTGCTCATCTCTCTGTGAGACTATTATCGATCCTTGCCGTCTTTCACCATTCTGTAAAAATCGATAGTTAATGCGAAGATGGTCGTTCGGTAATAGCATCACACGTCAAAAGGTATTAACTGTAGTTGGTATGAAGAAATGGGGGAAATAATGGCGATTTTGGAATGATGATGATGATGATGATGATGATAACGATCGTGTTGAAAACAGCTAAAGAGAGACAATAACATTACTACTACTAATACTACTACTAATAAGACGAAGATAAAGGTGAGAAAAGAAGTAAATGATAGTGAGAGGGGGAGAAGACGAAGTAAAAACTAACAGAGGAAGAAGAGAACAAAATAAAAAAATGGAAGACAGGAACTAAAAGAAGGAAGCGAAGGAGAAAGAGGATGCAGGAAAAGAGGGACAGGAAAAAAAGAAAGAGAAAGAGAAAGAGGTGAAGGAAGGGAAAGAGAAGGTAGCGCAGGAGAAAGAAGAATAGCTAGAGGGAGGTGGGGAGAAAAGGGAAGGAGGAAGCTGAGGAAGAGGAGGAAAAAAAGGGTAGTTGGAGAAAAAGAAAGACGATGTAGAGGAGTAGAAAACGAAACGGAAGGGAAGGAGAAGAAACGGAAAGAGGAGGAGGAGGAGGAGGAGGTGGAGAAATAGGAAGAGGAAGAGGAAGAGGGGGAGCAAAAGGGAAGCGGAGGAGAAAATGGAAAAGAAGGGAAAGGGAGAAACAGTAAGAGGAGGAGGAAGAGAAACAGGAAGAGAAGACAAAAAAAAGAAGCGGAGGAGGGGGAGAAGAAAAAGGAAAAGGAAGAGGAAAAGAAAAGATGGGAAATAATGAGTAAACTGGAGGTGCTAATAATAATAATAATAATAATAATAATAATAATAATGATGATGATGATGATGATGATGATGATGATGGTTTCTATTAATAATAATAATAATAATAATAATAATAATAATAATAAAAAAGTTGAGCATATCCCTGAGGGATTAAATCCCTGTACATCTCTACCTATGGACCGGAATAGTGATGTATCCTGACCAGGTGTCGAAAGTGATGTTTCTATTTTTAAAATTTAAAGGATGGGGCAGCCAATGCGACTTGGGAGACAGATGTAGATACTTGGGAACAATCTCGGTCGTAGACTGGCTACCCTACCTGAAGGCCTTTCTATGTGGGTGCCATTTGCAAGGTTAGACGCTGTTAGTGCATAGGGCACATATAAATACACCCGGTATATACCCTTTATACTGGGTGGTTATATTGGGCTTCGTATATTTGTACCTCAGCTTCACTTATTTGGCGGCCTCTCTTGTAAAGAAGAAGAAAGAAAAAAGTAGATCGAAAGGGACAATGATAATTAGAGAAAGAAAAGGAAAGAGAAATATAAAGAAGAAAATGTGGATAAAGAAGAAATGATGAAGCCGAAAAAGAGGAAGAAGTAGAAGGAAATAGGGAACAGTAAACAAATTAAGATGAAGAATGAAGGAAGGAATATAAAGAAAGAGGAGAAGAAGAAGGAGATATGAAGAAGTAGCAAAAATGAGAGGAAGAAGAAAAATAAATGAAATGGAAAGAAGAAAAAGAAGAAATGTAAAGAAGAAGAAGAAGAAGAAGAAATGGGCAAGTAACAAAATGAGATAAAGTAGAAAAAGAAAGAAATGTAAAGAAGAAAAAGAAGAAATGTAAAGCAGAAATGTAAAGAAGAAAAAGAAGAAATGTAAAGCAGAAATGTAAAGAAGAAAAAGAAGAAATGTAAAGAAGAAGAAGAAGAAGAAATGGGCAAGTAACAAAGTGAGATAAAGTAGAAAAAGAAAGAAATGTAAAGAAGAAAAAGAAGAAATGTAAAGCAGAAATGTAAAGAAGAAAAAGAAGAAATGTAAAGAAGAAGAAGAAGAAATGGGCAAGTAACAAAATGAGATAAAGTAGAAAAAGAAAGAAATGTAAAGAAGAAAAAGAAGAAATGTAAAGCAGAAATGTAAAGAAGAAAAAGAAGAAATGTAAAGAAGAAGAAATGGGCAAGTAACAAAGTGAGATAAAGTAGAAAAAGAAAGAAATGTAAAGAAGAAAAAGAAGAAATGTAAAGCAGAAATGTAAAGAAGAAAAAGAAGAAATGTAAAGAAGAAGAAGAAGAAGAAGAAGAAGAAGAAGAAATGGGCAAGTAACAAAATGAGATAAAGAAGAAAAAGAAAGAAATGTAAAGAAGAAAAAGAAGAAGAAGAAGAAGGAGGAGAAGAAAGAAAAGAAGAAGAAATGGGGAAGTAACAAAATGTAAAACCACATTTCTGTTGCTTCAAGTTTCTTCTTCATCTGTGAGAAGATCACCTAGCATTCATTGCCAAATAAGAAAAATGATAATCCATAACAGTTCAGTATTCTTTTCTTTTGTATCTCATGAAATGTGAAGAAGAAAAGATAAAAAGGGGATATGGAGAATGGAATGTGGAGATGGCCCTCCACAATTTTCCTCTCCTTTGTAGCTCTTAATAAATTTTGTCTTTTTGTTATCTCTCTTAAACCTTGTTAAACCATTCATTTACTCCAACTCAGTAGGTACATTATGCGTTGTTATCATCTCTCTCTCCCTCTTGTCTTCAATTTGTCTTGTGAGTATCAAATTTTCCAAGCCTCCTTTCCTCATTATGTGCCCTAGAAATTTCAACTGTCGAATCTTGATGTTTAGTAGAAGTGTCCTTTTTGTTTCCATTTTCTCTAAAACTTCATTATTGTTCACATGTTCGGTTCACAGTATCCTCAGCATGTTTCTGTAGAGCCACATTTCTGTTGCTTCATGTCTCTTTTTCATCAGTGAGGAGATTGACTGGCATTCACTGCCATATTGGAGGATGCATATGTTACGCAACAGTTCAATGTCCTTGCTTTGTGTCTAACGAAAATTTCCTGCTTCTTAATACTTTGCTTAGCTTCTGGAAAGCTTGCCGATTGTATCAAACAACTTATTCGGATATTTGCAAACATTTAAAAATTGGATAGACATCGATATCGTTCAATAAAACTTGTTTAATACGCACACACGCACACGCACACACGCACGCACACACACACGCACACACACACACACATAGACACACGCGCACACACATGCATACACAGACGCACACACACGCACACACACGCATGCACACACACGCGCACACACACACACGCACACACGCACGCACACACGCACACACGCACGCACGCACACACATGCACACGCACACATGCACACGCACACACACACCCACGCACACACGCACGCACACACACACACGCACACTTGCACGCACACACACACGCACGCACGCACACACACACACAAGCACACACGCACGCACAGACACATACACACACACACGCACACACATATATATGATTAATACAAATATAAAAATTGTCAATTAGCTGATTGATGTTACCTTCAATGTTCGAGAAATTTAGTTGAAAATATGGGTCCGTAAAAAAAAAATACATTCATGTCGGTAAATGTAATTAAAATGTTTAATTAAAAACAGATCATCTACTTAAATAATTTGCATCTATTAAAATAACGTATAAATACGAGGATCATCATTCAATAAGTAAGTTGAATTTTTCGGTATAAGGACTTCTAATACAGATAGAAGCTTACTCTTTTATTATTTTTTTTTTGTTTTACTTGTTTTTCACATGGATTTAATTTCTTTTGCAGATTAAAAAGAAAACTTTGAGTGATTTGGCGATTAACAAAGATGGCCGACCAAGAAGCATGCTCCAGGATTGAACAGCGGTCAGTTATCAAGTTTTTGGTTCCTGAAGGGTGCAAACCAGTTGAAATTCATAGGAGAATGTCAACTCTGTATGGTGCCACATGTTTCAACCAAAACAAATGTCTACAAGTGGGCTAAATTGTTTAAAGAAGGACGGAGCAGTGTTGAGGATGAAGACAGGCCTGAGAGGCCTACAGAAGTGAGGTCTCCTGAGGTGATCGAATCAGTCAATGACCTCATTCAGTCTGACAGAAGGGTGACAGTGGATGACATTGCAAGGACTTTGAGTTTATCTGTTGGGACAAATGCAGGGGTCATCAGTCAGAAAGAGTCATCTTGCATCATGACAACGCAAGGCCTTACACAGCAGCCCAAACGGTGCAGACCATCAACGAGCTGGGCTGGGAACTGCTCCCTCATCCCCCTTACTACCCAGACCTTGCCCCTTCAGACTTTCATCTGTTTGGTCCCTTGAAAGCGTTCACGAGAGGCACGAAGTTTAAAAGTGACGATGAAGTCAAAAGTGTTGTGAGCGACTGGCTGATACATCAGTCCAAAGATTTTACGCTGAGGGAATACGGAAGCTTGTGCACAGATGGGAAAAGTGTGTGACAGTGCTGGGAGACTACGTTGAAAAATTTAAAAAAAGTAAGCATCTATCTGTATTAGAAGTCCTTATACCGAAAAATTCACCTTATTTATTGAATGACCCTTGTATATTTAGCTATTATTCATCTGTGTACAGTTAATTATATGAAAAGTATGTTTATTCATTAGTTGGAAATACAATAAATTAAAAATTTGTATCTCTATGAATATTTGTTTCGCCTCTCTCACAATATATATATATATATATATATATATATATATATATATATATATATATATATATATATATAATAATTTTATCGTATAGACAAAACCATTTTACTCACTACAAAGATGCAACTTGGTTTCAGTGCATTTCAACTGCACTTCGACGGGTGAGAGTCGAAAATGGTTATGAACAATCCTGCTTGTAGGCAAGCCGTATGTGAAACGTTACTTCCTTTCTTTCATTTGTTCGAGAGCGGAAAAAAAATTTCCACAGACCAATCAACATTAAACATCCGGTCCATTCATCGCCAAACTGCTATCAACAAGCACTATTGTTTCACTCCGACACGTATATTTTTTTTATGTATATATTTTTCTTCTCAAACTAATGGAAAAAAGGAAGTGACTGCTCCCTCATCCCCCTTACAGCCCAGACCTTGCCCCTTCAGACTTTCACCTGTTTGGTCCCTTGAAAGCGTTCACAAGAGGCACGAAGTTTAAAAGTGACGATGAAGTCAAAAGTGTTGTGAGCGACTAGGTGAGACATCAGTCCAAAGATTTTTACGCTGAAGGAATACGGAAGCTTGTGCACAGATGGGAAAAGTGTGTGACAGTGCTGGGAGACTACGTTGAAAAATAAAAAAAAGTAAGCATCTATCTGTATATAGTCCTTATACCGAAAAATTCACCTTATTTATTGAATGACCCTCGTAGAAAATATATTAAATAATTGTCGGAATTAATCCATTTCATATGTTGTCAATGTTTACGTTAAGGCACGTTTCGTGAGCAAATATGATCTTTCCGGAAAGGTCGTCGAAGACTTGTTGTTTATAAGCAGTGATTTGGAGTTTGCTAATCAGACGCTTCTCGGTAGCTGAGCGGTATAGCACGTTAGATCAACTGTCGGAGAACTCATATTCTCTACGAAATTTCTGGAATATTCAGGTCGGTAAATGCAATTAAACTGTTAATTTTAAAACAAAAGCATTTACTTAAATAAATTGTATCTATTAAAATAACACCCACACGCATATATATATATATATATATATATATATATATATATATATATATATATATATATATATATTAAATATATGTATATGAGTTAACGATATATATATATATATTATATATTTATATATCAAGAACAATATTGGGGTGGGGAAATGAATGACAAAGTGGAAAAAGTTTTCTTGTGAAGCGTTTCGTCTTTTAGGACATCATCGGTCTAAATTTGTTATTTTGGAGCGACTACACATGCACACGAGCGAGAGGTGCTGATAATTGTTGGTAATTAAAAATCAGTAAATAAATTTAAAATTCTCCACATCCCATGTTCGTACGCATGCGTAATTGCATCAACACAACAAATTTAGTCCGATGAAATCGTAAAGAACGAAACGTGTCATAAGGAAACTTTTTCCCAATTTGTCATACATTTTCCCTCCAATATATATATATATATATATATATATAGTAAAAATCGATACACATAATATATATATATATATATATATATATATATATATACATACACAGTGTAACCCGGATATAAGATAAACCCGGATATAAGAGAGATTTTCTCTGGTCCCAAATTAGAGCCTGTGTTAATGTATATATAATAGACCAAACTCGGATATAAAAGAAACCCGGATATAAGAGACTTCTTCTCCGGTCCCGACAACTCTCTTATATCTGGGTTACACTGTATATATATATATATATATATATATATATATATATATATATATATATATATATATATATATATATATATATATTAAAATAATGAGAAAGAACAGTAAGATTTATAATCCGGTGTTCTTATTAATTATTTTTATTTAAAAAAAAACAGTGCTCAATACAATTCAATAGAGCCTAAACATTATAAATTTACTAATTTAAAAATCTGTTTCCATCGCTACACAGGAATTACCATGTTTCAAAAACAGAAACTAAACCTTAAATTCAATTATAGAATTAAATTTAAAATCTTTATCTCTGATTCATTTTCAAGATGAATCTGAGAGATGGTAATTCTTGTGTAGCGATGGAACCATATTTTTAAATTAGTAAATTTTATATATATATATATATATATATATATATATATATATATATATATATATAAAGACATATCTCATTAAATAATTTAGACAATTTTTGTCTACTTAGACGTTTCTTAGTGTCCTTATTAAAGGAAAGAAGAAAATTACCATGTTGATGCATATTCATTTTATCCCGAGTACTTTCGACATTAGCACTATGTCGTCATCAGGGGCTTGTTTTTTTTAAGACAAAAAATTGTGTTCATCATTTTCCTAAGACAAAATTGTTGTGTTCCTCTGAAAATTAATTTTTTACGTGTGAATCGAAATAACGCTATGATTATTTACTGTACAATTCTAAATTTTATATTCGAATATAAGGATCTTATTATTCAAGAAATTGATGGTAAGTTAATGTTTCATTGTTTTGTTAGCAAAGTGATTTCGTCATTAATTTCATTAACATTGCTATTTAATTTTTTGTATAAATTGTTTCTTTATGATATAAAATATAAGCTGCACGATCTAATATATATATATATATATATATATATATATATATATATATATATTAATTGGTGTAGTATAGTGTAATATTATAAAGAGATATAAAGAATCAATCAGTAAAGTTAATGTAATTAATGGCGAAATCTCTTCTCTAACAAATTTAATAGAGCATTAACTTACTAACCATTCGTTGAATGACGCGATACTTATGTTGATAATCATCACATTTTCATCATCAGGCTTTAATATTATTTTCATTTAGGGTAACACCAAGACGAAAATAAATGTATTGTAGACCGAAAGAAGTTGTTTTTTATGAGTGTGTTATTTATTAACGGTTACATAATTTCGGAAGGTGCAGATGATTTTCGAAAGTACTAGCAGTACCGGACAATCAAATCCATCTTACAATTTTAGACATTAGGAACGTGTCATTCACCGAATGGTTAGTAAGTTAATGCTCTATTAAATTTGTAACCGAAGAGATTTCGCCATTAATTATATTAACTTTACAGATTAATTCTTTGTATGATTACCTCTTTATAATATATATATATATATATATATATATATATATATATATATATATATATATATATATATAAACAATTATTTATTCGAAAATTATAACATAAAATCACTGCAAAAATAGCCATATTGATTCAACCCTACTGGTGTCTTATCAAGTGATTGTGTTGAATGTAGAACACCATCACTTGATAAGACACCAGTAGGGTTGAAACAAAATGGCAATTTCGTAGTGATTTTATAGCATATTCATGTTATAATTTTCGAATAAATAATTATATTTTCTCTACTCTGTATTGAGCACTCTTTTAAGAACAGTATTTGTTGGTTATTGAAATTTATTCCATATACATCAATCCTATACTTGGGTATATATATATATATATATATATATATATATATATATATATATATATATATATATATATATATATATAGACTAGACCCGGCTTCTTTAACATCTCCCCGTTCCTGGCAAGATTAATGCTTCACAAACGTACTGATAAGATCTAGATTCGAATAGAATTCCTCTTTTCCACTTAAGATAAAGTCTCTTTCTTAGGAGCGCGTTTTCGCAGCCACGCCCGCGCGACGCCAACGTGACCGAATCCAAAAAAAGGGAACGCTGACTTTAAAATTTCAGTTTTTCTATTTCTGACTAGTCTTATGTCTATCGTCTCTTCATGTTGACTTAAATATAAATATGTTTCCAATAATATGTCCTGAAGATGGTCTACTAGACCGAAACGTCTGACGTCGACAGTAAAGGAAAATTAAAACAGTAAACTTGCATATTCGGATTTTGCTTTGTCTTTTCCATATTTTTCATCATATATATATATATATATATATATATATATATACATTCTTTTCTCCCGATGATGGCCATGTTGGCCGAAACTTGTCGAGGAATCTAAATGAAATAATAATAATAAAAGCATAAGAATATTAATCTACAACCCAGTATGTCTGAAGTTTTTAATTGATTTTTTAAATAATTTTTATCGTTCAATATATATATATATATATATATATATATATATATATATATATATATATACATTGAAAGAAAGAGAGAGAGAGAGAGAGAGAGAGAGAGATTGGAATAAATAGGAATAGAATGATACATAGAGGAAGGGAGAGTATCTATGTGTGAATAGAGAGTCATAGGAAAGTGAATGTGTAACAATATGAAAGAACTGTCAAGAAATTGGTTTGATACAGTATTCTTCAAAGAAGAAAAGAAAAGCAGGTCGATAAATAAAGCCATTCTCTCACTTTGTTTCTGTTCCCTTCTTCTATTGCATTTCCATTTCACCGATTTTTTAAACTGAAACTTTCATGTGTTCTGAGTTCTTTTTCAACAGTTTGAAGCCGTCTTCCCTCTCTGTCAAGTGTCCCATGCCACAAGCGACCAACGAGGATCTCGCGAGAGAAAAACTACAAGCATTACTTTCAACGATAACAAGATTCTACAGGGACACAAAGAATTGCATATCTCGCTTTATTTATTCCGTTCCAGACATCAATATATTTATGTTAACGAAAGAAAGAAATAATAGATAATTAACAGTTAATACCAATCCCTTATACAGGTTCAACTACGTTTTCTTTCACCCGAAGCAAGGCAATAAAGCTACTAAGACGCAACGGACATACTGAGCGTGAGAAAATATTAAGGAGAGAAAACTAAAACAACAGGAATTAAAAACATAGAAGATAATGATTGTCAAAATATTTACATTTTTCATTCTCTGTCTATATCTCTGAGATGAGGTATTATGATTACTTACATTATTTACATTATTCGAACTGTTATCATAATCTTCATTGCCATATGCACAACGTTTCGGCCTCTATATCGCTGAGATGAGGTATTATGATTACTTGCTTTATTTAAATTATTCGGACTGTTATCCTCATCTTCATTGCCATATTCACAACGTTTCGGACGTTGTACGTTTCGCCCCTCTTCAGGTGGTTGGAATTTCGAACCGAAACCTTTATTTGTGATCAAATATGACTGGGAAGCAAGAAGCCGAAAGAGATTTCCACAAGCGAGAAGTGCAAGAGAAGAAACTGTTAGCATAGAACTTACGGTTACATTTAGCCATTCCAACGGTAAAATGAAAAGGCCTTGTCGCGAGTCTATTACTGCATAAAGTCTAGGTGCCATGGAGGAAAATTAATCAGAACAATTATCATGAATTATTTAGATGCAACTGTACACTTCGCACTTACAGAACTACCCTCCAATTTATTACTTCCTTGACGCCTACAATCCTCAAAAATTTAAATGCAACGCCAATCGCTATCTTCTGTCTTCCTGAATCCTCTTCTTTTTTGCCCTTTCTTCTCACTCCTCCTTACTAGAGTCTTCTCATTCTATTTCACTCTCAGTAACCATGCGTCCTAGTGACATTATCGCCTTTCTTGGGGTGAAATTATCAAAAAGAGATATCAGTGATGATGTGCAGGCGGCATAATGGATAGCGGCCCAGAATGAGAAATTGGAGAACCGAGTTCGAATTCCAGTCGTTTCCGTTACATTCACTTATGCGTAAATACACTTGGGAAAGTTTAAATTCGAGCGAAAAGGCGTTATTTAAACTTCTTTGAGCTATGGTTTAAACAGAAGGGCAAACTTTCTCTCGTTCTGGGTGGCAAACAGTCTAATAGAAGAACATACCTGAGTTCAGTTTTCAGTAACTAATAGGGAAGACTGTCATTATAGAAAGACAACTCTGAATTTGAAACTCACCGGAAGAGGGATGGGCGAAAGTGGGCTATTTTTCCTGCTGGCCTCAAAATTATATAGGGCTGTTAAACTAACGTACCCTCTGGACATTGGCGGCATTGTCCTAGATGGTCGAATGACGACAGATTTGAGCACAGGGAGCCTAGGACACTCCGTCGGAGCCCTCTTTGCCGCAGATTTCAGGCCCGTATGTAAATAGGTGAATTGTTGTTTTTCTCTTTTACAGATTTAAAAAATGTCAATCAAGATAGCCACTCTGAATGCGAAGGGCTTGAAGGATCGGGGTAAGGCTGTCCGCTTTCTAAGTGACCTCTTGTCTTTCGGGGTGGATGTCGCCGCGATCCAAGAGACCCACTTTGTTTGCAGCGTCGATGCGTGTTTTGTCTAGCGACTTTGTCGTTTATTCAGCATATGGGGACCGACATAAGAGAGGAGTTTCTTTGCTGGTTAGCCGTAACAGGATGCGAAGGTGGAACTTGTTCATGTCGATGCTGAGGGCCGGTTTATCATGGCCGATATTGCCGTGAAAAGTGGTTCGTTCCGAGTCGTTGCGGTTTATGGGCCCGACGACCAGGAGTAGCGGGTCTCGTTTTTTCCGCGGTTGGGGCCGTTCCTGGTGTATTCAGATGAACCCCAAGTTAGATAGGGGGCGGGGAGTAGGAAGGATCGTAGCCTGGTTGATCTGATCAGCGAGTTTGGTCTCGTTGATAGATACCGGGTCGATCACCACGGGGGAAGAAGATGTGGACGTAACCCCTTAATTGGCCGTCTACCCAGGTGGCTAGCTACCTGGATAGAATGTTAGAGGAGCCGATGGAGGTAATTAGACATAGGTTAAGCATGATGACGTCCGAATCTGTGAACAATGGATGCAGAATTGTCCAAGGAAGAGACCCGTCGGGGTTCCGGTCGTTACATTCGTGAAGTCAAAAACTTGGAGGGGTAGACTCTTCGGGCCACTGACGACATGTGCGAGGCGTTTCGGCGGCATTTTGAGAGCCGGTTTACCAAGGAGCCTGGTTTCCTGGACGACGACTTATTGCTGACGTGTGTTTTATGTTACTCAATTCTTTTTTAAACAGCCCAAGCAAACAGTCCCTTTGTTTGTGTTGGAGACTTTGTACATCAGGTCCAGGCGACCGTCTCTTTGCAAACAAAGGGACTGTTTGCTTGGGCTTGCTGTGCTGGGTCTCTAGCATCTTTTGTGGTATTACTTTGATTATATACACTTTTTTCTTTCTTTATTTATCTCTTTCTTCCCTGCCCATTCGTTAATGTCATCCATAACAGATATTTTCTTCATAATTTCTATTCCCCGTTAACAGTTCTGATGAGAGGGGACGAAACCGGTTGACTGGTGTTTTTATTTTAAATCTATCATGGCCTTTAATAAAAAAAAAGTGTGGCTTTGTCGCCCGCACCAAGGCTGGGCTAGTATCACCCTTAAGAAAGCGAAAATGAAATATGCCTTTCCCTTACCTGGTTTTCTCCACAATATCCCCTGCTAGCATGCATAAGTGTAAAACAAATGGCACCATCCAGTGCTGACACTCATTTATCGTTCACGATAGGAGAGTCCACCATATCTATCTATCTATCTATCTATCTATCTATCTATCTCTATATATATATGTATATATATATATATATATATATATATATATATATATATAGTCAAACCTACCAAGGTTTCACTTAAGCAGATCGTCAGGGTCGGTTTGACTAGGTTTGCTCTACGTTTGTATTGAGCTCTTTAGTTAGTTGTTTACTCGTATCGGGTTTTTTTTCTTTGGGCCTTGAACCTGTATCTGTGCGATTATTTTCGACAGACTTTCATGTTCCTGGCTCTTTCTTTTTTAAAACCTTTTTTCCCTTCGAGATTGATTTGGCCATTGTTAAATCAAGAATTCGAAGAATTCGAAGGTTTTTCGACACGAGTATAGTTACCTATATATATATATATATATATATATATATATATATATTTTAGCTTTTCACCCCAAGCAAGGCTGGCTGGAAGCCACTAGCACGCTAGAGGTTACAGAGGATTTGGAGCGAGAGCAGATAGGAGTGTTAGAGAAAAGGATGTGGAGAAGGATAGAGGAAAGATCAAGGCAACTGGAGATGTCGATTGACGTTACACTTGAATAGTTGGAGATTATAGTTGTCAGGGAAACAGGAATGAGGAAGGGAGTTTCACAGGCGTGAGGTGCGAGATATGAAGCTATTGGAGTAGAAGAGACGTCTACATTTAACAGTTTCAACAGTGAAACGGTGGGAACGGGATGCCAGCCTCGTAGGACGCTTGAATTCATGGACCCTGGGAACCAGCGATAGCAGCTCATCGGAGCAATTACCATGGAAGTATTTATAAAAGAGACAGAGAGAGGCGACAGTGCGTCTGTGAGAGGGAGACTGCAGACGAGACGCCAGATCAGGGCCAATTACATTGCATACTACACGCAAAGGCGGATGGTTGATTTGTAAATTTGGAGGATCGATTCAGGGGAGAAGAATTTCCTGGCCCGGTACAGGGAGCCAACTTTCCTTGCGGTGGATGAAGCAATCGACTCAATGTATTTGTTCCATCTCAGGTCAGCAGACAGCGTGAGAACGAGCAGCCGTACTCGAGAAGTTGAGCTTCAGACATTCTAATGGGATGCAGGGAAGGATCCCTGTGGTGATTAATGGAGAGCAGTTTTGTTTTGGAGGCGTTAAAGTTAACCAGCCAATTCCTGCCGCAGTTCACAACCGATTGAAGGTGCTTTTCGAGACGAACGTCCAGGTTAATTTTGTCAGCGGCACTAGATTTGTTTCTGAGGCAGGAGTAAATTGTGGTGTCATCTGCATAGATGCCGACTTGGGAATCAATGGCGTCCGGAAGATCATTTATGAATATAAGGAACAGAGTAGGGCCTAGGATGGAGCCTTGCAGAACACCTGCGTTCGTGGGATAGGAGACGGAGGAGAATTCATTGAGAACGACCTTCAATTCACGGTTTGACAGGAATGATTGTATTAGGTCCAACAATCGGCCTGTAATACCATATCCCTGAAGCTTGCGAAGAAGGCCGGCATGCCAAACCCTATCAAACGCCTTGGAGATGTCAAGGGCCACGGCGCGTCCTTCTCCGTTAATATGGAGAGCTTGGTAGACAAATTCAGTGATTGCCGTAAGCACATCAGCTGTGGATCGGGCAAAACGGAATCCATATTGTTTGTCAGAGAGAAGATCATGTGATGTAAGGTGGTTAACCACTTCGGTGTTGATAAGGGCTTCGAAGACTTTGCTGAAGACGGGTAGGAAACTGATAGGACGGTAATCAAAATGGTCGGAGGGGTCGCCAGAGTTCTTAAAGACAGGAACAATGGATGAGGACTTCCTGCAGTCAGGAAAACAAGACGCCTTGAGGCAGTAGCTGTATAATTTAGAGAGGGCGGGCGCCAATTCAGGCGCGCATTTCTTCAAGACAATGGCTGATATCTCATCTCCACCACTAGCCTTGTGGGGGTCTAAATTAGAGATAATGCCCAATAACAATGACGGGGATATGTGTAACCCGCTCAAAACGGCCTCAGTTCTGAGAGGGAAATCGGGTATGGCTACACCGGAAGAGTCAAGCGTTGAATTGAAAGAAAACTTCCGAGCAAAGCACTCAGCCTTGTCGGCAGAAGAGGTCAGGACCTCAAACTGGTTGAACAGAGGAGGTATAGAGGGTTTGCAATTGTTCAGAACGCTCTTGCAGAGACGCCAATAATCCCTGGAGCCGAATTTGCGAGATGCAATACGTTCCTTCATCCGAGCAGCGAATAGTGATTTAGCTGCGTTGAGGACACGCTTACGCTCGTTACGGGCGGAGGCAAAGAGGCGTCTATTGCAGTCGGACATATCGCTACGAAATAGGTGGAAGAAGTGGTTCCTATGGGCAATGGCAGGGAGCAGCGCGATTTGACCCTGAATTTCCTTGAGGGGATGAAAGCGTCAATTCCAGCTTTAACCCAAGAAGAGACCTCTGAAGCACATTCTTGAACGGAGAGCTTAAATACAACATCCCAAGGGACATCGCGGAGGAAATCACGGAACGTGTCCCAGTCAGCTCGTTGGTAGCAGAACGAGGTTCGGGTAGTAGCAGGCTCTTTGCAGGGGGTGGGGTTTAAGGAGATGTTAATAGACACTACCGCATGATCAGAGTTACCAAGTGGGCAGAGCTGCGTGGCACTACAAGACTCGGGGATGAAGATAAAACATAGGTCGAGAAGAGAGGTCTTACCGTCCCGGTTGTATGCGAAACGCGTAGGGAAGTCAACTATCTGCGTGAGGGATTGAGAAACTGAAAAGTTAAATGTGTGTATGCCTGCGAGGTCGGTAGAAGCATTCTTAAGCCACTTGTCATGGTGGGCGTTAAAATCGCCAAACACAAATATGTGAGCGCACGAGTGGAGAGAGAGAGAGAGAGAGAGAGAGAGAGAGAGAAAGAGAGAGAGAGAGAGAGAGAGAGAGAGAGAGAGAGAGAGAGAGAGAGAGAGAGAGACTTGTCTATCAAGTATTCCACAGTCCTGAGAGGATGGAGAGCGATAAAGGAAGAAGAGATAGCTTACAGCATTGAAAAGAGATAGCCATGTACGAATGGTCCGGCGATTCGGGTGAGAACTCTCTAGCCAGAGGGAGATGGTCCTTAACGTAGACACCAATGCATGTGGGTTGGAGAGTCTTTTCTGAGGAGAGGAAGGTTGCCAGGGATCGAGAGTTCAGAGGAGGGGATAGATGAGTCAAGATTGGTCTCACATAGAGCCAGTATATCCGGGCAGTTTGCAGCGAGGAAAGATTCCACACTGTAGAAATTGGTTATAATTCCACGGTTGTTGGAGAATGAGATGTTGAGGGGTTTAGGTGATTTTTGAAGGGCTGGTTTAGGTCTACTTTTTCGATCTTTGTAAGTCATCATCATGTGGAATTATGTTTGGAAGATGAGAAGTCCTGAGGTAAAAGAAGCCGACGTTTATCGACCGTGACGTTGGCAGAGGGAATTGCGCACAGCCTGCATCATAATGTGGCCTCAGGTTTGCCCACCGGAGGTGACAGCAGGGACACCTTTCCATGCGCGACATGGCACTACAGACACCCCGATATTATACAACTGTTGATCAGAGCAGTCCGCTCAAGACGCTACACAAGAGTTAGGGCTCCTAACTACCAGTCGGAAACAGCAACAAGGGAACTGTCAACTGTGTACCCCCAGAATGAAGTGGTTATGCCACAGACTGCGCACGTCACGGGAGAAATAGAGCAGCACTAGTACAGAGGCCAGAGAGAGGGATAGAGAAAGAGAAAGAGAGTGTGTGTGTGTGTGTGTGTGTGTGTGAGAGAGAGAGAGTTCCGGATATATATGAAAAATTTCTCAGAGTTAACCTGCAGAACAAGACAATATGTATAAATATAAAAGAACTGTATTATTAGCCGACGTGTTCCAGCCGATTGTCTCAAGTCAGGATCGAAACACGACTGATTTAGCATCAGGCGGAGATTTTTCCCCTCAGCTATCGCATCTCGGCGGAGAGGAAGGTGAATTTTTACGCATTTATTTTGAATATATATATATATATATATATATATATATATATATATATATATATATATATATATATATATATATATATATATATATATATATATATATATCTTCACGCTTGTATGGTTGAATTATTTACGCATATTACGTCTGTTTATTTTAATCCTCTAATATTCACGGATCATTTTCTTAGTATTATTAAACTGATTAAGAAAGACGCCGTAGTTTTTATCTTTCTTTTTTTCCCCCAATTACTTCCAATCTCGTCCAAGATCATCTTAAGCGGTGAATTGCTAAGACAAAGAATTAATGCAATTGACAGTTATGAATTTTTGTGCATGCGCATGAACGCGCTCTGTTTGTGTATTTAGGCAGCAATCCTTCTTTCATGCACATTTCATTAAAAACGACTGACAAGGTGCTTTTAGTTAGTTTTTTATATAATTTCTCGTGCGATCTAATAAAGTTTTTCTTTTCAGAGGTTAAATTATTTAAAAACTGTCCGAATGTTCTTTTTATCTGAGCGCTTTCGGCTATACATTTAGCTATTTTCAAGGATTATATTTCAACTGACATAATATCTTGACGGTGTTTTGAAACAAAAAAAAAAATGAATAACTTTATAAAACATACATAAAACAAACTATTTCTGTTTCTAATTCTAACAGTTGAAATATAATCCTTGAAAATGGCTAAATGTATAGCCGAAAGCGCTGGGATAAAAAGAACATTCGGACAGTTTTTATATAATTTATTTTCTGAAAAGAAAAACTTTATTAGATCGCACGAGAAATTATATAAAAAACTAAATAAAAGCACCTTGTCAGTCGTTTTTAATGTAATGTGCATATATATATATATATATATATATATATATATATATATATATATATATATATATATATATATGAAGAAATATAGTCTTAAAGTGTACTATATTTATGGATAAAGTGCTCAATATCAGAGATAGAGCGTGTGTAAATATAAAAGTGAACATAGAAGTCAACACTTAGAGGCGACAGTCTGTTTCATGCTAGGTGGCCTGACGATTGCATCTAGCATGAAACAGACTGTCGCCTGTAAGTGTTGACTTCTATGTTCACTTTTATATTT
>OZ038519.1:43605842-43668342 GCA_964036315.1 Acanthosepion esculentum | reverse complement strand
ACCATATTTTTATTTTTAAAAGCAATAGTTTCTTCTCTCGCACTTCTCGCTTGTGGAACTCTCTTCAGTCTTGCTTTCCTATCACCTACGATCTTCAAAGATTTGAATTCAACAGCTATCCATAACTTTTTCTGAAAACCCGTTATTTTATCCTCTCTCTTTCACTCTCAATAAGCTCTTGCATCTTATTGGCTTTTATTGCCTTACTTGCGGTGAAACGATCTATATAAATAAATCACAGTGTACGTGTGTCCGTCCATCCGTCCGTTTTTCGATCTCGTTGAATTGAATCATAAACAACCTGAAGTAACAGGTAGTAACTACTGTAGTTACACGCGATTAAGAATTAAATAAAGAATCCATTTCATTTAAAGTTAAATCTAAATATCGAACAGAGTGAATGTTTTAAAAAACAATTTTTTATAAAAAGGTTTAACTTTAATTTCTCTTTTCGTCCTAATTGCAATTGATATCGTCTAATTAAACCGTAATTATGCGCGGCACGGTACGTTTCTTTTAAGACATTAGTGAACCTGAACTATTAGTGTCTTTTAAGATTTTATGTGAAGGAATTATAAAGAATGGTGATTTAAAAGTAAAATGAAAATTACGCGCAAAATAGATGTAAACAAACTACGGAGATCGGTTGCGTATACGAAGAAAGGTTTATGCCGAATTAAGGTGTCGAATAAAGATAAAATAATTTTATTATTTCTAAATTCTTATAAATTTTACGTACATAGGACGCTGAAGGTAAAAGGCCAAACGCCCAAAAGTTAGCGTAAAGTGCGCCCGAAGAGCGGCTTCTAGGCTAATCAAAATAAAATAGATTTTAGGTTGATAAACGATATTTGAATAACTGTAACTCTACTGATCAGAACAGTAATTTTAAATCCCAAGAAATCAGTAGAATGGATCGTTTGCAATGCTTGCTTTAACAACAAGAGCAACACAAGAAGGAATTTAGCAACTCAGAATTCTGACCTCAACACCAAATTAATATAAAAATTATTAAATGAAATAAATAGAAACATTTATCACTCTCAGGAATATCCTGGTCACGGCACCAAATCATACAGTCTAATGTGCAAAAACCTAACTATTAAATGTTGCTATTCTGCTGCGATGGTAACATGACACCGCCATCGTCATTTAACCGAAGAACCAAGAACTGAATAATCGATTAGAGTCACTTTTCCTTGAGGTGAGAAGAAAGAAAAACGAGTCTGTGGGTTATACTTGACATTTGAGGAGTGAACCAGATTTTATGAGGGATCATTTTAGAGATTTTCAGGGACAGAATGTATGTCGAGTAAAATATAAGAAAACAATTTACAAATTCTAACTTTATTTTAGCATCTTACATGCAATTTATTTTTATCTTGTTGTAATACTTTACGCTGGAGAGCAATATTGTGAAACGATACGTCACATTGAGTGAGAAATAGAGAGAGAGAGAGTGACAGAGAGAGAAAGAGAGTGAGAGAGGGGGGGGAAAGAGGGGTTTAATTATATGCGATAAATGATCGTGCCTTAACACCGAGACATTTTGTGATAAGCCGAAATAGAGAGAAAAAAAAAGTTCTATTCTCTTTTTTTTAGCCAAAAGGAATTAACTTTATCCCCTAAAGAAGCGCCCTTATAATAAACAAGAAGAAGAAACCATGTATATTAGCGACAAAAAAAAGCTGTAAGTTAAAAGAACATCAGATTTAAATGCGGCAAAAAAAAAGACGGTTTCGTTTGCTTAAAAAGAGAGAACAAGATAAGAACCGGTTGTAACGTTTTTGTTCGTCAGCAGAGAGAGAGAGAGAGAGAGAGAGAGAGAGAGAGAGAGAGAGAGAGAGAGAGAGAGAGAGAGAGAGAGAGAGAGAGAGAAATAGAAATAGAGAGAAAGAAAGAGAGAGAGAGAAAGACAAGGGGAGAGAGAGAAAGAGAGTGAGAGAGAAAGAGAGAGAGAGTGAGATAGAAAGAGAAATAGAAAGAGAGAAAGGAGAAATAGAAATAGAGAGAGAAAGTGAGAGGTAGAAAGAATAATAGAGAGAGAGAGAGAGAGAAAGAGAAGGAGAGGGAGAAAGAGAAATAATAATCGAGAGCGAGAGAGTGAGATAGAAAGAGAGAGAGAGAAAAAGAGAGGGAGGGAGAAATAGAAATAGAGACAGTAAGAGAGAGAGAGAAAGAAAAGTACAGAGAGAAAATGAGCGGGAGGGAGAGGGAAAGAGAGAAAGAGGGAGAAAAAGAAAGGAAGATAAATAGAGAGAGAGAGAGAGAGTGTGAGAGAGAGTGAGATAGAAAGAGAGCGAAAGAGGGACAAACAGATAGCAAGAGAGAGAGAGAAAGAAAAAAAAAATATATATATATATATATATATATATATAGAGAGAGAGAGAGAGAGAGAGAGAGAGAGAGAAGAGAGAGAAAGATTACAAAATGTCCTGTAAAAAGACGTTGAATCGTTGGCATGAATCAACGTTTCGTTATTGATGGAGAAAATTTTCTTTTGCCCACATATAATGTAATTCATGATAAGAATTTAGAAGTTGTGTTCTAGCTGGCTCTGTAATCAGATTGAAGGAAGCGGACCCCGAATAATAATAATAATAATAATAATAATAATAATAATAATACTTTTGAGAAGAGTCAGAAGAAGAAGAAGAGCAAGGAGAAGACGTAATATGGCGATGATGAAGAGAAGATGGGAAGGAGAAGGCGGAAAAGTGGAGTTGCTTAAGTAGAAAACAAAGACGAGTAAAAATATTGGGACCAAAATAGGAGAAGGAGAAAGAGGAGGAAAAAACAAAATATAAATATTTAGGGAAGGAAAAGGAAGAGAAATAACAATGAAGAAGAAGATATAAAATCAAGAAAAAGTTTGAAATCGGATGAGAATATAGAGAGAGGACGAGGAAAAATCAAGAAACCATCAACAGAAATTAAACGAGGAAGATGGTGAGATTGGTTAGTTTTACGACGTATCAATCTTTGTTGGGTTATTTAAGAAAAAGACTAAAATTGTTAATAAGAAGAATAATTATAATAAAACGGGAGTACATATCAAGGGTAAAGTCATAAGAGTCAGGAGAAGAAAGTAAAACGATATACTACTACTACTACTACTACTACTACTACTACTACTACTACTACTACTACTATTATTAATAATAATAATACGAAGAGAAGAAACAGAAGACAAAGAAGACAAGTAAGGAGAGGACAAAGAAGAAGCAAGAAATGACAATGAAGAAGAAGGAAAAGATAAAGAAGAACTAAGAAGAAGAAAAAACAGAAGACAAATAATAGAACGAAGGAAAGACAAAGAAGAAGAGGAGAAAAGTCAAAGAAGGAAGAAGAAGCGATAAAGAAGAAGAAGAAGAGGGGGAAGAAAACTGAGAGTAAGAAAAGAAACAGAAGAAAGAGAAATAGAAGGAAGGAAAGAAAGAAAAAAGAAGGATGAAGAAACAGCAAAGAAGAAGAGAAAAAGGTCAAAGAAGACGAAGAAAGTAGAAATAAAGAAGAAAAGGGACAGAAGACAAAGAAGACAAGTAAGAGAGGACAAAGAAGAAGCAAGAAAAGACAATGAAGAAGAAGGAAAGAAGAGGAAAAATAATAAGAAGAATAAAAGAAACAGAAGACAACTAATTACAAGGAAGGAAAGACAAAAAAGAAGGAGGAAGAAAAGACAAAGAAGAAGAAAAAAGTCAAAGAAGAAGAAGAGATAAAGAAGAAGCGGAAGAAGAGGGAGAAGAAAAACTGAGAAGAAAAAAACTGAAGACAAAGAAGTAGAAAGAAGGAAAGAAAAAGAAGAAGGAAGAAGAAGAAAAAGACAAAGAAGAAGTATAAAAAGTCAGAGAAAAAGAAAGAAAGAAATAAGAAGAAGAAGAAGAAGAAGGGAGAGAAGAAAACCTAAGAAGTTGAAAAGAAACAGAAGACAAAGAAGTAGAAGGAAGGAAAGATAAAAGAAAATGGAAGAAAATACAAAGAATAAGGAGAAAGAAAAATGCCAGAGAAGAAGAATAGATAAAGAAGAAGAGAGAGAAAAAGAAGAAGGAGAACAAAAAGAAGAAGAAGAACGGACACTGAAGCAAAAAGGGAAAGACAAAGAAGGAGAAAATAGGAGAAGGAGATGACAAAGAATAAGAAGGAATAAAGGACAAAGGTGAAGAAGGGAGTGAAGACAAAGCAAAAGAAGAAAAGTGAAGAAAAAAGAAGAAAAGACAAAAAAGACGACAAAGAAGAAGAAGAAAATACTAAGAAGAAAGAGAAGGAAAATGATAAAGAAGAAGAAAGAAGAGAAGACAGAAAAGAAGGAAGAATATGGAAGAACTAAAAACAACAAGAAGAAAATATTAATATCAATGAAAAAGAAGATAAGGAGGAGAACGAGGAAACACAAGAAAAATGGAAGACGAAAAATTAACACAAAATTTTAGAAACATGGGGAATATAATAATAATAATAATAATAATAATAATAATATTAAGAAGAAGAAATATATAAATAAACAGAGTTACAGGATCAAAAGAAAAGGTCATTCTACGACTACGAAGAAGAAAAAGAAAGAACAGGAAAGGGAAGGAAAACAGGAGGTGAAGAAGGAGAAGAAGAAAAAGGAGGAAAAGAAGGCGAAGAAGGAAGAGAAGAAAGAGGAAGAGGAAGAGGAAGAGGAAAAGAAGGAGACAAAGAAAAAGAAAGTGGTGGAGGTGATATGAAACGCGGGTTAAGATGAAAAAACAAAAGCTAGAAACGTATAAATATTATTAAAAAATAAAAGTAGACAATGGGGGGCGAGGAGAAAAGACAAGAAAATGAAAGACGGAAACTGCTCACAAAAGATTTAGTGGGGGAAGAAGAAAAATATAATAATAATAATAATAATAATAATAATAATAATAATAATAATAATAATTATAATAATATGAGCAAGAAGGAAAACCAAGAAAAAATTCAAAGAGCAGAGTAAAAAAAAATGTTAAAGAAAAAAGTGAAAAGAGAAAAACGACAAGAAAAAGATTAAAGAAAAACGAACAGGAGTAAATGAAGAAGAAAAAGAAGAGAATTGGTAATAATAATAATAATAATAATAATAATAATAATAATAGTAATGATAGAATAAGAAGATGAAAGGAAAGTTGTTTTACAAAGAAGAAGAAAAAGTGGAACAAGCAAGAGAAGGAGGAACAGGACGTGAAGAATGAGGAGAAGAAAGAAGATGAAAAAGAGGTGAAGAAGGAGAAACAGAAGTGAAAAGAGGAAAAGGACAAGAGAAATAAAGTTAAAGAAGATATGAACAGTAGTGAATAAAGAGGAAAAAAAGAAGAGGCGAATTGGTGGTGGTGGTAGTAGTAATAATAATAATAATAATAATAATAATAGTAGTAGTAGTAGTAGAAGAAGAAGAAGAAATATTAATGATGAAGAGAAAACTCCTAATGATTACAGTGAGAATAATAAAAGAAGAAGAAACGAAGGGCGCATGCGCATACTCCTACTCTCCCTCCTCCTCCTGCTGCTGCTGCTACCACAATGGAGAACAACGTGAAAAGCAAAGCAAATTAAAAGGGGTTTTAAATGGAGGGTAAAAATATGGTTACGCAAAAGTGCATTGCGACTCTACGGAAAGAAAAAGAAAAAAAGTGAAATACTTTGATAGCTTCTTTATTTTCTTTTTCTTTTTCTTTTTTTTGCTATGGCACCCGAATAATAAAAAAAATTCTTCCATTGTAGTGGAAAATCTGACATGTATTGAATATAATTGATGAGAATAGAAACTACATCGAATCGAATACCCCCCTCCAAAAAAAAAAAACCCTCTCAAAAAACAAAACAAATAAAAACACTTAAAGATATGCGGTGTGGGAGAGGGAGAAAGTTCAGTGGGAAATGCAAGGGAACGCATGCTTTCCATTATTTGGAGCTTGAATACCTGAGGTTCACATCGATCTCAATTTTTTTTTTAGTCTTAGCTTTCTCGTTCAAATCTTTCACATATTTTTCGCGCTTTTTATTGCCGTTTTGGTATCGCAATGTTTTGTTTTATGAGTGTTATTAGGTTTTCTACGAAAGGCTCTTCATATGGCTGCATTGATTTACTCTTTTCATATCTATCTATCTATCTATCTATCTATCTATCTATCTATCTATATATCTATCACTGGCTGTTCATATCTGTCTGTCTATCTATCTATCTATCTATCACTGACTGTTCATATCTATCTATCTATCTATCTATCTATCTATCTATCTATCTATCTATCTATCTATCTATCACTGACTGATCATATCTATCTCTGGCTGTTCATATCTATCTATCTATCTATCTATCTATCTATCTCTCACTAGCTGTTCATATCTATCTATCTATCACTAGCTGTTCATATCGATCTATCTATCTATCTATCTATCTATCTATCTATCATTGGCTGTTCATATCTATCTATCTATCACTGACTGTTCATATCTATCTATCTATCTATCTATCTATCTATCTATCTATCTATCTATCTATCTACCTATCTATCTATCACTGACTGTTCATATCTATCTATCTATCTATCTATCTATCTATCTATCTATCTATCTCTCACTAGCTGTTCATTATCTATCTATCTATCTATCTATCTATCTATCTATCTATCTATCTATCTATCTATCTATCACTAGCTGTTCATATCTATCTATCTATCTATCTATCTATCTATCTATCTATCTATCTATCTATCTATCTATCTATCTATCTATCACTGACTGTCCATATCTATCTATCTATCTATCTATCTATCTATCTATCTATCACTAGCTGTTCATATCTATCTATCTATCTATCTATCTATCTATCTATCTATCACTAGCTTTCATATCTATCTATCTATCTATCTATCTATCTATCTATCTATCTATCTATCACTGACTGTTCATAGGTATCTCTGGCTGTTCATATCTATCTATCTATCTATCTATCTATCTATCTATCTATCTATCTATCTATCTATCTATCTATCTTAACAGAGAAAGACAGACAAGTCAAAATACCAGCTAAAAATTCTCGATATCAAAATCAAGCAAGTACAGAAATTTAATCATCGAGAAGACGTTGGTTTGGCAAACGAACAATAAAAGAACCGGATTCGAGAAGACAGGAGATGGCGATAGATATTTGCATGTAAATCTTTGAAGGTGGAAGGGAAGCAAGGTACCGGAAGAGACTTCCACAGGCAAGAAGTGCGAGAAAAGAAACTATTAGAATAGAACTTACGGTTACAGTATCTCCCCAATCCACCAGTGAAACGATGCGGCCTTGTTGCCAATCTAGTGGTATGCTTAAATTCATATGATCGATTTAACAAGAACACTTACTATAAAACTATTTATAGAAAAGACACAAAGAAGTGCCGTCACGGCGGTGGGACAGTGACTGAAGCGGAGATGCCAGGTAATGACCAATTAAATTACAGACCCTTCCTTGAAGCTTATCAATAGCCCGTAAATAAGGTCCTTCAGTATGTCCCACAATTAAAAGACTGGTGGCGTTTGGTCTGACGATCGTGATGGAAACTTAATTGTTCCACGACATACTATCTATCTGAGCTCGAAATAGAAAGGGCGTTACTATTGACACACCCTGTATATGAAAATTAAATACCGATAACAATATTATTATATATACTTATTTGCAATATAATGAAGAAATCCATCACATTTCACACAGTCGCAAGTGTTAAATAATAGTTTAATAATTTAAATGATAATACCTCCGTTGCCTCGAGTCTTTTTTTCATCTTTGAGGAGATCGTCCAGCATTCATTGCAGTAGATGTCATAATCTAGGCTGGTCCGAAAGTTTTGTCACCCCCACCACGAAAAAGTAATGAGAACAACAACAATTAATACGGTGATACAAATCACATGTAATGGATTCAGTTTATTCCCTTTCATCGACGCTGTCACACATCGAGAAGGTCTGTATGAAGACCATCATTTTCGTGGCACAAAATGAAACGGCGCCATGTCCTGTGTGATATTTTACAAATCTGTGCTTTGTTGATTTTTGCAAAGGCTCTCCGAACGGTGTCCTTCAACTGATGGGTATTCTGGTATCGTTCATGTGAAACTCTCTCCTCGATAAAACCCCACAGAGCGTTGAAGTAGAAAATTATGTTATATAGGAGTGACAAAACTTTCGGACCACCCTGTAGGTTATTTCATCTTATATATAAAGTACAGTGTATGCGTGTGAGCTTGTGCGTGTGTGTCCCCAAGCAACTCGTCCACTCCCACTGGCCCGATTTCAATGATTCATAGCTCATTCAAAAGCCCTAGAAAAGTTAGGTGCAAGGAACGATTTTTGTTGAGCGCAGATTCAGAGTTTCCAGATTATGCGAGGTTAAAAATATATACTAATATATTGTACTAGCCATTATCATTGCTTTCATGTTTCACGGGGAGTAACTCTTATTTTCCTTTTGTATCCAAAACTGCAGTGCACGTTTTATTATAAACTAGCTTAAAAGCCACCGTATCGAGCGGTATTTAAGCTAGCTCCTGTTGAAGACTCTTGGTTTGGCCATCATCACAATAGCTAGGGAGGAGTAGATGCGATAGGCATCAATAAACTAAAGAACTCAAAATTTATTGCTGCATTTAAGTATTGAATTAATGTTTAAGTTTACCTTTTAAAAGGTCCATGATACTTCTTCTGCTGTCACTTAATTTAAAGATGATTTGATGTATGTAGATCCTTATTTTATGTAGAAACAATTATTTTTATGACATGGGTGACAGAACAGGGAACAATTTATGAGATAAAATTCATATAGTGTAAAGATGGGAAAATAGAAATTAGAATTAGTTATACATTCAACATTGGAAGAGTTAGAGAAACAGAATTGCTAATTAAGTAAAACCTATATTATGGAATCTATATGAATGCGAAATTGGAGCTCTATTCTTTCACGAATTCTGAGAATAAAAAAGAAAGCCGCACCTCTATACTAATTTATACGCTGAAAGCTCAATATCTGTATTATATATTATCTACTTCTAGGTGCTATTACTCTTCAGGTTTAATTAATTTGCATATTGATTTAAAAAAAAGTTTATTTCATTAATTAACTGTCCTTCATTGGCGTTGTTTTATTCAAGGATTATTTTGATTTTCATATCAAAAATAGTTCTGTTTAGGAATATCGTGTTATATAATGCAGAAAAGTGTTTGAAATTTGCATTTTACTTGGCCTTTAACAAGTTGGCATCTATTTGTAAAACTTTCCGTAACTCGGTATTAATCTGTCTCCCCACTAAGACGAGTTTTGACACAAGGTCTTTTTTAAGGTGGGGACCCGAGCGCGTATACCCGGGTTAGGAACAAATATTGCCCGCAGCCCCCGCACCTGTCAGTTGCGCTGGCCTCGGTGCGAGCACCGGTCCATCCCTCTGGGACAATGAGAGGGCGCAGCCTCGGGCAGTTGTTCCCCAGGGCTGGGCACCTCTTAGTATAATTTGTCTCACTTGCGACTCTGTCTTTTGACGGAGCCGCCCGTGAGTGTACTATGCCCAAAGACAGGGACGCAACTATGAGGTGATAAATAGATATGTTACAAACTCCTACAAGAAGGGGTTTACATAATAGGTATTTACTCTGTCTCCCCACAATAACGTATACCCTCAGGTGACTTAAAAAAACAATGTGTTCAAAAACATTGTTTTGTTGTTATAGTTACATTAAATCCAAAATTTAAAAAGAGAGACGCTCCTAGATAAGCCTCTTTCTGGATAATGGTAACTTCCTTTATACTAAGAGTTTGTTCTTTTTGTTTTCCATGTCGACAGTATAGTTAAAATTCCCAGAATAATTCTGTGGAGAAGACAAATTGGTATAAGAAATGGCAATTAGAGAAAATCTTAGTTTTTTGCCGACGCGTTTCGTCTTTCGACTTTATCAAGGCAAACAATTAAAGCGAAATGTTTAGTTGTTAAAATTTATTGTATATAAAATACAATTCTGGCACAAGGCCGAAAATAGTGGGGGTGGGATGGTCATCATTTACTATATTATACATATCTAATCAGATTCACGACCCATTCATTCATTACAATTTACAGGTAAACTACAGTGAGCCCCGAATTGAATCCTGAACAATCTACCCATGTAGATTAAACAAAGTTCAGTTTGGAATTCCTTGTAGGTTACCACATTGCCTTTCATCAGGTGCATGTCAGAAGAAACATTATGATAACAACAACAAAAATAAGGAAAATAGTCTGCTTGTAAACAGTGTAAATAATTATTTCTGTCATGGAAAATGTCTTTATATATGAAGGTCATGTCATATATCTTATAAATGACTAGAATCATAGGAGCACGACATGTCCTGCAGCTATAGTAGCAGTGGTGTCTAGATTTATTGTGTATAAAATACAAGGCCAAAAATCGGGGGGAATGGGTTGAAGCTAGTCATCACTTACTATCTTATACCTAGCTAATCAGATTCACTCATTACAATTCGCACATCCAGCAAAAGAACTTATCCATCATCATTCAGTCCTCCATATGCCACAATACCGCATAAGACTTACAAAAACACTTCATGATATAAAAATTAACGATTATAAAATTCTATATACAAAACTCTGTGGATGATATGTAAAAAACAAACTAAAATATCAAAACAAATACACAAAATAAAAGGATAACTGAAATTAGTTGGACCTGTCAAACTCTCAAAAGTATTCAGAGAGGCCACTGTATTCTGCCTTTAGACAAAATCAAGAGGATCTATCACTTGGGAAAGAATGTTTGATAATTAAGAGTTTTCCTTTTCCTAGACTGGTTACCACCTCAAGACAAAAGAGCCCAGTCAGTCCTGCTATTTAATTCGTATTCATTCTTTTCCCAAGTATAATTTAACATAATGAGAAAGTCAAAGTTAAACTCTGCCACTGTATTCTGCCTTCAGACAAAACCGCTGTCTAACTTTAACTAAAGGGTAAACTGGATTTATGCCTAACATTTAATTATAAACCGATCATATATCTGCCTTTTTTAATCTCGTGTAAACCGGTCAAAACCGGGCTATATCTACATTTTTGTCTCAAATATTAAACGGACTTATGCTTATCTTTTTACTCACGTGTAAAAACCGGACCTATGTCTTATACTTAAGTATAAATTACGTTTATGTTTTTGACTCAAATGAAAACGGATCTCTTCGTCTTTTGATGCGACTGTAAACCGGACCTGTAGCCTTCTTTTAATTGAGGTGTGAGCCATAAATAACCTTCCCCAACTATCATTATATTTCATGTGTATTGTGTCCTAGAAGCCATCTCTTTGGCATGAAATGACCCACCAAGTTTTGATATGGCGTGCAGGCGGCCGACACTTTAACACAATAACATTTAAAAACTGTTTCAATACTACAAATGGAAAAGCAGAATTCAAATTAGGAGTATTTTTATTTTTTTACAAATTTTCACATTACACAGGCGACAGTATTTTTCGGACATTGCAGAAACAATGCTAATAGTTTATGGCAGCACCCTTTTTCATTTCTTCATAATGTTCATACATATTGATAATAACGTCTCTTCGTGTTTCTAGCAGTCTATTTTTAGCATCTTTTATGCGCTGCCACAGTTCAGCCTCTCTGGTTATTTCTGGCCTGTCGTAAACAAGCTCTGCAAGCATTTCCCATGTGTTTTCAATTAAATTTAAGTCTGGACTTCTTGCAGGCCATTCCAGAGTAGTTATATTTGCTTCACACATCCAATTTTTCATGATTTGGCCACATGGATGCTGCAGTTATCTTGCTGCAAAATAAAATTACTTCCCATTCCTTTTTCTATGAGTGGTAGGGCTCTCTTTTCCAAAAGTTCTCTGTAGCTCAAGCTATTTTGACGTCCTTTTAACCACTCGAGCCACAAGTTTCCATTCGGAAATACCATACCCCAAACCATGACTCCTCCTCCTCTTCCTCCTCCTCCTCTTCTTCCTCCTCCTCCTCCCATCTGTCTCTTGTTGAGAATAACAGATTCACCTTTTCTCGACCATGTACACCACCCGTCAGGTCCATCGAACTTAAAACGTTTTTCATCAGTAAATATCACTTTCTTGAAGTCGACATGGTTTGTTATCCATCTTTTGGCGCTTTCCAGCCTTGCCTCCTTGTGTTTTCTCGTTAGTGGAATTCTTTTCTTGATTTTAGCATACTTAAGTCCAATTTCGTGTAGCTTTCTTTGTACAGTTCGAACAATGACGTCAAGTTCATACTTCTCCTTTACTTTCTTCACTGTCACCTTTTCTCCAGATGATAACAACCTCGTAACACTCCATCATTCTTCTTTCTGTTCTCTTGGAAATTGTTTTTTTCCGTCCTCTCCTCTTCTTCTTCCGCTCATAGTCTGTACTTACCATGTATTCAACTGTTGACTTCGGTAGCTTCATCTCAGCGGCGATCTCTCGGATGCTGAGCCCGTCTTCTCTCTTCTTTTGGACCAAACTGATGACTTCTTTTGAATGCATTCTTCTTCAGGATTTTAATACGTTTTCGCAGTGAATGATAAAGATACTCAAATGTAATGGTCAGGGTACAATTTACCCGCAGAAAATTTGCATATTGTAGACGTTCGACGACTAAATCATTAAAAAACTCGGAATTTGTGTCATGTCCGAAAAATAGTGTCGCCTAAGTTGAAGTAAAAATAAAGAAAACATGAAACCAAAGACAAACCCATCAATGTTCATACCATTAATGGACAGTTACTGCTGAACTACCTACTCATCAACACAAAAGCTCTCGGCAGCAAAAGACACTTTTAAGCACACTTTTCAAAGTGTCCCCAAAATAGTGTCGGCCCGCTGTACAATTAATCAACCCAACCCAGCATAAAATACGAGCAACGAATTACAAGCAAAACAAATTCAGCGATTTGGTAAAAAACAAAAAAACAAAACAAAACAACCCCCCCAAAAAAACAAAAACAAAATCAAACAAATTGACGTCAAAATCCACAAAAAGCTGTCAGTTACGCATAGTTTAATTTGTAACGAATATAAATGTAGCCAGAAAAAAGCAAATGATCATTAAATTGTGAGGATCGCAAATCACTGTCCAGGTACCCAATGAGGCTTGTCACCCCGATTGCGGGGTACATGAGTAGTACGCACTGGCCATTTCGTACAATCCCTTCAGTTTATTCATGTTCCATGCGTGATACACGCTTAGGCGATCATGTATCGAAAGATACATGACTGACGAAGCAGATCCCCCCCCCCACAGTAGGGTGCCATTTCTTTCTGCGATAGACCAGTTGCCATTCAAGGCTATAGAACCTTGTCTGTCCTGCTATTTAAAGAAGAAAAGGATTCATACCTCTACCAAGGGGATTAGTACGTAAGTGAATGTAATGCATTCGGCTGGAATTCGAACTCAGTTCTCCGATTTCTCAATCCGAACCGCTATGCATTACTCCACCTAGTGGAGTAATGGAGTGGTCTGTATAGATATCCCGCGTTAGGTATTGAAAAATGATCTGAAGATTGCTTGAGGTATAGAACCGTCAATCATCATGCAGTGGTGATTTTACCTTCACACTCTATCGGTAAAGACTTTATCTGCTGAAACCATAATCACCTTCATATAATACGCACAGTCTCTTTATTCGTGGCAAATCTTTTCGCTCAAAAGTCTATCACAGGAAATACGGTAGTTGGTTGGAATGGCCAAGAGGATTAGGTTCTGTTACACTTGACTGGCCATAAGTATCATCTTTTCAAAGAGTAGGTAAGAACAGAACACTTGTGTAGAAGACCATTTTAAGTAAAGCGGCTAAAAAACACTAACACAAGTGTAAGTTTCCTGGCCAAGTTTCAACATTCAACAGAAAAGATGGCGTCGCAATATATCCCATACTTGTGACATAAATAAATATTAATTTAAAAATAGGAAAAAAAAAAAGCAATATTTATTTCAACAACGTTTTATCTTCTTTTTCAGAAATCCTGAATATTCATTTAATTTTAATATTTTTTATTAAAAGCTCAACTACAGCCTTCTTTCGGCATATAACGACCAGTCAAGTAAACTCATTTTTTTTTTCAACGAAAAGCAGACGATCAGTGGTGGCCATCTTATTTTGCATCTCCAAATGTCGCATGCGTAATTCGGTTTTAGTAATCGTATGTCTGGAACTTGAAGAAAATACTCATCGTTTCCAATAATGGGCCACCATTTTTTCTTTCCTACTACACTGACAGATAACCGAGGTGTCGACTATTTGCATTTGACTTAAATATATTCACTCTTTTTGATTGGGAAGATTGATTTGTTTTATAGTCGAGTTTTATCCCGACGGTTGTTTTTTCCCCAAATCATGGAGGTCAATGAAAGTTTGCCCCCTACCAGAGCTTTTGGAGAATTCTTCCAAAAATCTGTCACCGACAGCTGTCATGGGTTAAGACAGACTCTTTAAATGAGAGAGAGAGAGAGAGAGAGAGAGAGAGAGAGAGAGAGAGAGAGAGAGGCGAAGGGGAAGAAAGAATTGGAGAAGAAAGAAAGCGATCAGTGTAACCCGGATATAAGAGACCCGAATATAAGAGAAACACGGATATAAGAGAGATTTTCTCTGGTCCCAAATTAGAGCCTGTGTTAATGTATATATATAATAGACCAAACCCGGATATAAGAGAAACCCGGATATAAGATACTTCTTATCCGGCCCCGACAACTCTCTTATATCCGGGTTACACTGTATTAGCAAAGGCAGATAAAAAAGAAATAGAGGGTAGTTTGTAGTAGTAGTGAGAGGAGTTAAGAAGTATAGGAGCGTGAGAGAAGAGACGAGAGAAAAGGGTGTGTATGTGTGTGTTTGCGAGAGAGAGAGAGAGAGAAAGAATAAAAAAGAAGAGAAGGGGAAGAAAGAAAGCGATACAAGCTAAAGCAGGGAGAAAAGAAAAAGAGAGAAGTTTGAAGTAGTAGGGGGAGGAGTTAAGAAGCATAGGAGAGTGAAAGAAGAGGAGAGCGAAAAGGTTGTGTGTGTATGTGTGTGTGTGTGTGAGAGAGAGATAGAAAGAGAAAAAGAATAAAGAAGAGAAAGAGAAGAGAAGGGGAAGAAAGAAAGCGATACGAGCAAAAAACAGAGAGAAAAGAGATAGAGAGTAGTTTCTAGTAGTAGCGAGAGGAGTTAATAAGTATAGGAGAATGAGAGAAGGGAAGAGTAAAAAAGGGTGTGTGTGTATGTGTGTGCGTGTGTGAGAGAGATAGATAGAGAGAGAGGGGGGAGAAGAAAACAAGACTAACAGGAAGGAGTAGAAAAAGAAAGGAAAAAGAAAATATCAAATTGAAAAGAAAGGAAGAGAAAGCGAAGAGTGAATCGAGAAGAATAAGAAAGGAAAGAGGGAAAAGAATAAAGCTAGAAAGAAGAAGAGGAGGAGGAGGAGAGGGAGGAGGAGGAGGAGGAGGAGGAGGAGGAGGAGGAGGAGGCTGAAAGCAAATTCTAGGATCCCAATCGATTAAGCAGACGGTTTTTGCAAATGGGAACCAAAAATTAATGCCACGAATACCTGTGACAGTTAATAAACACGAAAACATGGAAGGCGAAGAAAGACGACTTCTTCGACTTTTCATATCTATCTATCTATCTATCTATCTATCTATCTATCTATCTATCTATCTATCTATCTATCTATCTATCTATCTATCTATCTCAGACTATTCATATCTATCTTGGTCTATCTAATTGTATAAGAATGGGTATTGAGGAAATCAGGTCACCAGAAAACATCAATAGACACGTTGTTAAAGACCAACCAAGGCGTTTCTCACTCTTTACGACGCTGATTGACATCACATAAAAGTCGCCTTGTCACTTTGTTTCATCAAATTCACTTTACTTTCTTTTACATTTTTCTCTTAGCTGACAACATTTTTTAAAAAAAATTATATTTCAAGATTTTCCTGAAAATAGATTTATAGCTGATAATATTAAGTCAACCATCTTGTCAATGTCATTGTGTGAAGTGTTACAGAATAGTTGGTTGCATTTCACCATGACATTTTCACCTGGTCTCCTAACGTCATATTTGGTATTGTTTTAACACAAACAGTTATTAATACAGTGTAACCCGGATATAAGAGAAACCCGGATATAAGAGATATTTTATCTGGTCCCAAATTAGAGCCTGTGTTAATGTATATAAAATAGACCAAACCCGGATATAAGAGAAACCCGGATATAAGAGACGACTTCTCCGGTCCCGACAACTCTCTTATATCCGGGTTACACTGTATTATTAGTATTATTATCATTTCTTCTTCTTCTTCTTCTTCTTCTTCTTCTTCTTCTGTTCTTCTTCTTCTTCTTCTTCTTCTTCTTCTTCTTCTTCTTCTTCTTCTTCTTCTTCTTCTTCTTCTTTTTCTTCTACTTCTTCTTCTTCTTTTGATTTCTCTTGTAAGTTCACAACTTCTTCTTCCTCTTCTTCTTCTTCCTCTTCTTTTGATTTCTGTTGTAAGTTCCCAACTTCTTCTTCTCCTACTTTTGATTTCTGTTGCAAGTACAGAACTTCTTCTTCTTCTTCCTCTTCTTTTGATTTTTGTTGTAAGTTCAGAACATCTTCTTCCTCTCCTTCTTCTTCTTCTTCTTCTTCTTTTGATTTCTGTTGTAAGTTCAGAACTTCTTCTTCTTCTTCTTCTTCTTCTTCTTCTTCTTCTTCTTCTTCTTCGCTTCTTCTTCTCCTTCTTCCTCTTCTTCTCCTTCCTCTTCTTTTGATTTTTGTTGTAAGTTCAGAACAACTACTACTAAAACCAAAAAAAACTAAGATCACACGTATTTTACATAAGATAAAGTCCTTTGTAAGGCGCAAGCTGTGCTTGTGAGTACAATTTTTTTGTATTTCTTAAAGGCGTGTCAATAAGAAAGCACATTCTGTTTTTGTGGTCTTTGATCACGATGTCCGGGAGATTAGCTTTGATTTTTCTGTCTGTGTGTATTGTAAAACCCCATAAAATTGTTACAAGTCCTCTCTCTGTAATCGGGTCTGGGTGATGCTCATACAAGTTTCTTTGCAGTTTCCTTCCCGTAAAAGAAGATGATTATTATTATTATTATTATTATTATTATTATTATTAACAATAATAATAGTATTATCTTCACTTTATTACATTCCTCTACTTTTATGTAGGACTGTGTCCCCCTCAGGATGTGGGCGATCATGGCTCGCCACAACTTCCTATCCTTGGTAGCTCTTAGTAAGGTTTTCCTTTCAATACCCCTTCTACTCCCTGTTCTACCATCCACTTACACCTCGTTTGGTATGCTAATCGCTGTTTCTCTATCATATATATATATATATATATATATATATATATATATATATATATATATATATATATATCTACACTTCAAATGTTTGAGGCCACTCTTCTTAATTATTGAATTGGTCCCAAAAGTATTTGTTCTGTACTTTAAATAAGAGAAAATTATTATACGTGGATAAAAATGTGGAACATGATTTTTTATTAGAAATTTTATTATGACATAAAGGAAAAAAAAAATTTATGATTAAATTTTGCTCTCGTCACAATATCCTCCTTTAGCCTTGAATTACTGCAGCACAAACTTTTAGTATTCGTTGCAAAAGTTTCTCAAAGTTGATTCCATTTTTTCTTCAATGACACTCAGTTCTCTTTTCCTAAATTGTTTTTCATTCTTCTGTCAAGTTCATACAATTCTAATCCTGCAGGCAGCTTCAAACTATATATATATATATATATATATATATATATATATATATATATATATATATATATATATATATATATATATATATGTATGTATTGACTTGACTATATAGACTTGAGAAGCGCCACAGATAAGCTCTGAAGGCCGAAGATCTGTGAGATTAGGCGGCATAATGCTTTCGAATGATTTCAGTTCCCAGCTTTTCGAGTTTGTTTAGAAATATCCGACCACCACTGTTTAGTCATTTTTTAAAAATTTCTATTTTTCATTCTTTATTCTTGTCTAAATTTTTGTTGACTAGTTTGTTTAATTTTATTCTTTATAATTTTATCACACTTAGTATTTATATTCTCTTTGTCATTAGTTTTAGTGTCGGCTGAGTTATCTCCCTTCGTCATCGCGAGTTCAGTTGTTTTTAGGAATTATTATCGAATTGCATTCTTAATTATTGTTGATAAATTTCTATTCCTAGTGTCTGCTATTTTCACGATTCATCAAAGGTTGGAATCTGATCTTGGTTTCGAAATGAGATCCGGTGATAATTTCTCTTACCTTATATAGAAATTATTTTTTCAGAAGCATTACGTTACTATTTTAAAGGGATGTACGTGTGGTGCCATGAATAGTGGTTCGGCTGTGGTATAGTAGATCCAGGTTCGAATTCCAGTCGAGTTCATTGCATTCGTAAACAAAATTAGGAAAGACATAAATCCACATCTTCTCCCCGCAGCTATGGGTTAAATCAGTGGTTGCCAAAGTTTGGGGATTTGCGTAACAAAACACAACCCTAACGCCCCTCCAAAAATATAGACATAAACCTAACAAAGCCCCCTTCCCCCCAAATGTATAGTCAACTTTTGATTGGATTTTCACGATGCTAGAATTGCATGTCAAATGAGTATCTACCTGATGCTCTGTAGTATATAAGGCCTCGAGTGAGGTTTCTGTTATCAAATTCGTCCACGGAGTCGAGTGACTGGCCCTACACCCAACTTCTGTATCTCGAGGTTTTCTGTCGGAGTTTTCATTTGTTTAGATCAGTGGTCTCAAAAATTTTGGGTGTTGCTGCAACCTTGCGTACCAAACCACAACCTTAACGAACCCTCCCCCCCAGTGTATAGTCAATTGATTGGATTTTATTGCTGCTAGTACAGCATGTTAAATGAGTACCCTAGTATTTTCCATAATCATTTTATATAAATGGCAGATACTGTAGAGTGAAGGAAAGACACACTTCAGTTACAATGTGTTGCATGCGCTGTATTTTAAGGTTCCGATGTACCACTGACACCCTATCCACTTTTCTTCTCACGTGGATCTTTCATTCGCTTCGGGGGGGGGGGGGTACTGCCCACTTTGAGAACCTCTGGGTTAAATAATATGACTTGTAGCTATAAAAAAATCATTGTTATTTCAAAATCTGTCAATGTAATATTCACTCGCAAAAAAGCATGATTGTTTGTATAATCCAAAAAAAGAATCAGCAGCAGGCAGATTAGGTTTAAAGACCCAAGTTTTAGACTCAGGATTGTCCCACGAGACACTAGCGTAGTGTATTAAAACGTTGGCTAATGAAGTTCTAGACTCAGGATTGTCCCATGAGACACTAGCCTAGTGGATTAAAACGTTGGTTATTGATTACCTTACATATATAAAGATATGATAAACATATAGAAATATGGGTAAAAGTGATCAATATCAGAGATAAAGCGTTTGTAATTTGGATTGAAGAATCGGCGAGCCGAGTTCGAATTACAGTCGAATCCATTACATTCACTTACGTGCTAATGCCCTTGGGAAAGGTGTGAATCCTCTTCTCCTCCCTCCAACTATTCTGTTCCTCAAAAACAAAAATGCTCTCTATTATTGACCACAGAGAACCATCCCTGTCTCCCATTAGAATGTCTGACGCTCAACTCCACGGGAGCACCTCTTTGCGACTGCTCGGTCTCATATTGACTGCTGACCTGAGATGGAACAATTACATTGAGTCAATAGCTTCGTCAACCGCAAGGAAAGTTGGCTCCTTGAAATTTTTCTCGCCGGAGTCGATCCTTCAAATCTACAAATCAACCATTTACACTTGCATGGAGTATTGCTGCCATATATGGTCTGGAGCCCCTTCTGTTTGTCCCAAGGTCCTTGATAAAATCCAGAGACGGATATGCAATGTAATTGGTCTTGATCTGGCATCTCGTCTGCAGTCGCTCTCTCACAGACGTGCCATCGCCTCCCTCTGTCTGTTTTACAAATACTTTCACGGTGACTGCTCTGATGAATGGTTTCGCTGGTTCCCAGACTTCATGAATTTAAGCGTTCAACTAGGCTGGCATCTCGCTCTCACCCTTTCACTGACGAAACTGTTAAATGTAGCCGTCTCTTCTACACCAATTGCTTTATGTCTCGCACTTCTCGCCTGTAGAACTTCCTTCCCTTTTCCTGTTTCCCTGATTGTTATAATCTCCAACTATTCAAATGTAATGTCAATCGACGTCTCCAGATGCCTGGATCTATCCCCTATCCTTCTCTTCATCCTTTCCTCTATCACTCCTCTTTGCTCTCGCTCCAACACTCTGTAACCCCTTGTGAGCTAGTGGCTTCCCGCCTTGCTTGGGGTGAAACGCTTAAATATATGCAACTTTCGGGATAATAGCTGCGACATTGCTCTATTTATTGAACAATTTAGTTCATGCCACATCGACTGAAAAAAAAACTATTACAACAAAAGAATTCTTCAATTACCATATTAGTAAAAAAACGTACTCTCTTTTAAATTTTCAAAAAATTCAACTTTAGCGTTGCGACCGCACGCTCCAAAATTTCTTACCATTAACAATAACACATTTCTAAAAAAAAACGTATTTCGATTCACATCTAATCTTTCGTGTCCAGTTATTACCCGGATGTACTAAAAAAAACAAATCAATTTCCATCCCTGATGATGTCTGTATGAACAGATGAAAGTACTAGCAAAAAAGACCTTATTCCGCTCGAATTTATTAAAAACAGGGATCATAACATTCATCTAGAGGTTCGTGGGTTCATGTAATTTTAATAAATTTGTTTGCGAAGATGTATTCTCGCCATTTATATGATTAACTTCACTAATCTGCTTTTTGTATGAATGATTCATGTAATATATATATATATATATATATATATATATATATATATATATATATATATAGTGTAACCTGGATATAAGAGAGTTGTCGGGACGGGAGAAGAAGTCTCTTATATCCGAGTTTCGCTTATATCCGGGTTTCTCTTATATCCAGGTTTGGTCTATTTTATATACATTAACACAGGCTCTAATTTGGGACCAGAGAAAACCTCTCTTATATCCGGGTTTCTCTTATATCCGGGTTACACTGTATATATATATATATAAATGCAAGTTATTTCTTGCAATAATGTGAAAGTCATGCCAGAATAGGGCAGGTTGAGTTTTCATTTTTTTAGACAATCAACACTGCACTTAGGGCTTAAATTGGGGACTTAAGTGCTAAGGACTGACACCAAAAATTAGATTCACAGTTTTTATCACTTTTTGAGCATTGAGTTTTAAAGATCGTCTGAAAAAAACGTACAGGAAAAACTAATTTCCGCACATTTTTACTTACAGACTGATTTCAAAATTTTACTATTTCATGAATAAATCCAAATAAAGTTGTTATTTTTTTGTATTAGAGACATTGAATGGAAAATATATTCAAGCCAGATTTTTAATTATGAATCACCACAAGCAAAATA
Organism: Acanthosepion esculentum; assembly: GCA_964036315.1. Taxonomy (NCBI): domain Eukaryota; kingdom Metazoa; phylum Mollusca; class Cephalopoda; order Sepiida; family Sepiidae; genus Acanthosepion; species Acanthosepion esculentum. Next base: position 43,646,857 of record OZ038519.1, on the reverse strand, counting down.
TGCAACTTTTTTACTGTATTCGAAAATTGTGTAAAATTTTAAAAACAATCCAAAAAGGCATGAATGAATAAAATCTTGCATAATTTGATAGGTCATAATTAATAAAACAAAAAGTAGATAAAAGTCTGCTGGGCACAAATTATAAGACAAATGTTTTAAATTTGCATTGTTTATTGAAAATCACACTAAAACCACAGCACTGTATAATATAATCTAGCTAAATTGTTCAGTATTATTTCCCTTTGAAATAAATGAAGGTCTTATTTGATGGTACAGGGATTTATTAATGATGTGTTTGTTCCTTACTTCTTGTCTATATACAGTTTATGAAGCTTCAGTCATTAATTTACCTGCTCCTTTCACACCTTGGAAATGTACAGGTAAATTCGGCAACCCCATTGTTGTTCCATTCATTAGAACCTCTTGTAGTTCATTAAAGGAAAAAAAAACATTTACAAGCGTAGGTTCACAACGTCCATTTTATGGGAGGTTAATTAAATTTGACCAGGGTGTCGATTTAGAGTTGAATGTAATTTTTTAATCTCTTCTCTGGTGGCTCGTTACTTCTGAAACAAAGAAAATATTTTCGTGTGGTAATTTTTTTAATGTAACATTCCATATTTCAGTCGACTGGATTTATTCTTTGGATCATGTTGAAGACATAGTTGTTGGTTATGGAATTTATTATCCCTTTTAATTTCAAACCAAATAACTGCATATATTTCAATTTAAAATTTTATAAGGCTGTGCAATTTATCATAGATTTCTGGTGGATAGGCACCTCTGGTTCATAAATCTTTGTATCTCTTCTACTTAACATATTCAAATAGGTACAATACAATCTTATTTGCCAATCAACTAAACTTACCTGAACCAAAGAGGTTTACTGCCTTTGGTTGTTCTCGAACCTCTTCTACAACCTCTTTCCTCCTTTCCCTCTTGAGGCTTGTGTCCTGTTGTTTTTAATGGAGATCATGGTTTCATTTCATCTTCTCGTCCTCTTGCCTGTTTGTCTTTTAATTTTTTAGCCCCAGCCTGGGCTGCAAAACACTGGATCCAAGTCTTGATAAATTCTGGTTTATCCAAGCGACTTAAACATCTTATCGGCGATGCCATATTGTTGTATTGGGTTGTGATCTGTAGTCAACTTCTTGCCCGTCTCTTAGTTTACTATACACTTTATATCGCTTTGACTTAACAAATGCAAATAGGTACTATCCTATTTACTAATCCACTACAATTCTATGACTTTTCGTTATTGAATCAACCATTATTTACACAGGATTTATGGTTTCATGTTTTACTGAATTATATAGGGGTACTGGAAAGTTTTTAGCCCAAATCCACATCCCAAAATCATATCATTTTTTTTTTGGGATGAGGATCAGTAAGTGCTTCTGGTTGAGAACTTTTCAGCGCACATCGCATATATACTTGAAACTAGAAACAAACATTTTGTCAAGCTAAATTGGTAAACATTACAGTCAATAACAAAAGTTTAAGACGATAACAAGATTATTTTTTTGGTATTATCTTCCGTCATATGATATTAGATGATGCTTGTTGTATTGTATTGTTCTACGACACGTGATCCGTAGTCAACTTAGTCTCTTAGTTTACTATGCACTTTGTATCTCTTCTACTTAACATATTCAAATAGGTACAATCCTATTTACCAATCAACTAAACCTACCTGAACCAAAGAGGTTTACTGCCTTTGGTTGTTCTCGAACGTCTTCTACAACCTCTATCCCCATTCCCCCCTTAAAGTTTATGTTCTGTTCTTTTTAATGGAGATCTTCTCATTTCATCTTCCTGCTTGGTTGTCTTCCAAATTTTTAGCCCCAGCCTTAGCTGCAAAACACCGGTTCCATGTCTCGACAAATTCTGAATGATCCAAGCGACGCCATATTGTTGTATTATCTTGTGATCAGCAGTCAACTTCTTGCCTGTCTTTTAGTTTACTATACACTCTATATCGCTTCTTCTTAACATATACAAATAGGTATTATCCTATTTACTAATGTACACTTTTTAAAATATATATTCGTACTGTTTCTCTTTGGTATTAGCGCATCATTAATTTATGCTTTATTATTGTGACCAAATAAATGGTTAACAAAACAAGTCTTACAGATATATCATATATTAAACAGTAAGTACAACAGAAGAGTATTACACGACTAGTGAATGTGTGTCGGTTGACCCAGCGTTCAATCTATTCGACTGTTATATTTACCAGCCTCCCCACGAGGTAGGATGTGGCACAAGGCCGAGTTTAATGTGGGGCAATCCGAGCCCGTAGGCTCGGCCAAAAATTCTCCATAGACCCCGTATAAAACGGGGTCGGGTAGCTGTTTCTCGAGAAGAGTCTCTACTTTCGTCTGGGGATCGTCTCTGCCCGGAGGCAGAGAGTTGACCAGCACAGTGCGAACAGATCTTTTCGACTGTTAATATTTAACAGCCCCACCGCCCACACAAGGGATATATCTGGCACAAGGCCGAGTTTACCGTGGGTTCTCGGAACCCGTAGGTTCGACCAAAAATATTCCCTTAGAATTCGCATAAACGGGTTCCGGTTCTGTCTACCTGCCCGGACGAAACTTTGCCCCTCGGCAAAGCCTCGTCCAGCTTCCTCTCTGCCGAGGCAGAGAGTTTGAAAGTTGAAAAATCTGATCAACTGTTATATTTAACAGTCCCCACACGAGGGATGTATGTGGCACAAGGACGAGTTTACCGTGGGTTCTCCGAGCCCGTATGCTCGGCCAAAAATATTCCCTGTGAACCCGTAAAAATGGGTTCGGGGCCTGTCTACCCCCCCCCCCCCGGACGAAACTTTGCCCTTCGGCAAAGCCTCGTTCGGGTTCCTCTCTGGACAAGGCAGAGAGTTCGACAGTAATGAACAATTTAGTCGACTGTTAATATTTAACAGCGCCACCACTAGGGTATATGTGGCACAAGGCCGGTTTAGTGTGGGTGCTCTGAGCGCGTAGGCTCGGCCAAAAATATTCCTTTTGAACCCGCCTAAACGTGTTCAGGAACTGTCTACCACTCCGGACGAAACTTTTCCCTGCGGCAAAGCCTCGTCCGAGTTCCTCTATGCCAAGGCAGAGAGTTTGACAGTTAAACAATCTATGTGACTCTTCCCCTAAGACCTTCTTTCCTACTAATCTTATAGTAGGCGGAAGAGTCCAACATAGACTCTTTAGAGGGATGACATAACAACACTTATTTTTTTATAAAGTCTTTCAGATTTGAGACAATTACTCCTCCTGTTTCTTGTTATTATTTCAGCAATCTTGCCTAATAGTGGATCCTGTAGAGTTTCCACTACCAATCTTTGTAGAGATAATATGTCAGTTTCAACCCAATGTAATATTTCTTCAGGGATTTCCATTTTTTTCTTTTATATAGTTATTAAATTGCAACCTTGACAGCGTATCGTCGTGGGGTATTGTACTTCCCTTTTATATACTTAATGTCAAAATCATGTGCCAACCATTTTATGGCCTGTTTAGAATCCTGGAAGAAGTAACTTTTGGTAGTTCCTTTTTAGGAATAAAAATAAACTCTAGAGGTTTATGGTCTGACTTTAATAGGATCTTCTTTCCTAGTAAGAATTGTCGAACTCTGTCTATGCTCCAGACAATCGCCAATGCCTACTTTTCAATATTTGAATAATTTATTTCTGCTGGCATCAGTCCTCTTGAAAAGTACATTATTGGGTGGCCTTCTTGCGATAAAATTGCTGACCCTGTTCGTTCATTCGCATCTGAAGTTAACGTATCTTCTTTTCTGAGATCAAACATTTTTACAAGGTTTTTTTTTTTGCGAGTATCTCTTTTAAATCCTTGAACACTAAGCTTTGCTTCTGAGTCCATTTGAACTCGCTATTTTTTTTCTGCAGTTAAGCAAATGATTTTATTAAGTCGTTATATTGAGCTGGTGCATAATTATCAGGCGTTTTTTTCTTTTAAACAATATTATGAAAAAAGAAACATCACAATTCAACAATAACATTTTAAAATGATTATTCCGGAGCGTATGATTATCGACACGCATTTTTATAACCTGAAAATAAAATAATATTTTTATTAAAAAAAGTAAAAAAATCATCAATTTTTATTAACAAATAACTCGCCTACAAAACGCCTGATAATTATGCACCAATCCAATATTTTGGTAGGTATCTATTATAAAAATTAATCAATCCTATAAAAGATTATAATTGTAATTCTGAAATTTTCTTAATTAACTTTGCATACAGACTGAAAATGATTTTTATCTTCGGCAGTTATGGCAAATTTCTACAAGAGCGAGGCAGTTTTTCTGTCAATTTCATGGTCATAGTTAAATTATTTGCATTTCTTGGATTTCCTTTTCATACTGTACGTTTGAACATTGACATCGGTAGAATTATATTTTTTTTATCCACACATGCAGTTAGAGACAAATTATTCAATTGCAATTGTTCCAATATCTTATATTTATGAAATGTATCTGTTATGAATAATCAAGAGTGGTTTCCCCTTGTTTTGTTACTCTCCTCTTTGAGCTATTTATTGGGACCTTAAAAGGACACTATACGCAGACCTTGTATTCTCAGTTGAATAAAGCTTTCTTAAAGCCTACACCTGCGTACTTTTGTCGTTACAGTATCATCCATAACTTCGATCAACTGTAATTAAATCAATTCATCCATTACCTTACTATAGACTTTATTTCTCTTCTACTTAACATATACAAATAGGTAGAATCCTATTTACCAATCCACTACACCTCCCTTATCAGAAGAGGTTTAACGCCTTTGGTTGTTCTCCAACTTCTCCCCCCCCGAGGTTTATGTCCTGTTCTTTCTAATGGAGATCTTGGTCTCATTTCATCTTCTTCTGCGTCTGAGTCACTGCCGCTATCGCCTTCTATTGCATTATCCTGATCTGAAGAACTCTACCTTTCTTCTCTGTCAAGGTCTTCTTCCATCACAACGTCTTCCACTTTAATGCTGTAATTGAATCAACCCGTCCTCAATAGTCAAATCTTGAGTTCCAAGTTTCGCAAATTCGCAGAATCCTGCTAGCTTCTTTTAATCTGTGAAGATTCACCTTGTTTCTGTTTAATGGACAGAAATTTGGTTCTTTCCGTTATGGCAAGTTTCTTTTTAGGTAGTAAACTTTATAATTAAGAGGAAGTAAAATTTTCCAATTGCTTGAGGTATGCCATAACAGAAATTTTCATTAAAGCTTCACAGCCTGCTGAAGTTAGAGAGAGGATAGTTATTTCATTAAAACCTATCCTTGTTTGGTTGTCTGCTATTTTTTTTAGTCTTAGTCTAGGCTGAAAAACACCGGATTGAAATCTCAATAAATTCTGGTTCATCCATCGGCGACGCCATATTGTTGTATTGTGTTGTGTTGTCCTGCGACACATGATCCGTAGTCAACTTCTTGCTTGTCTCTTAGTTTACTATATACAGTGTAACCCGGATATAAGAGAGTTGTCGGGACCGGAGAAGGGGTCTCTTATATCCGGGTTTCTCTTATATCCGGTTTTGGTCTATTATATATACATTAACATAGGCTCTAATTTGGGACCAGAGAAAATCTCTCTTATATCCGGGTCTCTTATATTCGGGTTAAAGTGTAACCGGCGGTTACGCAGCGTAGTCCTTCCGCTTCCATATACCCGTACTTGGTATTGTCGGTTGTCGTGTTTTTCCACAACCCTTTCCGTCTTTGTCCATCGACGGGGGTATGTTCCATCTTGGTTTTGAATCCGGACGGAGTCACCTACCTGCAGCTCCTGGAGTCGGCGGCAATGCTGGTTATAGAATTGTTCGTTTCGCATATGCCTCCTAGGCATTGCCAACTCTCTCAATTCACCTATCTCTCTCTCTCCATTGCTTCCGTGTCTGGTATTTGTCCCTCAGGACCGGGAGATGGCCCTTAATTATTCAGATTAGAGCATTATGGCTGGGGACATGTCCAGGTCCTGGACGGGAGTTTTGCGATGGGTCAGTAGCACCCGGGCAACTTTATCCTGGCATAGGTGTCCGCTGTTGTCTGTGTTGTCAAACAGTATCCGTCTTGCTGTTTTCACCGCTAACTCTGCGTGCCCATTGCTTTGGGGGTAATAGGCTGACGAAGTGCGTTTTCGTATACTCCAGTTTTTTAGAAAGGTGTTGTATTCCTGGGATTCGAATGGGGGTCCTCCGTTTGAGGATATTTCTTCAGGTGCACCATACGTGCAAAACCAGGTCCTCATTGTATCGCACACGTTTTTGGCCTTTCCTGACGACATTAGGGCCACCTCCGCCCATTCTGTATACCGGTCCGCGTACACCATGTAGCTTTTGCCCTGTATGTCTGCGAAGTCCACCACGACTTGTTGAAAAGGAAACTCCGGGTCTGCGGGTGTCATTAAGGACTCCCTTGGCTGAGACAGCGCGATTGTGTTGCAGGTGCGCCATTGAGATCTGGTCTGCCTGATACTGGCATCCAAACCCGGCCAGAACAATCGCTGTCTCGCATTCGCCAGCCTTCCGTTTACGCCTTGATGCGCGGCATGGAGCGATTCCAGTACCTCTGCTTGAAGTTGTCGAGGTATTAGAATTTACTTTCACTCCTTTACTGTCACTCCTTCCAAACAGTATAATTCCTCGCGCATGGGTCAAAAAACCCGAGCTATGGGTGGGATGTCGTTGCGTGATTTGGGGAAACCATCTTGAATTACTTTTGATATGGTCCGGCATTTCTCATCAATGGCCGCCACGGCGACAATCCTCTCACATTAAAAAAAAAGGCCGTTAACTGTGTTTTTTTTCCGCAACGGACGTCTGCAAACAACACCAGTAATGGCTACCGCCGATGACGCGAATGAATCCAAACTTTTTCTGTCGATAACGTCAAAACGGTAGATATTATCAAATTTATCAAGTCATTTTCGAATGAAGCATGTACATTTACACCTAAATGTAAGTATTCGGGAAATTTTTAATGCAAACTGAGGGCGGGTCCTTATCTGCAAATTAACCATTTATTATTATTGGGTGGGGGGGAGGGCGGTGGATTAGTTTAATTTTTTCCACTGAAAAATAACAAAATCTAAATTAAAAATAAAATTAATTAAATTAAAATAAAACTGAATCGATTTTCATCACTGGCCCCAACCTAAGTAAATATTGTATTTTTATCTCCATTTAGCATTTAAAAAGTGAATATTTTTAGTATTTTTCATAATTCTGATTTATTTTTCTTTGATTTATTGAGAACGGGTTAAATGCTGCAATTGTAAAACATTTTAGAGTGATATTTACGCATTTGTTTTCCATAAGGATACGGAATTTTTTGACAGCGTTAAGTCTTTCCCTGATCACCGGAATGAAATTCCAACGCTCCAATTTTTAACTTAAACTTAAGCTTTAAACACGTTTCCACACATGCGCAAAACGGTAACAATTTTTGAAAAATATTTTGCGTCATTATTTTTCATATCAAAGCCCAACTTTCAAATCCAATGCAATAGGACGGTTCCAAAAATCGAGAATTGATCATTCTCGGCTGCACCCATGGAAGAGAAAGTCTGATATCATGGAGGCCCAAAACTTTCCATGACCCCAGAATAGACATCACCGAGCGAGGAAGTGGCCAAGTCTGATTGGGGGCCTCGAATAGGGTTTTGTGACCCTCGCTCTCTTGTCAACATCTATTTTTCTTTCTGCCTACATTTATATATGTTACAAATTATATATATATCTATATATATCTATATATATATATCTATCTATCTCTCTCTCTCTCTATATATATATATATGTCATTCACAGACAGTACTGTTTCGCTGTATCACAGCTCCTCAGTGCGACTAGACTTCCGAATGCCTCAAGCCAGGATTGAAACACAACTAATTTGGTGTCAGCCAGAGCTATCTTCACTCGGTAGAGTTACACAACTAAATCTAGCGTATTGTTTTTACAAATGAAAACAAATGCCAATCAACCAAAGTGCTCCATTCATTTTACTGAAGAGCTTTGCATTAGTGCAGGTGGCTGTTGTTTATAGAATTAGCTTATCACTCAACAGTGCTCAATTGAAATGTATTTTCAAGAGCTAAATTATGTTATTCACAGACAGTACTGTTTCGCTGTATCACAGCTCCTCAGTGCGACTAGACTTCCGAATGCCTCAAGCCAGGATTGAAACACAACTAATTTGGTGTCAGCCAGAGCTATCTTCACTCGGTAGAGTTACACAACTAAATCTAGCGTATTGTTTTTACAAATGAAAACAAATGCCAATCAACCAAAGTGCTCCATTCATTTTACTGAAGAGATGATAAATTAACTGATTTGAAATATGATTTCTTCGCTACACAGTAATAACCATGTTTCAAAAATGGAAGCTAAAAACTTCAAATTTAATTATATTATTAAATTAAAAGCATTAGTTCTGTTTCATCTTCAAGCGAATTTTGGAATAACTTATTTTTAAATTTACTGAGTTTTAAACACACATATAAATTCATAATTTCCTGTATCCAAGGATACAGAGAAATCCAATCATTCAGACAGGGGCGGTAGCGTGTTCATTTTTATTAACTATTGTTGTATCAATTATGAGTTACGTTCGAAAAAGAGGTTAAGTTTAGGGAGGGTAGGAGTGTATTTTTCAACGAATTCTGACATCCGTTAAACGCATGACGTCTGGATTTTTTTATATTTTTAACAACAAAAAGTTTTTCGGCATTTTTCGCTAAATTCGTACTTGTATACTCAAAGATTCTTTCTAAAAGGGGTATTTGGGTTAGAATACGTTATATTTAACTACAATTTTAAAATATTATTTTTACTCTTAATTACTAATAGACTATATATATATTTTTAAATCAAGTAAATGTAATAGAATTACTTAAATTATTTAAAAATTATTTTTCATATCAAATATAAGTATGTATATTATAGCTCCCATTTCAAAAAAAAATTTTTTATTTAAAATTTTTTTTTATTTTGTTATTTTTTTTATTATATAATTAAATTTGAATTTTTTTAGCTTCAGTTTTTGAAACATGGTTATTACTGTGTAGCGAAAAAAAACATATTTTAAATTAGTTAATTTATAATATTTATACTCTGTAAATTCACATTGAGCACTGTTTTGTAAAAATAAAAAATATCAATAAGAACACCGGATTATATATCTTACTGTTCTTTCTTATATATATATATATATATATATATATATATATATATATATATATATATATATATATATATATAACGTAAATCATTCACACGAAAAACAAATAATGAAGTTAATTATATGGCAAGAATCACTCTCGCAAACAATATTTAATAATAAAATACAATCAACCTCGAATCCGTTAATGAATTAAAAAAAAAAAAATCAATCTCAGCGTCGTGACTGCACGCTCCAAAATTATTCTTACAGTTAACAATATCACATTTCTGAAAAAACACTTCTTTCGGTTTGCACTATCTTTCGATGTCTCGTTATTACCTGGATTTAAAAAACTTACCTAATTTCCTACCTGATGATGGTCGTATGAAACGATTGAAAGCCGAGCTAGTAGCAAAAATAAGACCTGATAAAACCGGAATTTATAAACAAGGATCATATCATTCATTAACGGATTCGAGATTGATTGTATTTCATTATTAAATATTGTTTGCGAGAGCGATTCTTGCCATATATTTAACTTCATTATTTGTTTTTCGTATGAATGATTTACGTTATATAAATTGAACACGCACCACATAATTGATATATATATATACATACAAATGTAATAGAACGAAGAATAAAATTTCAACGTTCAAAATATTAATTTAAAACAGGGCTCAATATAAACATACAGTAATAAATATTTATTATGCACTGTTACATTAGAACATGTAAATATCCACTACAAAATTGTGCATTTTGTTTCAACGTTAAATCAATGTTTCTTCAAGTGGAAATCAATGACGGTACTAAACGATTTTTATTCAGAATTACGATTAATAAAACACTGTTCACTTTCCGTCTTTGGAAAATTTCCATCAAAGATAAAAAGGATTTATATAAAGAAAAAAGAAAGAAGATAAGAAATTAATAAAAAGGAAAGGAGAAAGGGAAAGAGAAAGAAAAAGACGAGAAAAAGAAAAGAAAGTCAGGAGAAAACGTATGGAAATTAACGATATTACCGTTAAAAAAAAAAGAAAAGACAAAAAGGACGACAGGAGAAATAGACAAGTATTCAAAATTACCCCGATTCGTAAGAAAGTCAAGGAGATAATAGATGGAAAGATGTTGATACGAAATAAACCAATGAAATTCAGTTTCAGACAAAAAAGAGGAGAAAGGCAAAGGAAATAGAGAAGTAACGGATTCAACCAATGAAATTAGAGAATTCAAATTTAAATGATAACGCGGCGTGGATAGTTAGAACGCGGCAACAAGTTAGATTTACAATCCAAAGGTAGGAAGTGAAGCAGTGTTTTATTAATCGTAATTCTGAATAAAATCGTTTAGTATCATCATTGTTTGCCACCTGAAAAAACGTCGATTTAACGTTGAAACAAAATGTACAATTTTGCAGTGGATCTGTCAATATTTCTATAGATGAGGCATTACGTACACTACATTATTTGGAACTTTATATATACACACACACACATCCGAATAATTTGCAGTGGATATTTACATGCTCTAATGTAACAGTGCATAATATAATATAATAATGATAATAATATATATATATATATATATATATATATATATATATTGAGTACATTATATATATATATATATATATATATATATATATATATATATATTCAATTGATCTAGTAAAACAAGCTTGCTAACTACTGCACCACGCATATATATATATATATATATATATATATATATATATATATAGATATATATGGGTTACTATGCTTGTGTCGGAAAACCTTCGAACTCTTGATTTAACAATAGCCAAATCAATCACGAAGGAAAAAAAGGTTTTAAAAAAAGAAAGAGCCAGGAACATGAAAGTCTGTCGAAAATAATCGCACAGATACATGTTCAAGGCCCAAAGAAAAAACCCCGATACGAGTAAACAACTAACTAAAGAGCTCGATATAAACGTAGAACAGACCTAGTCAAACCTAATGAGCCAGACACACCTACCAAGGTTTCACTTAGGCAGATCGTCAGGGTCGGCTGACGATCTGCCTAAGTGAAACCTTGGTAGGTGTGTCTGGCTCATTAGGTTTGACTATGTATATATATATATATATATATATATATATATATATATATATATATATATAGAGACAATATTAGTGGTGAATATACACATACATATGCAATTATATATGCACATACACATATGTGTATAAAAATAATTCCAAGAGGATATGATCCAGGTAGAACTCGATGTCCAGGACAGAGTAAGGATATAATAAAGACTTAAACACTAATATATATATACCTCACTGGTACTCCATACTGTCCGCCACACTTATTAAATCTCTATTTGGGCACTTCGACTTGGTGTAATGTTAAGCAAGTTTGTCTCGCTAGATCGCGAATAGTGAGTTCGATACTCACTGGGTGCTTCACACTTTCGGCCCTATGAAGCATCTAAGCTACACTTAACAAATCACTATTTGGACATTTCAAAGCGGTGTAATGTTTACTAAGTTTGTCTCGCTAGATCAATCACAACTTATTTTAATCCTCATTAATCCTCAGTGGGGGTTCGTCATTGTGCCACATCTAAGCTACGTTTAACATATCGCTATATACATGTGCATACACTCATATTAAACACACACACACACACACACACACACACACATATATATATATATATATATATATATATATATATATATATATATATATATATATAAAAGTGAACATTGAAGTCAACACTCAGAGACGACAGGCTGTTTCATGCTGGACGCAATCGTCAGGCTGCCTGACGATTGCGTCCAGTATGAAACAGCCTGTCGCCTCTGAGTGTTGACTTCAATGTTCACTTTTATATTTATATTTACACACGCTCTGTCTCTGATATTGAGCACTGTATCCTATAAATATAGCACACCTTAAAACTATATTTCTTTATATATATATATATATATATATATATATATATATATATATATATATATATGTGTGTGCGTGGGTGTATATTTCACGATGCACCAGCAGCAGTAAGAATGCGGTAAATATACCAACAATCCTACTTATACACAGATTTATTTGCATATACATATTTGTACGCATTTGTGCACACATCTACACACACTCATATATATGTGTGGGGGTGTGTATGTATGTATGCGTGCGTGGGCCCGTGTCAAAAAGAACAAACATAACATTGCTGTTCAGTAAGTAAAAGCCTGATGCATTAAAAATATTCGAACAGTTTAAATCCTTTAAGAAAGAGAGGAAAGGAAAGGAAAAAAAAGGAAAGGAAAAAAAAAGGAAACTCTCGCGTTAAAGTTTATCGCTGGAAGCGACGCCATTTTTATTTGCACATCTGCAAAGCAATCTCGCTTTTTTGCCTCGCTTTCGTTTCACGCGCTAAATTTAACAAAAGGGATGATTTTCACTTTTTCTCAATATTACACCTTTTTTTTACCTCCTTATTCTTTTCTCACCCCCCACCCGCAACAAAAGTTGCTTTTTTTTTCATCAGCCTTTGGCCGTTTTGGCTTTTTTGATTCGAATCTCAACCTTCTATTTCATCTTCCTTTATACGTCCCCTGAAAATAAACAAATGAATAAAAACAAAACTAGCGACAAATAAAATATAAAAAATTTGAAATAAAACAAAGAAATAAATACCAAAACTATTTAACATGTTGAACTTTAAAAAAAATGATCCCATCAAAACGGTTTCGAATTTTGACTGATAATTAAATTCTATTACTTTTTTGATACTAAAATTCACGCTATACAAGGCTCAAGAGACACTCAAGGTAGGAGATTATCGCTAAAAGTTTTATGATGAATGAGGTGTGTGATACGAATAAAAGGGGAAGTGGTACGAAGTGAAGCTTATGAAGATTGAGAGGATAGATAACAATTGACCCTTTATCTGAAGAGGTTACGATTGTAGTGATATGGAAAGCACCCACGCAGGAGTGTATTCCACAAAGTCGCGGTTCTTTGGAAAAAACCCGCCTGAGTGGAACTTTCTCCTTACTTTTGGAATATGGGGGAAATGAGAGTGATTCAACTCCGTGGAAGTAGCATGGAGAGTTCTGTCTGTAAAGGTCTGAACTGGTAGAACCTAATGGCTGAACATTTGTCATGGAAATAGCGATAGTTTAGCGATAGGCTTGCGACGTTTAATCTTCAAGGAAGGAGGCTTCATAGTGGAAAATAAGTATTTTCCCAACAAGGGTTTCCAAACGATTTTGAACTCTATCAAGGATGAGAAGTTAGGATTTATCATCTCCGGCCTAGATATGACAGCAAGACTCTATTTTTAATGTAATCTGATTCTCTGAAAGGTAAAAGGAGTCAGGTGTTGTATAGAGTGATAGCATGAACATTTGCCATAGACATAGCGAGATAATAAAGGTAGGCTCCCAGCGTTGCATATACGGGAAAGAGGCATAAGAATGGGGAATGAGTCTTCCCCGAGGAGACGATTTTGAACTCTATCAAGGACGGAAATTTAGGATTGAGCAGCTCCAGCCTATATATGGCTCCATTTTTAATATAATCTGATTCTTTTAAGGGTAAAACATTCTAAAAGTAGTCAGATACAGTTTGGAGTGATGGCATGAACATTTGCCGTGGAAATAGCGATAGTTTAGCGGTAGGCTTGCGACATTGCATCTCTAGCTTCTCCCAAGAAGAACAAGCAAACGATTTTGAACAAGATTGAAAAGTTGTTAATTTTTCCCTCTGAAAGTTCTCCACTGTCTTAACCGGGTATTGAAATCACACTCTTTGGATCCTGTCACTCGATCTAACCAACGGCTTTATCCACTGTGCCATGTGTCCTTGAGATTAACAGGAGATAACTGATAACTGACATCCATTAAACATGGCACGTGGAACTAGAACAGTCTACTCCAGTGAGAGAAATACAGGGTTCAGTTCGACATTCCAATCAACTGAAGAAGGCCGGAGCGTACAACGGCCGAAACGTTGTAATGAACATGGCGACAAAGATGAGGACAGTGGTCTGATTAATGTAAATAATGTACATAATACCTCATCTCAGAAATATAGACAGGTGTTAAATGATTTGGACAATTCTGATATTACACCCGGCATATTGCCAGTAGTTATAGCATTTAAATACTGCTTTCTAAAATTACAATTAAAAGATTAATCGCAAATGTGTGGCTTTTCATGAAGTTACTGTACAGTAGTGGTTCCCAACCGATTTTGGGTCATTCCTCACTTTGGTATTTCTAAAATTCTGGTGACCCCTGTAATATTTAATTCTTACATATTAAAAATTTTACTGCAATTTACGTGAAGGAAGCTTAAAAGGCCATTAACCTGGTCTCTAAACAAGCCCTCAAAGACCATGGTGTTGGGATTGCTATGAATTAGTGTGAAATCAGAAGGGTTTTTGGTTTTTGATAAACGTGAAAAGCATGTTCTTCATATTAATCACAACAATTTTAGCGTAGACAATACAAATTGAATAAATCTCAAAGGCAATATTGAACAAAGAAACAAAGGTAGCCGTGAATTCAATTAGAAACAAACATTAAACATTTATATACAAATAAATTATAATACAATTTGGAAAAGTGTTGTTTCAGTTGAATATTTGATTGTTTGAAGAAAAGTTGAATTAAGTATTTTATGAACTCAAAGTAGAGGAATGTTCCTTTGTTTAGGAAAAGTGTTCACATAAAAATTTAAGGAAAATTTATCGAGAGATAAATTTTAAAGTAATGTAGTTGCGAGATTTTTGCTGAATTTTGTATGTTCTTGTTTTGGCAGAGTTATTCACCTTGGACTGTATTTTTTTATATTAATGCTTAAGTAGCAGTTTCTGTTTAGTAGTGTAGATAACACTTTTTTAGAAATTGTACAAAGATTTCAGAGAGAGAGAGAGTGAGAGAGAGAGAGAGAGAGAGAGAGAGAGAGAGGTTGAAGGTTGAGTCAGGTGTTGACGCGCGAAAAGTCCTTTAAGTCAAGATGTAGACACGCGTGGATCTCTGTAGAAATCTCTCTGAGAGTGAATTGCTGACTGGTGAATTGGACTGAGATTCGTCCTTTTATTTACTCTGAGAAGTTTGGACCGGCTCCCAGCGCTTTGGCGGCAAAAATATCCTGGGGGCGTCTCGACCAATAATAAGCCGAGTTTCGCAATGTGTGGTGTTGATTGGTCGAAAGTAGCTCTTATGGAATATTCCACCTTTAAACGGGTTGAGTGGAAAAATACGGACGATTCTACAGTGTCCATGAAAGAGAAAAATTAAAAAAAACAAAAAGACAGTTAAATATATATAGTTTCAAAACATCTAATAGAGAACTGAAAAGCAAAAATATAAAATATTTAGATGAAAGCTTATTCTGTAATATACTTTGATCATTTTAATCATGAAGTAATAATGCAAAACGAAATTTGAGCTCACGTTAGTATAGTAATCAGAAGGGTGCACATCCTATGCATGCCCCACCAAAATATTACCACGTTGGGAGTCATTGATGTTGTCTCAAAACCGAAACTATGATCTAGAATTGGAATGAAAGAAATTATGGCACCAAGCATGAATCTATCATAAAAAATTCAGGAAGTGGAATTAATGAATACTGAACACTTCAAATACGTCGGCTTTTGGATCAGTTATAACAAATTAAGTTTAGGAGAAAAAGAAATTGAGCATAGAATATGCTGCAACAGAGATAGTTTCACCCAACACCGCGCATTGCTACAAAACAAAAACATCAATCTGAAAACTCGAGCCCTGTTCTTAAATAGTCTTATCAGATCGAGAATTTCACATGGATGTCCGCCATGACGCCAAACCTGTTCAGAAATATCTAAACTTATCAACTGTATAAAACCGCTTTCTCAGATCAGTGGCAAAAAGGCTTTTTTTAGCATTATTTAAACATTGTGAACTGGCGCTACATAATCGCAGGGACAGTAGCAAATAACAGAAACCACATAACCTGAGAATTACCAATAGCAGCGACAACTAAAATGGATAGCACATGTAACTCGAAGAGAAAATAACGACATAATCATGATGCTGACATTTCACGTTACTTCAAACAAAGGGTTAGGAAGAAAAAAACCCATCAACACTGGAAAGAGCGATATTAGAGGACTTGTGAAACGATTTTTCCGAAAAAATTTTTTTTAAAAGAAAGACTTTATAAATTTCAACCGAAAGTAGCACTGGTTGCTCGTTCAATGACTGCCAAATGTTTCCTTGTAAGGAAATGACCAATATTGCCTTTACCACTACGTCTTATCTGTTAGTCTATTTACTACTAAAAAAACAAACCCCAAAGAACAAACAAACGAAGTTGAACATCTTCTAAGAGTGCTAATTGGCTCATTTTTGCCAAGGAGTTTTTTTCTTTATACAGGGTGTCCATAAAGTTCGTCTGCACTTAAAAGAATGTATGATTTAATTTGTATTTGCGATAGAAATAATTTGTAAAAAGGATTAAAAAGAAGTAAATCTATATTTTTGAAGGTTTTATTGAAATTTTATTTCAGTTTCCACATGTCGTCCATCATTAGCAATACGAAGGGTAATACGCTGGAAAAAAGTTTACTTATCTAAAAATTGCTGCAAATTTTGTGGTAAGGAATTATTCAATAACTATACTTAAAACGAGGTCCATTTAGTTCGTATCTTTTAATGTTCACTTTAGCTTCACTAATCAACGAATTCCGCTCTCTTTCTCTTTCGTTCCTCTCTCCCTCCCTCTCTCTCTGTCTCTCGCTCTCTCTCTGTCTCTCTGTCTCTGTCTCTCTCTCTCTCTCTATATATATATATATAGATATACAGGGTGTCCATAAATTTCGTGCGCACTTTAAAAAATTTATAACTTTATTTGTATTTGCGATAGAAATAATCTGTAAAAATTTTGTAAAAGAGTTTTCGTGGTATCAACTCAAATATCGAGTGATTTATCAAACTTGCAACTATTTGCATGATAGCTGAGGCAATAGTGCTGCAGACAGATTTGGAATATTTGTTGACATTGCAATGCTGCCATGTTTTTTTTGGGGGGGGGTGAACTGTTATCTATCTATATAAAAAATTCTACGACTTCCGTTACAATCTCTAAAATAGCCATACATTGGCTGATCGAAACCAAATTTTGGTGAGAAGTACAAACAGATAAGGGAGTACAAAGTACAGTTCGTTTTACTAGGGTGCCAAGCTTAGTACAATAAATTTTCATTCATCTTTTTGGAAAAATTAAAAGTTTTATTATTTAACATACAAAGTATTCCCGCTATTTTAAAAACAATTTAATGATTAAAATATCAAATGCTTATTTAATAAAAATACAATATTTTTTTGCATATTTTTTCTTTAAGTTTTTATTGATATGAGAATTCAGTTTCCAGTTCTCCCTGCGTTTGAGGGAACTATAAACAAATCCCAAGGCCAAACGCTTCAAAAAGTTGAAATTTGGCCCCAGAAAGAAATATTTAAGCATAGCCAGTTGTATGTTGCATGCTCAAGAGTAAGAAATCCTGAAAATTTATTCTTAAATAACATTGTTTACCATGAAGTCCTATAAAATTAAATTAAATAGATTATTAAACAGCGAAGTAATATTTCCCAAACACATCAGCTTATTCAAATTTCATTGATTGGTTTCCGAAATTGAAAGAAACGTCGAGTTTGTAAATCTCGACAAAAATCTTAGCGATAGTTTCAAAAATACTAAATATTGTGAGGATTACAACAAGCTTTAGCATGTTGCAAAAAATTCTAGCATATTATATTTCATAAACATGTCAATTTTTTCTTTAATTTAGGTTCAGTTTATTTTGTTTTAAGGCATATCAATCGCAATTGGTTATTTAATCCCGACAAGATTTTTAGGATAGGTTCTTTGTAAGAAATCAGTTTGTAGGAATCAGGTTTCATTGACGTATTTTTGTAAAAAGGGTTTTTGTGGTGAGTCTGCTGGTAATATTCTTTTTTTTTTTCCAAAAGTACCCTATTTGAATGGCTGTTTCACCCTAACAAGAGCTTTCTTGCAGGATTTGTCAACAGCAAGGAGTTGAAAAATTAAATAAAACGCTAGCTTAAAAATGTTAATCTTTAAAGAATCAAGAAAGAAGAGGAGAAAGATGAAAGAGTAAAAGAAAAACAGAGAAGGAAAAAATGAAAAAGAGAAAGACGAATATAACAGAGTGCATAGCGAATCGTCTAGCCAATTCTTAAACAGTTTCATGGTGGTAGAAACGAAGGGTTACGATTCAGACACCAGTTACAATAACCTTGACCTATATTTTAAAATATTAACATCTAGTTTCTATAAGAAAAATTACTTAAAGAAAAATTTAAAAAATCAGAGAAGATTTTTTTTTTTATAAAATTATTTTCTTACAGGAATATATGATGACGACATTAGCTCTCGATAAAATAATTTGATCGGTCGAGCACTGTGGAGAGTAAGGAACGAATTTGTAAAACAATCACTATTACTGCTGATAATGCAAGACACTCCTAGCGATTGTAAGTCTCTGAGTGACTGGCGTGTTTATAAAAAATAAATACGCACAAATTCGCTTTTCTCTCTGCCCGGCGTCGATGGCCTACAGGTTAGGATCTGTAATACAGTCTGTCTGTGGATGGCTATGTATATAAAATATATATTTAAAAAATGTCTCACAGGTTTCGCGTACGATTTAATTTTCAAGTCTTTTTGTCATTGCTCTTCATTAAAAATATCCATTTTTATACTTTCATAGTGTTTTGACCCCAATTTGGGGGTAAACTATTTACCATAGTTGGGACCCTAACATGTGCTAAACCCCGGGTCGGGGTGATCATGGGAACAGCAGCAATTAAGAGGCGGTTCCATGCTTTTCAAAACCTGCCGAATGTAGGTTATCTTCATATCCAGGAGATATACTTGTCGATAAGTTTATGTTCTGTAATTATCTTCAACCTTGATACTTTATTGTTATCTCTTACCACGGTGTAGATTAAGTATTTAAGAATATTTACTGCAATTTTTATTATGATCGAATCTGCAGAACTGGAGAATATTTGATTTTGAAACTGTCGCCCCGATACCAATATCCCCCTGGCATCAGTTTAAACTGACACCTGTTTTTCCACATATTGCAACCATTTTTATTAAAGTGAATATTTTCTTGATTTCACATGAAAACTTGGAAATTTTCCAACATATTTCAGTGAAGTTTTCACTTTCCAAAATTGTAGTTTATAATTATACTTGAGATATATGAGGGAAAAACGATGTCGTCAGGAGGATACGGCTCAAAGTGACGCCATCATTTTCCATATATTGCGATCATTTTGCTTAAGGTATCTGTTTTCTTGATTTCAGATGAAGACTTGGGAATTTTCCAACATATTTCAGTGAAGTTTTCACTTTCCAAAATTATAATGTATATTAGTTTGTATATATGGGATAGAGAAGGCGTCAGTTTCAACTGACGCCAGAAGCATACGTGCCTTCGTTTTTTTATATGTTGTGATCATTTGGCTTTGTTTTTTTCCAATTTTAGATTAAAAAAATTAAAATTTTTCGAACATATTTTAGTGAAATTTTCACTTTCTAAAACTACAATTTATAATTACAACTGTCTATATTATTGTTGTGGATTCCGGGATTAATCCGATATCAATGAATAACAAACGCCAGGAATAGATACGGAAAATAAATGTATTAACGTAATAATACAAACTGGTAATACGGGTTAGTAGATCCAGGAATGCGGGTTAGTAGCAATAATATATATACAGACTTACTGAGTCTACGTGCTCGCTAACTGTGACTCTTGTGCTACCCTCCTCTATTACAGACTGTCCGGATATTCACTGGTAGTAGTATATGTATACCTCGGCTGAGTCCATTTGTGTAAAAAGGGGAGACCCCTCAATAACCCCCTCCTTAAATCCCTTTTAGGGGGAGTTAATATCTTTTCCTTTCTCTTATGGGCGACAATTAGAGGCACTGTAAATTTTCTCTTCTTGCTAGTCCTTCCAATTTCTGTGTCTTCTTGTGTTCTTTGAATCTCAAAAACTTCAAAGATCGCCCCCTGTCCGGGTATTCACTGGTAGTAGTATATGTATACCTCGGGTGAGTCCATTTGTGTAAAAAGGGGAGACCCCTCAATAATTATTGAGATGAGATATTGTAATTATTTACACAATTTATATTGTTTGGACTGTTGTCCTAATCTTTATTGCCATATTCACGACATTTTGATCATTGTACGCTCCGGCTTCCATCAGGTGATTGAAATTTCGAACTGAACTCTTTATTTCGTCCACAGGGGTAGATTGTTCAAATTCCACGTGCCATGTCTCTTCCGGATGTCTCAGTATCAGTTATTTCCCTTTAACACAACTCTCCAAGTTGTTGTTCACCTCAGCTGCAGCTAGGTATTGGATTCATAACTCTGTGGGTCAATCTATCTCGGTGGGCGAAATAAAGGGTTCAGTTTGAAATTCTAATCATCTACAGAAGGCCGGAGCGTACAACGTCGTGAATATGGCAATAAAAATGAGGACAACAGTCCGAACAATGTAAATAGTGTAAATAATTGTAACTATAATTTTGATAAATGGAAAAAAAGAAGATGGCGTCAGTTTAAACTGACATCAGGAAGATATAATACAATATCGGACTCGTCTCTATTTGACAATCTGAAATAGGATTACAACCAAAGATAACTGGGAACCAATA
The DNA here is from genome assembly GCA_964036315.1 of Acanthosepion esculentum. NCBI lineage: Eukaryota > Metazoa > Mollusca > Cephalopoda > Sepiida > Sepiidae > Acanthosepion > Acanthosepion esculentum. The sequence continues at coordinate 43,625,957 of OZ038519.1, read as the reverse complement.
AAAACCGCTGTAAGTAATGTTATGGGTACTTTTCAGCGCGCCCCCGTCGCTACTGAATATGACACAAAGTCGACGTTTAAAGTGAGTTTAACGGCGATACCATGAAAAAATTACCCACGTCCCCTCGGCACTACCCCTTTTGGAAACGACTCAGGCTCCGAGCAATAAACTCAGCCACTTTCTGAAGGAGGGGTATTATCTGGTGAAAAGCTTCCCCCCACCCCGAGTTGGACTTAATATATTTTGTAACTGACTCGCATAGTCTTTCGTCTACACAAGGGAAGTATATTTTTATACTCACGAAATTATGGTGGTTTTCTAAGCGTAACTTAGATGTAGCCGAAGGCAGCAAGTATGGGACACCCAGTGAGAATCGAACTCACTACTCAGTCATAATTGATATAGCGAGACAAGATTGCTAAACACAACACCACGTTGAAGTGCCATTGTAAGCAATGGTAAACTTGTACTTACAATGGTTCCCCACCTAGACGGGATGTGACACAAGGTCAGGTTTAATGTGGGAAACTCGAGCGCGTAGACTCGGGTCAGGAACAAAAATTACCCATTCCCCGCAACCGTTGTTTGCGCTGGCAACGGTTTGATTACCGATTCCCCTTCTCTAGTGCAATGTTTTGAGGTGGGGACGCGGGTTGCACCCGCCGGCAGCCGTTCCCCGGGACCGGTCACCTCACAGTATTTTATTCTCCGCAGCTGCGTCTCTGTCCGCAGACAGAGCCATAACTGAGACACTCTGTGCCCGAAGGCAGACACGCAACTGAGAGATAATAATTCTCACCCGACATAGGCCGCGGCAGGTAAAAAAGAAAAAAAAGTAGCTTAGATGTTGGATAAGGCAGGAAATGTGGAGCACCGAGTGAGGATCGAACTCATTACTCACTAGGTCGGAAAAATAGGCAAGATAACAAAATCTCTTGATAAAAAAACGCGTAAAGTTATGGTACGATATACAACCCTTATTAGCATATTAAATAATTTATTAATGTGTACAGTTTTAATAAAATCTGTGGGCTATATCTTGGGGATTTATTCATGAATAAAAATTTATTTTGCACATTCCCAAGATAAATTATCCATTGTTGAAAAACTAGCCAAATACTCGTCCTCCGGCCAGAGAAAAGTAAAGTGTCGTATAAACTATAACATTTCTATATAAATTGAATTTTTGACAAGAAATCTATTTTTTAAAAGTTTCTTTTATCGTTATGCTAAGTCAACTCAAATTTTCTACTTTGCTGACCATACAAGAAACATTTTTCTACAGACATGACCACACAAGAAACATTTTTCTACAGAGCCGACAATACAAGAAACATTTTTCTACAGACCTGACCATACAAGAAACATTTTTCTACAGAGCCGACCATACAAGAAACATTTTTCTACGGAGCTGACCATACAAGAAACATTTTTCTACAGACCTGACCATACAAGAAACATTTTTCTACAGAGCTGTCTATACAAGAAACATTTTTCTACGGAGCTGACCATACAAGAAACATTTTTTCTAAAGAGGTGACCATACAAGAAACATTTTTCTACTGAGCTGTCCATACAAGAAGTATTTCTACAGAGCTGACCATAAAAGAAACATGTTTCTATGGATCTGACCATACAAGAAACATTTGTCTACTTTGCTGACCATACAAGAAACATTTTACTACAGAGCTGACCATAAAAGAAACATTTTTCTACAGAGCTGACCATACAAGAAACATTTTTCTACAGAGCTGACCATACAAGAAACATTTTTCTACAGAGCTGACCATACAAGAAACATTTTTCTACAGTGCTGTCCATACAAGAAACATTTTTCTACAGAGTTGTCCATACAAGAAACATTTTTCTACAGACCTAACCATACAAGAAACAATTTTCTACATAGCTGACATTACAAGAACCATTTTTCTACAGAGCTGATCATACAAGAAACATTTTTCTATGTAGCTGATCATACAAGAAACATTTTCTACAGAACTTACCATACAAGAAACATTTTTCTACATCGCTGACTATACAAGAAACATTTTTCTACAGGGCTGACCATACAACAACTATTTTTCTACAGAGATGACCATACAAGAAACATTTTTCTACAGAGCTGACCATACAAGAAACATTTTTTACAGAGGTGACCATGCAAGAAACATTTTTCTACAGAGCTGTCCATACAAGAAACATTTTTCTTCGGAGATGACCATACGAGAAACATTTTTCTACAGATCTGACCATACAAGAAACATTTAAATTGTTTTCTAATGTTTGTATTAACAATGATAATAAAAACGAAATCAACAAGCCTACTTGTTTTTTCACCTGTTTAAATAATTCGGTACAGTTTTAAGAAACTCTGGAGCACCTAATGAGGAAGGAGGCTCGGAAAACCTGATACTCACAGGACAGATTGAGGGAAAAAAGGACAGAGAAAAGCAGCGCGTAAAAGACTTGATGGATGGTAGATCAAGGTTTGGAAGAAATAACAAAAAGAGAAAACTTATTAAGAGTTACAAGGGACAGGAAGATGTGGAGGGCTTTGACAGCCTACGACCTGAAGGGACACAGCACATAAAAGAAGAAGAATGGAACAGATTATTTTCAGTTATTTAGATAATTCCCTAATATCTTTTTCAAATCCGACTAATTTGTAGTAATGCGAAATATAGTTACTACGAACGCTGCAGGAAATAAGATCGTAACTAACATTGCTGGGACTAAAATGATAAAATTCCAATAAAAAAATAGTTTTGAAAATTTATTACTCTTTTCCCGCTTATTTAAAAAACAATTATTTTGGTACCAAGATTACATTTACACTATTTACATTATTCGAACTATTGTCCTCATCTTCGTTGCCATATTTATCACAACGTTACGGCCGCTGTACGCTCCGGCCTTCTTCAGGTGGTTGGAATGTCGAACTGAACCCTTTATTTCCTTAAGGTCACACAGTGGATAATGGCGTTGGTTAGATCCAGTGACAGGACCCAAAGGGTGTGAATTCAATACCTGGCAGCGGAGAATTTGGAGAGGGAAATTAACAGGAGATAACTGATATCCATTAGACCTGGTACTAGAACAGTCTACCCCAGTGAGCGAAATAAAGGGTTCGGTTCGACATTCCAACCACCCGAAGAAGGCCAGAGCGTACAACATTATTGTCCCTTTTTCTTTGTCCTTTCTCTTTTTTTTTTTTTTTTTGTAAACATTGCCCAGTTTACACCAGTCTTTTGAACAGGAGTAGAGGTTTTCTCTTGCTTCCTGTTTAGGATTGGGTTTCTGGTTCCTTCTAATGTCTCCTAATCTCTTTCACATCTAGCAATTCCTTGCTTTCGGTCATTGATTAAAAAAACAACAACAAATGCACTGTCAATCGCTATCTACTGTCCTCCTGATTACTCTTTCCTCTTCCCGCTCATTATTAACGCTTCTGTTCCTAATTCTTCCACACCCTGTAACCCTTTGTGAATTAGTGGCTTTAATGTCTGGTATTGAGTGAAATCGAAAGAAAATGTAACTTGCAATTCTTTGGTTAAGTTTCATCGAATTTGATAGCCTTTTGGGGGCCATGTCCATCTATTCCGCTGAGGAGTCGGTATTTAATGCTTCTGGGAGGAGTCGCACAATCTGGCAGTAGTTGAACTAAGACAGTACACTCAGACCCTCGGTCACGATGAATTGTGACTTCGTGCTTGTGGAACTCGTTTCCGGTACCATGCTTTCCAGCCAACGGTAATCTGCAAAAATTTAAATGCAACGTCAATCGCTATTAACTGTGCTCCCGATTATTCTTTTCTCTTCCCGCTCGTTATTAATGTTTCTCTTCCTAATTCTTCCACACCCTGTAGCCTCTTGTGTCTTAGTGGCTTTACCACCTTGCATGGGGTGATACCGATGAAAAAGAATAAATCCTTTTTAGGTGGATATGCGAGTATCGTAACGGTTATCGACGCGGAAAGTAAAATCGCCGAGCCATGTTCAAGTTCCGGCGTCGTCAGCTGCATTTAATTTCGCACTTAACTTAATAATGGTCACTCGTATTCGAGGATACCCGTCTACGATGAGAGCTAGCCAATCCCTGTTGCAGACGCTTGCTCAGGCACATTTTGTGTTTGTTCAACACCGACGGAGCCCACCTGTGGTTTGTGCTGCAACTCTGCTGAGTAGACCTTAGTTACAGTTTTTGGGAGAGAGTGTGTTATCCTAGCGTGATTAACAGTCTGAACACGGTCAGCACGCTCAAACCTCGTGATAGAAAGGGTTGCGTCTACCCAATTTCACTTACGAGGCTTGGGTCAACCGGAGCATGGTTTTCAGGCACTTCCCAAAGGTGCCGCAAGCTAAGACCGCCTCCTCAAAACTGATAACATCAAGAAGTCACCTTGGTATCATGGCCAGAATGCCAACGTTCTAACCACTTGGCCCATAATTTCGCACTAATGCCCTTGGGAAAGGCAAGATCCGGTAATGATAAATTGAATTCTGTAGCCTTGAGTGGCAGACAAGTCTAGGAAAAATAACTCAAAATCATGAAGAAGGCAACTGGAAACCATTTTCAATATCTCCCAAGAAGTTATCGTAATTCAAAGCTAATAAAGTAAGGAAGTACGTAGAGTGCAACGGTCGCCTAATTCTCTAGCCGTAGTTGGCAGCCAGTCTAGAATCACATAAGCTGTCTGGCGAGGCGCATATGCAGTAAGGGAAGAGATTATGGAGTTCAAAATTATCTGCAGTGTCGCTTCTTGAATTATGAGCTCAACTGCGGTCGACAGTTAATTTTTTTTTTTTAATTGGTATCACCCCATGCAAAGGATGTGGAAGTATTAGGAACAGAAACAATAAGGATGAGCGGGAAGAGAAAAGAGTAACCAGGAGGACAGTAGATAGCGATTGACATTGCATTTATATTTTTGTAGATTAAAATTGGCAAGAAAGCATGGAAACGGAAACGAGTTCCACAAGCACAAAGTCACAAGTCATCGTGACCGAGGGTATGAGTGTATTGGCTTAGTTCAGTTACTGCCAGATTGTGCAGTTTCTCCCAGAAACATAAAATAACGACTCCTCAGTGCAATAGATGGCCATGGCCCCAAAGGCAATCAAATTCGATGAAAGTTAATCAAAGAATGGAAATTTTTTTTCAATTTCACCCCATGCAAGGGAGTAAAGCCACTAAGACACAAATGGTTACAGAGCGTGGAAGAATTAGGAACAGAAACATTAATATTGAGCGGGAAGAGAAAAGATTAACCAGGTCGACAGTAGATAGCGATTGACATTGCATTTAAATTTTCGTAGATTAAAGTTGGCTGGAAAGCATGGAATCGGAAACGAGTTCCACAAGCACGAAGTCACAAGTCATCGTGACCGAGGGTCTGAGTGTACTGGCTTAATTCAATTTCTCCCAGAAACATTAAATAACGACTCCTCAGCGCAATAGATGGCCATGGCCCCAAAAGTAAATCAAAGTCGATGAAATTTAATAAAAAAATGGCAGTTTTTTAAAATTTTTTTACTCCATGCAAGGCAATAAGACACAAGGGGTTGCAAGATGTGGAAGAATTAGGAGCAGAAAGAGAAAAGAGTAATCAGGAGGATAGTAGATTTCGATTTACTTTTTATTTAAATTTTGACAGATTAAAGTTGGCTGAAAAGCATGAAGCAGGTGAGCGGTCCGCAAGCGAAAGAAGAAACTATTAGCATAGAACTTACGGTTACATCTAGCCAGCTCAGCTGTAAATTGATGAGATCTCGACACAAGCCTAGTACTGCGCTTAAATTCGAAAGCTCTAGGCGCCATAGGGAAGAGCTCATTCGAGCCATTACCATGAAAATATTCGTATAAAAGATATAAAGAGAAGCAAACTTGCAGTTATGGGAAAATGACTGAAGCCGATCCTACAGATAATAATAAAAAAATTCACTTTTTTAGACTTCAAAAATCCTTTATTTATTTTTTTCGCCGGAAATTAAAAATTATTTACCTTTTTCGTTTGCTCATTTCCATTAAACCCATTTTTTATTTTACGCATCATTTCAGGTAATTGCAGTAAACGTCACCAGCATCCTTGTCACGAAACGACGACAAACGAAAGCGGAGGCAAAACTTTTCCATTTCACATCGACTGTTTTCCCTCGCCTTTATATATTATCAATTCGTCAAAACTGCTTTTACAAATTTTCAGCCGTAGAAATTTTTTCGCCAATTTTCTGTTTCGTTCTTTCTTGTCAGTGTTTGATTTCATTTTTACCTTTTATTCTATGAATGAGTTCCACTGAATATTTGGCGCAACTCTATCTTCATCGGGTTTTTTTTAAACAGTTTGGTAATCAAATTTTAATTTGTCTATATTTGTGGTACTATTCTCTTCCTGCTTTTTATTTTCGCTTTCTTTTTTCTCTACCAGTTTATTTTATCAATCATTTTCAGTTTCTTTTTTCAAGGGTATATCTACATTATAATTTAGTCATCGTTTTCTATTTTCTTCGTAACCATTCGCCCAGGCTTTCGCTTTCTCTTCGTGACCATGCGTTCAAGGTTTCGCTCTCTCTTCGTAACCATTCGTTCAGGCTTTCGCTCTCTCTTCGTAACCATTCGTTCAGGCTTTCGCTCTCTCTTCGTAACCATTCATTCAGGCTTTAGGCCTCTTTTCGTAACCATTCGATCGAGATTTCTCTCTCTCTTCGTAACCACTAGTTCAGGATTTCAATCTCTTCTCAAACCATTCATACAGACTTTCGCCCTCTCTTCGTAACCATTCGTTCAGGCTTTCGCTCTCTCTTCGTAACCATTCGTTCAGGCTTTCGCTCTCTCTTCGTTACCATTCGTTCAGGGTTTCGCTCTCTCTTCGTAACTATTCGTTCAGGTTTTCGATCTCTCTTCGTAACCATTCGTTCAGGTTTTCGATCTCTTTTCGTAACCATTCGTTCAGGTTTTCGCTCTCTCTTCGTAACTATTCGTTCAGGTTTTCGATCTCTCTTCGTAACCATTCGTTCAGGTTTTCGCTCTCTCTTCGTAACTATTCGTTCAGGTTTTCGCCCTCTCTTCGTTACCATTCGTTCAGGTTTTCGCTCTCTCTTCGTTACCATTCGTTCGGTTTTTCGCTCTCTCTTCGTAACTATTCGTTCAGGTTTTCGCTCTCTCTTCGTAACTATTCGTTCAGGTTTTCGATCTCTCTTCGTAACCATTCGTTCAGGTTTTCGATCTCTTTTCGTAACCATTCGTTCAGGCTTTTGCTCTCACTTCGTAACCACTGGTTCAGGCTTTCACTCTCTTCTCAAACTATTCATTCAAACTTTCGCCCTCTCTCCGTAACCATTCGTTCGGGCTTTCGCTCTCTTCGTAACCATTAATTCAGGCTTTCACTCTCTCTTCGTAACCATGCGTTGAGACTTTCGCTCTCTCTTGGTAACCATTCATTCAGGTTTTCACTCTCTCTTGTAACCATTCGTTCATTCTTTCCCTCTCTCTTCGTCGTCCTGGGTAAGACGATAAACTAAATCCAACAGCAAGAGGTTTTGATGTGCGTTGTGTTGCTGGTGTTCCCAGGTTCACCCTGATGCGGGGTGGTAGCACCTGTTGGGTTCCCACCTATCGGCAAATAGTTAATTTACAAAATGGAGTCGAAAGAATATGAAAGCGTTAAAATAGGTTTTAATATCAGCAATACATTTTTGTAAAAAATATTACCAGCAATGAATTTTTGAAGGAAAAATATTAGCAGTAATATATTTTTCAAAACAAAATATTACCAGCATACATTTTTGAGAAAAATATTACCAGCAATACATTTTTGAAAAAAAATATTACCAGCAATAAAAAATCTTGTCGACATTAAATAAACCCATTGAGGTTGATATGCCGTAAAACAAAATAAACCATATTAAACTCTCTCTCTCTCCCTATTCGTAAACATTAGTTCATTCTTTCCCTTACTCTTATAACCATTCGTTAACTCTTTTCCTCTTTCTTGTAACCATTCGTTCACTATTTCTCTCTCTCTTGGGAACCATTTGTTCACTCTCTCTTTGCAACCTTTCATACATTTTTACTCTCTTTTGTTAAACTTTTATTCACTCATTTTCTCTCTCTCTCTCTCTCTCTCTCTCTCTATTCGTAACATCTTATTCATTTTCCCCCAGTCTCTCACCCTCTCTATTCATAACATGTTATTCATTCTTTCTCTGTCTTTCTTTCTCTCTATCCGTAACATTTTATTCATTCTTCCTCTGTCTCTGTTTCTCTCTATTCGTAAACTTTTATTCCTTTTTCTCTTTCTCTCTCTGTCTCCTCATATGCCTCTTTCATTTAATCCAAACACCGCCTTTTATCATTCCTTTATTCTTTTTCCTCTTTTCATCCATTCACTTTTTACACTTGTCTAATCCTGTCATCACCAAGGCAACTCCGCCATTACCATCAGCTTCCTTTGTTGCGTGACGGATTGTTAGATAGCCGTTTGTTTTAAAATTAGCATTTGGACAACTGGTTTGTCTCCTGGCAACAATAGATAGCTGAACTGAAAATGAATTATGAGACCGGAAACAGTTGTCTCCCCTGTTTTGATTGGTGACATGCATCTTTTTCCTTTGTAGGCGAATCCATCTTTCTCTCTTAATACGCTTCATAGCGTACCAGAGAATTTACAAGCTTTCATTTGAATTTCTGAGAAGCTGCACAATCTTTTTTGCCTGCAGCGCATAGGTAGTTAAAAATGCACGGTTTAAAAAATTATGAACATATGTGCGTCAGATTTTCTTTCTTTATTTTTTGAAATTATTTTTTTAAACGGAAAGAATAGATGGCCGGAGCACCAGGCGAGATATGGCAGCATTATTTAATGCACGGACGAATGGTAAATGTGCAAAATAGATTCTGTAAAATTGTCTATCACGACACAACGACCCAAATTTCCTATCAACCTAGCAATTGGCTCAAAATAATCACTCCAATTCATGTCAGTGGAAAACGTGAGACCAAGAAATCTCTCCTGGAGTTTAGCACCATCCATACTGAAGAAAAGCAAAATGGCGATTGAAAGATAACAGTTTCGATTCGTTTTGGAGGCGTTAAAATTTACAAGTCTTAATATTGTTTTCACACTAAAAATAACCCTGATATTTAGCGCTTTTACCTTTATTTATAGGTGTTGTAGAGTTATTTCCTCAGTGGAAACTGTATTTGGACTAAATTCGTCCTAAATAGGTTCAACGTACAAAAACGTTAGGAACTTATAATAAATATTACGCAGAGTAATCGAGTTGTGGTAGCTGACTACTTTTCGTATTCGACTCCTACTGACTCCTACTTATAATAGATGGGAGAGTCTATTATCTATAGACTAGGTGTCTTTCACCATAACAATAGGTAACATTATAACACATCTTAAAACTATATTTTTTTATCAGAGCTGGTAATTATAAACGAAAATTATAATTAAAACCTTGTGCAAATTAATTGAAACAACCGCTTTAGTTTCTTTTCTTTCACCATATTGTCAGTTAGACAAGGTGCAATGGCGAATATATACATGGAATACTTTGAGGAAATGGCATTAGAATCTATATCTCTAAAGCCAACTATATGGCTAAGGTACGTAGATGACACCTTCATACTCTGGCCACACCAGGAATATGTTCAGGTTCTACTGGACCATGTGAACTCAATAAGACCTTTGATACAGTTCACAATGGAGAAAGAGAGTAACAACACACTCCCATTCCTGGATGTTCTAATATCTCGAACAGAGCATGGGTTCAAGACATCCGTATACCGTAAGCTGACATTCACCGGACAGTACCTCAATTTCAACTCCCACCATCCATACAGCGTAAAGAAAGGGATCGTCCGCTGCTTACAACACCGAGCAAAATTCATAAATGGCGACCCAGAGACATTAGATAAAGAATTGGTCAGTATAAGTAGTACCCTACAACGTAAAAACTACCCTGGGTACATGACAGCAGCCCCCCAAAAATGGGATAGGCGGGTACAAGAGGAGGAAGAGGACAACAATACTCAGAAAACAGTCTGCCTGCTTTATGTGAAGGTGTTATCAGAGAAAATACAAAGGATCTTCGGTCCATATAACATCAGGACAACCTTCAAAAGCTTGACAACACTTCGCAGATATCTCTCCCGAGTAAGAACCCACCATAGAGGAGAACATGACTAAAGACTGTGTGTACGCTATCCCGTGCAGCTGCGAAAAGAAATATAAAGGAGAGACAGGCCGCCCCCTTAAGGTGAGGCTTCAAGAACACCAGAAAGCTGTAACACGAGGGGAAGTGGAAAAATCAGGCGTGGCTGACCAGAAGAGAGATATCTGCACTCTGTGGGATCAGGTTGAGACCATAGACAAGGAACACCATTGGAAAATTCGTAAACTTAAGGAATCAGCACATATGCTAGGCCACAAAAATCTCCTGAGCCGACCAAGCATAGAAATGAATACAATATGGGACCCAGCAAGAGAAAAGAGATAATAACAACAACGTTGCAATATGAGCTCTGGTAAAAACACGCAATGATGACAGCAAAAATTGCAATATGAGCACTGGTAAAAATGGTTGCTGAAGACATTAGGTTTATGATACCCAGAAATTCATACACAGATGTCCTCAAGGACACATGGCACAGTGGATAAAGGCGTTGGTTAGATCCAGTGGCAGGGCCCAAAGAGTGTGAGTTCAATACCCGGTTAAAGCAGTGGAGAACTTTCAGAGGGAAAAATTAACAGGACACCCATGGAACTAGAACAGTGAGCGAAATAAAGAGTTCAGTTCGACATTCCAACTACCTAAGAAACAGCCGAAACGTTGTAATAAATATGGCGACAAAAGATGAGGACAATAGTCCGAATAATGTAAATAATGTATATAATATCTCATCTCAGAAATATAGACAGATATTGAAGGCGGAATAGATTTCTATTTGTTCCTTAGATCAGGCCATTTGCAGTGATGTGCAGTAATATGAATCTATTTTCGAGGCGTATGATGGCATTTGCTTGACCTTGAAAAATATTGCGTCATCTGATTGCATCAGAATTTCATCACGTCCAGACACTATTGTCTCAACTGCCGATTAGTTGTCCTGCGACCATTGTCTGCGATGGACGTTACTTCAAGGAAGCTCACGAAAATTGTAACGCTGCACGGACACCCTGGCAAGGTTTACCAGTGAGCGAATCAAAGTACAATGGACTGGCCCGGAAACTCTCCTGATTTCAATCGAGAATCTGTGGCCAATTTGCAAGGAACGACTTTGTGGAATGGACATACGAAGTACTAACATGAGCACTGGGTCATGTTTCATTGGGAAAATACGGAAAAAAAGAAGTAAATTATAATGGAATTATTCGTTTTGTTTCAATTAATTTGCATAGGGGAGTAGGTTATCCTGTCCCTCAACATCTTCGAGTATAATTAATTTGCACAAGGGTGTAGGTTATCATCTCCCTCTACATCTTCGAGTATAATTAATTTGCACAAGGGTGTAGGTTATCCTGTCCCTCTACATATTCGAGTATAATTAATTTTCACAGAAAAGAAACAATTTCAATGCGTCACAGAAATATATATTTGATTAAAATAAAATGCTTCTATATGCCGTATCTCTTCAGGGTGTGGGTGATCATGGCTCTCCACAATTTCCTGTCCATTAAAGCTTTTAGTAAAATTTGTCTTTTTGCTATCTCCCCTAATCCTTGTTCTGCCAACCCTTTGCACAAGCCCATTAGGTAGGTTTCCCACTGTCCCTCTTTCGTTCTGTATACCATGTAAGTGTCACATTCTCCAAGCTCCAAGCCTTCTTTTCTCATGTGCCCTAGAAATTTCAATTGTCTCTTTATGCTTCAAACCATGAGTGTTCTCTTTGTTTCCATTGGGATATAAAACAGGACTTGGTTCTGTGGTTTGTTGGAAAACACGAGTGGGATTTGGAATCAATGGATATATTTGGAATCTGACACTTGTATTACTTCAAGTGTTATTATTAGCGGACACTTGTTACGTCCAAGTATCTGCCTGCGCATTCGAGAATTAATAGTATAGAAAATGTCGCCTCCGGTAGGGATCAAAGTTGCGTCCTCTCTTTGTAAGGGAAAAGACCGCACGGATTCAAATTCTTGTTTGGAATGAAATGATTAAAAAAAAGGTGTCCCATAATAGTTATTAGATTTTCCTGTACCTTTCATAAAGTAAATGTATCAACTATTATGGGACGGATATTTCATATTACACCTGTCCCATAATCATTGAGACATTTGCCTACACATTTCATACACTAAATGTATCAACTATTATGGGACAGAGATACTTCTTACTTTATCTCTACCATAATCATTGAGACATTTGCCTACACATTTCATACACTAAATGTATCGACTATTATGGGACAGTGATATTTCTTACTACATCTGTCCCATAATCATTGAGACATTTGCCTACACATTTCATACACTAAATGTATCGACTATTATGGGACAGATATATTTCTTACTAAATCTGTCCCATAATCATTGAGACATTTGCCTACACATTTCATACACTAAATGTATCAACTATTATGGTACAGTGATATTTCTTGCTACACCTGTCCCATAATCATTGAGACATTTGCCTACACATTTCATACACTAAATGTATCAACTATTATGGGACAGTAATATTTCTTACTATATCTGTCCAATAATTATTGAGACATTTGCCGTAAAACAAAACAAACCAAACCAAACCAAACTCGCCTCCTAATTGAAATATTTGGCTAGATTGGACCTACCGGGAGATAAACTCCTAGTTTCTGCAAAACCGCGTAAATCTTAGACTGGAGTTAAAATTAGTCAAAATCTATTTTCTATAATCATATAGTTAAAGTAAAAATCAAGAATCCTGGATCTTAAGAGGAATCACATTTTGTATTGCTAATGTATCGAGTCGTAGCAAAATTTCGTCGCATTTTTTTCAGTAAAATCTCAGAAGCAATATTTAGACGTTTGTACATAGATTTGTTTGGCCTCATACGGGCCATTTTGTTCCACAACCTTCTGCAATTTACGAGGCAGCTTCATGATTCCATCCTCTCAAATCTTTCTGGGTGATTTTTACAGGTTTCCAGAAAAATTGAAGCTTTTAACAGTAAGAGAATTTTGTCATTTATTTCACTCAATCAGCACATGTTTTCGCCGCCACTGTAGTCATCACTCCCCACCATCTCACAGTTGTGGTTCACGCTGACATTCAAAGCAGAATGGTGCAATGGCTTGCTGTTTCATTTTGCACCAGGGATTTTGAGGTTACCCCGTCTTTCATCATAGAGGTGATTTTTTTTTTGAAGTTACCTCCTCCTCTTCGCCAAAAAGGCAGGTAGTTTGAATTCAGATTTTCCTTCTCTTAGACTGGTTACCAGCAGAGGCTATTGGAACTAATCTGTCCAACTATTTTTACCAATAGCTAGGAGGAGAATAGATGGATTCACACGTTTACCAAGGGTATTAACAAGTAAATGATTACAATGAACCTGACTAGAATTCGAACTCAGCTCTCCGATTCAACAATCCGAGTTGCTACTCCAAGTGCCTCTTCTTAACGGTATAGCTAAAGTAAAAATCTAACGTCCAGCCTCTTAATGGGAATCACGTTTTATGTTGCTAATTTATCAGGTCATAACAAAAGTTTGTATTTTTTTATTTAAATTTCAAACAATATTTAGATAGATAAATGTACTAAATAAGTGCTATTTTGTTCCACAACCTTCCGCAATCTTTGAGGCAGTTTCATGATTCTATCCTTCCATATCTTTCGGGATGATGAACTGGTCTAAGTGTCTTTAACAGGCTTCCCAATGTGTAAATTCCTCTCTTGAGGGGTATACACATTCGGATACTTACCGGTCACAAGGATCCGTCCCTGCGCTGGTAGTATCACAGCTATGGCCAGCTTGGACCGGCTCTCACCAGCTCTGACCAACTTTGACAAGCTATGACCAGCTAAGACCAGCGTCTCGAGTGAAAACACTCAGGTCCCCACGTTAAAAACCGACCTTGTGTCACAACCTGACTTAGTGGGTGTCAAGTAAATACCGTGTGTAAATTCCTCTCTTGAGGGGTATATACATTCGGATACTTACCGTTCACAGGGCTCCGTCTCTGCGCTGGTAGTATCACAGCTTGGACCGGCTGTGACGAGCTAAGACTAGCTTAGACCAGCTCTGACCAGCTTGGACAAGCTAAGATCAGCGGCCTGAGTGTTTTCACTAGGGCCCCCACGTTAAAAACCGACCTTGTGTCACAACCTGATACAGTGGGGGGGGGGGAATCAAGTAAATACCGGATTGGTAATCGTAAGGTGCAAAGTCAGGTAAGTATGGCATGTGTAATAATATATCCCAACAAAGCAGTACTAATTTTATACAAACAGTTGTAAGGTCTGGGCAGTGTCCTGCTGGAAGACAAAAACTTTTTAATTGGCCAATTCCGGATTCATTTCATTGATTAACGACATAAATTGGTCCAATCCCAGATGAAAATGCTGCTCATTAATTTTCCAAACTTTAAATCGTAAAGCACACAAACATCACAGCGATTCACGTACAAGTGCTTTACAACGTTTATAGGATGTATGTGGAGTATCTCTGCGATGTCCGGTGTCGTGTGACCAAGTTTAATTTTAAATCAGCATGAAGAGTATTGCCAGCTATGGCACCATCTCCATAACTGGCACTTATCTTTTTTATGCTGTTGGTGCAGAGTTTTATTCTTTCCTGAAAAAAGTGCATTAAATGGCAAAAATACATCTCATTTTCACATTGCTTCAAAACACTCATAGAAGATATGTGGAGTATCACTGCGGTTGATGAACTAGTCTAATTCTTTTTTCTCAAATTTCCAGATAATTGAAATTCTTCCCCTTAATAGAATTTATGTAGGAGTCGAAATAAGTGGTAATCAGGAGATGCAAAGTCAGGTAGGAGGTGTAGTAATATATCCCAACAAATCTGTGATGACTGGGCAGTGTCTTAATGGAAGACGAAACTTTTCAAATTGGCCCCTTCCGGATTTTTTTCATTGATTAATGTCTTTAATTGGTCCAGTCCCAGATGGAAATGCTGACCATTATTTTTTCTCCACCTTTAAATCGCAAATTATCCAAACATCACAGCGATCCACATACCCAATTTCTTTGCAACACTCATAGGAGACATGGGAACTATTTCTGCGATGTCCAGTGTCGTGTGACCATTTTTAATTTTTAATCAACGTTTCGATTTAGTCATCAACGACCGCAAGCCTCTCGGAACGTTCTTGATTTTTTTTCACAAATGAAATTCCCAATTTCTTAACCCAGAGAACCACTTGCGAAGAGTATTCTCAGCTATGGCACCATCTCCATCAACGGTACATATCTATTTTGCTGTTTGTACAACATTTAATCGTTTCTGGGAAGCAAAAGCATTTCTAGTTGTTCATCAATGACGAAAGGCTGCCAGAACATTCTCAGTTTTCCAGATCAGAATTTCTCAGGTACGGCACTATCACCATAAATGGCATCTGTCTTTTTTGCTGTTTGTAAGCATTTTTCCTTTCCGGAAATAAAAGAGCATCAGATGATGAAAATGCATATCATTTCCCTTCATTTTCACTTTGAATGTAAAAAGCATTTAAAAGCTCACAAATTCACACATAATGCAGAAAGACTTGTCAAAATGTCACCTTTCAGAATATCTATATTTGTCATAATGTTCAGTCACATATGAAATGAAATAACTTGTTCAAATTTTACCTATTGGAAAATGCATTTGTTTCAACCCAGTGCATAAGAGAGCCTCGTCAGTACCTAGATAGGTGACCACTTGGGAATACCAGATGCGTGAGTATGTAATGGATAACAGTTTAAGCTTGGGTGTACAGGTGGTGCAATGGATAATGGCATGGAATTGCTAATCAGAGAGCTAATTTCCAATTCCACTTGGGTTCATTATATCACTTACACGCAAATACCCCTGGGAAAGGTATAAATCCACCTCTCCTCCCCCCAGCTATGAGTTAATTAGTAAAACATGTATCACTAAATCGTTATTATCTCAGCCTGCCAGAACAGTCTCAGTTTTCCAGATCAAAATTTTCACTTGTGACCAATGCTCTCAGCTATGGCACTATCTCCATAAATGGCACCTATCTTTTTTGCTGTTTGTAAGCATTTTACTTTTCTTGAAATAAAAGAGAATTAGATGATAAAAATGCTTTTTCACTTTGAATGTAACTTTAGCTTTTAATCAGCGTGAAGAGTATTATTAGCTATGGTACCATCTCCATAAATGGCACATATTTTTTTGCTGTTGGTGTAGCATTTTATGCCGAAAGAAAAATGATAAAATGGCGAAAATGCATATCATTTTCCTTCATTTTCGCGTTTAACGTAAACACACTTCAAATTCCATTTTACCCAAGTCCTTCACAACATCATAGGATATATGATGTCTACATTTGGCGCCATTAATTACCTCTATCTTCGAGGGAGCTTCATGATACCATCCTTCAAGAACTGGTTTATGTGGCTTTTAGTGGCTTCCATACAATTGAAGTTCTTTCCATTAAGAGGATTTTGCAAGGATCGAAATAAGTGGTAATCCTATGGGGCAAGGTCAGGGAGAGTGTGACGGATATAGCATGGTGCAAAGTCATGGGTAGTATGAAGGATATAGCAAGGTGCAAAGTCAGGGGGAGTATGACGGATATAACATGGTGCAAGGTCAGGAGAAGTATGACGGATATAGCATGGTGCAAGGTCAGGGGGAGTATGTTGGCTATAGTAGGATAAAGTTTTCCAATTTTTGTTATATATTTAGAAAATACAGACTTGAGTATCTTTTCCCTTGAGCAGATTGAAGATTGGGTAACAGTCGTATAACACAGCGGGAATCAACATGAAACTTTAAATCTCAGAAAGGTAGCAATATCTGAGTATCGATTTTAAAAATATTTCTTACTATATTTATATACATAAATTCATATTTTACATGAATTGAATAGCAGTGTCCTGTCAGTTATTGGCGAAATATATATTTAACCTTTATCTTACACACATATCTCCATAAACTATACCTCTTACTCTGTAACTCTCTACCGCAAGTGGCTCTCGGGCCTTGAACAGGCTGAACATTATAGTAAACGATATATATATATATATATATATAT
Source organism: Acanthosepion esculentum (assembly GCA_964036315.1). Lineage (NCBI taxonomy): Eukaryota > Metazoa > Mollusca > Cephalopoda > Sepiida > Sepiidae > Acanthosepion > Acanthosepion esculentum. Next base: position 43,608,744 of record OZ038519.1, on the reverse strand, counting down.
ATGCTAATAACTTAGTCTATTAGAGGACATATAACACCGCTATGTGGCGTTGTATAAATCAGTAAAAAAAAATCCCGAAAGAACAGAATCCCTCTTTCTCTTGTTTTTGTCTTCCCCTACAGGATAACGTAATGACAGAGCGTGTATCATTTCCCCTCTAGAGAAGTTAATTCCCAAGAATACAACGCTGAAGAATTAACAATAACACTATATGTCTGGAAAACCGGAAGTCAAAATGGCTACAACTGAAAGAATAGAAGAAAAAGAGAAAAGGCAAAAAAAGACGAAAAGAACAAATAACCACGACTTTCTACACGTGTGCACAGAGGCACTGACGGGCGATTGGGCGCACGCGTGCGAACGTACACATACACTTGCACCAATTAAAAGTGCATCTCAAAAAATGAAAAAATCAACAGTTATAAACAGTCAATTGATGATACTCCCTGACGAGTGGACGGAGTGATTCCATCTATGAAACTCTGGAGTCGGGATGCTGAAAGTAATATTAACCAGCTAAGTGACAAGCCTTTTACTTGTATAAACTCTCTTTCTCTCTCTCTCTCTCTATATATATATATATAAAAGTATGTATGTATGTGATGTTTTCATTTATTTTGAAACTGCTAAGACGTTCAAGCGAATGTCATTACAATGGCAAACCCCTTTCCACATAAACTGGTAGACACCTAACACGATTTGAAAGCACAGCCATATAAATTTAGTTAATTGGAAAAAGCCGACCATTCGTAAATTCTTCGGTTTTCTTTTGCAAATTGATGATTATTTTCAGAAATAATGTCAGGTTGTTACACATGAAATGATGAATTTTTGGTTTGGTTACTTCGTCTAACGAAGTAACCACCTTAATATGTAAAAATATCTTTACTTATTCCTGACCACTTTTTTTCCAAATAATTTTTCTTTCCATATATTGAAATACATAACCCCAATGAAAATGATTACAATGAAACAATGTCGAGTAGTCTTACTGTATGCGTACAAATTGGGTCATTCTGCCTTGGAAGCATTTCGAAACATTAAGGTGAACTTTGGCAATAATATTGTTGAAATCAGAACTGTACAAAGATGGTTTTAGAAGTTTTGTTCAGGGGATTATAGTCTTGATAATAAACTAAGGGGAAAACTACGATCGATTATGAGGCAAGATCAATTGAATGCTTTGGTTGATCAAAATCAGAGAACTATAGTCCGAAAACTTGTATCAAACATCGAAACGTCTATATTTCTGAGATGAAGTATTATGTACACTATTTACATTATTCGGAATATTGTCCTCATCTTTGTCGCCATATTTATTACAACGTTTCGGCCATTGTACGCTCCGGCTTTCTTCAGTATCTGTCTGTATTTCTGAAATGAGGTATTATGTACACTATTTACATTATTCGGACTATTGTCCTCATCTTTGTCGCCATATTTATTACACCGTTTCGGCCATTGTACGCTCCGGCTTTCTTCAGTATATGTCTGTATTTCTGAGATGAGGTATTATGTACACTATTTACATTATTCAGAATATTGTCCTCGTCTTTGTCGCCATATGTATTACAACGTTTCGGCCGTTGTACGCTCCATTCTTCTTCAGGTGTTTGGAATGTCAAACTGAACCCTTTATTTTGCTCACTGGGGTAGACTGTTCTAATTCCATGTGCCATATTTTAATGGATATCAGTTATCAGTTATCTCCTGTTAATTCCCCTCTCCAAGTTCTCCACCGCCTCAACCAGGTATTGAACTCACACTCTTTGGGTCCTGTCACTGGATCTAACTAACTCCTTTATCCACTGGATTATCTTTGAGGACACATGGCACAGTGGACATCCATTAGACATGGCACGTGAAACTAGAACAGTCTTCCCCAGCGAGCGAAATAAAGGGTTCAGTTCGACATTCCAACCATCTGAAGAAGGCCGGAGCGTACAACGGCCGAAACGTTGTAATAAATATGGCGACAAAGATGAGGACAATAATTCGAATAATGTAAATAGTGTAAACCTCGAAACATCGCGCTCAACTGTTTCGCGACACTTGAAAGCAATTAGAAAAGAAACTGAATAGGTTGTTCGGCATGAACTGAATGAGACTAAAAAAAACCCCGTCGCTTTGAGGTGTGGCTCTCTGTTGCTTTCCCGACTGGAAAAAGAACCATTTTTGAATCGAATCATTGCATGTAATGAGAAATGGATACACTGACAACAGTAAGAGAGTCGGCCAGTGGTTAGATGCAAATAAATCTCCAAATCAATACCCCACACCTCCACTGCATCTTAAACAATAAATGGTTACTGTATGGTGGTCTTTCAAAGGGGTTAATCATTATCCATTCTCGACTCAAGGGAAAGCAATATCAGGAACCTAGTATTGTGGAGAAATTGAGAGTATGCACGAAAAATTGAGAAAGAAACATCCTAGACACGTGAATAGGGATGGCTCAATTTTGCTGCACGGCCGCACACGGCCACACCCTTCTCAATCAACTGTCCAAAAGTTGAATCACCTGAATTTAGCTTCATCCTCCATATTCACCTGATATCTCTCCTACTGATCATAACTTATTTAAGCATTTTGAGCTTATCATACGGAATAAAACACTCTCCAATAAGGAAGAGGTAATCGAAGCATTTGAAATATTTATCACATCAAAGGATAAAAAGTTTTTTTAAAGGTTTGATCAAAACTTTAGAGAACATTCATCAAGATGGTGCCTACTTTAACTAAATAAATTAGCAATTTAATACTTTAGAAGCGATTTATTCATTTCCTATAAAGTGCGTCTTTTCATGGATGGCAACTTAATGTTTTCCTTAAAGACATTATGAAATCCTATAGTAGTTCACAGATAGGAAAGAAAAGGAATGTAGGACCCTACATAAAATTT
>OZ038519.1:43578342-43600842 GCA_964036315.1 Acanthosepion esculentum | reverse complement strand
AATCATCAGGCAATAATTTATTATTATTATTTCATTTAGATTCCTTGACTAGTTTCGGCCAACATGGCCATCATCAGGAGAAAAAAATATTTCTGCTTGCTGGTAGCAGTGAACTACAGAAATGAATGTCTTGATGGAGAAAATGAACTTTTGTTTGTAGTTTTCATTTGTTTTTTTATTTGTTTTTTTTATGTTTTTAACATGTATTTTTTAACATTCCTTTAACAGTCTCTTTTAAGTTGTTATTTGAGATAAGAGCTGGATGGATTCATGCTGTTTTGAATTCCCTTGGTCAGTTTGGTAGTTTTATTGGTTCCTGGAAAGGGGATGTGTCTCTGTTAAGTGTTTGTGTTATTTGGTTCTTAGGGAGTGAGTGAGTATGATATGTGTAAGCGTGTATATTGCTGTGGGTGTGTGTTATCATTTGGCTCATTAGGGAGTGAGTGAGTATGATGTGTGTAAGTGTGTATATTCGTGTGGGTGTGTGTATAAGTGTGAGGCCTTCACACCTCCGTAAGCATGTCTGTCTTGTGTGGGTGAGATATGTGGGTAGATTTTGTTTTGTAGGGTTATGTATTAATACTATCTATATTGTTAAATTTATGGTTTATTACGGCTGGATAATGTGTTTTTAAACGTCTTATCCACTTATTTTTATGGAACTCTAAAATCTTTCTTATATTATCTGCTCTGGACTTTTCTATTCTCTCAATTATAGTGAATTTGGTATGGGTTTTGAAATCGTGTTTTTCTAGGCGGAAATGTTCTACAGGTAATAATTTTTCATGGGGAGTCGACTTAATTCGATTACGATAATTATTATTATTATTATGTTGTGAAAGGGCCATTCAGATTTTCCTACATATTGTTTCTGGCATTGTGTGCATTCTAGGAGGTAAATTATGTTATGACTTCTACAGTTAGAGTCGTGGTAGATTTTGAAAGTAGATTTAGTGACTGAGTTAGTGAATGAATTCGTTTGTCTAATGTGGTTGCAGCATAAACTTCTTTTGTTGTTACATGGTTGAGAAAATCCTGTTGTTTTTGTTGTTAGTTTATTACGGATTACCTTGTCTCCTGAAATGTGGTTACTACCTATGATTTCTTTTAGGTTCTTAGGTTTACGATATGCCAGAAGGCCGGGTTCCTTAAACAATTTTTTTAGATCTGGTTTGAGATGTAGTATTTATCAGCGACTTTTGATTATTTGGGATAGTGGAGGCAGAGTTGGGTTGAAAGTGGTTACTAGAGGAATGCGGCTAGATTTATTTTTAATTATGTATATTAGGGTGTCTTCTCTAGGTGTGGAAATTGCTTCATTTATTTGTTCCCTGATTAGGTGTTGTTTATAGCCACGTGTTGTGAATTGATGCTCCAGATTTTCAATGTGTTTGTTTAATTCTTCATTGTGGGAACATACCCTTCTGAGTCTAAGTGCTTGTGAATAAGGAAGGTTCTCTTTGAGGTGTTTAGGGTGGGAAGACTTAAAGTGTAGATAGTTGTGGGTGTCGGTGATTTTAGTGTGTAGTATCGTTTGTAGTTTCCTGTTTTCATCAATGTGGGTGTCTAAAAATGTTACCGATGTTTTGGATTTTTCATAGTCAAACTTAATTGAGTCGTGCACTGTGTTTAGAGCCATGAGGAATTGGATGAGTTTGTCGTCACTTCCCGCATATACAAAGAATATATCATCGATATATCTTGCATAGAATACGCAGTCGTTACCAATAAGGGGATAGATATGGGTCTCCTCAAATTTTCTCATGAAAATTGTAGCATATGAAGGAGCTGCAATGGTGCCCATGGCACAACCTCTTACTTGAAGGTAGTGTGCTCCATTGAAGTTGAAATTATTCAATGTAAGAATATGCTCCATGAGTTTTATGATAACTTCTGTGGGGGGTTCTTGTTTTCTTCTTTTAGTAAGTGCTTCCTGAAGGGCGGTTAGCCCTTCGATGTGTTTAATGTTTGAATAGAGTGACCTTACGTCCATAGTCACTAGAATAGCATTCTCTGGAACTGTTTGTATGTGATTCATTTTGTTTAGTAGATCTGTTGTGTCTCTGATGCAGGATTTTACTTCCTTAGCTAGGGGTTGTATGTAAGGGTCTACGTATTTTGAAATTTTGGTCGAGTGGCAGTTGAATGATAAAATGACCGGCCTTCCTGGGTTGTTGCTTTTGTGTATTTTAGGGAGGAGATAGAAACGAGCAGGTGTGATGTTTGGGGGTGTAAGTGTTGTGCATGTTTCTTTGTCGATTAGATTGTTGCGAAGCATTATGTTTAGTGAGCTAGTTAATTCTTTTTGGTTTTCGGGAAGAGGATCTGCAGGTAAGATTTTATCGGTTTCTTTGTCGGCTAGCTGTTTGTTTGCTTCTTTAATGTATTCTTTGATTCCCCAGATCACTGTGGCACCCCCTTTGTCAGCCTGTGTTATGATTAGGTCATCTCTATGTGTCAGCGTGTCAAAAGCTATACGTTCCCATTCAGTAATATTGTTACGTGGCAGCTTACGTGCTATTGTTTTCTTTATGTCATTCGCTACTACCATTTCAAATGTTTGTATCGTAATGTCTGTGTTTTGTGGGGTGTATGTAATATCCTTCTCTTTTAATGTATCAAGTATGGAAGGTATGTGATCATTGTCCTCGTAGTGGGCTTTTAGCCGTATTCTTCTGAAGAAGGATTTCAGGTCCTTTGCCAAGGTGTCTTTATCAAACCTTGGGGAACCAGGGCAAAAGCCTAGTCCTTTATTTAATAACCTGAATGTGTTGAGTGAAAATTTATTGTTACTTAAATTTATAACTCGCCCGTATGGGTTAAGTTTGAATTTGCAAGCATGGCGAAGTTCTTTCGTAAAAGCTCGAAAGCTTGCATCATGTCTCCTATTAGGGATGCTATACCCCCATCCAGGTGTCCTGGTTGGGGGCTTATTCCGTTTTTTTGAAGGTTGAGTGCGTTTGCTGTTGATTGTTTACTAGGGGCTAATCTGGGTGGTCTGGGATATCTAATGGGGTTATGCGTTCTGTAGAAAGGCTGCTGTGTTTTGGTGTGTGTATGTTTGTGCGGCACCCTAAGGATGTCCGCGTAAGTTAGTGGTTTGTTTTGTGTGTGTGTTTGTTTTGAGATTCTAGCTATCGTTGATGGTGGCGGTGTTGTTATTGTTGGTTGTGGTGCTGGTGGTTGTCTGCTGGTGTATTTATTTGGTCTGTTTAGTGTTTGCATCGGTTGTGTGGTGGTCAGTTTGGTTGCGGTGTTTTTTTGGTTTTCTTTTGTGGTATGGTCGTTCACTTTCTTTTGAGTTTGGCTTGATTTCTCTTTTGTTCTTCTAGTTGGAGGAAATATTCCATTTTAATTTTCTTTGTTTTTCAGTTTTTGTTTTTTGTAGTTCCCTCACTGTTTGGTCTGTGTGAGCTTTTATGAAATTCTTTATGTTGGTATATTCTTCTTCTCTCTCTCTCTCTCTATATATATATATATACCTACTTCAGACATTTTTTTATGATCCTATATAGTGTTAGTTGTAATAATTTTAATATTCTTAAGCTTGGATAAATAGTTTTGTATAGTAGATGTTAAGGGCTTATCAGGTAGTATTATATGTTTAATTTTAACTCATTTATAGTCATTGTTGTTGATGTTATTAATACCATTATAATTTTTGCAGTTGTAAACTTAGTATTCCTTTCTTTTACCGTTGTGGATGAAATAATAAGGTACAGGTGTTTTTAAAAATTTTTTCTATGTATATTCTTTCTTTAGGTAAATATTGGAAGTAAATATTAGGTTGGTGCAAAAATAATGTCGTTTTTTGACGTTCTAACATATGTGAGAAAACGACATTATTTTTGCACCAACCTAATATTAGTGTTCTTAAATAAACCCTAGAGCTATTCCAATTTTTTTCTGCTGCAGAATTCAGAATAAGAGTTTATGAAATCATTTTTTTAAACTTTTAACCGAAGGTCATTATAGGTTCTATCTAGCATGAAGTCCAGGAAGAGTAATGGCGCCTGATTAAAAGTCTACTGAAAATCGGACCATATAAAAATTATTTCAACCACATCCCAAAATATTATGGAGATGATTAGAACCCAAAATGTCCATCGAAATAATAATTCTGAAACAGATATATATAATAAGCTGTTCCTAAGAATATATAAATATATAAATATATATATATATATATATATATATATATATATATATATATATATATATTTGAATTGGACATAGTCCGACAATTTATTAAAGACATTTTTTTTAATATGTTTTTCTCGGACATTCAGGCCGGTAAATGTTATTTAATACTGTTTATTATAAAACAGAGCATTTGCTTAAATACTTGTATCTATAAAAAAAAAAGAACGTTAAACATATAAAATATGTAATGTAATACCTGAAATCACATTAGTTATTTTAGCTATACTTAAAACGAGGTACATTAAACTTTATAACATTTTTTACAGATTATTTCTATCACAAATACAAATAAAGTTATTTTAAAGTGCACACGAACTTTATGGACAACATATATATATATATATATATATATATATATATATATATATATATATATATATATATATATATATGATAAAATAATATAGGTTTAAGATATGCTATATTTATAGGTCAGAGTGTTCAATATCAGGGATAGATCATATGTAAATATAAAAGTGCTCATTGAAATCTACTCACCCAGAGGCTTAAAACTTACAGCCTCTGGGTGCTAATTTCAATGTCCACTTATATATATATATATATATATATATACTTATATATTTTTATCATCCACAGACAGGCTGTTTCGCTGTTTCACAGCTCATCAGTGTGTCTAGACGTCCGGTTGCCTCTAGCTAGGATCGAAACACGACTGAATTGGCGTCAGTCGGAACTTCTACCACTAAGCCGTCGGCTCACGGCAGGGATGAAGGTGAATTTTAGCGTGTTTATTTTTAGATTTAGATAAACACACAGTGACTGACAGTGACTCAATTCTGCCGAAGAGTCATGCTATGTAGCTTAAATAGTCAGTGTTTACAAACTCACACCTCAAACCAAAGAGCTCAACCGAAATTAATTTTTTTCAGGAGCCAATATTTTTGTCATCCACAGACAGACTGTTTCGCTGCTTCACAGCTCATCAGTGATATATATATATATATATATATATATATATATATATATATATATATACTTATATATATATATATATATATATATATATGTGTGTGTATACATATGATAAAAATATAGTTTTAAGTTATGGCATATTATGGGTTCTTTATTTTGCGTTTTTAAAATCTTCGAAAATAAGGATCTTGAAGTGGAACTCGCAAAAATGTATCACATCAGGACATCAGTAATTCCAGTTGTAGTTGAAGCCCTCGGATTGATTGGAAAAGGACCTGATAGACTCATTGAAAGAATTCCTTGTAACCCATGCCTTAAAGAAATACAAAATTAAAATAACACCAAAAATCATACTCACAGGTCCGATTCACATCTTACGAAGAGCTTTATATATGTCTGTCATCTTTAGTATTTTTTTCTTTTTTTTTTTTACAAAAATGATCAATGGAAAATCTCATGAAGCCATTTTTCACCTTAGGTCTCTGGCTGGGACCCAGAATAAAAGGTATGTACAACAGAAATCAAAGGAAATATTAATAATAATAATAATAATAATAATAATAATAATAATAATAATGTTCTGACAAGTACAGCCCACACTTTACGAAGGGCTTTATCTATGTAATTATTTTATTTTATTTATTTTATTTTTGCAGTGGAAAGTGTCATGATGCCATTTCTAACCTTAGGTCCCTGGGCGGGACCCGGAGAGAAATGTGTAAACGCCAGATATCAAAGAAAATAATAATAATAATAATAATAATAATAATAATAATAACCAATACCTCGCACAGGCATACTCTGATATAATCATAAACCCAGAAAAATGCCCCAAATGGCTCCCGTGGGGGAGTAACATACCTACTCCCCAACACAGAAGAAACGTAGAATCCGAAGAACTATAGACCCATCACCTGCCTACCAACAATGAACATGATCCTCATTTCTATCATAACCGGGAAGACATACATCTTCCTTGAGAAAAACAATTTACTCCCAGCAAAATAGAAGGGACGTAAACGAGGAATTTACGGGTGTAAGGACCAATTAATTATCAATAATGCACTGTTGGAAGAGGTTAAAACAAGGAAAGGAACTTATAGATACCATGGATCGACTACAGAAAGGCGTTCGACGGTGTACCGCACTTATAGATAGAGAAGAGCTTCAAAATACACAGAGTATGTCCCACAACAGTCAAATTCATAACAGAGATCATGAAAAACTGGAAGACTGCACTAAACCTAAAGCATACAAACGGGTCATTAACATCGCGACCAATCAACATCAAAATTCCGGATCTTTCAAGCAGATTCATTGTCAACACTACTCTTCTGCCTTGCATTAGCGCCACTCAGCTGCCTACAACAGTAGCTACGGATAAAAGCCACAGAATGAGAAACTGAATCACTTATTCTACATTGATGATCTTAAAACGTTTACCAAGGATGACAACCAGCAGGAAATTTTACTCAATATTGTCAAAATCTTCAGCGAAGACATTAGGATGGAGTTCGGAATCGACAAATGTGCCAAAGCTACGTTCCAAAGCCGGTAAACTAACGAAAACTACAGATTTAAACCTTGGTATCAACAACAAGATTAAGAAACTAGACCAAAATGGTAGATACAAATATATAGGAATTGAAGGAGATGGAATACAAAATTCACTTATGAAGAAAATGTCCGAAAAGAATATTATAGGTGAGCGCGTTTGATACTAGAAAACGAACTTGATGGGGCCAATAAACTGAAGGCTCTCAACAAATTAGCTATACCCGTAGTAGCATACAGCTTCAATTAAATCGAAGTTAAATGACATTAAAAGATTGGAGGCCAAGACCAGAAAAATGCTTACCCTGAATGTGGATGCACCACCAGAAATCAAATGTTTATAGGCTGTACGTACGAAGAGTTTTAAAAGGACGAACTTTAATCCAACTTGAAATAACTCTAAAACCTACAACAATTGGATTAGAAGCCTACCTCACAAAAGCCAATGACCGTCTCCTACAAAGAGTGAAACACCAAATTCATTCCATCAACAAAGAAGCTGAACTCTTCCAGAAAAAGCTTAATATACCTGAAAACCTATAGAAAAAAAAAATACGAAGCGAATACCATCTACGCCAAACAACTAAAATAGAAAACAAAGCAAAATGGCCAAAATGAAATAAAAAAAAAAATTAAAAAAATTAAACAGGGAGGACAAGGCGTTGCATGGCAAATACCTAAAAAGAACGAAAGAAGCAGATGTGTAGCAACAGAAAACACATCAGTGGCTGAGGAGGACCGGGTTGAAAGCTGAGACAGAAGGCCTAATTATTGCAGCTCAGGACCAAAACCTATCACTGTCACATAATCAAGGATGGAACTAACCCGAAATGCAGGATCTGCGGGAAATATGATGCAACTGTCGACCATAATATCTCAAGATTTCTGGAACTAGCAAAAAATGAATATACCCACAGACATAACAAGGTAGCGACATATGTGCACTGGAAGATAGGCAAGAAGCACAAAACTGTAATCACTGAGAGATGGTATGAGCACCAACCAGACACAGTTACGCAAAATAACAATGTAACTATCCTCTGGGTCATGACAATTCAAACTGACAGGGAAATAAAAGCCAACAGACCTGATATTATCATAAAAGGCAAGAAATTCAGGAAGTGCATGCTTATTAACATAGCAGTGTTGAGAGAAGCACCTCCATGAAAATTACCGCGAAATTGTCCAAATATAAGGGACCTGGAGATCGAGATTAACAGGATGTGGAGGAATTAAGACTGAGACTGTACCAATAGTAATCGGAGCTCTGGTCCTCGTGGGAAAAGGAATGGACATTTTTACTAACAGTGTCCCAGGTAACATTAGCGTAAAAGTTGCCCAGAAGATCGCCCTACTAGGAACATCCCATATACTAAGAAAAGTGCTATCATTTAAATGAGAAATATCCTATAGGGCCTAAGGACCATCGTTTGGAGCTGACTCTACACGATACAAAACAGGAAACATAACATACTCAAATAATAATAATAATAATAATAATAATAATAATGAACAATTTTACTAACAGTGACCAGGTAACATCAACATCCAAGTTGCCCAGATCCCATATACTAAGAAAAGTGCTATCAATTAAATAATTCTATAGGGCCTTAGGACCATAATTTGAACCAGGCTCTACAGGATGCAAAGCAGGAAACATAACATACACAAATAATAATAATAATAATAAAGCTTTCAAAATTACTTTTTTCTTATTTTGAGAGAGAGAGAGAGAGAGAGAGAGAGAGAGAGGAAGAGAGGGAGATAGAGTAGGAGAGAGAGAATGAGACTGAGAGAGGGTAGAAGAAATGAAGATTAACAGAAAGAAGGAAATGGAAAGAGAGAATTAATGATTCGTTTGAGAGAGTCGCATGGCTTGTTTTCTGTGTGTGTGTGTGTGTGAGAGAGAGAGAAAGAGAGAGAGAGAGAGAGAGAGAGAGACGTACGCCGGCAAAGTGACGCTGGAATACAAATATATGAAGCTTAATATACCTATCATGTTACCCAGTTTGAAAAGGGTAAAGCAGGGACATTGCATCACTATGACATGCTCGCTTAGACGTTAGCCATTTGAAACGATCCTTTTTTGGGACAGCTGCATGATCGCCGTGTGAAAGATTTTCGTTTTTTTCATGCTTTTTTAAAAAATTTTCGTATAGTCATTGACACGCAAACAGAATGGAAGTTGAATCTCTCTCGATACCAGGGATTTCTGGCAAACGATAAAATGCAGCGTATGTTTCTCTCTGTACGACGTGACAGAGACGAATCAAAACTCATGAACGGCGAAGAATTGTAAAATTGATTTTCGAGTCTGCTTCTTCCGTTCCGAAACCGCCATTGTAATGACGTCGCTGGGCTTTCATTTCCTTCTGCTAAACGCCAAATAAGCGCCATTTGTTTTTATACTGAACGTTACGCCGACGCAATGACGTGTCCTTTACGCATGCGCACAAAACATTATGAAATGTGGAGAATATGGAATAGTCAAGAGTACGCAATTAACACAAGTGCTCAAGACAGCAGCAGGGTTGAACCAAGTTTGAAGTGTACAAATGGAACACACACGCACAGGCACACACATACAGTGAGTGAGTGGTTGAATAAGTAAGAGTGAGAGAAATATAGAGAGAGCGTGTGTGAGAAGAAACGCATTAGTCAGTCAATATGTTCACATATCAAGAAAGAGTCAACTATAGGCAGGCACACATTCGTAGATACACATGCATACATATACAGATTAACGCGCACAGGCGCGCACAATGATAGGTAAGTGAAGAAGGAGGCAAACTTACACCCGTTTTTTTCGAAACTACGAGCAAATATTCACACGCTGACACACAAGTTCTGTAAAACGTCTTTCAAACAAGCCAATTGCTCATCGTAACGCTAACATCGTCATGTAACAGCTTATCCAGGTTCCACACTAATATGAAGACCACAGATCACGTTTCAGATTCTGTGTCGACTGCCCAACCACATCCAACTTATTTCCGTATTTGGTTCGGATTTGACGTCTTATGTATTTTATATTCGAGGCACGAAGAAGATATCTGACAAAGACGCCATATCATCGTTGCTGGGGGTGGGTGGTGTTTGGAAGTGGATCGCTTCCGGTGTTCGAGCGCAGAACGCAGCTGCTTCCTTTTTAGTGCAGGCGAAGGTGCACTGCCAATGATGGTTACTATGTGGGACATATAGTGTTTTGAAATCGAGCCTTTGCTCTATATCTATCTATCTTGCTATTGTGCCCCTCCACCCTGTATCTGTTGACACTACGATGGAAATGCTTTCAAATGGAAATTACTTTCAAAGAGCTTACGGCCATATCACGCTGAAAGACCCGTTCTTGTACACTATCGAAGTTAAGCAACTCCGTGCCAGTTCAGTACCTAGTTGGGTGACCGCTTGGGAATACCAGGTGCTGTAAGTTTTGATGTGCGCTTGGTGTAAAGAGCTTACGGCCACATCACGATTAACTACTAGTTCCCATACGATAACCGAAGTTAAGCAACGTTGTGCCAGTTCAGAAGCTAGATGGGTGACCGCTTGGGAATACCAGGTGCTGTAGTTTTGATGTGCGCTTGGTGTAAAGGGCTTACGGACACATCACAATTAAATACTGGTTCCCATACAATAACCAAAGTTAAGCAACGTTGTGCCAGTTCAGTACCTAGATGGGTGACCGATTGGGAATGTCAGGGGCTGTAAGCTTTGATGTGCATGTGCAGTAAAGGATGATATCTTGCAAATCGGAAATCGATGAGCCGAGTTCAGATTCCAGTCAGATTTATTACATTCACCTACGCGCAAATCCGCTTGGGAAACGTAAGAATCCACCTCTTCTCCCTAGATATGGGTTAAATAGTAGGATCCGTAAATATATTATTATGTCAAAAAATCTTAAAATCCCAAAATATTTCTGTATCTGTCTATAATTCTGAGATGAGGTATTAGGTACACTATTAAAATTATTCAGATTATTGTCCTCATCTTTGTCGCCATATTTATTACACCGTTTCGGCCGTTGTACGCTCCAGCCTTCTTCAGGTTTTTGGAATGTCGAACTGAACCCTTTGTTTCGCTCACTGGGGTAGACTGTTCTAGTTCCACGTGCCATGTTTTAATGGATGTCAGTTATCAGTTATCTCCTGTTAATTCCCCTCTGAAAGTTCTCCACTGCTTTAACCGGGTATTGAACTCACACTCTTTGGGTCCTGTCACTGGATCTATTCAACGCCTTTTCCTCTGTGAGATGTGTCCTTGAGTGTGTGTGTAATATAAATAGTGCATAGACAGACTGTTTCGCTTTATCACAGCTCTTCAGTGTGGCTAGACGTCAGATTGCTTCAAGCCGGGGTCGAAACACGACCGATTTGGCACCAGTCAGAGATTCTATCCCTATTCTATACGGAATGCGTTAATAGCAGAATAAGTCACTGATTTAAAAAATCAACCGGATTTTTCGGGAGCATATATATTGTCATCGACAGGCAGACTGTTTCGCTGTATCACAAATTTTAGTTGGAAACTATAAATTCAGAATTATCTCGAAAATCAGTAGGTGAAACCTAGGTAGATATGTTCTGGCTCTTTAAGCATATATATATATATATATATATATATATATGCCCCTGAAAAATTTATTTCGGTTGAGCTCTCTGGGGAGGATGTGTGGGTTTGTAAACAGTGACTATTACGGCTAATAATGCAAGACTCTTCGGTAAATCGAATCGAGTTCTCTCAGTCACTGTGTGTTTATCTAAAAATAAATACGCTTAAATTCACCCTCTTCCCTGCCGTGCGCCAACGGCTTCAGGGTAAAATTTCCGACTGACGCGAATTCAGCCGATTTTCGATTCTAGCCAGAGGTAACCGGACGTCTAGCCACACTGATGAGCTGTGATACAGCGAAACAGTCTGTCTGTGGATGACAATATATATGCTCCTGAAAAATTTATGTGTGTCTGTGTGTGTGTGTGTGTGTGTGTGTATTTATACAAATGAAATGAGAACGAATCAAATATAAATTCAAATGATCACAAGTTTAATTTAAAAATAGGGCTCAGTTGAACAGTAGAGCGATAATTCTTTATTGTAGGATATGTTGTAACCTAGGAAGTGTTGCTGAATGAGGAATAGCCAAAACGGAGGTTGGAAATAAAATAGTAATTTTTATAACATCAATAAAATACAATACTCGCTAGCGGCTTAAAGTAGGTAAACCACTGCTACTGGTGGACTACTTAGACTGTATTTTACCACCACTTACAATAGTATCCAGCGTATTTATGAGGATTAGGACATACCTATTAGTGTTCATAGGTACGGTGTATAACAGAATATTACATTCGAACATATGTAAAACTGCTATATTAATGCCTTCATGTTTCGATGCATATTATCGCATTTCATCAGGCCTGATAAAATGCGATGATATGCATGGAAACATGAATGCATTAATATAACGCTTACATATATTCGAATGTAATATCCTATAACAAAGTATATATATATATATATATATATATATATATATATATATATATATAAAAAGATATGACTCGTTCAATAAGTTAGACAAGTTTTGTCTACTTATTTTCAACAGGATCCTCTCAAACTCACGGACAAGCTTTTTAGTATCCTTATTAAAGGAAGAGAGAAAATTACCATGTTGATACATATTCATTTATTCCGAGCACTTTCGACATTAGCACAATGCCATCTCCAGCCTCTTTCTGGATATTTGTAACTTCCTTTTTACTAAGAGTTTTGTTTTTTGTTTTCCATGTCGACAATATAGTTAAATTTCGCAGAAATAATTCCAATTGTCGTTTTTAAAATATTTTGTCTTTATTTTCAGAATTATTTCTGTGGGGAAAAAAAATCTTAGTAAAAAGGAAGTTACCAATACCTATATCCAGAAAGGGACTTATGCTGGAGCGTCCATTTTTAAAATTTTACATTTGATGTAACTATGGCTACAAAACATTTCGCTTTCATTGCTTTTCTTGATAAAGTCGGAAGACGAAACGCGTCGGCAAAAACTAATTTTTTCAAGTGTCATTTTTAAATCAATTTGTTTTAATTTCAGAATTATTTCTGAGAAATTTAAATATATATATATATATATATATATATATATATATATATATATATATATATATATATATATGCATATGAAGAAATATAGTCTTAAAGTGTGCTATATTTATGGGATAAAGTGCTCAATATCAGAGATAGAGCGTGTGTAAATATAAAAGTGGACATGGAAGTCAGCACTTAGAGGCGACAGTCTGTTTCATGCTAGTGCATATTTGCTAGTGCATATTTGCCTGACGATTGCACTAGCATGAAACAGACTGTCGCCTCTAAGTGCTGACTTCCATGTCCACTTTTATATTTATATATATACATATATATATGTGTGTATATATATATATATACACACACACAGACACATGTATATATATATGTGTGTGTGTGTATATATATATATATATATATATATATATTGACATAACATCCTATATTTGTGAAAGCCTTCACTGATAATGATTCAAAAAAGATGGCGGAACCTAGTTCTTAAGCAAAGTCATTTCTCCTGAACGTTTTGGGCTGCATTTCTAAAAGCTGTAGAATAGACAATAGAAATTCAGGACTTTCACTGAAAGCAACATTAACAACAATTGTATATTTTTGTTTTAACAATTAAGGCATTGAGTTTATCACGAATTTGACAGTGACCAAATTCGTTTGTTTTTTGCTGACCCAAAAGAAGTTCAATTAATAGCAAGAAAAACACGAAACTGCGCAAACACTGCACGCACCAAATTCTGTAATCTCCCCCTTCGAAAAACAATTAGGCCATAGAAAAGAATTCCGTTTTATTTGGGATGAAGAGAACTTGTCGGTCTGCCATGTTGAACCCGTCTATACAACGAGTTTCCGTCGAATCGTGTAGCGGAGAAGTTATCGACTATGGAAAAAGACTATAGTCTAAGTAGTGTGGCTGCATTTGCTGTGGTAATGGTGGAAGATGAATAGTGTGTTCGATACACCTGCTGTGACTATTTAAATTGAACAATTGCATCGAAGTACTTTCGACATGTTTAATTAATGGCGGAAGTATTCGTGCGACAGGAAATGAAATTTGTTGACATTAACGTCGTGATTGAGAACGTTGAGTGAGAAAGAAGTAAGATCGGCATAGAATTTAAAGAAGAGGTAAAAGAAAAGAGATGCGAATGACGAACAGAGGGAGATAGAATGATAGGAAGAGGGAAGGAAAGGAGAAACGACAGACAGAGAGTACAAAAGAAAGAGAACGACTAAAAGAGAGAGGGGGTAGTAGGGGGAGAGAATATGAGAGAGAAAGTAACAATAATAGTAAGAAGAGAAGAAAGGTAAGCCGAAGCAGAGAGAAGGGAGATAGAGAAAGAGAGAGAGAGAGAGAGAGAGGAGGTAAGTGAGAAGGAAAAACTGATCGGAAGAGGGAGTGAAAGTCAGACTGGAGAGACAGTATGTAAGAAAGATAAGGATTAAGAGAGAGAGAGGGGGATAGAAGGCGATAATATGAAAGAGAAAAGAATTATAATAGCAAGAAGGAAAGAAAGACAAGGCCCGAGAGAGGGGGATAGAAGGAGTTTGAGAGAGAGAGAGAGAGAGAGAGAGAGAGAGAGAGAGAGAGAGAGAGAGAGAATAATAGGAAGAGTGTAGGAAATGATATATGAGTGTTAGAGAGCATGAAAAAAAAGAGATAGATTAAGAGAGAGAGAGAGGAGGATAGAAAGAGATAGAATATAAAAGAAGTAGAACGAATAATAGTAAGAAAAGATAGGTGTTAAGTTTCGCAGGGACTTTACGACCACGCCCTGATGATGAGGCCGATGAGGATGATCCCTCCTATTTAGATTTAATATTACAGTATCAGTGAATTAGGTCAGCAATGATAGTCTCCGGACAGAAGCCCCAACATCGTATATAAGACCTGACGATCATACCCCCCCCCCCAACAACTACCTATCCCTTGTGGCTCTTAGCAGTTTTCTCCATTTGCTAATATTCCCGACCCCCGTTCATCCATCCATTCACATAAGCTCGTCAGGTAAATGACCCATATCTCTCTTTCCCTGCGACCACCCTAGGTATGACGATAAACTTCATCCGACAGCAAGGTGGGTGTAGAACCGTGGAACCACCTCTAAATTGCTGTTCACTCTGATCCAGGGTAGTAGCACCTGTTAGGGTTTCAGCTATCGGCAAATAGTGAAACCCCAACCAAAACACTATGAAAGTATAAAAATAATAAAAAATACCAGTAATATATTTTAATAGAAAAAAATCAAAGCTCCGAAGAAAATTAAATTTCGGCATTAAATGACCCATGAGGAGTTGATATGCTGTTAAATAAACAAACAAACAAACAAACATCCTGCGCGGGTTAAGTTTTCCAAGCCCTTTTCTAAGCGCACTTCGTGTGTTCAAGGAATTTCAGCTGTCTTTTCCTGATTCTGAGTAGAAGTGTTCTTTCTGTTCCAACTTTCATGAAGACTTCCTTATTGGTTACACGCTCCGTCCATAGAATTGTCAGTATCTCTTTACAGAGTATCATTTTTTTTGTATCTCTTGTTTTCTCTTCATCCGTGGGGAGATTGTTCAGCATTCACTGCCATACAATAGGATGGCTAACACAGCAATCCGACACTTTGTTTCTAACGAAAATTTTCCGATTCTCAGCTTAACCATTGGAATGCTTCTTTAGCTAGTCCAATGCGTGCTTCGGATCTCGGTATCACATTTTCCATCCTCTGTTAAAACGCTTTCCAGATATTTAAACCATTCTGCACGTTCCTGCTTCATGGTTCAGCCGTTTCTATCTGATTCTGAATTAAATTGCAATTTTTGTTGGCATTTTCTTTGACTTCCTGGTTGCTTACTCTCTCCGTCTATGGTGCCAAACGTATATTGGTAAAAAGTACAAAAGAAAAGAAAGAAAAAAGATAAGTAATGACATGACCAATACTAGTACGATGACTAATAATAGTAAGAAGAGTAAGAAGAAGAGTAAGGAAAAGAAGAAGACGACTATGAAGTAGAAGGGAAGAAGAAGTGCAAGAAAAGAAGAAGACAAAAAGTAGAAGGGAAGAAGAAGAAGAAGAAGAAGGGCTAGGAAAAGAAGAAGACTAAGAAATGGAAGAAGAGTAAGAAAAAGAAAAGAACAAGAAAAAGAAGAAGAGTAAAAACAGAAGGAGACTATGAAATAGAAGAAGAAGAGTAAGAAAATGGAGAGTAAGAAAAAGAAGAAGACTAAGTAAATAGAGTAAGAAAAAGAAAAACTAAGAAGAAGAAGAGCAAGAAAAAGAAGAGCAAGAAAAGAAGGGTAAGAAAAAGAAGAGGGGTAAAAAATGAAGAAGTGTAAGAAAAAGAAGAGGAAGATAAAGAGGAAGAGCCAGAAAAAGAAGAAGAGTAAGAAAAAGAAGACGAATAACAAAAAGAAGAGTAAGAAAAAGAAGAAGACGAAGAAAAAGAAAAGTAAGAAAAACAAGATGAGCAAGAAAAGATGACTAAGAAAAAGAAGAGTAAGAAAATGTAAAAAAAGAGTGAGAAAAGAAGAGTAAGAAAAAAAGAAGACGACCAAGAGAAGAAGAGTAAGAAAATGAAGAAGAGCAAGAAAAGAAGAGTAAGAAAAAGAAGACCAGCAAGAAAAGAAGAATAATAAAATGTAGAAGAGTAAGAAATGAAGACGAGCAAGAAGAATAAGAAAAAGAAGAAGAGTAAGAAAAGGAAGAGTAAGAAAAAGAAGAGGAGCAAGAAAAAGAAGAAGAGTAAGAAAACGAAGGCGAGCAAGAAAAGAAGTGTAAGAGAAAGAAGAAGACTAAGAAAAAAGATGAAGAAGAGTAGGAAAAAGAAGAAGAAGAAAATGAAGAAGAAGAAGAGTAAGAAAAAGAAGACGACGGATAATAAATCCTTGCTTAGCTTTTAGAATACTTCTTTCGTTAGACGAATGCGTGCTTCGGATCTCGATGTCGCATTTTTCATCCTCTGCTAAAATGTTTCCCAGATATTTGAACTCTTCTATACGTCCCTGCTTCAGGTTTTAGTCGTCTGTCTCTTATTCTGGATTTAATTGCTCTTTCTGTTGGCATTTTCTTTAAGATTTCTATTCTTCCTCCATAGTTTTATGATTTTTCATTTTATCGCACCCAGAGATTCCTGGAACTTTTTGTCATGCTTTAGCTGTCTAAGAATCAGATTAGACCAAAAAATGGAGTAATATCTGGGATGGAGCTACTGAATCCTTACTTTTCAGCCCTGATAACGATTAAAATCTTTTACATTGTCTTCTGGAGAAAGTCTTATTTTCCAATAAGGCAGTAAGGGAAAGCGAGAAAAAAGGACTAAACATCAATTGTTAGAAAAACAGAATCTATGGTTGTCAGTAAAATGAACGGCCTAAGATGCGAATTCCAAATTGGTGACGCCATAATAAAAAAAGTACAGAATTGAAATATTTAGGGAGTGAAAATGCGACACCGAAATCCGAAGTAGCACTGGGATAGCGAAAGATGTCTTTTAAAAGCTAAGCAAACTATTAAGTAACCGGAAAATTCTGTTAGAACTAAAGAAAAGAGTACTGAGCTTTTATGCAATATTAGTCTTCCGATATGGAAGTGGATGTTGGACGATCTCCTCGCAGATAAAGAAACTTGAAGCAACAGAAATGTGGTTCTACAGAAGGATGCTGAGAATACCATAGACCGAACATGTGAACAACGACGAAGTTTTAGGGAAAATAGAAACAAAAAAGACACTAAAACTTAGCATAAGAAAGAAACGGTTGAAATTTCTAGGGCGCATAATAAAGAAAGAAGGCTTAAGAAATCAAGGCACTCACAGGAAGGTAAGATAGACAGAGGAAAGCAGGGCACAGCCGACTTAAGGAACTTGTGTAGAACAGGGTTTAGGCAATATATTGTAAAAAGATGAAATTTGCTAAGAGATACACTGGACAGTGTTATATAGGAATAAAGTGTCCCTGCCGACACTTGAGTCTGAACATAGATCGCCAGTGAGCAAACACAGGTGATCCCATTATTGAATTAAGTAGACCACGTGACCATAGAGAAAACGCGCATAAGTAGGAAGTCGAGTGACGTCTATACGGATCGCTATTCTCTTCTCTATGTTATTTACTATACTCTATACTGATTACTAATCGTTTGTTACTATTCAAGCGAGAATTATCGAGGAAGTACCATTAGTACGAGTGTTATTCGAAGGCGTCTGACATCAGTATTGTTCAACGGCGTTACTATAGTTCTATCTGCGATTACAAAGTCTCTACTACAACGAGCATTACGAAAGTGACAACGTGTATTCGTTGACATTACAAAAGTGGCAACGAATGTTCGCTGACATCCCAAAACATTTCCAAAACAGAAACTATGATCTGGAATAAAAGTCGTGATGGCACCGACCCTGAATCCATCATGGAAATAGAAACTGTGAAATTAGTAAATACTAAACACTTCAAATACCGTGTTCTATGGATCAGTTATAAAAGATTAAATCTAGGAGATAAGGAATCTAAATACAGAATAAAGTGAAAAGGTAGATAATTCGCATCGCTATACGGATTACTATTCGAGCTAGTATTATCGAGCAAGTACTATTAGTGCGAGTGTTATTCGAAGGCGTCTGACACCAGTATTGTTCAACGGCGTTACTATAGTTCTATCTGCGATTACAAAGTCTCTACTGCAACGAGCATTACGAAAGTGACAACAAGTGTTCGTTGACATCACAAAAGTTCTAATACTTTTATATATTTAATTTATATAATTTACTTTAATTTATTAACCGCGTGGGCGGTTAGTGAATATCTCACTATACGGATTTACTATTCAGATCACTATTCGGCGGTGGTTACGATTCGAGCTAGTATTATCGAGCAAGTACTATTATTGTGAGTGTTATCGAAGGCATCTGATACAAGCATTGTTCAACGGCGTTACTATAGTTGTATCTGCGATTACAAAGTCTCTACTACAACGAGCATTCGTTGACATTACAAAAGTGGCAACAAGGGTTCGTTTGAGTAAAAAAAAAAAGACAGGAAACTGTGGAGAGCTATGATCGCACACGACCTGAAGGGGCACGGCACACAGAAGCCTTTCGATAGTATTGCTATTTCAACGGCAAACGTTCAGATGAGTTCTGTTATTTAGTTTCACCAGGTCAGACCTGGTAGGACGCGCCATGCGATCTCTACGGACGCTCGCGCGGTTATTACCCTGAACACAATCGTCTTAACCACTTTAAGTGAAAGGTCAATCTATGCCTCCATTCTTATAATTTTCACTTTTTATCCGCATCTTTTTCGTTTATATCACCCCCCCCATTCATCATAACCGTTTCAAAAAATATATATTTATTACTGAAAAATACAGTAATTCTGGCGCAAGGTCAAAGGGGAAATGGGGAAAGGCTGTCTTCTGCTAACTATCCCATTCCCAGTTAATCAAAATCACGACCCATCCATCCAATACAAAGCAGTGAACCCTGTATTAGGTTAACTTTGGTATAAAATAAGCGTCTTTATATGCCATAAAATACAGTAGCTGTGTTCAGAAACAAATATGCCACAATGGCATTATATTTTGAGAGTATAGAACTTAAAGAACGATAAAAGATCTATTTTACTTCTTTTTTTTTGTTGCTTTTTAATGCATTGATGTTGTTTGTCTTTATCTACGACCAAAGCTCATCTTTCAAAATGGCGAGTGTTATGATAAATATGAATCGACACCATGTATTACAAATCATATCGATCAGGGAATACAGGGAGTCCGAAAGGAATGTGGATTGGGATACGTGGGAGAGTCTATCTTGGAAGATTATGAACGAATAATTCTGAGGAACAAATGTACATTGGTTGGGTTATATTTACAGGGATATTAATAAAGTCCGTCGAATGACCTAAGGGAAGCAGATGTAGTCAGGCTAAAAATGGCTAAATGTGTCTGAGTGTATCATATTTCGCGAGAGAAGGATCTCTCTCTCTCTCTCTCTCTATATATATATATATATATATATATACATATATATATTTTACCTATGTATATATATATATATATATTCATACATGTTTCATTAAATAATATAGATAAGTGTTGTCTATATATTTTATGTAATTTCTTTTCATATCGTCTGATAAGCTTAATAACATTATCATTAAACGAAGAAAGAAAATCACAATATTGATACATA
Organism: Acanthosepion esculentum; assembly: GCA_964036315.1. NCBI lineage: Eukaryota > Metazoa > Mollusca > Cephalopoda > Sepiida > Sepiidae > Acanthosepion > Acanthosepion esculentum. The sequence continues at coordinate 43,580,880 of OZ038519.1, read as the reverse complement.
CTTTTTTTTAATCCAATCTGAGCTTTCGGCTTACATAAGCCATTATCAAAGATGACAATTACACAATATATTAAGCAATACACGAACAAGAAATTGATGATAGTCTGTTTTTTTGTTTACATGGATGATTTCCAAGCAACGATAAACACGTGCATATAAGACGCTGAAAGCGAAAATCGCACCACAACTCATGACGTCACACATGACCACGCGAGAGTGAATTCGATGAGTATTGAGTATGGAAAGCCGTTGGTATAAACCAATGGCTTCTGTTACCAATTATAGGCATTTAAGGATATTTGTGGAGATTTCATAGTTTATTTTCAACTGTTTTATGTATATAGCTTCAAGAATTTTTAGTTTTTGTTTATTGTTTTCATGTTTAAGTATAGTTGTGTTTTCGACGAGGATTTTCCGGAATTGTGTATGCGGCCAGGCATGTTGTTTTAAATGTCTAAAAATGTTAGAGTTATCATTCAAATGTAGTGTCAAGCGTCGTGAATATATTTTACCTATATATATATATATATATATATATATATATATATATATATATATATATATATATATATATTATTTCAAGACGAAAATAAATGCAATGCAGGCCGAAAGATGTTTTTATTAACGGTACTATTTTGGAATGTGCAATACATTTACTTTCAGAGTCAGTCTATATTTTTGAGATATTACGTACAGTATTTACATTAGTCGGACTATTGTCCTCATCTTTGTCGCCATATTTTCACAACGTTTCGGCCGTTGTACGCTCCGGCCTTCTTCAGGTGGTAGGAATTTCGAAACGAACCCTTTATTTCGATCACTGGGGTAGACTGTTCTAGTTCCACGTGCCATGTTTGATGGATGTCAGTTATCAGTTATCTCCTGCTAATTTTCCCTCTGAAAGTTATCCACTGCCTTAACCGGGTATTGAACTCACACTCTTTGGCTCTGTCACTGGATCTAACCAACGCCTTTATCCACTGTGCCATGTGTCATCCAAGAGGAAGTCCGTGGGGGCGTTGAAGAAGCACGATACGGTAGAATGGTCGATCTAAGTCAGCAGGGAGCCTGAACGAAATGGAAGAACTTTGATCAGAAAAGAATTACCTGGTCAGAGTGCTGGCGGTCAGATTTTAGCCAGGTTAGATTTCTGATCAAATCAGTATATGATGTTCTATCGAGCCCAACTAACCTATATACATGGGGAAGAGCTATATCCCTAATTGCCAGCTATGTGCAAGGAAATGATTATATATATATATATATATATATATATATATATATATATATATATATATATATATAATTCGACCTGGAATTCTGACCGTTTCTTCATCGTGTCGATTTGAATATTCTCCATTAATAGCACGCTAGCCAAGCCCACTGTTGGTGTTGGATGGGTCGATGAATGGCCGTTTGACCCTCCTTGCCCTCCCCCCATCACTGCGTTCATTATAAGTTGTTGCTTGGCATGGAATAGGTAAGCCGTATATTTTCGCCAGTGTCTTGTGAAAATTGTAGTCGTCAAGCGAGCATTTTCTCTGTCCGTTTAAGTATGAACCCACTCTACCCTTGATTCCGTCTTTCTTGTGTATGTATATGTAATTTTTAATTTATTTCAATTTTATTTTATTTGTATTTTTGTTTTTGTTTTTTTTTTTGCTTTTTCATAACCGTACTACCGACCTCGCAGGCATTCATACTCTCAACTTTTCAGTCTCTCAATCCCTCACGCAGATAATTGATTTCCCCACGCGTTTTGCTTACAACCGTGACTGTAAGGCCTCACTCCTCGATCTGTGTTTTACCTCCATCCCTGAGTCTTGTAGTGCCACGCAGCTCTGTCCTATCGGTAACTCCCATCATGCTGTAGTGTCTGTTAGCATCTCCTTCAGCCCCCCCCCCCTGCAAGGAGCCTCCTACCACCAGAACCACATTCTGCTACCAACGGGCTGACTGGCACTCGTTTCGTGACTTCCTCCCCTGGGATGCTGTATTTAAGCTCCCCATTCAAAAATGTGCTTCAGATGTCTCTTCCTGGGTTAAAGCTGGAATCGACGCTTTCATCCCCTCCAGGAAATTCAAGGTCAAACCGCGCTCCTCCCCTTTGTTCCCAGCTGCTTGCTCGGCCGCCATTGCCTATAGGAACCACTTCTTCCACCGTTTTCATAGTGATATGTCTGACTTCAATAGACGTCTATTCACCTCTGCCCGTAACGAGTGTAAGCGTATCCTCAACGAAGCTAAGTCCTTATTTGCTGTTCGGATGAAGGAACGTATTGCATCTCGCAAATTCGGCTCCAAAGATTATTGGCGCCTCTGCAAGAGCGTTCTGAACAATAGCAAACCCTCCATTCCTCCCCTGTTCAATCAGTTTGAGGTCCTAACCACCTCTGACGACAAGGCTGAATGCTTTGCTCGGAAGTTTTCCTCCAATTCAACATTAGACTCTTCCGGGGTACCCATGCCCGATTTCTCTCCCAGAACCGAGGCCCTTTTGAGCGGATTGAACATATCTCCGTCTTTGGTAATGGGCAT
>OZ038519.1:43555842-43570842 GCA_964036315.1 Acanthosepion esculentum | reverse complement strand
GCTGGGGAATACCAGGTGCCCTAAGCTTGGATGTGCTGGTGGTGTTGTAAAGGATAATAGCTCGGACTTGTTAATCGGAGAGCCGAGTTCCAATCCCAGTTGGGTTGGTTATATTCACTTACGTTCGAATACCCTTGTGAAAGGCATGAATCCAACTCTTCTGTCCCAGCTATGGGTTAATCAGTAAAACTAGTATCACTAAAACCATTATTATCTCCAAAAAAAGAAAAAGAAAAAAAAAACAAAACATTGCGTACAAAATATATAGATTCCTGCATTAATAATCCAATGAGGTCGATTGGTTGATTGATTTTGTTTAGTGGCATATCAACACCTCTATGGGTTATTTAATGTCGAAATCTAAATATTTTCTACGCCATTTTATGGTGTCAACTAAATATATTTTGAACACAAATGTATACCACCAACTACAGATAAAATGTATTGTTGGTCATTTTGTTTGGTGGCATATCAACATCTCTATGGGTTATTTAATGTCGAAATCTAAATATTTTCTACGCCATTTTATGGTGTCAACTAAATATATTTTGAACACAACTGTATACCATTACTATTTGTTATATAAAAATGTATTACTGGTATTTTACTATAAAACATATTTTTGATACTTTCATAGCGTTTTGTTTTTGTTTGAGTGAGGATCACTATTTGCCGGTAGCTGGGAACCAAACAGCCGCTACCACCCCAGGTGAGGTTGGACCTGGTTTACAACTATAGTTAAGAGGTGGTTCCACGCCCCTCAAAACCTCTAATCTCCCGATCAGAGACCACGCTGCCGGATGTAGTTTATCATCATACCCAGGACTACATAGAAGTTGATATGCGGCTAAACAACAACAGCACACCAAAACAACAGCCAAAACAACACATACGTATCCACGTAAGTGATGGCTCGAAATACGCTCATTTAAAATGTGGTCCGACATGTTTCAGCATTGATTCGGTCCGAAGCCCGATTGGTATCTTATAAAAGGGAGTTACTGTTGCGTTCTTTTCCTGTCCGTTCGCACCTACGGTCTGTGTTTTAATTGTTTTCTTTCACGGCTAGAATAGCAGGCCAGTCGAAATCTCCAAAGGACAACTTAATATCGTCGAGTCTTGTGTGTTTTCTGCTAAATGCAATCAATAGAGGCGCACTTTATCCCTTTTCATATCCTTTTGACGTTGCAAGGAGGAGAAACGGCGATTTACAGCTTGTAGGAAAACCGATAGACGTACGGGCGTTTATTGGATCGGGCTGGATTGAATCGCTAGGGCTTGGATTATTGACTGGGTGGCGGGCGTGGTACTGGCGGGAGGAGTAAGATAGCCAGCCTATCGAGAGAATGTGATAAAGAGAGAAGTAAGAGAACAGGTCTTTGGAGGGAACGTCACAAGACAAACAAGAAAAAAAAAAGGAAAAAAAAAAAAGACGAAAACTATAAGAAAACATCGAGGGAATAATAATAATAATAATAATAATAATAATAATAATAATAATAATAATAATAACATGAAAAAGAAGAAACAAAAGAAAAGAGAAGAAAAAGCTATAAAAAATTTAGAGGGAAGAAGTAGAAGAAGAAGAAGAAGAAGAAGAAAGAAAGAAAGAGACAAGAAGAGACGAAAACTAAGAAAACATCGAGTGAATAATAATAATAATAATAATAATAATAATAATAATAATAATAATATGAAGAAGCAGACGAGGAAGAAGAAGAAAAAGAAGAAAAGTGAAGACAAAGCTATAAAAAATTTTAGGTAAGAAGAAGAGGAAGAAGAAAGAGAAGATGGAGAGAAAAAAACAAGAAGGGATAAGAATATGAGAAAATTTTGAGGGGAGAAGAAGAAGAAAAAGAAGAAAAGAGACAAGGAGGAGATAAAAATATGAGGACGTTTACTGGCAAGAAGAAGAAGAAGAAGAAGAAGAAGAAGAAGAAGAAGAAGAAGAAGAAGAAGAAGAAGAAGAAGAAGACAAAACAATATAAGGAAATATGAGGTGAAAGAAGAAGAAGAAGAAGAAGAAGAAGAAGAAGAAGAAGTAGAAGAAGAAGAAGAAGAAGAAGGAGAAGAAGAAGAAGAAAACATTTTGGGAATGAAGAAGAAGAAGAAAAAAAGAAGAAAAAGAAAAAATAAAGAGGCAAGAAGATAAAAATATGAGAAAAGAAGGAAGAAGGAGAAAAAGACAAAATAGTATTAGGAAATAAGAGGTGAAAATAGAAGACAGCATTTGAATGAAATAGAGACAAGAAGATGGAGAAGAAGTAGAGGAGGAGGAGGAGAAGAAGAAAAAGAAGAAAATATTTGGAATAGATAAAGGCAAGAAGCCAAAATAACATCAGCGAAAAGGTAAGCGTAAGACGAAGGCCAGCATAATGTCAACATTTCAGCCTTTGTACCCTCTTCTCTCGAGAATCCTATTGGAAGTTTGAACTCAATGAGAGCCAAGACTTCGTTTCATGTATAGAACCCGGTTCACTATGTAGAGATCATCAGACAGGATTCCATTCATGCCAACCCGATGGCGAGTTCGGACATTACGGACCTCTTTACCAATATTCATATCAATGAGATTCTATCAGTGGCTCGAGAGAAATTGGGATCAGAGGAGAGCGTCTGAGTGTCCTGCTAAAAATCAGTGGTGTATTTTTAAGCTTAGACTTTATATATATATATATATATATATATATATATATATATATATATATATATAGGCATTCGTTTTAGTCGCACTGAGGAGCTCTGATACAGCGAAACAGTACTGTCTGTGAATGACACATACACACACACACACACACACACACACACACACATATATATATATATATATGAAAGATAATCCTAAGGAGCCAGGCAAACCTACCTAGGTTACACCTAAACGGATCTTCAGGTTAAAGCCTTTACCATGAAGATCCGTTTAGGTTTAACCTAGGTAGGTTTGCTTGGCGCCTTAAGATTATCTTAGGTTTTGCTCTACTTAGTATATTGAGCACTTTACGTAGTTGTCTTTTTACTCGTTTTGGGTTTTTTTCTTTTTTGGACTTGGAGCAAAACACTGGACGATTGTTTTCGCCTTGTTTTAATGTTTTTGGTTATTTCTTTTTTGTTTCCTGTTTTTCCTCGGGTACCAAAATGAAACCTCGGATACCAGAAAACCTCGGATAGATCGACTTGCAGTAGAACAATACTGCAAGTCGATATATCCGAGGTTTTCCCAAACGAGTACCGCTATCTATCTATCTATCTATCTATCTATCTATCTATCTATCTATATATATATATATATATATATATATATATATATATATATAGGGTGTATCAAAAATACTTTTACAAACTTTGGGGACGGGTTCCTTACACCAAAACAAGGACAAAAGTCCATATAAAAATATGTGCTCAAATCCTTCGTTTTTGAGTTAAGTTTTAATTTTACGGTAGACACTGTTAAATGTACAGGGTGGTCCGAAAGTCTTATCACCCCGATATAATAAAATTTTCTGTTTCAACGCTCTTTGAAAGTGTTTCACGTGAACGATACCAGAATATCCATCAGTTGAAGGACGCCGTTCGCAGGGCCTTTGCAACAATCAACACAGCACAGCTTTGTAAAATATCACACAGGACATGGCGCCGCATCATTTTGTGCCACGAAAATGATGGCGTTCATACAGACGTTCTCGATGTGTGACAGCGTCAATGAAAATGAATAAACTGCATCCAGTATATGTGCTTTGTTTTACTGTATTACTTGTTGTTCTATTGTTCCCATTACTCTTTTTTACCAAGACTTTCAGACCGTTCTGTCCTCGATCCATAGTCTGTGGTGCCACGGATCCTGTCTCAGCAACGCGACAATAAACAGCAGCAAAGCTGACTTCGGTTTGGAAACGCAATCTGATACAGCCGTGCAGCCTCGCGTCCATTACTATTTGCACGGCCGTATGTAAAAATCACACTTCCCTGTCTCACGATATGAATACCCTGCCATTGTGAAGCGGAACACTTCTCGGTAAACTCACTTCTACAGACATTAAACGTTGAAGACAGACTAGCCACAGATGTACACGAATGACAAATGTAACTTAGTCTACATGGCAACAGAGCACCATCTGCCATAAACTTTCTTTAAATTTAACTAAAGAACAAAGGATTTTCGGGCATGTTTATAAAGACTTTTGTCCTTCTTTTGGTATGAGACCCCCCCCCCCCAAAAAAAAACTTGTAAAAGTATTTTTGATAGATACATCCTGTATATATGCACAGATAGTGGAATTTTTGAGTGTCTTTTCTTTTTCAACCAGAGGCTCCCAGTGCCTAATAAATACATTACTTTTTAAAAGCCTCTTATATTTCAGTGTTGTTCTCGGTCCGTTATCTTGACTTTAATTCCACAAGGGTTGATGACCACCATTTTCCCTTCATATATGATCTGCCATGTCTCATTTAAAACCTTTTTCTGATGATCCTTAAAATTTATCTTTAGTTTTCTGTTGGTTTCACCATTGTAGTTTTTGTTACATTCTGTGTTCAAACAACATATGTCCAGTTGACATATGCTGACATGAAGTGGGCTTAGCTATGCGGTCACCATTATCCCCTGTAATGGCAAGCGTATACATAGAAGGCTTCGAATATTGATTAATTGATTCGTTTTCTACGGCTTATCAACCCATTTCAGGTTATTTAAAGCCAGAAAATATTTTAGATTGTAACAATTTCTTTTGGCGATAATAATAATTTTAGGGGTAGAAGTCTTACTAATTAACCCATAGTTGGGGAAGAAGAAGTGTATGTATGTCTTTCACGAGGGTATATGCGAGTAAGTTAATATAAAGAACCCAACTGGAATTGAAACTCGGCTCTTCGATTAAGAATTCCGAGCCATTATCCATTACACCATGCGCTTACAACACCTGGAATTCTTCGAAGAAGATGCTATACGAATCTTGTGTCTTAGATACATAGGTTACAACTTCATAGCTAGATGACATTTTCTAGAGAAATAAAGGATTTTGAAATTATTGATCCGACAAATATTACCGACCTGAATATTCAAGGAATTTTACTAAAGAAAACTATGCGCTTTCCAGCAGAATTTGAACCTGTGTCTCCCGTCCCGGGAAAACCGTTATTAGATCCGACGCGCCTTAACCGTCACGGGCACGTAGAAGCCTGTTCCCCTCAGAAGAGATCATGACCAAGAACTGTGTGTATCTTTCCCCCTGTAGTTGTGGCAAGAGCGACAATGGCGAGATCAGACAATCAGTGAAGTTAAGTTTGTAGTCATTCCAGGAATTATATTAGTAGTAGTACTAGTAGTCGTATGAGTAAACTTGATTTTTCACTCTCATTCTGAATATTATTGCCTTTTTCTTAGATTCTATGAGATTCCGTATCATTGACAGCAAACTTCTTTCTTAATCATCATCGTCGTCATCATCATCATCATCATCATCATCACCATCATCATCATCATCATCACCATCATCATCATCATCATCATCATCATCATCATCATCATCATCATCATCATCATCATCATAATCATCATCATCATCATCATCATCTTTCTGTCTTTCCGAATTTTTCCATATTTTCTTTTCCTATCTCTCCCTTAATTTCTTCTTCTTTTTTCTTTTTCTTCTGTTCCTTCTTCTTCTTGTCATTCGAAATTTTTCCATATTTTCTTTTACTATCACTCCCTTAAATTCTTCTTCTTCTTCTTCTTCTTCTTCTTCTTGTCTTTCCGAATTTTTCCATATTTTCCTTTCCTATCTCCCCATTAATTATTTACTTATTTCTTCTTCTTCTTCTTCTTCTTCTTCTTCTTCTTCTTCTTCTTCTTCTTCTTCTTCTTCTTCTTCTTCTTCATCTTGTCTTTCCGAATTTTTCCATATTTTCCTTTCCTATCTCCCCATTAATTATTTAATTATTTCTTCTTCTTCTTCTTCTTCTTCTTCTTCTTCTTCTTCTTCTTCTTCTTCTTCTTCTTCTTCTTCTTGTCATTCGTAATTTTTCCATATTTTCTTTTACTATCACTCCCTTAAATCCTTCTTCTTCTTCTTCTTCTTCTTCTTCTTCTTCTTCTTCTTCTTCTTCTTCTTCTTCTTCTTCTTGTCTTTCCGAATTTTTCCCTATTTTCTTTTCCTATCTCTTCTTTCATTTCTTCTTTTTCTTCTGTTTCTTCTCCTTCTTCTTCCCTTTTTTATTCGAGAGGGAAACATATAGAGAGAAATAGTGAACAACAGAAAAAGCGATAAGGATTTTAAGGGAAAGAAAATACCTTGTTTCAATTTGAATTCTTTTCGAATTCTTTGTATATCTTTTATTATTAGATTTTATTTTATTGGACAATTTCAAATTAAAATGAAAACCTAGCCACGTGAAAATCGCCATTACCGTACACCTTTAAAGAAGAATTCTTTCATCGGGTTTTTTATGTAAGTTATATTCTTGTTTTGATATGTTTTTTTTTTTCTTTGTTGTATTTCTTTCCTTATTGTAATTTGTTAAAATAAAACCCTATTGAAAAATACTGCAATTGGTAAAAATGTTGTGGTAAACAAGGTCAATATCCCGACCCGATGCGACGGCCCTGTAGCTCTTTTAGTTGGTCATCATCATCATCATCATCATCATCATCATCATCATCATCATCATCATCACCATCATCATCATCATCATCATCATCCATGTATCCTTTCTACTTCGTGCTCGGACGTTGTTGTAACCGTTGCACTTTTAACCTTTTATTCGTTGTTCAATCGTCTTGCTTGAGCCAATTCGTTCGTTCGTTCGTTCGTTCGTTCGTTCGTTCGTTCGTTCGTTCGTTCGTACGTTCCTTCCTTCCTTCCTTCCTTCCTTTGTGTTATATAGGAATAAAGTGTCGCTGCCGACACTTAAGTTTGAACATAGATCGTCAGTGAGCAAACACAGGCGATCCCATTATTAAATTAAGTAGACCACGTCTAGTCTATCCTCTATTAGTACAGTGTAACCCGGATATAAGAGACCCGGATATAAGAGACCCGGATATAAGAGAAACCGGGTATAAGAGAGATTTTCTCTCATCCCAAATTAGAGCCTGTGTTAATAAAACAAAATAGACCCAACCCGGATATAAGAGAAACCCGGATATAAGAGACGTCGTCTCCGGTCCCAACAACTCTCTTATATCCGGGTTACACTGTATTCAGATCCACATTTCTATTCTATCCTCTACTAGCAGTATAGCCCGTCTTCGACCGGGTCTTTCATGCATTACTGGGAATTTTTATCGTTCAAGTGGAGCAGTTAAATTTTTATCGTTCAATTGCAGCAGTTTAAAGGTCAGCCCACCCGAAAATCAATATTAGTAACAACAATTGCGTGCAACTGGGGCATCTCCCCAAATGGGGGGGGGGTTAACAATTTGAAGTGGGGGAGCTGAAAAGGGCCGTTTTTGCGTTCTCAATCTTGTTTCAGCCTCACGCACAGCGGCAGTTGAAGAGGTATTTCTCCTCAGCCGTTGAGTCCTTTGATTATCATTTTCAGCCTCGCGCGCAGAAGCGTTCAGGTACGCTCTTCTGGAAAGACGATGGCTACGTTGATCTTCGGACTCAGTGGCTCTGGTTGAAGCATTCCGAGAGGCTTTTTGAGACATGACGAACTGAACGTTCTAAAGACGATTCGTTATCTTTAATTCGCATGGTAGGAATTGTCAAATGGAAAATACCAGAAGAGAACGCTGTAAAGCTACAGGGATCAGTAAACTCGAATAGCTTTAGGAAAGGTTGGAAAAATAAATTTTGAGTAATAAAAAAGCAAGCTTACTTATTACTACGGTGAATGCAATACAAAAAGTGGCAGGACAATAAAAAAAATGAAATTGGGAACGGCTATAAACGACAATGAAAGCAACGCCTTAAAACTGTAGTAGTGGGCTTTATACAACGGAAAAGGTAACCTCAATTGAGAGAGATTGATTGCTTGAGCAAGAGAAGAGGCATGTGTAATTTGGACTCAAAACCGGCACTGAAGAATTATCTAGCAAACAAAAAAAATCATCGAAATCGGATGAAAACTGCGGAAGCGAATAAAGAACACCCGATCTCTCTCTCTCTCTCTCTCACACACACACACACACACACACACACACACACACACACACACACACACACACACACACACACACACACACACAGACACACACACACACACACACACACATTTTGAGAATTATAGATATGGAGATTACTATAAGGAGCGCTATTCTCTACTCTATTCACTATACTATTTCTTTATTCGGATCACTAGACCGATTATTATTCGAGCGAGTATTATCGAGTAAGTACTATTAGTGCGAGTGATATTCGAAGGCGTCTGACACCAGTATTGTTCAACGGCGTTACTATAGTTGGATCTGCGATTACGAAGTCTCTACTACAACGAGCATTACGAAAGTGACGACGAGTATTCGTTGACATCACAAAAGTTCTAATATTTTTATATATTTAATTCATATAATTTACTTTAATTTATTAACCGCGTGGGCGGTTAGTGAATATCTCACTATACGGATTTACTATTCGGATCACTATTCGGCGATGGTTACGATTCGAGCGAGTATTATCGAGCAAGTACTATTAGTGCGAGTGTTATTCAAAGGCGTTTGACACCAGTACTGTTCAACGGCGTTACTATAGTTGTATCTGCGATTACAAAGTCTCTACTACAACGAGTATTACGAAAGTGGCAACGAGTATTCGTTGACGTCACTAAAGTTTGTTTCTTTCCTTCTTAACCCCCCATCTCTCTTGTCTTATTCTTCTATCCTTCCTTCCTTTCTTTCTTTGCGTCTTTGTTATTCTTGTCTTAATTTTGATTGCCTTCCCGGTTCTTTTCATCAACACACCATTTGTTATTCAATTAATCTTTTTCATTCATATCATTATCAACCTCGTTTTCATATTCCTGTATTTTGTTTAGTTTTCTTTTTAACACTTTTTTTTTTATTACATCGCTTAAAATTATTTCTTGTCCATTTCTTTTGGCTTGTGACCAGTTGTTTCTTCAGAGTGTTACAAATCTGGAAGTGAGGCGAGACCAAAGGATCAGTTTTCGGTCGGTTGGTGACTTTTGACTTGAAATTTCAAGCCAAGGATCCACGCAGGCGCGAATCAGTTTGCCATCAAGCAAGTGCAAAAATACTCTAAACTGCCATTAACAGACAAATAACCAGTGATGAACTGTGGACTATTTTCACACACACACACACACACACACACACACACACACACACACACACACACACACACACACACACACACACACACACACACAATCATAAATGTACAATCGCAAGAGAGGGTTATTCTGAAATCCTTGCACATTATTTTAAAGTTTTGACAAGTGTGTCGTCGTGTTTCTCTTGCTTCTATACAGGCTATTGCTATTAATATTTTGAAGACTCTTTCGTTTCATCTCTCTTGAAATTTTCCCAATTCTCAGGACCTCTTCTCTAAGAAAACATCGACCAGGCATGAATGATCCGTTTTGAAATAAGCCAAACATTTCCGATTTAACAGATTGCCCGCAAATCCCATCATATCAGGCGAGCTGTAATATTCTTTCTTTCTTTCTTTCTTTCTTTCATTTTCTTCTGTCTTTATCAGATCACTATCTATCTATCTATCTATCTATCTATCTATCTATCTATCTATCTATCTATCTATCTATCTATCTATCTGTGTATGTATGTATGTATGTATATACGTATGTATGGATGTATATATGTATGTATCTATCCTAGCATCTATCTATCTATCTATCTATCTATCTATCTATCTATCTATCTATCTGTGTATGTATGTATGTATGTATATACGTATGTATGGATGTATATATGTATGTATCTATCCTAGCATCTATCTATCTATCTATCTATCTATCTATCTATCTATCTATCTATCTATCTATCTATCTATCTATCTATCTATCGCAATCTCTTCATTATCTATCTATCTATCTATCTATCTATCTATCTATCTATCTATCTATCTATCTATCTATCTGTCCCAGTCTGTTATCTATCTATCTATCTATCTATCTATCTATCTATCTATCTATCTATCTATCTATCTATCTATCTATCTATCTATCTATCTATCTATGTTTGTCTATGCGGGATTCGGGTGATAATCCATATACCTGTGTGTGCGGGTGCGTGTGTGTGCGTTTATAAGTTTAGTATGCATTATTTATGTTTGGAAGCCATCCGCATAATGTTAGATTTCAAACGTTTCCTATCTATCTATCTATCTATCTATCTATCTATCTATCTATCTATCTATCTATCTGTGTATGTATGTATGTGTGTATGTATGTATGTATATACGTATGTATGGATGTATATATGTATGTATCTATCCTAGCCTCTATCTATCTATCTATCTATCTATCTATCTATCTATCTATCTGTGTATGTATGTATGTGTGTATGTATGTATGTATATACGTATGTATGGATGTATATATGTATGTATCTATCCTAGCATATATCTATCTATCTATCTATCTATCTATCTATCTATCTATCTATCTATCTATCTATCGCAATCTTTTCATTATCTATCTATCTATCTATCTATCTATCTATCTATCTATCTATCTATCTATCTATCTATGTTTGTCTATGCGGGATTCGGATGATAATCCATATACCTGTGTGTGCGGGTGCGTGTGTGTGCATTTATAAGTTTAGTATGCATTATTTATGTTTGGAAGCCATCCGCATAATGTTAGATTTCTAAACATTTCCTATCTATCTATCTATCTATCTATCTATCTATCTATCTATCTATCTATCTATCTATCCCAGTCTGTTCTTTATCTATCTATCTATCTATCTATCTATCTATCTATCTATCTATCTATCTATCTATCTATCTTCTATCTATCTATCTATCTATCTATCTATCGCAATCTCTTCATTATCTATCTATCTATCTATCTATCTATCTATCAAAAGCTGCTAATATCTATCTATCCATCTATCTATCTATCTATCTATCTATCTATTTCTGAATCTAATTAGGAATGTGCTCCAATGCGTTCAGATGTAAAACTTTTTCATTTCTTTTCTCATATTGTCTTTGCGTTTAAGAACTATTTAACGTACGTATTGGTCCAACGGTATTAGTTTCCGCTTGTTGGTGCGCGCATGCGCAAACCTTTGACCGGTAAAGTTAGAGCCAACGCAAGTAAAAGGCGCACCATCCGACGTTTGATGGCTCCAAGCAATCTCACACCATCGTGTCATTCATCTTTCGCGTGCAATGGCAGACACTAAGTCGCCACGACCACAAGGGTTAGAAAGGGTCAGTGTATGATCTGCACTGGTCAGTATCGAGGCGGACGTAGAAATAACTGTGTGGATTGGTTCACGCAGCCCAGCTTTGAGAAAGTTTCGCTTGAAATTTGATAGTATAAAGAGGTATGTATCTGTTTGTTTTAGTATCAGCCTATCTTTGTCGACATCTATTTGTTTCAGTCTATTCATATATATCTATTGCTTTCATTCTCTCCTCCCCCCCTCTCTCTCTCTCTCTCTATATATATATATATATGTATATATATATATATGTATGTATAGGGGGCGATGGATTTTTAACATTTTAACTGATATATTTACCAAAATTACACAAACATATCTTGAAGTACCAAACAGGAAATTTATTTCATAAAATCGCCATTGGCTTCAACCACGGTCTCCGGACGACTTCGGAATCTCCTGCAACTCTTCTGAACGGTCTCCTTGTTTAAGTTGGTCAATGCTGCTATAATTCTTGCCTTCGGTTCATATTTGGTGTTACAAGGAGTTTTGTTGGGCTCTCACTCAACTGTGCCCCACACACAATAATCAAGGGGGTTGCAGTCTGGGGAGTTAGGTGGCCAGATGTGAGGAGTAATTTGTTTGACAGCCATGAGTTCTCCTACTTGTGAGGCATGACGCAGAGCCCTGTTTCCAGACATAGAGTCTTCCAGCAGTCACCCTCTTGAGCCAGGGCAGCACTATCTCCTCAGGGGACTTGGTGTAGGCCCCTGTGTTGAGACCGAGTCCCTGTGGGAAGATGGATGGAAGGATAATTTCAACGTCACTAGTGATCACACCAAACACCGGGATGCTGACTGGATATTTGGTTTTCATCATCTCTTGCTACATCTTTTGAGAACACAGCAAGCCAACGTTTGTTTTGCTTGTTCACCATCTCATCCTAACAGGAATTTTTCGCGTCTGAGAAAAAGCAAAGCATGTCCGGTTGGAGGGGGTACTTGTGTTTGTTCAAAAGGTACGCTGCTCGGTCTCTACTCCTGTCCTTCAAGATTTAGGAGAAAACTTGGCCCATTCTCATCTTGTATGAGAAATAGTGAATGTCTTCACGCACTACCTGCCTGATAAGAAACTCAGGCACGCCTGTGTCTCTCTCTATAAGCCTGATTGCCAATCATGGCCTGGATCTCACCAAGAAATTCGCGAGTTCTTTCTTAATCACAAGGATCAGAATTTCTTCGAGATGCTGTACCTTCGTAATCACCATTAGACTCATCCAACTCTTTCTGAATCCTCTGCACCGTCTTCATATTGACACCCCCACCCCAATACTCTGAAATACCAATACCAAGTAGTATAGCATGCCGTTTGCAAATTTCTGGGAGAGTGGATTGAACCATGATGCAATCCACTCTCCCCGAAATTTTATATATATATGTACATATATATATATATATATATATATATATATATATATATATATATATATATATGTACATACATATATATATATATATATATATATATATATATATATATATATATATATATATATGTATATATATATATATATATATCGATAGATATATAGATAGATAGATAGATAAGAAAGAGACTGTGATAGATTGATAGATAGATAGATAAGAAAAAATAGACTCAGATAGATAGATTGATAGATAGATAGGAAGAAATAGACTGAGATAGATTGATAGATAAATAGATAGATAATGAAGAGACTGTGATAGATAGATAGATAGATAGGTAGATAGAGAGATAGATAGATAGATAGAGAGAGAGAGAGAGAGAGAGATAGATAGGAAACGTTTATAAATCTTACATTATGCGGATGGCTTCCAAACACAAATAATGCATACTAGACTTATACACCAACACACACGCCCCCAAGTATATGAATTATCAGCTGAATCCCGCATAGATAGATAGATAGATAGATAGATAGTGATCTGATTAAGACAGAAGAAAATGAAAGGAGACAAAGAAAGAAAGAAAGAAAAAAGACGGTGTTCAGCTGAGCTTTCTATGCCGTACAGTCGACAAAATAAAAAAAAAACAATCACCGTGCATGTGTGAAATTAAAATTGTGAAAATGGCGATAATTTTCTCAACGCACCTTGTATATCTATGTCAGTCTGTTCAAATCTATCTATCTATCTATCTATCTATCTATCTATCTATCTATCTATCTATCTCAGTCTGTTCATATCTATCTATCTCAGTCTGTTCATATCTATCTATCTATCTATCTATCTATCTATCTATCTATCTATCTCAGTTTGTTCTTATCTATCTATCTATCTATCTATCTATCTATCTATCTATCTATCTATCTATCTATCTCTTTTTGTTCGTATCTAAATCTATGTGTCTATACCTATCTTTTTTTAGGTTGTGTCGCAATATTTCCTTCCATCATTTATGTTGTGGATTCCGGGATGAAATCCGATATCAATGAATAACAAACGCCAGGAATGGATAAGGAAAATAAATGTATTAACGTAAAAATACAAACTGGTAATACGGGTTAGTAGATCCAGGAATGCGGGTTAGTAGCATTAATATATATACAGTCGTGGTATTGAAGTATCGCGAATGACTCCTTACTGAGTCTACGTGTTCGCTAACTGTGACGCTTGCCACCGTCTCTGTGTGTGACTTACTCTACTACTACTTACCTCTACTACTCTTCTGTCGTTCCGTCTCGACTCTTCGTGTATTCACTGGCAGTAGTATATGTATACACTGGGTGAGTCCATTTGTGTAAATCGGGGAGGTCCTTAACAATTTATATCCCCACCGTCATCCTAATCAGTATTTCCCGAACCGTTCCATGACTACTAATTTTTTTGTTGTGATATCTTTCCCTGAAAGCTTTCCATTCAATCTCTCCGCCTGTGGCGACAAAAATGTGTTTTTCTGTAAAAGAATATGTGTAATTTAAGGATTAGGGAAATGTGAAAAAAGAAAACAAGAAAAAAAAAAGAAAAAATATCTCTTAATAAAAAGTCGCAGGAAATATATTTGAATCATTTGAAAGACGGAAGTCCCATGTCAGGGACTGGCATTAGCTATCACAAAAAAAAGAAAAACTAGAGTCATGTGGCGGGTTTGAGTGCCTTTTCATTCTGTCGTGTTTTAAAGAATTATCTATTAGTGAGGGAGATTACTTGTCAAAAAAAAGACAAAAAAGAAAAAAAAGGAGTTTCTCCCTTCGAAATGTTTCAGTGAGAATGTCCACTGCGTAACGAACGCGCCGAACTGAAACTTTTAGGATTTGGATCTTTCTCACTTCTTTCCCCCTCACTCTTTTTCTTTGACGAGTAAGCATTCTCTATTTAGGACAATAAAAGCAGTCAGTACACCCCATATGCGTTGAGTAATTAGATCATTGCAAAAGTTTCAGCCTGATTAGAAAATTAAAAACTCTGACAATCGGACACATTTTTTTTGGCAATAATCCAATATTTAACAAGATGAGAATAAAAAAAGGTCTTCCTCTTGGCGAAAACACGTCTAATTTGTTTTCTGCAAGAGATAGAGACAGTTCAACTTTTGTAGCGGCTTAGATGCGGCACAAGGCTGAAAGTATAGGGCACCCAATGAGAATCGAAGTCACTACTCAGTCGTAATTGATCTAGCAAGACAAGGTTTCTAACCATTACACCACGGAG
>OZ038519.1:43435842-43545842 GCA_964036315.1 Acanthosepion esculentum | reverse complement strand
CTATCCTAAAAATCTTGTCGGCATTAAATAACCCATTGAGGTTGATATGCCATAAAACAAATAATCCAAACCTGATCTACAAACTGATTTCTTATAAAGAATACATATTCTATTCATACGAACCTATCCTAAAAATCTTGTCGGCATTAAATAACCCATTGAGGTTGATATGCTGTTAAAACAAAATAAACCAAACCTGATCTACAAACTGATTTATTACAAAGAATACATATTTAATTCATACAAACCTATCCTAAAAATCTTGTCGGCATTAAATAACCCATTGAGGTTGATATGCCCTAAAACAAAATAAACCAAACCGATCTAAACCAAAGAATACATATTTTATTCATACGAACCTATCCTAAAAATCTTGTCGGCATTAAATAACCCGTTGAGGTTGATATGCCGTAAAACAAAATAAACTAAACCAAACCTAATAGTAGAAGCTCTATATTATTTTGAACAGGCGTATAGGTTTAGCCCTTGTTTCCTCCTTAGGATTGTTTTCCCGGTTCATTCTAGCGTCGACTTCAACCCCATACTCTTTTGAAAAGATATAGAGGTTTATCCCTTATTTCCTCTTGACATTGTCTTCCCGGTTCCATCTAACGACTACGTCAACTCTATACCTTTTTGAACAGGAGTAGAAGGTTTATCCCTTGTTTCCTCTTTAGGATTGTTATCTTGATTTCCCCATCGTCTACTTCAACTCTATAATCTTTTGAACAGGAGTAGAAAGCTTATCTTTTGTTTCCTCATTTGGGCTGTGTTCCCGGTACTTTCTAACGTCTACTTCAACTTCATACACATTTTAACAGGGGTAGAGGTTTTTCCTTGTTTCATCTTTAGGATTGTTTTCCAGGTTTCTTCTAACGTCTTCAACTCCATGATATTTTGAACAGGAGTAGGGGTTTAGCCCTTGTTTCCATTTTGGGGTTGTTTTCCCGGTTCTGCCAAACGTCTACATGAACCGCATATTCTTTTGAACGTGGGTAGAGGTTTATCCCCTTTTCTTCTTTAGGATTGTCTTCCCGGTTCCATCTAACGTCTACGTCAACTCCATACCTTTTTGAACAGGAGTAGAGGTTTATCTCTTGTTACCGCTTTAGGATTGTTTTCCCGGTAGCTTCTAACGTCTACTTTAACCCCATATTCTTTTGAACAGGAGTAGAGGTTTATCCCTTGTTTCGTCTTCAGGATTGCTTTCCCGGTTGCCCCTATCATCTACTTCAACAAGAGTAGAAAGTTTATCTTTTGTTTCCTCATTGGGGTTGTTTTCCCGGTTTCCGCCAAACGTCTACATCAACCGCATACTCTTTTGAACGTGCGTAGAGGTTTATCCCTTTTTTCTTCTTTAGGATTGTTTTCCCGGTTCATTCTAGCGTCTATCTACTCCATTCTCTTTGAACATGTGTATAGATGTTTATCCCTTGTTTCCTCTTTACGACTGTTTTCTGCTTCCTCCTAAAGTCTACTTCAGTGATATAGTCTTTTGAACAGGACTCGAGGTTTATCACTTGTGTTCTCTTTAGGATTGCGTACTCGGTTCCTTCTAACGTGTACATCAAATCTATATTTCTAAACGTTTCCGTCTTAACTTTCTTCTTTCGATAGGTTCACCTATCTTCCGGGCCGCACGACTCCACATGTCTTTTGATCAGAATTATACGTTTATTCCTTGTTTCCTGTTTAGGTTTGGGTTTCCGGTTCCTTCAAAAGATTTCTCATTCTCGTTCACTTCCGGTATCTGATTGCGTCTTGGTGACATTTTCGCCTTGCTTGCAGTTGTATTGTTTAAAAAAAAAGTTTTGGTGTTTGGGACGAACTTGAGTGTCAATTGATGGTCAAAAGCTGGTATCTCTTTAAGATGGCAACCTTGTGAAGCTTGTGACTCGATCACCCAATAGCGTCGTGGTTGTGAGGAAACGAACTTTCAGCGGTAGATCTGGCAGCAATGTTCTATACTCAAGTGTGGTACCAGTTCCGGTCAAATAGTAAGGTGAGTTTTTTCTTTGCTTTAGATACATTTAATATTGGAAGCACATAAAGCATGACAAATTGAAAACAAAATGCCTCCTTCCTTCTTATGAGTGGTACGAAGGCCGGTCAAATAGTAAGGCTTGTTTTTTTTTGCTTTAGATGCATTTAAAATCTGTCCATATCTCTGAGATGAGGTATAAGGATTTTCATAATACATGATTCGGATACATTGCCATATTTCCAACGTTTCGGACTCTGTCTATATTTCTGAGATGAGGTATTATGTACACTATTTACATTATTCGGACTATAATACCCAGAAATTCATACAGAGATGTCCTCAAGGACACATAGCACAATAGATAAAGGCGTTAGTTAGATCCAGTGACAGGACCCAAAGTGTGTGAGTTCAATACCCGGTTGGAGAACTTGGAGAGGGGAATTAACAGGAGATAACTGATAACAGACATCCATTAAACATGGCACGTGAAACTAGAACAGTATACCCCAGTGAGCGAAATAAAGGGTTCAGTTCGACATTCTAACCACCTGAAGAAGGCCGGAGCGTACAAAGGCCGAAACGTTGTGATATATATGGCAACAAAGATGAGAACAATAGTCCGAATAATGTGAACGTTTCGAACGTTGTACGCTCCGATCTTTTTCAGGTGATTGGGATTTCGAACCGAACCCTTTATTTCGTCCACCGGGCTAGATTTTTGTAGTATATAGGCTTGCGGGCCGAATCGTTGTGAATATTGCAATGAAGATGAGGATAATAGTCCGAAAATGTAAATAGTGTATTTAATAGTAGAAAACAATCGGCTCGCGATTCCAAATCTATTTCTCGACATAGTCTACTTTTTTCTTTTCATTTCCAACACATATAGTTGGAGAAGTCAACAACGCATATCAAAAAGAAACAAAAACGTTCCAGGAATTGAAATAAAGATATATATATATATATATAGTCCTCTTTGTTTTTTAATTGTGGCGCGGAGAGGGTCAAACTTTAATGGAAAACATTTATCAAGAGGTGATTTGATTGATTTTGTTTATCAATGTCTATGCGTTATTTAAGGCCTAAATTTACATATTTCATTTTCAAATACAGATATTTTCTATATAATTTTATACGTTCAGGGCAAAGGTAATTTTTTTTAGATATATATTTTGTAGATCATAAAATGTATGAACAATTGTACAATAAAAATGTATTTTTATATTTTTTTTACAGTTGCATTGATTGTCATTTTGCCATAAAAAATATTTTTGCTCAATTTATAATGAAAATGCACTTTTGATTTTTGTATGGGGGTGCACCATTTGCCCAAAGATGGGATCCTAACAGGTGTTACCAGACCGGATCAGGGCGGACCTGGGAACAACGGCAGTTTAGAAGTGGTTTCAGATTCCTCAAAACCTCCAATATCCAGATCATATGCCGTGCTGCCGGATGTAGTATACCGTCATACCCAGGACAAGAAATTTTGGTTACATACTTCTCAAAAGCTCCAATCTCCCGATCCAGATGCTTGCTGCCGGATGTAGTAAGTCGTCATACCCAGGACAAGCAATTGTGGTTACATACACCTCAAAATCTCCAATCTCCCGATCAGATGCCTTGTTGCCGTATGTAGTATATCGTCATACACGGAACAAGCAATTGTGTCTACATACTCCTCAAAACATCCAATCTCGCTATCAGATGCATTGCTGCCAGATGTAGTATATCGTCATACCCAGCACTAGCAATTGTGGTTACATACTCCTGAAAACCTCCAATCTTCCGATCAGATGCCTTGCTGCTGGATGTAGTATATCGTCATACCCAGGACAAGCAATTGTGGTTACATACTCCTCAAAACCTCCAATCTCCCGATCAGATGCCTTGCTGCCGGATATAGTATATCGTCATACGCAAGACAAGCAATTGTGTTTACATATTCCTCAAAACTTCCAATCTCCCGATCAGATCCCTTGCTGCCGGATGTAGTATATCGTCATACCCAGGACTAGCAATTAAGAGGTGGTTCCATTCTCCTCAAAACATCCAATCCCCCAATCGGAGGCCTTGATACCGGATGTAGCATATGGCCATACCCAGGTCTAACAATTCAGAGGTGGTTACATACTCCTCAAATCCTCCAAACTCCCGATCAGAAAGCTTGCTGCCGAATGTAGTATATCTTCATACCCACTACTAGCAATTAAAAGGTGGTTCCATGCTCCTCAAAAGCTCTAATCTCCCGATCAGATGCCTTGCTGCCGGATGTAGTTTATCGTCATACCAGGACGATTTATCAAGAGGAGCACAAAATGCATGACAAATTGAAAGCAAAAGACTCGATCCCAAATCTCGTATTTGGCCTAATCTCTTCTGTTTATACTCCCTTCGTACAATTTCTTACTCCTCCCTGTCGCCTTCGTCAACATACCACGATCCGGCGCTAAATCCTTCCACTTGTCCGCCGAGCATTTCCCTTTATCCAGGGTCATGTTTACGCGGTTCTTACATCTCATTTTTGATTTATGAGCGGGCATCTTTCCGTTGGTAGGCCTGGTCATGCATTAGCTGCCGGGGAATTCTATTATCTTCCGGTCTCACTTAATTACCACTCCACCTCAGACGATGTAGAATGTACATAGCAATCGCTGGAGCCTAGGACATCTATTTTCTCTCATAAATTTTCCAATATATCTTACATTATATATATATATATATATATATATATATATATATATATATATATATATATATATATATATATATATATATATAGGTAACTATACTCGTGTTGAAAAACCTTCGAATTCTTGATTTAACAATAGCCAAATCAATCTCGAAGGGAAAAAAGGTTTTAAAAAAGAAAGAGCCAGGAACATGAAAGTCTGTCGAAAATAATCGCACAGATACAGGTTCAAGGCCCAAAGAAAAAGCCCCGATACGAGTAAACAACTAACTAAAGAGCTCGATACAAACGTAGAGCAAACCTAGTCAAACCTAATGAGCCAGACAAACCTACCAAGGTTTCACTTAGGCAGATCTGCCTAAGTGAAACCTTGGTAGGTTTGTCTGGCTCATTAGGTTTGACTATATATATATATATATATATATATATATATATATATAAATGGACAAAGTCCGATAATTATTTTAAGACATTTTTATGTTTATACATTCTTTTTATAGATACAAATATTTAAGTAAATGAACTGTTCATAATAAACAGTATTAATAACATTTACCGACCTGTATGTCCGAGAAATTTTCATAGAAAATATTCGTCCTCCGACAGGAATCGAACCTGTATCCTATACGGAACCGTCATATAGCTTGACGTGCCTTAACCGATTGAGCCACAGATGATCGTTCGGTTAGCAAGGTCGATTTTACTGCTTTTAAACTACAATCTTCTATGAATCTCTCATGTACATTCATATCTGCTCAAAGCGTATCCAAATGTAAACAAATGACGTCACACATTATGAAATGGACAAAGTCCGACAATTATTTTAGGATTGGGTTACCGATTCCTTCTAAATTTTACTTCAAATCTATACTCTTTTGAACAGGAGTAGAGGTTTATCCCTTGTTCCTGTTTATGATTGTGTTTCAGATTCCTTTTAAAGTCTACTTCAAATCTATAGGCTTTTGAACAGGAGTAGTGGTTTATCCCTTGTTCCTGTTTTGGATTGTTTTCCCTTTTCTTCCTAACGTCTAAATCAACTCCATACTTCTAACGTTTCCGCCTAAACTCTGAACTTTTATTTTCTATTCATTTTTAATTATTTTTTTCTTTTCTTCTTTCAATAGCATTCGATATTTTCACCTATTTTCCGCGTCAGACATCTCCACCGGTATTTTGATCATGACTATATGTTTATCCATTCTTTCCTGTTTACTTTTAGGTTTACAGTTCCTTCAAAAGCTTTCTCATTCTCCTTCATTTCCGGTAATCCATTGAGTCTCAGTGAGATTATCGCCTTGCTTGAGGTTGAATTGTTTAAAAAACAATGTGAAGATATTTGGGATTAACTTGAATGCCATTAGACGGTCAAAAGATGAGGTGTCTTTGAGATGGTAATCTCTGGAAGCTTGGTGATCTGACTCGATCATCCACAAGCGTCGTGGTTGTTCTGTGAGGAAACGGAGAGTCAGCAGTAGATATGGCAGCAATATTCCGTTTTGGAATTCTATCGCACAATAAATCTTTCTCTTTCATTTCAAGACTCTTTTCTAGATTGATATTACTTGATTTCTGCTGTTTCGTTCTGTTTGTAAGTATATGTTACATTGTAGTTTTTATTTTCCTTGACTTTCCTGGGTATGACGATAAACTACATCCGGTTCTGGGTAAGACGATAAAATACATCTGGGTCCTGGGTAAGACAATAAACTACATCTGCGTCCTGGGTAAGACAATAAACTACACCCGTGTCCTGGGAAATACAATAAAACACATCCGCGTTCTGGGTATGACCATAAACTACATCCGCGTCCTGGGTATGACGATAAACTACATCCGCGTCCTGGGTGAGACGATAATCTACGTCCGCGTCCTGGGTGAGACGATAAACTACGTCCGCGTCCTGGGTATGAGGATAAACTACATCCACGTCCTGGGCATGACGATAAACTACATCCGCGTCCAGGGTAAGACGATAAACTACGTCCGCGTCCAGGGTAAGACGATAAACTACATCCGCGTCTTGGGTGAGACGATAAACTACGTCGAACAGCAAGGCCTCTGATCAGGATCTATCTATCTATCTCGGTCAATTTCAATTCTATCTATCTATCTATCTATCTCGCTCAAATCATTTCTATCTATCTATCTATCTATCTATCTATCTATCTATCTATCTATCTATCTCAGCCTATTCATATCTATGTATGTTAGCCTTTTCATATCTATCTATCTATCTATCTATCTATCGCCACACACATACACACACACACACACATATATATATAAGGTGTATCAAAAATACAAACTTTTTACCTTGTTTTGGTGGTAGGAACCTCGCCCAATATATATATATATATATATATATATATATATATGTGTGTGTGTGTGTGTGTGTGTGTCTGTGTGTGTGTGTCTGTGTGTGTGTCTGTCTGTCTGTCTGTCTGTCTGTGTGTATATTATACTAATATTTATACTCAGTACTCGCAAGTATATCAAAACAAATTGGTATCCGAAGAATAACTGAAAAAACAGAAAGAACTAGAAACATTCGAACGAGGCGAAAAAAATCGTCAGTGATTTAAATTTCCAATCCAAAGAAAAATCCCTAAGCGAGTAACTAAGATAAACCTATCTCTCTCTCTCTCCATATTTTTCCAATATACATAGCTTCGCATTAGCGACTTCATTCTATTTTTACCAGGATGGCCCCTGTGGAAATCCTTTAAGATTCGCTTTTGTAGTATTTTGGAAATTACAACCCTTTCCTTCTATAGTAGCACATTATCGCATAGAGAAAAGCTGTCCGATATTTGTTTATCTTTTTCTGCTATTTTTACTTTTGTTTCATTTATAAATTCGTCATTTTTGGCTTCATTTTTTATGTCTTGCAGTGTGACTGGGAGGTTTCTAACTGTACAACATAGTGCTATTCTGATATCTTCTTCATTTATTAAGTCTGCGATTACCGTATCTTCCAATGGCTCTGTCTTTGTTGGTATAAGTCTCGACAGACCATCCGCATGCCCGATCTTTTTTGTTGGTAAATACTCCAATCTGAAATTGTAGTTCAGAAGAATCGTTCCCCATCTAAGTAACCTATTTGCAGTGTAAACCGGTAGACCGTTTTTCGAACCAAAGATTGTTAGTAACGGTTTGTGATCCGTTTGCAGAGTAAAATGTCTACCATAGATGTACCTATGAAATCTTGTCACTGCGAAGATAATTCCCAGGGCTTCTTTCTCTATTTGTGAGTAATTTTTCTCCGCTGGTAGTATGTTTCGAGAAGCATGTGCGATGGGTTTTATTGTCCCATCTGGCATTTTATGTAATATACACGCGCCGACTCCGTAGGCGCTCGCGTTACTTTCTACAATAATTTCTAGTTTGGGATCGTAGTGTGCCAAAAATAAATCTGAAGTTAGCGTTGTGATTATTTTGTCAAATGCTTTTTGGCATTGATCTGTCCACTGCCAAACTTTTTCTTTCTTTAGCAGCTCGTTCAGTGGTGCACGAAGTTTATGCATTTGAGTTATGAATTCCTGGTAGTAACTAACTAATCCTAGAAAACTTTGTAGTTCTCTTTTGTTTTTAGGAACTGGCATTTTTTTTATTGCAGTTGACCTTTCAGGGTCTGGTCGTCTACCTTCTTGATCTATGATATGGCCAAGGTATTTAATTTCCTTCATGAAAAAATCGCACTTGTTTTCGCTTATTTTGAATCCATAGCTTTGTATTCTCTTAAACACTTCTTGTACATGTCGCCAGTGTTGTTCAACGCTTTCGCTATTAATCAATACGTCATCCAGATATGCAATCGTGTACTCTAGTCCGGCAAGCATCGTATCCATTGTCTGTTGGAATATATCCGGCGCGACCTTAATTCCAAATGGTAGTCTTTGGTATTTGTACAATCCTTTGTGTGTGTTTATACACAGTAGTTTTGAACTTTCCTCATCGACTGGAATTTGCAAGTACGCTGCACTTAAATTAAATTTTGAAAAAAATTTCCGCCATTTAATTTAGTGAATACTTCTTCTGGACTGGGTAGAGGATAGTGGTAGTCCTTTATTGCTGCGTTCAAACCTGTAGAAAAATCAGCGCAAACTCGAATTTCGCCTGATTTCTTTTTGACGTAGACCGTTGGAGCGGCCCATTTACTGTATTCTACTTTTGTCAATATGCCAGTGTTTTCGAGTCTGGTTAATTCTTGATCAATTTTTTCAATTGACGCAAACGGTACGCTCCTTTTTTTCTTGAAAATAGGCTGAACGTTTTCCTTAATTTCGATATTAACTGCCATTTTCTTACATCTTCCTAGGCCTGTTGAAAATACTTCGAGGAAACTCGTTTTTAGTTTCTCTTTTAATTTGTCTGCCTCGGTTGGTAAGCTTTTTAAATTTGGCAGTACGTACTTATAGGTAGATCCCACAGTTCGAATTTTTGCATCCAGTCTGTTCCGAATAGGTTTTCGGTATTTCTTAAGACGTACATTTTTATTTTTTCGTCATTCCATTAAATGTTACATTAGTATTTACTTCACCCTCGAATTTTATCTTTCTCCCCGTAACTGATCTAGCAATTTTATCCGTTTTTAGCATGGCAGGTTTGTTCAGTTTTCTCCATGTTTGTAGGTTTATAATAGTTAAGTCTGAGCCAGAATCTAACTGTAGCCTAACTTTTCTGTTATGCCTTTCAACTTGTACGTATTTTCTTATGTTAGTCTCATCTGCTTGGTCAGTCCTCGTAATTCTTATTCTGCTTTTATTTTCTCTTCTAGACCAACAATGAGAACTTTTGTGGCCTATTTTTTTACATGATAGACAAGTTTTAAAACGATATGTACAGTCTTTAAACCAATGCCAAGTCCCACAGCGATAGCATGGACTGGGTGGTAATTTTTTTTATATTGATTTTTAGAGTTAGAAAATTTTGTTTTACCTGTTCTTGAGAGGGAGAAATCGGTTTGGTATGTTTGTGAGGACGGTAAGTTGGTTTGTCTTCG
This sequence comes from Acanthosepion esculentum, assembly GCA_964036315.1. NCBI lineage: Eukaryota > Metazoa > Mollusca > Cephalopoda > Sepiida > Sepiidae > Acanthosepion > Acanthosepion esculentum. The sequence continues at coordinate 43,536,164 of OZ038519.1, read as the reverse complement.
TACTTTATGTATGTGTGCTATGCTAGCTTCTTCTATGTATTTTGAATCTTTCTTCACGCTGATGCATCTCTGGTAGTCTTCGGCTAGTTTTTGAAGTGTCAAATTTTGTTCACTCTCCAATTTAGTAAGGATTCTGCGTCTCATTTCCGCGTCTTTGGTTGAGACCAGACCTTGGACGTAAATTAAAGATTTGAAATTGTCCGCGCTGAGTTCCGATAATTTAAAATCATCACAATATTTATTAACAATTGACGCGAAAGTTATGCAATCTTCGCTCTTCTTTTTTGTAAGCTTCAGACATTTCCATCTTTTGTGGAGTAGTGAGGTATTATGGCTGAAAAGTTCTGTTAATAGTTTTATGGCTTCTTTGAAAGTTAGCTAATTTGTTTTTTTTGGAAGGATATAATCTACGAATTTGGTATATTCGCATGTGCCTAGTTTTCTTAGTAAGAGATGTACTTTTCGTGCGTCTGACCAATCTTTGCAGTCAAATTCATATAGATCTTCGTACCTTCGGAAGTAATTTGCAAAAGTTTTGTCTTCGTCGGGTGCGTACGTGAAATCTTCGATAGCACTCCAAATAGCGTCTTGTGAGTGACTGTTTCATTCTCGGAATTTTACCCTTTATTTGACATTACACGTAGCAATAATTCTTGTAACTCAAGATGTTTTTGTTCGTACTTTTGTTGCTGTTCAAATTGGATTTTGATAAGTTCTACAATGGTTGACTTAAAATCTTCCATGTTGATGTAATTTTGTGTACATATTTTACTTTAGTGTGACCTGATATTCTGTAACCTGTGTACGCCAAAAAGAAATTCCTTTGTTGCCAGTAAATTTGATATCCAAAAAGAAAATTCTTTTTTTATGTGTTCGCGTAGAACTTGTCTTTTTAGAAATCTCGCGTAGAACTTGTTTTTTTTTAGAGTTTACTCGTCGACCACTGTTATGTGCGACGACAAAAAAAGATATGTCCTCCGAGTAGAGAGTTCGTTTTTCTTTTCGGTTACTTCGTCGCCACTTGTTATGGTCCACGTTCCTTAGGGGTTTCCTCGTCGCCACTGATGGTCCAGGTTCCTTGTACCACGGTGATGGTCCAAGGTAGAAACAATGAAGAATAACTCGAACACAGGTATGGAATAACACAGATATATTACAAACAGAATATGTACAAAAGAAGTAGAAGTGTTAGTAATAACAATCAGGTTAGGTTAGAGAGAACTATGTTGTCTCGACCAGTATCACTATTCCAATGTCATACAGTAATCGTCTGACGCGACTCTGTCTCTGACTCTGACTTTGTGTCTGACCCACTCCCTGACTCTGTGTCTGCTGCTCCCTCTTGAGGCGCAGTATTTATGAGGTACGGAATAGTCCATTAATATTATTGGGTAAGTTCCCATAACAATATATATATATATATATATATATATATATATATATATATATATATATATATATATATATATATATATAGGCCACACTACAACATGTTTGACACGCAAACTCACTCTAAACATTTCTGACCACAGCTCAATTAGATCTCATTTAAATATTCATGGAGACCTACCGGACACTATTTGGAACATACTTGTTGACAACACTGATATAATAGCATCCATCCAGATGCAAAAAGAGTAAAAATAATGGAAGCCTTATTAATAAAAATAAACAAACCAACAGTTAATAATATTAACTTTCGACATGGACATAATATCTTGACCGTGTTTTGAAAAATGAAAACATTTTATAAAACATACATACAACAAACTATTTCTTATTTATACAGTTAAAATATAATTCTTGAAAATGGCTAAATTATAAAAAGAACATTCGAACAATTTTTATATAATTTATCATCCGAAAATAAATAATTAGATCGCATGAGACATTGTATAAAAAACTAAATAAAAGCACGTTGTCTGTATTTTTTAATGAAATGTGTATGACAGAATGATTTCTGCCTAAATACACACACACACACACACACACACACACATATATATATATATATATATATATATATATATATATATATATATATATATATATATAATACAGCGTGTTCAAATTTCTCTCTCAATTTCAAACTATTCGCACTGAACTATCTATGTATCTATTTCAGTGTGTTCATATCTATCTATCTATCTATCTATCTATCTATCTATCTATCTATCTATCTCAGTGTGTTCATATCTATCTATCTATCTATCTATCTATCTATCTATCTATCTCAGTGTGTTCATATCTATCTATCTATCTATCTATCTATCTATCTATCTCAGTGTGTCCATATCTATCTATCTATCTATCTATCTATCTATCTATCTATCTATCTATCTATCTATCTATCTATCTATCTATCTCAGTGTGTTCATATCTATCTATCTATCTATCTATCTATCTATCTATCTCAGTGTGTTCATATCTATCTATCTATCTCATGTGTTCATATCTATCTATCTATCTATCTATCTCAGTGTGTTCATATCTATCTATCTATCTATCTATCTATCTATCTATCTATCTCAGTGTGTTTATATCTATCTATCTATCTATCTATCTATCTATCTATCTATCTATCTATCTATCTATCTATCTCAGTGTGTTCATATCTATCTATCTATCTATCTATCTATCTCATGTGTTCATATCTATCTATCTATCTATCTATCTATCTATCTATCTATCTATCTCAGTGTGTTCATATCTATCTATCTATCTATCTATCTATCTATCTATCTATCTCAGTGTGTTTATATCTATCTATCTATCTATCTATCTATCTATCTATCTATGTTGCCAGTCTTTTCTTATCTATCTATCTATCTATCTATCTATCTATCTATCTATCTATCTATCTATGCCAGTCTTTTCTTATCTATCTATCTATCTATCTATCTATCTATCTATCTATCTATCTATCTATCTATCTCAGTGTGTTCATATCTATCTATCTATCTATCTATCTATCTATCTCAGTGTGTCCATATCTATCTATCTATCTATCTATCTATCTATCTATCTATCTATCTATCTATCTATCTATCTATCTATCTCAGTGTGTTCATATCTATCTATCTATCTATCTATCTATCTATCTATCTATCTATCTATCTATCTCAGTGTGTTCATATCTATCTATCTATCTATCTCATGTGTTCATATCTATCTATCTATCTATCTATCTATCTATCTATCTATCTATCTATCTATCTATCTATCTATCTCAGTGTGTTCATATCTATCTATCTATCTATCTATCTATCTATCTCAGTGTGTTTATATCTATCTATCTATCTATCTATCTATCTATCTATCTATCTATGTTGCCAGTCTTTTCTTATCTATCTATCTATCTATCTATCTATCTATCTATCTATCTATCTATCTGAATGTATTCATTATCTATCTATCTATCTATCTATCTATCTATCTATCTATCTATCTATCTATCTATCTATCTATGCCAGTCTTTTCTTATCTATCTATCTATCTATCTATCTATCTATCTATCTATCTATCTATCTATCTATCTGAGACAAGCCCAAAATCACAAGCTTTTCTTTTGATCTTTGAACGTTTCTAGAAGAGAACAATATGTTCGTGGCAAGAGTTCTTTATGACGCATGGGACTCCCCCCCTCTTCACGGATGCTCTTTTCATTCTTGATTGTTTCCTTTTCATTTTCTAGGAAATTCATTAATATTGCAAACACACTTTATTGCAATTTCACATATCATGTTATTTCGCTTTTTTTATACCGCTGTACAAAGAAAGAGGCATTTATTACCAGATAGAGAGAAGGAGAAAGAAAGGAAGAGAGACAGAAGAGAAAGGGAGAGAAAGAAAGAGAGACATAAAAGAGAGAGCGTGAGAGTGAGAAAGGGAATGAAAGTGAGAGTGAGAAACGTCGAGAAAGAAAGGGAGAAAGCTAAAGGGAAGAGGGTGAAAGAGAGAGAGAGAAACGCTGAGAGAGGAAGGGAGAAAGATTAAGGGGAGAGGGTGAAAGATAATGAGAGAGAGATAAAAACGTTGAAAGAGAAAGGGAGAAAGATAAAGGGGAGAGAGTGAAAGATAATGAGAGAGAGAGAGAGAGAAAGACGTTGAGAGAGGAAGAAAGAAAGATAAAGGGGAGAGGTTGAAAGAGAATGAGAGAGAGAGAAAGAGGGATAGAAAGAGACGGAGAGACAGAAAGGGAGAAAGATAAAGGGGAGAAGGTGAAAGAGAATGAGAGAGAGAGAGAAAGAGGGATAGAAAGAGACAGAGAGACAGAAAGGGAGTGTGAGAGAGTTGAGGTGGATGAGATTTCGACTTTTATTCTTAGGTTGACCTCTTGTCTATCAGGCCAACTCTCTCGGTCTAACTGGCCAATCAGGAGAAAAAGTTTTCTTGATTTATTGTTTATTGTTGACCAATCAGAATTGTTTCCAGCATTTAAAGCTAACTTTATTGGATAAAAAAATTATAAGATTTTTTTATTTTATTTTAAGAGTTTTTTTCTTTTTTTTATTATTTTTCTGTTTGATCATCGTCAATTTTCTTTTTTGGAATAAAAGATTAAAATAAAAAATAAAATAAAATAAAATAGAGAACTGTGGTGGACAAAATTAGGATAATTTCGCTTCATTTTGTAGTCATCTGTCGTCTGATTATATTTACTAGAGACTCATTATTGAGAATTAAACGCACAGATTATGAAGAGGGTGTGAAAACCTAGATTGACGAAATGCTGGACTTCACGGCGAGCAGAAGGTACAGCGCCGAGGGTACCTTCAGAGCCTGACAAGTCGCCATTGATATTTTACTAGCACAGATTTGGACGAGTTTTAACATCATATTTGAACTGAAACAATTTTTGTTCGTGTCGTGTGAGGGGACATAAATATAGAAACCAAGAAAAGACTGCTGGAAAGCTATGTGAGATCGAATCCCACAGATGGTGTTGTCAGCGCGACACTCAAATCTATCTTCTTGCACATAACTGGAACATTTGTGCAACAGACTCCCGAGATTATGCTTCCCTGATCACTAAAATCTTAACCTCTTCCAGTCTAGGGTCAACCGTTCCCTATCCTAGATATACACATAATCTGCACTTATTTTCTCTTTTTAGGGCCATACAACAATTTCGATTAACAAGTCTCATTTTCAGTGGTTATTGAGACGTGTATTGAGTTGGATTTCAGTAAAAAATAAAATAAAATAAAAATAATTAACTATAGTGCTTCTTCTATATATCTAAACATTCTTGATAAAATCCGACAAAGATTCTGCAATGTTACTGGTTCTGACCTGGCATCTCAGCTTCAGTTACTTTCCCTATTTTTTATAAGTCTGCCATTTGCCTATGCATTAAATATTGCTGCCACATCTGGTCTGGTGCTTCTGCAATATATCTAGACATTCTTGATAAAAATCCAACAAAGATTCTGCAATATTATTGGTTCTGACCTGGCATCTCAGCTTCATTCACTTTCCCACCGCCGTAATGTAGATTCCCTGCCTCAACCCTTTGCTGAACGGCCAAAAATTTGTTTAGATTGTAAGATTTTTTAGAATAATGGTTTGATAAAAGTTTTACTAATTTATTTTTCTTTCAGATAATAATGGTTTAGAACAGCGATTCTTAAACTTAAATGCTGGGGTGACGAAAATTAAATTCAAACCCTTGAATTTCTGTTTCTGTGTTATTTTACAAACGCACAAAATTTAACGTGATGCGCTACGCATGCGCTGTGGTAATAAAACATGCGTTTCAGCGCCATTGCAACAAGTGCAGTGACAACGGATCTCTTTTCATTGTAGTTGGTTGATTGCGTTCATCTTAATGAGTGTATAACTAACAATACATGTTACAGTTTCATTCGCTTCAGATCCGTATTTATTTAAATTACTTTAATAATTTCATAATTCTTTTATAAAGCCTTATTTTATTTATATTTCAGAATAAACATATTTTTTACTCATGGACAAAATGGCTGAACTTTAGCGATACAAGTCTTACTAATTAATAGAGGGAAGAGGTGGATTCATGTCTTTCCTAAGGGTATTTGCACGAGAGGGAATATAACGAACCAAATTGGTTTTGGAATAGGGCTCTCCGATTTGGAATTCCGAGCCGTTATCCATTACGCCATAGGTTTACGACAACGCGTGACTCGTTACCATAATCCCATTCTTCATACTTTGCTGTCTGTACTTCTGAACCTGTGATTCACGACTCGGATGCATATGGACCCTAGGGTTCACACACACACACACACACACACACACACACACAAAAGCAAATTGGTGGTCCACGGTAATATTTTACGGGTCCGTAGAGCAATTTCACTTAAAAAATGTTGCTACAATTGGTATTTCTACAGTAATCTACGCCATATTAAAAATACTAAAAATAGAAAAACAACCGTAAAACTAGTAGAAAACGAAATCAAGAGATGTAAGTAAGCATCTCTTTTATTCTACCAGATGTTTTGATTGTAAAAGTCGAATAAAAACTAAGAAGGATATATAAAGGAAGGATTATATATAAAGGAAAATTATATAAAGATTATAATTTATTATGTAAATTAATTTAATATATTAATAACTAGCTTAAAAGACGCCCTAACGGGTGGCATTTAAGCTAGCTCCCGCGAAGGGCTCTTGACTGGGCTTTCATTACAATAGATAGGTTGTTGCCTATCACATTACAATAGTAGATGCACCTATAACCAAGAGAAGAACACAAAATTGCTCGCTTTATTTAAGTATTGCATTAATTTTAAAAGTTCAACGATAATTCTTCTGCCGCCATTTAATTTAAAGACAATTTGATGTACGTAGGTCCTTACTTTCTGTACAAACAATTATTTTTATTTCATGGGTGACTTTCGCTGGATTTCCCAATTAATTTCGATTATGCCCAAATTACAAAAGTTATAAATCCTGTTATCGTACAAAAAAATTCGTCGCAAAAAAATCACGTAAAAATTAATCGAAATGAATGACAATAGCAAAAAATTGAGAATCCAAAATTTCCGGATTGCTGGTCTGGATACGGTCCGGAATGTTTTTAATTTGTTCACGGAGTCGGCCTGATTCGAAAATGTTGGTCTACGGCCTCTCGGGATAAAGTTGAAAAAGTGTGACACACTGACACACTGACATTTGTATTTATTATGTACATAAATAATAATATTAATTTTAAATATTAATAAAATAAAATATTAATATATATTAACATAGAGTCATTAATGTAAAATATTTAAAAAAAAATAAAAATATTATTAATACAGGACGTTCATAAAGTTCCTGTGCATTTTAAAAATTTATAACTTTACTTGTATTTGCGATAGAAATAATCTGTCAAAAATGTTATGGGTATTATTATTTGTACATTGAAAATACTTTCAGGCCCTCCCCATACCATAGCTATTTCATATTCAGTGCGAAAAAAAGCTCATAAAATATTCTAAACTAGAAAAGCGGCCCCTTCTGGTAAGCCCAACGAATCAAAAAAATATATTATTCTACCAACTAACTCTATCACAACTACAATTTAAAAGAATTTATCTAAACTCCACATAAAATTTGTCATGACCACGTTTAAAACTTAATCAATACAAAAATAAACAAACAATAAGCTGACACTTGTAAGAGAAATTTACTGTGTTAACTGCAATGATTGCCACAATGAATACATTGGAGAAACCTCAATAAATTTAAATAAGGGATTATATGAATAGAGAAGGTGTATTTTCATAAACAACACATTAGTTGTATTAGTTGCTTAAAAAATTATAACTTTACTTGTATTTGCGATAGAATTAATCTGTCAGAAATGTTATGAGTATTATTATTTGTACATTGAAAATACTTTCAGGCCCTCCCCATCACCTAACTATTTCATATTCAGTGCGAAAAAAAGCTCATAAAATATTCTAAACTAGAAAAGCGGCCCCTTCTGGTAAGCCCAACGAATCAAAAAAATATATTATTCTACCAACTAACTCTATCACAACTACAATTTCAAAGAATTTATCTAAACTCCACATAAAATTTGACATGACCACGTTTAAAACTTAATCAATACAAAAATAAACAAACAATAAGCTGACACTTGTAAGAGAAATTTACTGTGTTAACTGCAATGATTGCCACAAAGAATACATCGGAGAAACCTCAAGAAATTTAAATAAGGGATTATATGAATAGAGAAAGGATATTTTCCTAAACAACACATTAGTTGTATTAGTTGCTTACCGTAACGAAACTGGCCACAATTTGTATATTAAAAAATGCTATTGTAATTACAAGAGAAAACAATGAAGTAAGACGAAAATGGGTTTTAATCGCTAGACCATTCATAGTAAATTTGAGTTCAGGTTGTCACAATGTTTCACCATTCTTGGCAGATCTTCTGTTATCACAATAGTGATAACGAAGATGATGGGAACAAAAAGAAAAATAATCTTAAAGGAATTGGCTAGATTATAGACCCAAAACAGATATAATAAAAAAAAAATATTATTTTACGATTTAAAATTCCAAGCGTCTCTCGTTCGTGGGTATGTGTAGTTATACAGGGTATCCATAAAGTTCGTGTGCACTTTAAAAAAATTATAACTTTATTTGTATTTGCGATAGAAATAATCTGTCAAAAATGTTATAAAGTTTAATGTACCTAGTTTTAAGTCTAGCTAAAATAACTAATGTGATTTCAGGCATTACTGTAAATCAGTTGGCAAATGTTTTCCGGGAACTGCAAAATCGTATTACCCTTTGTAATGCTAATGATGGAGGACATGTGGAAACTTAAATAAAATTTTAATAAAACCTTAAAAAATATAGATTTACTTCTTTCTAATCCTTTTTACAAATTATTTCTATCGCAAATACAAATAAAGTTATAAATTTTTTAAAGTGCACATGAACATTATGGACACCCTGTATATTAATTTAATATATACTGTAAATTATATAAGAATTATATATAAAGGAAGAATTAACAGTATTAGGCATAATATATGGAAAACAAATGACACCGATAAAAATATCCACCTCTCTGGGAAGAAGAACAGTTCGGCGTTATTGCTGTCTCTTCATCTTGTTGAATTGAGTTTTAGTCGTGTGTCTTATTATCAAATGCACTTACTAGAGTCGACATTGTGAAAAGGGGTGATCTTCAACTATCATTGACATTGATGGCGCCGGATATTAAAAAAAAAAATCTCGCAGAGCAGCATCACCCACAGGGATCTCATTGAATAAATCTGCACTTTTTTAAATTTATTAATTACTCACATATTTTAATATGGTTTATTATGAGATATTTTACTAGTGTACATAATGTTCCATAGAATTTAGTTATTAAATACAAGTATATTTTCATGGGAACAGATGAGTAATGGATAGCGGCTTGGACTGAGGAATCAGAGAGCCGAGTTCAAATTCCAGTCGAATCCATTACATTCACTTACATGCTAATACCCTTGGGAAAGGTATGAATCCTCTTCCTCTCCCCACAGCTATGGGTAAATATCAGGACAGACCAGGTTCTATAATCTTGGATGGCAACTGGTCTACCGCAGAAACAAATGGCAACCTACTCCGCGAAAAAATCTGGCTCATCAGTCATGTATCAAAAGATACATGATCGCCTAAGCGTGTATCATGCGTGGCACATAACTGCTATATTTTTAATTAATTAATATAATTAATATAAATTAATTAATATAGTAATAGACTGAACATTGTGGAAAGGAGTGATCTTTGACTATCATTGACATTGATGGCACCGGATATTAACAAAAAATCTCGCAGAACAGCATCAACCACAGAGAGATCTCATTGAATAAACCTTCAATTTTTTTAAATTCATTAATTACTCACATATTTCAAAATGGTTTATTATGAGTTATTTTACGCGAGTACATAAATGTTCCATAGAATTTAGTTGTTAAATGTTTGTTTATCTTCATTAAATTAGTTTTACTTCAAAAATAAAGTATATACATTTACTATTTATATAATACAATCCCTAAAGTTATCTAATAGTAAAAAAAAAAAAATAAAAAAAAATCTTTCTTTCTTTCATCGAATGGTTAGGGGGTAGGTCCCCACCCACAAAATGAGGAGTAAAAGTGATCCATGGGTAAAAAAAAGTTTGAGAACCATTGGTCGAGATCAGGGGTGGGTAAACTTTTTAGTATAAAGGCCGCATTCTAAAAATTGATAGTTTTACTGGGCCGCATAGTATATATAAACCAAAATAATTGATATTTAAAATTGGCAAAATAAAGGGCTTTTAAAGGAAAAATATAGTTTTAATAAATAACATTTTAAAGCGGGCCGCACGAAATCGTTTGGCGGACCGCATGTGGCCCGCGGGCCGTAGTTAGCCGACCCCTGGTCTAGATCATTATAAAGAAACAATCTTTTTAAGTATCAAACATTCTGTTAATTAAATCCTGGCACATTTTGGAACGTTCTTATTTCATGTGCTGTCTCCCTCCAGGATGTATGGCGATTATGGCTCTCCACAACAAATATATATATATATATATATATATATATATATATATATATATATATATATATATATATATATATATATTACCAGTTTGTGACTGGTAGGGATAATTCTAAGGAGGATATTAATCCAGGGAGAGCTCAATGTAGGTTACAGAGCATAATAATAATAATAATAATAATAATGATAATAATAATAATAATAATAATAATAATAATAATATCGAAGAAATCCCTATATATTCATTTCGATTATAATTTATTTCGTGAATTTTGAAATATTCATCTCTTCAGATCGATTTACTAAGGAGATTTCGATCTGAAGAGATGAATATTTAAATATTCGCAAAATAAATTATCATCGAAATGAATATTTAGGGTTTTCTTCTTTATTATATATTTTTTAATATATTACAAAGAGTCAATCATACCTTGAATCAATCAACAATGTGTATGCGGTTATTGGCGAAATCACTTCGCTAGTAGACATAAACATAAGCATTCCACTACTGATAATCCTCCGAACAAGCGAAGTGATTTCGCCAATAATCGCATACACATTGCTGATTGATTCAAGGTATGATTGACTCTTTGTAATGTAAATATATGCTGCCTATTTTATTATCTTTAATATATATATATATATATATATATATATATATATATATGTGTGTGTAGATCATCTTCAGGGGTTGAATCTCTGTGGATATGTGTGCATGAACACTGCAAAATTAAAAATATTTACCCGATGTGCAAGGGAGATAACTTGTACGATTTTTGAGTTATTTTCGTGCATGGTCACAGTAAAATGAAAAATATTTACCTGTTATGCAATGGAGGTAAAATATGTGATTTTTTTTTTTAGTATATTTTTGGTGGTTTAAAATTTTTCTTCATTGTAGCTTTTAACTATTATAATTTAGTATTTTTAAAAACTTTGCTGCTCTAAACATTTAAGAAACGTTTTACTGTACAACGTAGTTGACTTTATTTACTTTGGGTCACAATTCCCTTATATGCAGACTATCCAGAATTTGTACATTTCGCTTATAATTATCTTAGTAGAGTACTGTTGTATTTTCGACTAATATCTGTCTCTTTCCCTCTGTCTGAACGTCCGTCTGTCTGTCCGTCTGTCTCTCTCTATATATATAAATGCAAAACACACACACACACACACACACGCACACACACACACGCACGCACACACACACACACACACACACACACACACACACATATATATATATATATATATATATATATATATATATATATATATATATATATATATATATATATATATATATATATATATATATGCAGTAGAAGTAATCATTAGATCAAGGTCTACCTCATCTAATCCAGATTGGTTGAAACCCAGACACATTAATTTCAAGAGTACAATACTTTATGGAAGTTGGAATTCAGACATTGGTCAGAAGAGATCTGCCTATTCTAATTTCTTATCAAGGTTCCAGCCATTGTCTTTCTCTTTCCGAGATAATGTCCTCGCTATTTCCAGTCTTCTGTTATTACGCACCAATGGAGACTATGCAAGCGTGAAAATCCGGACATTTGATAGTACACTTAATTCCGGGACCAGAAAAACACTTTTAATCGAAACGAAAGATGGTTGAGTATCGATACTACGATGACCGCTTAATTTCATTTCTTCCCCCCCTCTCCTATGATATTAATATTCAAAGAACTTAAAACGATTACTTGGCTACTTATTTTAGGCATCAGTTTACTTACAACTATTACCACGTGACGTAAACAATAGTCAGCAAGCGTGAAAACCCGGACATTTGATAGTACACTTAATTCCGGGACCAGAAAAACACTTTTAATCGAAACGAAAGATGGTTGAGTATCGATACTACGATGACCGCTTAATTTCATTTCTTCCCCCCCTCTCCTATGATATTAATATTCAAAGAACTTAAAACGATTACTTGGCTACTTATTTTAGGCATCAGTTTACTTACAACTGTTATCACGTGATGTAAACAATAGTCAGCACATTATTAAAAAAAATAACCGTAAATAATCAACAGTGCCTTTTTATAGCCAATCTGCCACTTATATTATTGCCAACTAAGTCTGTTTTTATAGTTACATAGGATATCTTTGGTAACAAAGAAAAGAATACTGAGCTGTTACGTGACATCTGTTCTTCTTTACGGCAGCGAATCTTTGACGATCTACTCAAAGATGAAGAAGAGACTTAGGGCGACGGAGATGTGGTTCTACAGAAGGATGCTAAGGATATCATGAATGGAGCGAGTGAGCCATGATGAGATCTTTTCTATAAATACTTTCACGGTAATTTTTCGGAGCTCTTCGCTATAGGACGGTAAGTGCGACACTGAGATCCGTCGACGTATTGCGATGGCCAAGGACACATTCCAAAAGCTGGGCAGAGTACTGCGAGACAGAAGGATTTCTTTGGTAACAAAGAAAAGAATATTGAACTGTTACGTGACATCTGTTCTTCTTTACGACAGCGAATGTTGGACGATTTCCTCAAAGATGAAGAAGAGACTCGAGGCGACGGAGATGTGGTTCTACAGAAGGATGCTAAGGATATCATGGACCTAGCGTGTGAGCAACGAGTAGGTCTCAGAGAGGTTGAAAACAAGGAGCAGACTTATACTTAATATTAGAAAGAGGCAGTTGATGTTCCTGGGACACATAATGAGGAAGGAGGGCCTGAAGAATCTGATACTCACGGGTCGAATAGAGGGAAAGAGAGACAAGGAAAAACAACGCGTGACATACCTGGCGGACTTAAGCAAATGGGTGACAGAACGTGCTCTGGAGGAGGAAGCAGAGAGAAGGAAGTTGTTGAGAGCTGCAAGGGATAGAGGGAGGTGGAGAGCCATGATCGCCTACGTCCTGAAAGGACATGGCACATAAGAAGAAAAAAGTAAAAGAAGTAGTCAAGTAATCATTTTAAGTAATGCATTAATCAAAATAAGTAGCTTACCTGTATAATGACTTAAAAGAATGTTTCTATTGCAAACTAACTAATAAAATTGACGTCATAAATTTGTATGGCACACAGAAGAACAACATATGTGGCAATGACCGTATATACGCGTGTATAAGTCTACTCCATGTATAGTGCGACCCCAGAACAAAGGTGACGCGGTTGTGTAGATCCATCGATCGCCCACGTCCTGAATTGATACGGAACAGAAGAAGAACATACGTCGCAATTGCCGTATATACTCGTGTATAAGTCTACTTTATAGTACGACCCGTGAACAAAGGAGAGGAGATTTTGTATATCCATTATCGCCCACGTCCTGAAGTGACACGGCACACAGAAGAAGAACATACGTGGCAATTGCCGTATATACTCGTGTATTTACACGTGCGACATTACCTCAGGTTGAATAAAAACTTTGCAAGAAAGTAAGTTCATATTTATGGTTTTATCAATCTATGGTTTTATTTCATAACGTTTAAATGTATACCTCATAAAGATTTTGCTAAGTGTGCTGTGCTATATTAATTTGCTCCTAGGTGTGCCGTTGATTAAAAAGGTTGAGAAACACTGATATAGGGCCTATACACAATTTCATACATCCATCCATACATACCTACCCACATACATACGTGCATACACACATACATACATACGCACATGCATATATACATACTTCATAAAATAATGGACACTCGTATTCGAGGATACCCGTCACTAGGGTGGTTAACCAAATCCCTATTGCAGACGCTCGCTCAGGCACATTTGTGTTTGTTCAACACCCACTGAGCCCCACCTGTGGTTTATACAGCAACTATGCTGAGCAGACCTTAGTTACAGTTTCTGGGAGAGCGTGTTATCTAGCGTGATCAACAATCTGTATAAGGCCTGCACGCGCAAGCCTTCGGCCACGATGACTTGTGCACAGCTATCGACGGCCCACAATTTCACTCGCGAGACATGAGATCTTCCACCTCCAAACTGATAACATCAGGAAGTCTCCTTTCTGACAAATCGACCATGGTGAGATTCGAACCCGGGTCTCATGGTCAGAAAGCGAACGTTCTAACCACTCGGCTACGTGCCCATATACAAACATACATACACAGATACATACATGCATACATTCACACATACATATATACATACATACATATACAATTTGACTGGGGTTGAGTTATTTAAAAAAGCTATTAAAGTTTCGTTCTGGAGAAATGTTGTTGGATGATGAAGCGAAAAGCAACCCACAGCAAAGTACTCGTCAGTTATAATAGATGTTGGGCACATCACACTCAACCATATGTCGACACATAGAAAAGTCAGCAAGTTTTGTGGCTGGGATTCGCACTCTTTTAGCAAGAAAAGGACAAATCGGTTCGTCCGTAAACCAAAACGGAAATCATCTAATGATTCAACCTAAGATCAAGGAACTCTTATGGGTTATACGAGTGAAGAACTAGCGAATGTGTCGGCAAGCACCTACAAGACTAGGTTAAAGCGTCGTTATCTGAGTTTGGTTGCATAATTCTGAGTTCAATCCCTTGGCTGGGCAGCGTATACGTGATCTTTTAAGGAGAATAGAAGCAGAAAAGGAAATTTATACTTAAAATGAGAAAGCTACAGTTGAAATTTTCTAGGAGTCACTGTTCTGGAGGCTATCATCAACCATGTTGATGGAGGGTTGGAAAGGGTCTCTCAGATGATGAACAGAGAGCAGTTTTGTTATGGAGTCTTTAAAATCAACAAGCCATTATTTGCCCCAGTTAACAACTGCCAATTTGACCTCATTGGGCTGATCTGACTTTTGTATCGATTCAGGAGTAAACGGTTGTGTCATCAGCACAGATACTATGCTGAGAGGTGGTGCCATCGGGAAAATTGAAAACGCAATAGGACCAATGTTAAAATTTTTGTGTCCACGTATTCTTAACCTTCGTTGGTAGAACTTCATCTCTGTCGCTTCAATTATCTTCTTCATCTGTAAGTTTTTATTGCCACATAATAGATTCGATAATACATAGCCGTAAAACTCGATCTTTTTATATGCTATGTCTTTCCAGGACGCGGGCAACCACAGCTTCCTATCCAATGAAGCTCAATGTTTTCCTTTTTACTATCCCTTTCTGTCATTGTTCTGATATTTAATTCCAAACGTTCGCAGGTCAGTTAATCGCTGTTTCCCGGTGCTCTTCTTGCCTTCATAATGTCCCGTGCGTGTCAAATTCTCCAAGCTCCCATTCCTTTCATCATGGTTTAGTTTGGTTTGTTTTACGGCATAGCAACCTCAATTCGGTATTTAATGCCGACATGATTTTTAGGATGGGTTCGTGTGAATAGAATATGTATTCTTTGTAAGAAATCAGTTTGTAGATCAGGTTTGGTTTATTTTGTTTTACGGCATATCAACCTCAATGGGTTATTTAATGCCGACAAGATTTTTAGGATAGGTTCGTATGAATAGAATATGTATTCTTTGTAAGAAATTAGTTTGTAGATCAGGTTTGGTTTATTTTGTTTTACGGCATATCAACCTCAATGGTTTATTCAATGCCGACAAGATTTTTAGGATAGGTTCGTATGAATAGAATATGTATTCTTTGTAAGAAATCAGTTTGTAGATCAGGTTTGGTCTATTTTGTTTTACGGCATATCAACACCTCAATGGGTTATTTAATGTAGAAAAGATTTTTAGGATAGGTTCCTTTGAATAGAATATGTATTCTTTGTAAGAGGTCAGTTTGTAGATCAGGTTTCTTGACGTATTTTTGAAAAGAGCTTTTTTGTTGAGAGTTAAATGTGTTGCTCGTCATGTTTTTTCTTTTCAAAAATGCATTTCTAGTAATATATTTCTTTTCTGAAAACTTATTGCCGGAATTTTCCCGACAAAAATCCACTTCTATACCTTCATATTGCTTTGACCCCAGTTTTGGGGATTCACTATCTGTCCATAGCTAGGACGCCCCCATCAGATGCCACCACCTCGGGTAGTTGTGGACCAGGGAATAACAGCGATTAAGTTAAACTCTCCTCAAAATCTAGCTATTAGGGGCCTTGCTGCCGGATGTAGTTTATCGTCATATTTCAGTATGAAATTTAAGAGATTTGACATTTAAATTAACATCTAAACGTTCGTTTAGATGCGAGGAGAGTGCAGCGATTAGCGATTCAGGAAGAGAAAATCGGCAAGCCGATTTAGAATTCACTTTCAACCGAATACAATTGGGTGAAGATATGAATCCATGTCTTCTCCACTCCGCCAGCTACGGGTTAAATAGCAGGGTGGTCTGATCTCTCTTGCCTTGAGGTGTCAATTTGGAATTCAACTGGAAAACTGGTAATTCAAACCCAGCCAGAACAGAGATATGTTCCGTAGACACACCACTGCATTTATGGCTGCTGTACATGCGCTGGGTGTATTTATGACTATAATGGGCTTTGGGACTGATCG
Source organism: Acanthosepion esculentum (assembly GCA_964036315.1). Lineage (NCBI taxonomy): Eukaryota > Metazoa > Mollusca > Cephalopoda > Sepiida > Sepiidae > Acanthosepion > Acanthosepion esculentum. The sequence continues at coordinate 43,519,203 of OZ038519.1, read as the reverse complement.
AGAATTAACTGATACGAGTTATCTTTCCTTAAGCATTGAAAGCGTAATGAGAAAATGGTTCGATTACAAATTCCGAGGGGATTACGATGAACGACAGGCACCGGAAAAAAGCAACGTTGTAACTAGGCTGAAACGTTGTAACTAGGCTGAAACGTTGTAACTAGTCTGGTCTGAATAGAAAGGGAAAAAAAACGTGTTGTTATTTCTGGTAATTGAATGGTGTGTGAGCTGAATGTGAAATATTATGTTTCTATCTCAGTGTTAAAACTTCGTGTTGTATAAAAGTAAGTATCGTTGTCGACACTGTGGTTTGAAACTAGATCGCCAGTGAGTAACACAGGCAATTCCATTATTAAGCAGACCATAAAGGAAGTGAATAAATACGAAGTAGCGTATTGACTAAATGATCACCATTTCTTCTCTATCACTGGGTATTTTCCGTTTCTCAGTCCCTTGCTTAGCTTTTGAAATGCCTCTTTGGCTATTCCGATGGAATTAGAGCTGTCTTTTCTTGATTCTGAGGATGAGTATTCTTTCTGTTGCCATTCTCTTTAACCCTTTGAGCCCTGCCTTCCTGAACAATTTTAACTCTTCCGTCTGAGCTCCTGGGTCAAAATCCGCAAATATCTGATATGTAATGTTTCACAGTAGATATAAAAAATAATTACAAAAAAATCTAAGCATTATACTTAGCAAGGAGAGATTATGGTTTCATGCCTTCACTTCACACTTTTCTTTTCCGTTTCTAAGCACTTTGCTTAACTTTTGGTCAGGGCTCAAAGGGTTAAGAGTTCCTTGTTGCTTACTGACTCCATCCATGGAATTCTCAGTATCCTTCTGTAGAACCACATTTCTGCTGCTTCCAGTTTTTTTCCTTATCCTTAGGGAAACTGCCCAACGTTCGCTGCCATATAAGAGGACGGATGCTACATAGCAATGCAGCCCTTTTTTCTTTGTTTCTAACCAGTATAAGTTGTGAATTATTGTAAAATCTTTTTCCAAATAGATCAGATTTTCCCATCAGTTCAAACAGAGAGATACGATATTAATAATTAGAAAACGCACACACAAAATAAATAATAACCTTATTGATGTTTTAGTTTTTATTAAAAGCAAACCCCATTATTTGACACGAAAAGAGAAATACAGAGAGAGAGAGAGAGTGTGAGAGAGAGAGAGAGAGAGAAAGAGACAGAGAAAGAGAAAAAGAGAGGGAAAGAGAGAGAGAAAGAAAGAGAGAAAGAGAGAGAGAAAGAAAGAGAAAGAGAAAGAAAGAAAGAGAGAGAGAAAGAGAAGGAGAGAGAAAGAGAGAGAGAAAGATAGAGAAAGAAAGAGAAAGAGACAGAGAAAGAGGAAGAGAGAGAGAAAGAGAGAGAGAAAGAAAGAGAGAGAGAAAGAAAGAAAGAGAGAGAAAGAGAAAGAGAGAAAGAGAAAGAGAGAGAGAAAGAAAGAAAGAAAGAGAGAGAGAGAGAGAGAGAGAGAGAGAGAGAGAGAGAGAGAGAGAGAGAGAGAGAGAGAAAATGAATCATCAATATTGGAAAAAAAAAACGACCATTAATTAAAACAGCGAAAGTGGGTCTTTAAATGCTACAAAGGTGAGTTTCAATCGATCGAATTTCTCTCGTTTCAGTAGCGGTCAACATTTTAGCTTCAACTTTGTCTGACGTTGATATTCATCGCGATATCTAGTTGCGAAATGAGTCACCTGGTTTTATAGTCACGTTTACTGGCGAGATAAGGGCGAGAGTTCTCGTTAACACATCTTATCGGAGACTTCAGTTCAAAAACAAAATAAACGAATTAAAAAAAAAAAACGACGGTCTGTTTTCACAACACAAATTTTATCCACGATTTTATTATCAATTTATTCTTTGTTCAATATATATCTCTTCATCTTTTTTCATTGTTAATATTAATACGACTGCCATCGGGTTGAAATGTTGTAGTCGTCGTAGTCATGACAATTGCCCAGTTTTGTTTCTATAATTTTTATTGAGTTTACATAATTTATAATTCATTCCTTAACGATATAATAAAACTATCCATAAAATCGTTATTTTGCCATTATCTAGAATGTTCTAATTATATTTCAACACAAGTTACTTTTTGAGTTTATTTCTGTTATGGACCTTCTTATGGATACCCTGAAGATAGTATCATTAACTGTTTAAAAAAAAGTCCGCAGAAAGGCCCAATGTAATTTGGATGATCATGGATGTGTAATGTCGCCCACAGCTATGCCAATCAGATAAATAAGTGTTCTTCGTTGCTATCCAGGAACTCAATCAACAATTTGTGTTTAGCACACGATTACTCCTTGCTTCTCTTCGCAAAGATGGTGCCAGCTATTCATAGTCTACTTATGTATCAATTTTTGAGCCTTTGTGGATCCGGGAACTTAGGTTTTTACAACTTTCACTTTCGCTTTTATACTTTCAGTTTCACTTTCACGATTTGAAGAATTTGGACTAGGCATGACGTAGAAAATTTAATATGATATCGGGAACGTAGATATTTTTAAAACTTTCACTTTCATACTTTCATTTTCACGATTTGAAGTACTTGAACTAAGCATGACGTAGAAAATTTAATATGATACCGGGAACGTAGATATTTTTAAAACTTTCACTTTCACTTTCATACTTTCACTTTCACGATTTAAAGAACTTGGAATAGACATGTAGAAAATTTAATATGATACTGAAACAATAATGTAGTGACTGTCATTTGCATTGTTATAGCAACAATGGTTGGAATGCCTATCATCTAAGCATTTAAGCTCGGATAGGAACGTATTTGCGATCATACGTTAATCAATCGAGCGTGTGAATGTATTAAAGTTTTCGAAAATCTTGTGGTGCTCCTAGTTGCTAACCGCGGTGCCCCAAGGTGTGTTTTGATACCCTCTAGCCTAGTAAATATCAACATCTTGGTCGTGACCCGGGGGCTGGAAGAGCTTGTTTTTCGCATCGTCGCCAGTGGTGGGCATTTCTATGCAAAGTAAATACAATTAGTTCGTTCTCAATGTCGCCTCGGTACACACTTTGGGAACTCGAGTTTAATACATGGCATTATTCCGATAACGTTTTTTGATCAGCTCCCATGCTCGGTGTTTTGATCCAACCTAAAAAAAAAAGTGGCTGCTCTCCACTCTGATGATTGGAGTTACCCGATCTTACTAACGTCTGTTTCTTACCTTTGATCTTGTGTCAGATTAAAGTAAGCTTACTTGCTTTCCACGATGACTACAATCTTCAAGTATTCAGGTGTAAGGTCAATCGACAGCTGACACCCTGAACTTGTTTCCCGTCCTTCTCTGTGTCCTTTCCTCAAACACGCCTCTTTACTCTTGTTCTCAATCCTCTGCAACCCCTTGCGTGCGCCAATCAATTAACCCCAAACAAAGCAATAAAGACACTAAGACGCAAGGCCTTACTGCGAGTGAAAGAATCCTAGTAAATATTAGAAGATAAAAGAGGACAATAAAAGAACGGATTCCAAGTAGACAGAAGAATGCGATCGATGTTAAAATTTAAATTTTTGAAGATCGTAGACGGGTAAGCATGAAACAGGAAGAGAGGTCCACGAGCGAGAAGTGCGATAGAAGAAACTGTTAGCATAGAACTTCCGGTTATATCTAGCACTTTCAACAGTTAAACTATGAGACCTAACAGCCATTCCGTACTACGCTTAAATTCCTAACCTCTAGGTACCAAATGGGAAAACCAATCGAAATAATTGCCTTGAATATATATATATATATATATATATATATATATATATATATATATATATATATATATATAGAGAGAGAGAGAGAGAGAGAGAGAGAGAGAGAAAAGTTCCAGGGTGTATTTATAGAAAAAAGGTACAAAAAGAATTTGTAGAAAAGGTCTAGAAAGTATTTATAGAAAAGGTCTAGAAAGAATTTATAGAAAAAAGGTCTAGAAACAATTTATAGAAAAGGTCTAGAAAGTATTTATAGAAAAGGTCTAGAAAGAATTTATAGAAAAGGTCTAGAAAGTATTTATAGAAAAGGTCTAGAAAGTATTTATAGAAAAAGGTCTAGAAAGAATTTATAGAAAAGGTCTAGAAAGTATTTATAGAAAAAGGTCTAGAAAGAATTTATAGAAAAGGTCTAGAAAGAATTTATAGAAAAGGTCTAGAAAGTATTTATAGAAAAAGGTCTAGAAAGAATTTATAGAAAAGGTCTAGAAAGTATTTATAGAAAAAGGTCTAGAAAGAATTTATAGAAAAGGTCTAGAAAGTATTTATAGAAAAGGTCTAGAAAGTATTTATAGAAAAGGTCTAGAAACAATTTATAGAAAAGGTCTAGAAAGTATTTATAGAAAAGGTCTAGAAAGAATTTATAGAAAAGGTCTAGAAAGTATTTATAGAACAGGTTAAAAATATTTATAGGAAAGTTACAGAAAATAAATATAGTAATGGTTGCCTGTTAATGGTCTTAAATTGCGAGAGCAAAGGTGGTGGCAGTTCGAAGAAGCCTAAGAGGGGGAGCATAAAGTCCCTCCCTTTAAGTGACAAGGTGCTAGTTATCGATTTAATCAGTCAGTTATGAGACATGCGTGATAAACGCTTAGGCGATTATGTATCGAAAGATACATGATTGCCTAAGCAAGGCAGATTTTTTTCCCGCATTAGTTTGCCATTTCTTTCTGCGGTAGACCAGTTGTCATCCAAGGCTATAGAACCCGGTCTGTTCTGCTATTTACCCATAGCTGGAGGGAGAAGAGGAGGATTCATATCTTTCCCAAGGGTATTAGCACGTAAGTGAATGTAATGAATTTGACTGGAATTTCACTGTTGTGTTCAGTCAGTTATGTCCCATGCGTGATACACGCTTAGGCGATCATGTATCTTTTGATACATGACTGACGAGACAGATTGTTTTCCCACAGTAGGTTGCCATTTCTTTCTGTGGTAGACCAGTTGCCATCCAAGGCTACAGAACCTGGTTTGTCCTGCTATTTACCCATAACAGAGAGGAGAATAAGGGGATTCATACCTTTCCTAAGGGTCAGTTATGAGCTATGCGTGATACACGCTTAGGTCATCATGTATCTTTTGATACATGACTGACGAGGCAGATTGTTTTCCCACAATAGGTTGCCATTTCTTTCTGCGGTAGACCAGTTGCCATCCAAGGCTATAGAACCCGGTCTGTCCTGCTATTTACCCATAGCTGGGGGGAAGAAGAAGAGGATTCATACCTTTCCCATGGGTATTAGCACGTAAGTGAATGTAATGGATTTGACCGGATTTCGAACTCGGCTCTCTGATTCCTCAGCCCGAGCCGCTATCCATTACTCCACCGTACAGAAAGAAAACGAATCATACGCATGACACTATGATAAGAACGAATCCTCTAAACTCAAATAAATTTTATTTGCTTTTATTGTCATAGTTGTTCAATGTTATTATTAATTATTGTTGCCAAGCTCTCATTGTGCCTAGTAAGATCTACCATATGAACAAATCTTCTATCCGTCACATAAATTTTATTACAATCTATTGTGATAACTGTTCTCTTTTATTATTAGTTATTAGTGTACCCGTGTGATCAAAAGTGACGGCATTCGTTAGAAAGTTTTAAGAGTGAGATGCAATGAAGCCAAAGTCTTGAAACAATTTATTGAGATTCAAATAAAGAAGAGATGAAGAATCCACAACTAAAATAGAGGTCAACGAACCATTTAACTAATCCGTTCCATTATATCATTTGGACGATTAATGGTATCTATGATTCACTGATTACTCCTGGTATTATATAAATCGTTTTTTGTTCAATATCTTTTTGTGTTAAAAATTTAATTTTATGTGTTTAATATAACAGTGAAATAATTGAAAGCAATAGAACAAAAAAGACGGCGGCGACTAGCCTGTTTCAGGACCATGTTGAAGCAAGACGATCGCTCAATCGACAAAGGTATCTGAGTGCCTCACATGAAAGGCCTGAACAAATAAGACTGCAATCTAAGAAACGTAGGAGAAAAGGAACTGATTAATTAAACGATTCATTTTTCTCGAGAAATAATTTTGTCTAAATGCAGATAACTATTTTATTTCTAAATCTATTTAAATATACTAACTTAAGTTGGTTTACGCCCCCTTTCCCATTACAGATGAGACAGGAACTATATACAGTGATGTTCGATAAAAGTGACTCACCTGATTTTTTTTTTTTTTACTAAAAATATTTTTCGTCTATTGTTTTTGGGGGTTAAAATAATTTTTAATCTTACTATAAAGACCCCTTCCCGACCACCTAGGAAAAAAAAGTTTATTCACCCTAAGGTATTCTATTGATAATTATAAATTTGGATATAAATGAGATTCAGAAAAAAAAATCTGTGCAAAAAAAGTGACTCAGATATCGCATTCTAATGATTAAACTGGTAAATTTAAAGAGCTTTTGACAAAATATTGAAAACTATATTTACAATACACTCAGAACAATATTCTAGAGAATTCTAGAACAGCTGAAATTAAATCTAGAGTATTCCAGAATATTCCAGAAAGCCTCATACAGTTTAAAAACAGCTTGAAATAGCCACTCAAGTCACTAACCAGATGAAAGGGTAAAAACACACATCAGAACCACTTAAGGCATATATTATTGCCCTCTCAAAAGCAGGCAAGTCTACGAGAGAAATTGCAGAAATTCCTATAAACTCGCAATCAACTGTCTCTCGAAAGCTTAGGGCACATAATGATGCCACTCCTGCTCCAAGGAAGGAAACAAGGGGACGAAAGAAAAAGATTGATGATAGAACTGGCAGGGTAATCAAGAGAGAAGTTACGAAGAATAGGACTATAACTAACCAAGAAATTGCAGCCAGTCTAAGCGAAGAGCAAGGTGTTAGTCTTGCCTCTTCAACAGTCCGTCGGTGGCTGTTAGAACAAGGCTACAAATCTTGTACACGAAGGTTTAAGCCGCTAATAAGCAAAGCCAACAAAGCCAAGAGACTTGAATGGGCTCACTATTACAAAAATGTCACCGTAGAAGACTGGAAGAATGTTCTCTTCTCCGATGAAACGAAAGTTGAGCTAAATTCAAAGGATAAGGTGAGTCACTTTTATCGAACAGCACTGGAAATAATTACACATTGATAATTATTTTATGGTATGGTTGTTGTTAAACTCTTATTGTGCCTAATAAGTTCTACGCTAAGAACGAATCATCTATTCGACTCATAATTTGTATTACAGTATATATAATTGTTCTATTTTGCCATTAGTTATTGTTGCCAGTTCGCCTACCACTCGGTCCAGACGGCTTCCCGGTCTTTTGAACAGGACTAGAAGTTTATTCTTTGTTTCCTGTTTAGGATTGGGTTTCCGGTTCTTTCAATGGTCTTCTTCTCATTTTCTTTCACTATCAGTAGTACCTTGCGACTTAGTGGCATTATTGCCTTGCTTGGGGTGAATTGATTAAAAGCCGATTGAAAATATTATGTCCAATAAGATCTACGGTTAGAACGAAATCTTCTGTCCATCACATCACATCACTTTTATTACAGTCTATATTGCTGTAATAGTTCTATTTTATTATTAATTATTATTGTTAATCTCTTATTGTGCCTAATAAGATCTACGGTAAGAACGAATCTTCTATCCGTCACATAACTTTTATTACAGTCTATTGTTAGAATTGTTCTATTTTATTATTAGGTCATTGTTGTTAATCTCTTATTGTGCCTAATAAGATCTACGGTAAGAACGAATCTTCTATCCATCACATAACTTTTATTACAGTCTATTGTTAGAATTGTTCTATTTTATTATTAGGTCATTGTTGTTAATCTCTTATTGTGCCTAATAAGATCTACTGTAAGAACGAATCTTCTATCCGTCACATAACTTTTATTACAGTCTGTTGTTAGAGTTGTTCTATTTTATTATTAGTCATTGTTGTTAATCTCTTGCTGTACCTAATCTATAAATTAGGCTTGATATGGTTTCATGTATTGGAAAAAAAAAAAACTATGATATATAAAAGTTCACTAGTATTTGCGATTAGAGCTATTTGCTAGCGTTTTGAAACGTGTATACGGCGGATAATTGTGGACTATCTTTGTTTCAACACATCTTCTTTTATAAGCACTATCCTGGCTGATCACGGCTCTCTACAACCTCCTGTCTTTTGATACTCCAAGTAACTCTTGCCACTTTACCATCTCTCTTTGCCTTTTTTCTGCCATCCATTCACTCGTGACTTATTCTCTTGCCTACACTATGCCTTGTGAGTGTTAAATTCTCCAAATCCTCTTTCCTTTATTATATTTCCTAAATCAGGGTCCTCGACTTCCAGCCCCCGGTCCACATCCGGCCATTAAAGGATTTTTGCCCGGCTCGCTAGCTTAATGCCAGGGCACTAATTATCTTATTAATTCGTAGAGCAAGTGGCAGAACAAAATATCAGTTGGAGATAATGCGATGAATGTTTTAAATCGAAATTTAATTCCGAATCCATTGCTGACTTCTACAAGGAATAATTTTTGGTAAGCTGAAAATAAAAAAGCCTATTGAATAATGCGAAAATGATGGTATCATTATTGGGAAGTACATATGCTTGTAAACCTTTTTTTTTAAAAAAAAATGAAATATGCCGAGAGTCGTTTGAGAACAAGGTTGGGTGATGACTACCTGAATGATGTTTTGCTTCTGTCATCGACGAATATTTTCAGGTGAGGTGGAGAAGTTATCAAACAACAAGCAGACACAAGTGTCTCATTAAATAATTTGCCATTTCTAACTGTATTTCGTTTGTAGTAAGGAATTTACATTTTTTGTTGGTCGTGTTAGTTATTACCTTGTTCTTTATTTTATTTATTTATTTTTTTACAGCGTGGTTCACCCTTTACAAGACCAGAGGGCCACTCGAGGTAGAGGGTACATCCTGTTGGAAGTCGGGAAGAAGCAACTCGAGTAGAACTTCACCGATGGAAAACGGCAGCAATGTGAGTGGTCTGTTACTATGTACGTGGAATGGTGTGTTCTTGCCTTGGATGTTTACCTTGGCGGGACCAGAGAATGTGGTTCGTCGGAGCACTTTCCGTGGAAGTAGCCGTAGAACAACGAGAGACTGTGGGAGAGAGGTTGAAGGGTGGAGAATAGTTCGTCACCTACAAGGGCTTGGAGACGCTTTTGAACTCTATCAAGGCTGGGGAGTGAAGTCTGGGAAGCACATGCCCAAATATGACAACCATACTCCATTTTTTTACTTGATTTGGCTCTTGTAAAGATAGAGGATAACAGGGGGGGGGCAGGTACTTACAGGAACGGTACAGAGTGTCGACCATTTTACTTGAATCCTTAGCATTTGATCGGATATACGTGTTCCACTTGAGGTCGGGTGTGAGTTCATGCCTGACTACGTGACCTACTTCATCTTGGACCTGCCTCCTACGCAACCTAAGTTTCTTTTTCCTATTATCACTACAGAAGAAAAACCGTCTCAGAAAATGGATGATGTATAGTGCAACCCCCTAATTTTGAGCCTAAAAACTGGTCATAAACACTTGCTCAAAATTCAAGTATATACGGTAAATGAATCGCAGAAAACGGAGAAAAGGACAGCAAAAGTGTTTATGACCAGTTTTTAGGCCCAAAATTAGGGGGTTGCACTATACACGGGTATCTTTTTGAAGAGGTTAAACATCATCCATTTTCGGAGACGGTTTTTCTTCTGTAGTGATAATAGGAAAAAGAAACTTAGGTTGTGTAGGAGGCAGGTCCAGGATAAAGGAGGTCACGTAGTCCGGCATGAACCGTGTCCAGGCATGAAACGTGTCCAGGCATGAATCTTAGTCAGGCAGGAACCGTAGTCAGAACAAAAGTACGCTATCTGTCATAATTTTGGTTAACCCTCGTCGCCAAAATGTTGTAATCTAGGGAAAGTTACTGAATAGAATAATCAAATGAAGGTTGGTAATGAACGATAATACTTGGGAAAAGAACAACACATATAAGATTCGCCAGCGGCTCGTAGAAGTAGCTGTCAACTGCTAGAAGTGAGTCAAGTGAATCCCACAATGAATCTCCAAATGCAGAATATCTAACAACCGCACCACGCGGTCAAATGTGACACAAGGCCGAATTTAATGTGGGGTATCCGAGCCCGTAGGCTCGGCCAAAAATTCCCCATAGACCCCATCTAATACGGAGTCGGGCAGCTGTATCCGAGACGAGACGAGACTCTTCCCTTCGACATAGCCTCGTCTGTGCCTCCTCTCTGCTCGGAGGCAGAGAGTAGGACCAGCACAACTGGAGACAAATCTCCAACTCTAGGATATCTACCAACCGCGGTCAGATGTGGCACAAGGCCGAATATAATGTGGGGTATCCGAGCTCGTAGGTTCGGCTAAAATTTCCTCGTAGACCCCGTATAAAACGGGGTCGAGTAGCTGTTTCCCGAGACGAGACTCTGCCCTTCGACATAGCCTCGTCTGGGGATTCTCCCTGCCCGGAGGCAGAGGACCAGCACAGCTGGAGATTCGTCTCCAGCTCTAGACCACGTACAGTATTCACTACTGTATTTATCGGAATTGGGACATACCCATTATCGTCCGTATGCTATAACTGCATCTAAATATTCGTATAGGATATTTTGTGGTAAGTAGTTTTTTCTCACCATTTTGGGGTAGCTTTGTGCAAAATAAGAATGAAGACAATTTATTTGCTGTAAAATATGTCCAGGATAATGCCCAAAGAAGGTCAGCTAAGTGGTGCAGACATTGCAAGAACCAGATAAACCGACGCTGAAAAGATGTTCATCTGAGTGGAGCCACATTCTGGATTCTTGATGAATTATTTTTTTAGACGATTGCCGACAGGACAATGAAGGTTTTTTCTCTATAAGACAGTGGTCCCCAGCAGCCGAAACCAGAAGACCGCTCGTCCGCCAAGCGAAAGTAAGACACACATCGGTGAGAACATGAGCCCCCTCATCTCTCATCACTTTTTCTTGCTCGCCTACACCCGGCCCTTACGAGAAGGTTGCATCTGAATAAAATTACCGACTGCTACAATTTGGTCTCATATCTGTTATCTTTTCTGCATAATCCCATGATTTTTCACTTTTTACGTTTAATATATCACGAAGTAACCCTCTGCACATAGTGGTTCTTGGACATTGTATTGGGTGAAAAGGTCTGAGAGTCCTTGTGGGTGATGAACTATTTTGCACCATCCCAAACCTGCCTAACGAGCTTGTGTAAATTAATGGCAGATCAAGGAAACGAGACAGCGAGTAAAAACATTAAACATTGTCTATATTCAGTATCTGTCTATATTTCTGAGATGAGGTATTATGCACATTATCTACATTATTCGGACTATTGTCCTCATCTTTGTTGCCATATTTATCCGATCCTTCAGTAACTGTCTATATTTCTGAGATGAGTTATTACGTATATTATGTACATTATTCGCACTATTGTCCTCATCTTTGTCGCCATATTTATTACAACGTTTCGGGAAATTAACAGCAGATAACTGATAATTGACATCCATTAAACATGGAACGTGGAACTAGAACAGTCTACCCCAGTGAGCGAAATAAATGGTTCAATTCGATATTTCAACCACCTGAAGAAGGCCGAAACTTTGTAATAAATATGGCGAAAAAAATGAGGAGAATAGTCCGAATAACGTAAATAATGTATTGTCTATATTGTCCAAGTCCTGAAGGAACACAGTGCATATTTATATTAAGAACTGTGTCATAGTTTCAGGGAGACTTGGATGAAAATTCCTAAAATTTATTTAAACAATTCTCGTAGTACAATTCCAATCAAACAATCAATAATAACACGAGATTAATAATTAGAATTAAATAAGCACGTTAGATACTTAGCGTAAATAACTCTGCTGTTCCAAGCTACAATCCAGGCAGTAATGCATGTGTTGCATGGCAATTATGGGGACCACTGCAAGAAACAGACACATTTACGACTGACGTCATATCGAGAGTGTCGCCATATTTACTGCGATAGCGTAGCACATATGACTATTTCGTGAAATACATCGGTTTGATGCTCTGGCCCACAATATCCGCGATGGTCTTAGCCGAGGATCATTAGGGGTTTTCTTTCAACACCATACCCACTTCGCCACGGCGATCCAGCCGATACTGATCGGATATCGAATTGTGCGACATCCGTCAGCTACAGCTGTTCTCATAATGGACGCAACACACTGCAACTCGTCTGGCATTTTATAGTCCAATCACGAACTACTTCCGGTTCATCAGCTTTTGCGCTCTTCTTTAAGGAAGCCGACGCATCAACCAATTCGCTATCGCAGTAAATATGGCGACACTCTCAATCTGAAATGGTAAGGAAGCAGGTTTGAGTTTAGAATTGCATAAGCACTTTACGTAATTAGCGTAAATAGCTCTGCTATTCCAAGGTACAATCCAGAGAGCAATGTTTGTCTCGCACGACAATATGGCGGCAACAACAGGAAATACACCCATTTACGACTGACGTTATACAACAGCGTAGCACACGTAACTAGATATTAACCGATAAGGTTAAATTAAGATTATACTACAAGAAAGGGATTACGGGTACTTGAATACCTTTCCCGTGTAAATTAAACTTTCCTTATATTTCAAGCAATTATCTTTATCGTGACGAATATCTATTTGTAATCTCGGAAACAAATATAAATATTTACACAATTTATGTTCGGACTATTTGACTAGTGGATTAAAGGGTTAGTTTGTGAAATTGGTAGCATAGTGATTGTGAGTTCAATCCCTGGATCGGGTAGTGTGTACTTGGAATCAGTGGAAACTAATACTAAAAATAAGAGCTAGACAAGGGCATTAGAATGAGATCATTCTACCGATGTAAATTAAATAAAAAAATTAGTGCAGAATCCTCTGTAGATTTCCCAAATTAATATACACCTGACGAAGGGCGCAACAGTCGAAACGTCGTTATAAGAACAAGAAGGATGAGGACAATAGTCAGGATATAAATAGTGAAAATACTGATAATTCCTCATCCCTGAAATTCAGACGGAAGGCAGTAAGGTGATAATAACAAGAAAGATAAGAATATTAGTCCGGATACAAATAATGATAACTCCTCATCCCAGAAATTCAGTCGGAAATAAATACAAGTCTTCCCATTGGTCGATCCGAAAACATGCTGGCCATAATTTTAGCAGCTGTTACTGAAATGCTATGAAACTAATTCCGTCTGGGGACTCGACTGGCGTTTCAGTATGGGCTGATGTTTAGGGATACTAGTCATGTGGACCGTCATTATTTAGTTGTCAGATCTACTCTTACTGGGTTCCACTATACAAAATTCGGCATTAACCCTATCAGCAATTAACAGAATTTAATTGTTAAATGCCTGGAATCTCAACAGAATCGTTGAAAAATTTGAATATGTAATTTATTATGAAGCATAATTTCTTTCATATTTTATCAGCCTAGCCGTAGTAGTTCATCTCGTATACCGAGAGCTACTCAACCCCTATTGCTTGGGCATTTATATAGTCTATGCCTTAAGCAGTCATCAATATATCACTACATGATATTAGTGAAATTAAATTGGTATATCTCAAAAACCGTTGAAAATTCAGTATTAAAAGTTGGTTTTACACGGAAGCAAATTTATTTCGCTTTCAAACGATACCAAATTCAACCTCTTTGGAATTACTGGTTGTGAGATATGGATTTGGAAGTCTTCAGACATCAAGTTCAGCTTTGTTTTATTTCTTTTAATTCGATCAGTGTTTAAGAATTTTCAAGTGGTAAATCCCCGGAGTTACGACTGAATTGTTGAAGAATCCGAATACGTTGTGTTCGTGCAATTCGAGAAATTGTCGCCTACGGCTGGGCCCATGGGAGTGAAAGTCTGGCCTACAACTTTCTATCACCCCAGAATAGACATTATGCATTCTGATGTGCAACATCTGCGTGTAAAATGAACATTGATATATCTCTAAAACTGTTGAAAAGCAAGTCTTAAAAGTTGGTTTCATATAAATGTGAATTGATTTCTCTTTCAAATGATACCAATTTTCGTTTCCTCGGTATTACTGGTTATGAGAAATGGTTACGAAAGCTTCATGTTCTGTCTTGTTTCAGCACGTAAGAGATTTCAATTTCAATGGCAGGGTCTTGGACTTTCATCGCATGTGCAAAGACATGTTCTTCTTCATGTTCGAGTACAAGAAATAAATGGCTATGAAGCAAAATAGAAATTAAAATTAATCAAAAGTGAAAGATCAAAACGTAATTTGCCTGGAAATTATTTTAGAGAAGGTAATTGCATTCTGGTTCATTAGGACTAATTTCCTCATCTTTGTTGTTTTTATCATAATATTTTAGCCCGATTGAATTATTTTAGAGATGGTGATGTAATCATTGTATTTTCGTTCATTTGGACTAATTTCCTCATCTTTGTTGTTTTTATCATAATATTTTAGCCAGTTTGAATTCTTTTAGAGATGGTGATGTAATCATTGTATTTTCGTTCATTTGGACTAATTTCCTCATCTTTGTTGTTTTTATCATAATATTTTAGCCAGTTTGAATTATTTTAGAGATGGTGATGTAATCATTGTATTTTCATTCATTTGGACTAATATGAAATTATCCAAATAAATGGGTTGTTTTTTTAAAGGGTTAGTTTGTGAAATTGGTAACATAGTGATTGTGAGTTCAATCCCTAGATCAGGTAATGTGTACTTGGATTCAGTGGAAACTAATACTAAAAATAAGAGCTAGACAAGGGCATTGGATTGAGATCATTTTACCGACGTAGGTTAAATAAAAAAATTAGTTCAGAATCCCCTTTAGGTTGCCCAGATTAATATACACCTGACGAAGGGCGCAACATTCGAAACGACGTGATAGCAACAAGAAGGATGAGGACAATAGTCAGGATATAATTAGTGCGATATTGATAATTGCTCATCCAAGAAATTCAGACGGAAGACAATAAGGTGATAATAACAACAAAGATAAGGATATTAGTCTGAATGCCTTGTTTTTTTTATCATAATATTTAGTAGTTATTGTAGAAAAGGTTCTGTAATCGTGGCAATATTCGGACTATTGAGAAGTCAGTTTTTTTATTCACTTCCTTAGCAAAATTACACGCTAATTGTGATATTTATTTAATCTGCTCAGCCCATAAGAGATATCAATTGTTAAATTTGGTTTATCTGACATCATTGGTTATGAAACATGGTTTCTAAATTTTTAGAGATTTTTTATAGCCGATCTTATGACTGGTGTTAGCGTATATAACTATATGGCTAGCGTATCTCGAGGTGGTGTAATGGCTAGCAAGCTTGTCTCGCTAGAACTATTACGACTGATTAGTGCGTTCGATCCTCACTGGGTACCCCATACTTTCGGCCTTGTGTCACATCTAAGCTACGCTTGGAAAATCACTATAACTATAGGGCTGTCCGAGTGCGTGCGTGTTCCCGGACACTAAACGTGTGAAACGTTAGGCGCTTCCAACCTTAACGGTTTGCATAGCCTAACAATAATACAGCAACACACAGTGTGCTCAACAGCTGAAATCTTGTGTCAGACATAGTTTCGTGTTATTTATATTTACTGATTTCTTTTCTTTTACTTATTTATGGATAAGTTTTTATATGTTTATTGGCTTATTCGTTCAAATGAAAAAAAATTAATGAAAACAGGAAGCCATTTTGATTCGATACATTTGATATTTTTCCCACTTTTTTTCTTTTTTTCCCCCGCTTTTTTGTGCTCTTAATGAATACAGGAACAACTAAAGCCATAACTATCAAATTAATTCATAATCTTTGGACGAAACAATAACATCGTTAGCTTCTTATCTTTCAACGATACCAGACTCGCTTTGAAGACGACTAATTGTTAGAAATTCGATTTTTGTAAAAAAAATTTTTTAACGGTAAATGAATATTAAAGAATCAGTCTCAAAGTGGCGGTCTTTTTGTACTGTTTTCCCCGCCATTTTTGGCGATAAAAATATCTCTTTAACCGATAACGTCCTCAATTACTTGCACAACATCCGGCGATTGTTTCGCGGGAAGGATGAGCAGACAATACGAAACAAAGGATGAGATAATATCATTATGGCCGCTGCATAACAACAAGAACAAGAACAAGAACAAGAACAAGAACAACAGCAATAATAATAATAATAATAAGATTAATAATAATAATAATAATAATAATAATAAGAAGAAGAAGAACAATAAGAGGAAGAAGAGTAGGGTTTTATTCTTGCTGCACACGACCAATGTTTGCTAACTAGAAATTAATAAGTAAACATACTGAGCAATTGTGTTAACCTGAAATACAGATTCTGTGATAAAGATCCAGAAACAATTGACCATCTTGTATCACGATTCATGGTGTCAGCATCAACTGAATATAAAACTCGGCATGATAGAGTGGCCCAATATCTGTACTGGAAATCTGCAACTCTTACGGGAAGGAGATTGCAAGAAACTGGTATGAACTCCACCCAGACCCGGTTACAGACTAGGACCTGTAACAATTTTATAGGGCGTTACAATACACACACACAGAACAATCAAAGCTAATCACCGTGGCCAGAGACCCACCCACCATCAAAAACATGTCTTTTCTTATTCACAAACAGTTCCTGCAGATTGTAACGTATCTTTGAAGATCTTAAAAAAAACCCCTATCAAATTAAAAGGATCTTGAGGTAGAAATCTAAAACAAATTGGCACATGTGGACATCAATAATTCCAGTTGTAGTTGGAGCCCTCGGATTGATTGAAAAAGGTTCCAATAGACACATTGAAAGGATTCCTTGTAGCCCCTGCCTTAAAGAAATACAAAAAAATGTACTCACAACTACAGCACACACATTACAAAGATCTTTTATCTATGCAAAATATGTGTGATCTTAGGATTTTTGTTTTACAAGAGAAAAATGAACAAGTAAAATGATCATGAAGACATTTCCAACCTTAGGCCTGTGGTTGGGTCCCGGAAGGAAATATGTATACAACAGAAATCAAAGGAAATAATAATAATAATAATAATAATAATAATAATAATAATAATAATAATAATAATTTTGTTTCGAAAATGATCAATGGAAAATGTCATGAAGCCATTTCTGACCTTAGGTGTGAGGTTGAGATCCGGAAGGAAATTTGTATACAAAAGAAATCAAAGGAAATAATAATAATAATAATAATAATAATAATAATAATAATAATAATAATAATAATAACAAAAAAATATGGAAGTATAAAGACCGGGAAATCGAAATAGAAAAACGTGTAGAAATTGAAAACAAGAATAGTACCAGTCTTAGTAGGTGCGCTTGGAATGATAAAAAAAAGGAACACAACAAGACATTGAAAAAATCCCGGGCAATTCCAGCTTAAGAGAAATACAAAAATTGTCTTGATAAGTAAAGTCGTTACACTAAGAAGAACTTTGTCCATGTAACGCTAGTGGTGTTGTGCGAATTTGAAAAAGAAATCATGACACGTAGCCATAACAACGCACCACTACCTGCATTAGGTCTTCCCGCAGACTTGGTAGGTGATGTGACCATAGCAGAAATCGAAATATAATAATAATAATAATAATAATAATAATAATAATAATAATAATAATAATAATAATATATAGAACTTGTCATAATAGGTGCGCTTGGAATGATAAAAAAGGAACGCAACAGCACATTGAAAAAAATCCATGGAAATCCCAGCTCAAGAGAAATACAAAAAAAATTGTCTTGATAAATACAACAAACCCACTAAGAAGAACTTTGTCCATGTAGAGCTAGTGGTTTTATGGGAGTTAGAAAAACAAATAAAAAATGTAGCCATAACAACACACCATTATCTGCCTTAGGTCTTCCCGCAGACTTGGTAGGTAGTGTGACCATAGCAGAAATCGAAATATAATAATAATAATAATAATAATAATAATAATAATAATAATAATAATAATATAACCAGTCATAGTGGGCGCGAACATGAATTGTATCACTCAAATTAGGTGCGATGGAATGGTAAAAATAGGAACACAACAACACATTGAAAAAAATACCTGGAAATCCCAGCTTAAGAGAAATACGAAAAAATGTCTTGATAAGTACAGCCCGCACACTAAAAAGAACGTTAGTGATGTTATTGGAGTTAGAATAACAAATCATGAAATGTAGCCATAGCAACACACCACTACGTGCCTTAGGTTTTCCCGCAGACTTCGTAGCAGAAATCGAAATATCATCATAATAATTATTATTTAGACATTTAAATGCTTAGAGAGAGTAGATTCTGGTGGTTGTCAATGAAGCTGGGCCTTCTAGAAATCTCCTTCGCCTTTCTCGACATTATTCTTATGCTGGACGCCACAATCTTAACCCCATCATGTCTAGGGTCCATCGTAATCTGTCCTCCATTTCCTCATTATCTTCACTTCGCACCAATTACTTTTTCATTCATATCACTCGTCCTCATTGATTATCCCTCTACCTTGGACGGCTCTTGAGCCTTGTCTTCACTGAATGTTTCCGGTACTTACACTTGCATATCTAGTATCTGTAAGAACTTCCTTGGAAAGGTGGGGTTATTATAGGAACGACCCCCTCTTTTAAGCTCTCCGTATTACTCGCATCTCGAGCGATATCTTATTGTCATCATCATTACTTTACTATTTCGCTTTTTTTGTTGCTCCTCCCTGCGTGGGCTGTAGGAACAACTATGTCTACCATATATGACAGAAACCCCTTTTTCCAAAATCAGTCTCTTTTAATTTAAGAAAGGGTTTTTCTGGATTATAAAGTTCCAAAGTTTTTTTTCTCTTGCATATTTTTATTTTCCCCAAGAGTTTCTGACTCGTGCGCATAAAGCCGAAATTAAAGGCATTTGCATTATTTCCAGCCTGACGACGTTCCTACCCTGTCCGGTCTACTGTAATCTAAAGTCCAGCATTCTGCATTACTTGGGTTACCGTCTCCAGTTTTCTAGCTATGAGGACATTCATAGCAACACATATTTGAAAATCCAGACCTCAAAAACCTTTAACAGTGTGTTATATCCAAAATAGGGTGAAAACTTGCTTCTAACATTCAGTACCTCAAAAACAAAATTAATTACGTTGCATCAACATCGAGCAGACCCCGAATTTTCGCCTATCGCGAAGAACGGGTGTTCTCTCAAGGAGGCCCCTTTGCCTGGAATACCTTTGGACTTAAGCTTCACGCCAGAACTCGTGTATACGATCCATCGCTAAAAATGCTAGGAAAGTCGGCTGTACGGTTCCAGTAAATACCCGATCCCATGCTATGTTCTCCATCTTACAAGAGCCAGATGAGGCGGGAAATGGAGAAAATTGAGTACTGTTGATATATGGAGATCTGGAGCTGACCAGTTTTAACTTTCTCGTCTTGATATAGTCCAAAAGGGTCTACACGGCCTTGTGGGTGATTAATTCTTTTCCACTCTGCAACCCGCTTTCCCACATATGAAACGTTGCAAGCCTCTCGCCTATTCATCGCTGTAACTTAAAACTCACTCACCCCAAACATCAAGTGAAACTCTGCTATCCACTGGTTTTACAAGAGTCTAATCTGGCCCCAAAATGGAGTACGGTTGTCATATTTGGGCAGGAGCAGCCCAGACCCCACTCTCCGGCCTTGATATTGCTCAAAGGCGTCTCCGAGCCCTTGTGGGTAAGAAATTATTCTCCAATGCTTCAACCGCTCACCCACATGCGGCATGTGTCAGGCCTCTCGCTGTTCTATCGCTACTTCAACGGGAAGTGCTCGGACGAACTTTATTCCTTGGTCCCCCCCGCCAAGGAAAACCGTCTCAGCAAGAACACACCATACCACTTACATCGAAACAAAGCACCCGCATCCTCCCCGTATTCCATCAGTGAGAAGTAAGTTCCACTCGAGCAGCTTTTTTCCAGCGAACCATCGCCCTGTGGAACCGACTCTCAACATACAGTTTTATACTAAAAATACCAGTAATCCATTTTCATATTGAAAAAAAATTATCAACAATATATTTTTGTAAAATAAATTACTAATGCTCGTAAGAAAATTAAATGACCCATAAGGAGTTGATGTGCCGCTAAACAAACAAACAAAATCTATCTATCTATCTATCTATCTATCTATCTATCTATCTATCTATCTATCTATCTATCTATGTGTATGTCTGGCTTTATGTATCTCTTAAACCATTTCTTTTCTATTTTTGTATTGTTTGTTTGTTTGTTTCTTTCTTTCTTTCTTTCTAAGTCTACTAGTGTATCCTTCAATCTGAAATATATGTAATTATTTCACTTCTATCTATCTATCTATCTATCTATCTATCTATCTATCTATCTATCTATCTATATATCTATCTATCTATGACTTTCTTTCTTTCTTTCTTTCTATGATTTTCTTTCTTTCTTTCTTTCTTTCATTCTATCTATCTATCTATCTATCTATCTATCTATCTATCTATCTATCTATCTATGACGTTCTATCTATCTATCTATCTATCTATCTATCTATCTATCTATCTATCTATCTTTCTTTCTTTCTATCTATCTATCTATCTATGACTTTCTTTCTTTCTTTCTTTCTTTCTATGATTTTCTTTCTTTCTTTCATTCTATCTATCTATCTATCTATCTATCTATCTATCTATCTATCTATCTATGACGTTCTTTCTTTCTATCTATCTATCTATCTATCTATCTATCTATCTATCTATCTATCTATCTATGACGTTCTTTCTTTCTATCTATCTATCTATCTATCTATCTATCTATCTATCTATCTATCTATCAAGATATTAAGATTAAAGAAATCGAATAACGAAAAACAAACGCTAGAAACATAACAAGCAGTGCAATATGAGTTTTAATGTTGTGCGCTGCGCGCTTGTAAACGTGTCGACGTGTATAGATTCGTGTCATGGCTGAAACTGTCAATACGATGGCGATGATGGGATTTGCCAGAATTCTAATGAAGGCGCTGGCGATTTGAGGAGATCTCCACCAGCAACCGTCGGAGTCTTCTGGCGGAATTATGCAAATAGAAGAACAATATTAATCATTAGGAGCGAATATATCCTGGTTACTTGGCCTAATTTTTCATCATTGCTTGCCTTTTACGCCGCTTATTAATATTTACAGCTGGTCTCGGAAAACACTGCAAATGACATGGCGCTTGAAAAGAGCGGCTGAAGTCGCTCATTTATTCATGACCAGATGCAGAAAAGTTCACGGGCCAACTAAGACTTTCTTTCAGTACAAACATTTGATCTTGTGTTTAAATTTTTGGGAGTTCATCGAGCGATGTCAGTTTGTAAGTGTCTAACTGAATCTATCTGTCTATCACTATAGTATCTCCCTAAAACTATGAGTTGATATCTATCCATCTATCTCTCTATCTATCTCTCTATCTATCTATCTATCTATCTATCTATCTATCTATCTATCTATCTATCTATCTTAATCTGTTCATATCTATCTCTATCTGTTCATATCTATCTATCTATCTATCTATCTATCTATCTATCTATCTATCTATCTATCTATCTATCTATCTATCTATCTATCTATCATTATTGTATCTCCGTGAATATTAGGTCATCCCATAAGTTCTGTCCGAATTTTAACTTTTTGTTAAAATGAACGAAATGTAAAGAGTATTTTATAATGTCTAATACAGCTGAACATTATTTTTATGTTTAGATGCATTTAAACTGATCAAATCTTATTTCAGAGAACAATAAAATAAAATTTTGTTTGATTAAAATCCTGCTAACATGGAATCATTTGAGGCACATAATGCTTTATGAGTTCAAGAAGGGAAACTCAGCAGTCGAAGCGGCTAGAAACATTCACTCAGTTTATTGAGACGAATGTGTGAAAGAAAGAACTTGCAGAAGATGGTTTGCAAAATTCAGAGATGAAGAGTTCACCCTTGATAATGAAGATCGAACCGGAAGTCCAATTGAGTTTGATGAAATGCTTCTTGAAGCAGCCCTTGAAGAAAATCCTGCTTTATCAGTTGAGGAATTGGCAGTGGTTCTCATTTCAAACCATACAACTGTTCATCGTCAACTTGGAAAAGTTCCTAAACTTGGAGAATGGGTGCCTCATGAATTGTCTGAAAACAACCTCAAATCCCGAGTTGACATCTGCTTTTCTCTCCATTCTCGCCAACTTGTTTCACCTTTTTTGGATAGACTTGTGACTGGCGACGAAAAATGGATCTTTTATCGAAATGTTAAGCGTCGTAGACAGTGGCTTGGTAAAGGGGAAGAACCCCAGCCACAGCCGAGAATGGAAATTCATGGGCAAAAGGTTCTTCTTTCAATCTGGTGGGATTGCCAAGGAATAATCCACTTTGAATTCTTACCACCTAATGCAACAATTAATGCTCAAATATACTGTCAGCAATTAGAGCGTTTGAACCAAGCTCTGAGGAAAAAACGACCTGCTCTAGTGAATCGAAAACGGGTGATGTTTCATTAGGACAATGCGCGATCACACACAGCAAGAATCACGTCACAAAAGATCGAAGAACTTGGTTGGGAGAACATTCCTCATCCACTTTATTCTCCCGACCTTGCTCCTTCAGACTACCATTTGTTTCGTAGCTTACAGAATCATTTGGAAGAAACAGCTTTTGTAACACAGGAAGAGGTTAAAACTGACATTTGTGAGCAAAAATAATTTTACAGTAATGGAATTAGTAAGCTTGTTAATAGATGGAAGGAAGTCATAGATAATCAGGGAAAATACATTGTTGATTGAATCTGTAATTAAATGTAACATTTGGTCAGTTGTTTTCTTTATTCAAAATTCGGACAGAACTGATGGGATGACTTGATATATCAGTTTTCATATCTATCTATCTATCTATCTATCTATCTATCTATCTTATTCTTTATATTATCTATCTATCTATCTATCAATCTATCTATCTATCTATCTATCCCTATAATGTCTTATTAAATCTGTTAAAGGATATCTATGTTTGTTATTTCTTTCCTTCTCTTCGGTGATTTTTTCTTCTCATTTTCTTTCCCTCTTTATTGTTCCCTTCTTCTCCTATTTCTTTCTTTCTTTTCACTATACTTTCTTCTCGTCTTTCTTTCTTTCTTTCTTTCTTTCTTTCTTTCTTTCTGCTCACTATGCTTTCTTCTCATCTTCTTTCTTTCTTAAATTATTTATTGATTCTCTGAGCTTCCTTTCTTCTTATTTTCCAATCTTTCTATGCCTGTTTGTTCATATCTATCTATCTATCTATCTATCTATCTATCTATCTATCTATCTATCTATCTATCTATCCCAGTCTGTTTTTTATCTATCTATCTATCTATCTATCTATCTATCTATCTATCTATCTATCTATCTATCTATCTATCTATCTATCTATCCCAGTCTGTTCTTTATCTATCTATCTATCTATCTATCTATCTATCTATCTATCTATCTATCTATCTATCTATCTATCTATCTCAGTCTGTTCTTTACCTATCTATCTATCTATCTATCTATCTATCTATCTATCTATCTATCTATCTATCTATCTATCTATCTATCTATCTATCTAATTATCTATCTATTTATCTATCTATCTATCCCAGTCTGTTCTTTATCTATCTATCTATCTATCTATCTATCTATCTATCTATCTATCTATCTATCTATCTATCTATCTATCTATCTATCCCAGTCTGTTCTTTATCTATCTATCTATCTATCTATCTATCTATCTATCTATCTATCTATCTACCTATCTATCTATCTATCTATCTATCTATCTATCTATCTATCTATCTACTTCATTTCTAGCGCTGATGTTGTGAGTGCACACATATCAGATTATCCGCTTGAGAAAATTTCTCTTGCATTTCGCTTAAAACTAATTCCCGCACCATTCTAAACTGCCATTAGTAATGGTTGCTATTACCATGGACACCCCGTTGATAGCACTGCGACAACAAGAAGAAAAGGTGTCGGCTCTATGATGGCTGCGATTACGATGGCAACTGCGGCAAGTTTCGCGCCAATTTTTGCCGCAAGTTAAACCAGAAAATGGCGTTCACCTTGTAATGTGGACGCTTTACTTTCTATTGATATCCGGGTGTGTCTCTCCTGTTGATTTCTTATTTGTTCTTTATTTTAAGGGTTCTTTTTGCTGACTTGTTCGGAATTCCATTCCTTTGCATCGAGTCGTTTATTTAGTTTATTCTCTGGACACGTTTTTTCGCTTTGTTTTATTTCTTCATGAAAGGAAGAATGAATTAAGAAAGCTATATATGGGTAAGTGAAAAGAATAAAGTAAAAAGAAAAAGAAAAAGGGAAAAGAAAAAGAGACAAGAGAAAGAGAAAAGAAAAAAGAGAGAAAGCAAGAGAAAAGAGAAATAAAGAAAAGAAAAGAAGAGAAAAGAAATAAGAGAAAAGAAAAGAAATAAGAGAAAAGAAAAACGAAAAAGGGAAGAAAAGAAAAAGAGAAAAGAAACGAAAAAAGATAAAGAGAAAAAAGAGAAAAGAAAAACAAAAGAAGAACAGAGAAAAGAAAAAAGAAAAAGAGAAAAGAATAAAGGGACGAGAAAAAGAGAAAAGAAAAAGAGAAAAGGAAACTGAGAGAAAAGAAACGAGGAGAAAAGAAAAACGAAAAAAACAGAAAAGGAAAAAGAAAAGAGAGAAAAGAATAAAGAGATGAGAAAAAGAGAAAAGAAACAGGAGAGAAAAGAAAAAGAAAAAAAGAGTAAAAAACAGAGAAAAGAAAAAAGAGAAAAGAAAAAAGAGAGAAAAGAAGAGAACATAAAAAAGAGCAAAGAAAATCAGAAAAGAAAGGAAAAAAGAAAAAAGAGAAAAGAAAAAAGAAAAGAGAGAAAAGAATAAAGAGGAGAGAAAAAGAGTAAAGAAACAGGAGAGAAAAGAAAAGAAGAGAAAGGAAAAAAGAAAGAGAGTATAGAAAAACAGAGAAAAGAAAAAAGAGAAAATAAGAAAGAGAGAAAAGAAAAGAACAGAAAAAAGAACATAAATTTTATTGTGAACAATAACACAGAACCCCTTAAATTTTATTGTGAACAATAATACAAAAGCCTTTAAATTTTATTGTGAACAATAACACAGAACCCCTTAAATTTTATTGTGAACAATAATACAAAAGCCCTTAAATTTTATTGTGAACAATAACACAGAACCCCTTAAATTTTATTGTGAACAATAATACAAAAGCCCTTAAATTTTATTGTGAACAATAACACAGAACCCCTTAAATTTTATTGTGAACAATAATACAAAAGCCCTTAAATTTTATTGTGAACAATAACACAGAACCCCTTAAATTTTATTGTGAACAATAATACAAAAGCCCTTAAATTTTATTGTGAACAATAACACAGAACCCCTTAAATTTTATTGTGAACAATAATACAAAAGCCCTTAAATTTTATTGTGAACAATAACACAAAAGCCCTTAAATTTTATCGTGAACAATAATACAAAAGCCCTTAAATTTTATCAACGCAGGTGCTCAAACTGTTTTCCATCACAATTTACACAGCTTTGAAGTTTACCTCTAACGCTTCGACAAACTTTTTTTGCACAAGTCTTTTTGGGTATTAATTTCTTGAAATGCATCTCTTATGTAATTTTTCAAATCACCGACACTTCTTGGTTTTCGACTATAAACTTTGTCCTTGAGTACTGCCCAAAAGAAGAAATCCATTGGGTGCCAAGTCTGGTAAACGTGCCGGCCAATCAATTGGACCTCTTCGGCCAATGCATTTCTCAGGAAATATTTCATCAAGATACTCAGTTGTAATAATATAACCGATACATAAACCTATTCCACATACAGTCCACCTACTTCTAGGATTGGTGTATACGGAATAAATTCCAATAACCAACAAATAATATTCTTAAAAGAGTGCTCAGTACAGAGTAGAGCAAATATAATCATTTATTCGAAAATTATAACATAAATATGTTATAAAATCACTACAAAAATAGCCATTTTGTTTCAACATTTCTGGTGTCTTATCAAGTGATGGTTTTGAAGCAGAAGTTTGGAAACAAAATGGCTATTTTTGTAGTGATTTTATAACATTTTCATGTTATAATGTTCGAATAAATGATTATATATATATATATATATATATATATATATATATATATATATATATGTCATCCACAGACAGACTGTTTCGCTGTTTCACAGCTCATCAGTGTGACTAGATGTCCGGTTGCCTCTAGCTAGGATCGAAACCCGACTGAATTTGCGTCAGTCGGAACTTCTCCCACTAAGCCGTCGGCGCACGGCAGGGATGAAGGTGAATTTTAGCGTGTTTATTTTTAGATTTAGATAAACACACAGTGACTGACAGTGACTCAATTCTGCCGAAGAGTCGTGCAATATTAGAGTGTTTTGGAACAGCAGATCATTATTCAAACATATATAGTTAAATATATCAGACGACAAATGTTTATTGTTTGCTCATGAGCCGTTCTAAGCCTCCTATAGTGGCTTTAGTTTTGGGAGAAAATAAAGCGAAAATATGTCCCACGTCACCGTGATGATGGCTCCTGTGACCCGAAACCTTTGAGCGAGGAACACTATAATAAAAATTATCCAAATGTTGGACAGTTTTTGTCTTTATTTTCTCTTGAAACTAAAGCCACTATACGATGCTTAGAACGGCTCATGATCAAACATAATAGACATTCGTTTTCTGTGGCTATCACTGAATCAGTTTTATTCCGCAATAAAGGTTTTGTGACTATCTCATAGACTATTATGCATCTGTATGAAGTTCTGTGGATACCTCTTTAATCTATTCAGCCCGCCTAAAAGGTTTGTGACGAACTGACTGGCAATCTAACTTTCGGCGGGAATTGTTGCTGGTAACGTTTGCCGTAAATCAATAAATATAAACGGCTCGTTTGACTAGAGTGAATGCACCCTTGGTGGCATACCCCAAAGAGTTACGCCTCAGTCGACCATCGTCTTGCACCCTCCGCACGAAGAGTTCACTTCTTACTTGTGTCATCAAGTGAATATAGAAAGAGTTATCTGCCGCTGGGATGTTTATGTGGGTACGTGATCGTGCATACAAATTACGAAGCCGAGCGTCGGGCGATCCATTCTGTCGAATGTTTCTCAACGGAGAATCTTGAAGAGAGCGCGCAAATGACAACCATTACTGCCTGGCTCGTTACACAAATCTCTACTTTTCCTCCTTTCTACTTCTTTATAGCCTTTTGATTTCTTTCTCTCTCCTTTTCTCTCTCTCTTTCTCTCTCTCTCTCTCTCTCTCTCTCTCTCTCTTTCTCTTTCCTTTTTTTAAAAAACTTAATCGTTTTCTTTCTCTCTCGGCGACATTCTTTTGACTCGTTATATTTTTTCTCTCCGCATAGATTTCTTTCTTTTTTCTTTCTTTTTTTCTTTCTTTCTTTTATTCATTTTCATGCTTTGTTATTCTTTCTACCTTTTTCTTTTTCGCTGCTTTGGTTTTTTCATTCTACATTTCTTTCTTTCATTGCGTTTCTTTCTTTCTTTCTTTCTTTCTTTCTTTCTTTCCTTCTTTCTTTCTTTCTTTTCCTTTTCTTTCTTTGTTTTACTACTTCGCTTGCTCATTCATTCGTTCATTCATTCATTCATTCATTCATTCATTCATTCATTCTTTGTCTTCTTCCATTTTTCCTTTTGACACTCTTTAATTCTTTCCTTCTTTCTTTCTTTCTTTTTTATTTTTTAACTTTTCTTTCTATCCATTTTTCGCTTTCTTATTAAATTGTTCTGCTCAGTTTCTATCTATCTATCTATCTATCTATCTATCTATCTATCTATCTATCTATCTATCTATCTATCTATCTATCTATCTATCTCAGTCTGTTTATATCTATCTATCTATCTATCTATCTATCTATCTATCTATCTATCTATCTATCTCAGTCTGTTCATATCTATCTATCTATCTATCTATCTATCTATCTATCTATCTATCTATCTATCTCAGTCTGTTTATATCTATCTATCTATCTATCTATCTATCTATCTATCTATCTATCTATCTATCTATCTATCTATCTCAGTCTGTTCATATCTATCTATCTATCTATCTATCTATCTATCTATCTATCTATCTATCTATCTATCTATCTATCTCAGTCTGTTTCTATCTATCTATCTATCTATCTATCTATCTATCTATCTATCTATCTATCTATCTATCTATCTATCCCAGTCTGTTCTCTATCTATCTATCTATCTATCTATCTATCTATCTATCTATCTATCTATCTATCTATCTATCTATCTATCTATCTATCTCAGTCTGTTCATATCTATCTATCTATCTATCTATCTATCTATCTATCTATCTATCTATCTATCTATCTATCTATCTATCTATCTCAGTCTGCTCATATCTATCTATCTATCTATCTATCTATCTATCTATCTATCTATCTATCTATCTATCTATCTATCTTCAGCCTTATTCGTAGGCCTTGATCGCATGCATTTCGTTGATATCTACCTCTCTTTCATTTTCTTTGCTTGCATGTACAGGTTGCATGTCGGTTCCCTTCCTCTGCGTTTTTCCCTCCTTTCGCATCTAGCCTCCTTATCTGTCTACCAAACTCGGATCGGTTGTCAGGTTGAACTGACCGAACGCTTTGAAATTGTTCTGCTTCTTTTGAGGGGCTTCGCTTCCCTTAAAGTAATTATTGAGGCTCTCTCTCTCTCTCTCTCTCTGTCTCTCTTCATGATGCAGACTTTACTTCTCTTGCATCTACATCGTCTCTTCCCGCCCTATGGCCCGCCCGTTCCATTTCAAGAAATTATAGCGAATCGTGCTCAGCACTTTCATAAGGTCACGTAACATAATCTCATTTCGTTTGGCATCCCTGTGCACCGCGTCTTTCCAACTGTAGGACAAAGGCAATTAGAAACAGGAACCTGTTTGAATATCTTTAATTTATCCAAGACACAACAAATTGATCCATTACATGGAGAATACGTTTGCCGTCTTCCCAAGATGCTTAGATGAACTTTTAAATTCAAGGACTTCCTTACAACGTTGGTGACTATCTGACTTTACCGGCGATTCTGCTGTGGATAAAGTCAGTGGCTTTTTGTAACTCAGACAATATATTCAAGATATCTGGAGTCAAAACACTTGAGCTGAAAATCAACTGCTAATGCCGCGGTAAAACAGATGTCGGTAGAATTTTATTCCTCTGGTGAAAGTAGGTCGCCAAGTCTACCGAAGGACGGCGTCTGGACGATACTTGACCGCCTGAAAGAGTCATGTTAGACCACCAATTAGTTTAGTTTCGCGACAGGTCTTTTCGCATAATATATATATATATATATTCATATAGACATATATATATATATATGTATATTTAGGCAGCAACATATATATATATATATATATATATATATATATATATATATATATATATATATATATATATACATATTGATGCATGTTTCATTGAATAATATAGACAAGTTTATTTTAAGTAAGTAAGTTGCTTTGAAATTTTTCATGCAACAAAAACAGACTATCATTATTGTTTCGTCCGTGTATTGGTTGATATATTGAAATGTAAATTGTCATCTTTGATAATTGGATTTAAACATGTAACAATATGGTGATTTCCTTTCGTCTTTCAATGATAATGTTATTAAGCTTATCAGACAATATCAAAGGAACTCACTTAAAATAAATAGACAAAACTTGTCTATATTATTTAATGAAACACGCATCTATATATATATATATATATATATATATATATAATTTTATATTATATTTTTAAAGTTCTTATTTTAGAAATTAAGGTTCAGAGTGCCCGACCTTAATTTGGGAGCCGATATATATGTGCAAATATATAGAAAAATAGGAAAGAACACGTTAGGTAAATAATCCTATAATTTAGGCTCTACTTTTGTATTGAGCACTGTTTTTTAAAAATAAAAACAAAAATACTAAAGAAACTTCGGATTATTTACCTAACGTGGTTTTTTACCTATTTTTCTATATATTTGCACACATATAAATATATATATATATATAAACAAACAGCAAAAAAAAAAAAAACCTTCCCCCCCCAAAAAAAAACAACAACGTAGTAGATAAAAAAATCTATCTTTTCTCAAAACTTGCAGAAAGAAGGAAGTATATTTACCTCGTTGGGGGTTACGACAGCCAAGACGTTGCCTTGTGCTGAATATTTTAACCCTGAAGGTACACTTGACCCCGTGAGGTACCGATGGTGTCCATAATTCAAAAGTACTTACACCATGGATGATTTATCAGGTTCTAACGGGTCATGTTCTGACATTTACAGCCAAGACCTGCCATGCCTCGGCTGTAGAGTTGAATCTCCCCAATTCTCTTTTTATTCCATTGTCAAGAAGGACGTTCCATTTGGTGGATTTCTTCTCAAAAACGGCTACTTTGTGGAACAGGCTCCCGACAGGATGCTTCATTGATCACTATAATCTTAAACTCTTCATTTTTCCCTACTTTCAACAATCTCATTCAATAACCCTCTCCATTGAGTGGCTCTTGGGATTACAAACAGATAATATTTTAATAATGGACCGTTTATTCTGGGAGTACTTGAGTACTTTATAACAACTTCCCCGCTTTCTGGTTTTCAAGGACTCCGTAAGGAGGTACATTGGAGTCTTGGTGTTTGGTTTAAGGCACAAGTCTTAAATCACAGCAATTTATGACGGTGTTGGTGTCCATGAGTTAGCGGCTATAATAAATATGAATTTTTTTAGTTTTTTTTTCAGTTTTGGTAAGGAGAAACCCAGATTCTACATCCTGTCATTGCCAATGATCGGCTTCCTCTAGACACCACTGCCCAGCTTCCTCTAGACGCCGCTGCTCGGCTCCCTCCAGACACCACCGACCAGTTTCCTGTAGACGCTGCTGCCCAGCTTCCCCTAGAATCCGCTGCCCGGCTTCCTGTAGACGCCATTGCTCAGCTTCCTTTGGACACACCTGCCCGGCTTCCTCTAGACACCACTGCCCAGCTTCCTCTAGACACCACTGCCCAGCTTCCTCTAGACGCCGCTGCCCAGCTTCCTCGAGACGCCGTTGCAGGGCTTCCTCTAGACGCCGTTGCTCGGCTTCCTCTAGACGCCGCTGCCCAGCTTCCTATAGACGCCGCTGCTCACCTTCTGCTAGTCACCGCTTCCCAGCTTCCTCCAGACACCGCTGCCTGGTTTTCTGTGGACACGACCGCCCAGATTCCTCTAGACACCACTTCCCAGCTACCCCTTCACGTCGGTACCCATGTTTATTGACTTCCAAAAAACCATTGTTAACTAGTATCTGTTTTACATTATTGAGTTCTTTAAGGAAATGTGGACGAGAGGATGAATTCTCGTGTGCTCTCTTTAGGAAAGTTTTCATAACTGCTATGTTATGTTATGGACATTCTCTCTTAAAAATGAATATGGCAAGACTTTCTGCTAGTGTTTTTTTATATAATGAGGACGTGAATGTGTTATCACTAAATTCTACGAGAACGTCTAAGAATGGGAGTTTATTTTTTTGACTCCGTTCATAGGTAAAGTTAAGGACAGACATTTTTTTCGAATGTGGTTTTCAGATTATCGATTTCTAGTTTGTTTTTCGCTAAAATAAAAATATCTTCTACATAGCGGACATATATTTGGGGTTCAGTGACATTTTTAAATATCGTGTTTTCAATGTGGGACATGTAGTAGTTGCAGAAGCACTGGCCAAGAGGATTTCCCATATTAATATATATTAGTTTGGGCCTAGATATTGCCATTATGGTCGTAGAAGGAGACTTTAGTTATGCAGACATGCAATAATTTTTTGAGGATATTTGCTTTAATTGATTAAGGTGGAATTATTTTTATACACTGAGTTAAGGATTATGTCGATAGCTTGAGAAATAAATTTTCAACGTCGAGTGACGGTAAAATACCTCGATTTGGCTGTATAGATTTTGGAATTTGAAGGAATTTGTGGGTTAGTGTGATACTCTAATTGTTGGGTGTGCACGGAGTACAGACATGGTTCAGGGATTTTGATAGCTCGTCGACAGGGGTTGGGATCTGGGAAATGACTGGTCGTGGTGGGTGTCTAGTTTTATGTATGTTTACGTTCCCGTCTAGGTATCCAGGTTGATAGTCACCGATGATTTTTTGGATTTTCAGGGAATCTACGTCGAAATATCAGTTTGTTGACGGATCTTTTTAGCGTCTACTTGGTGTGTTTTTTTTTGTTGATAATGTGTTGTAATATTTTATGGTAATCGGCTTTGTAAAAAAACATTATGCTTTGTCAGTTCGCCTGATGACAATATTAGAATTGTTTTTTTAATTCTTTTGCAGGGCGCGAAAACCTGCCAGACTTTATCCGAAACATACTAGTAGAAAATATAATAGCCTCATCCACATGTAAAAAAAAAAAAAAGCTTAAAAAGTAATGTTAGATCTAATAAAAAAGAGGAAAAACAGACACCCAATAACATTAACTATGAACACGGTCACAATGAGCTGTCCGTGTTTGGACGATAAATCATTCTCAAAACTTTAGACACATACATAAAAACCTACATATTTAGTTAAAAATAAAATAAATAATAATCGCCCTTGATAGTGGCGAAAAGAATAGCCGAAACCGCTCATAACTTTGGGAGAGTTTTTACACACTTTGTGTTCAGAAAAGAAAGCACTTGTAAGAACACATGAAAAAGTAAATAAAAAGCTTATTCGTAATACTTAACGAAACCTGTATAAAAGATGGATTGCTGCCTAAATGCACAATACACACACACACACACAAACACACGCATATATATATATATATATATGTATATATATATATATACATACATATATATATATATATATATGTATGTATGTATATATACATACATACATACATATATATATATATATATATATATATATATATATATATATATATATATATATATATAAAAGTGGACATGGAAGTCAGCACTTAGAGGCGACTGTCTGTTTCATGCTAGTGCAATCGTCAGGCAACAATATTTATTACTGTAAAAAAATACACAGTAAATGTGGCACAAGGCCAAAAATGGAGGGTTGGGAAAGGAAGGTCATCAGTTGTCTTAAATTTAAACTTAGCTAGTCGCAAGCACTGACCCAAGCATACAAAACAATATTCCTTTCACCAAAACACCACATTCATACATACCTTTCTTGCTACAACCACCAAAATACCTCATTGTCTCTATGAAAATCCTAAATAACCCCATATGTACAATAAAGTCTGTGGGGGGCGGGCGTAAAAATTTAACAATAAAATAATCCCCAATGAATATATACAATATGAATACAAATATGTACAAGAAACTAAACAAAATCATGTTAGTAATTAAAAACCCCCCACAAATCCTAAATGTGCCAGTAAAATCAATTAACTGGGCGAAATCGACACGGGACTTTGACAATATAAAATACACATTTATCCATCCCAACCACTCACACAAACACGCACTGATTCACACTCAAACATACGAAAAAGATCACACACACGAAACGAAAGGCGTCCCGCATCCTCCAGAGAACTGAAATCACTGAGCACCTAAAGAGGGGAGGGATGGGGAGTTAAACTAAAGGAAAAGAAAAGGGGACAGAAAAAAAAAATCGTCAGGCAACTGGTGCTGTTATTTTTCTCGGCTATTTATATATATGGGTCAGTGGTGCATTATGGGTAGTCTATTTTGGCGGTTACTTTTACCGGAAGTCGCTTATTTGTTTATTTATTTATGTCAAATTATTTTGCTTGTTTTTTTTGTTTGTTTTTTTAATTTTATTTTTATTTTTTATCTTATATTTTTATTTATTTATTTTTTTAATTTTGATCGGTGTTTTTTTGTTAACGTAGTAAAAATTTGTTTATATAGCTTATTGTCTATTATGGCGGTCATTTACCGGAAGTCGGATGTTTGCTTATTTATTTGGGTAAAATTGTTTTGCTTGTTTTTATTTATTTTCATTTTTATTTTTTATCTTATATATTTGTTTATTTGTCATTGATTAAATCTATTTGTTGAATTTTGGGGTGGGATGTTGTGGTTTGTTCTTACTATTATTTTGGTCGGAACAGTTTTTAATTTATCTATTTGGGTTGATTATCTTTATTTGTTTTTTCTAAACGGCTAGTTTATCGTAATCGGTTGTTAGTTTATTTATATATTTGGATGTATTTAGATCAATTATTATACTTGTTGTTATTTATTTGTTACACTATATATTTTTGGCTTTCGATTTTTAAGTAACGTAATGTATTATCTTTTATTAATTTTTTAAATTTTTTATCGTTATATAACAGTTATAACTTTCGTTCGTTCTTTTGTTTTGATTTTATTTCGCATATTCTAACAGGTGTGGTTTTGTAATTTGTTTGAAGTAATTTATTTTGCTTATTTTATTGTTGTTGTGCTTGTTTATATATTTATTTATTTTTCTATTTTAAGTTACGTAGTAAAAATTTGTTTTCATGTCTGCATTTTGAGATTAGCTCGGATCTTTTATTTAATAATTTATTTTGATCTGGGTAGGTAATGATAGCTATTTTTTCCTCCAAGCAAAGTGTTACAAGTTTTTGATAGGTTGTTGTAGGCTGATGATTTTTTCCTTATTTTCCAAGATATTTTTGGTGTGGTGTGTGTTTTGTTTTTTATTTCTCAGATATACTTAGAAAGCATTGTGCTGTTCGCATATTTACTATTTGTGAAAGACATTTTGTGTACATAATTTCTTTGTTTCCATGGTCCTTCGGTTACTCCTATGTATACTCTTTCTTCATTATCTGCTGATTTTATCGTGGCTTGGTAGATTACGTTGTTTTGTAAACAATTACCGTTTAAGGGACATTTGTTTTTTATTCTGCTGTTGCACGTGGGTTTAATTTGTTCGTGTGGTTTGTTAATAATTTTCCTGTTGTTTTTTTTTTATTATTTGTGCCATGTTCTCGGTGCAACTGTAGCTGATTTTTACTGTGTTTTTGTTGAATATTTTGTGTAGGGTGCTTGATTCCGGGAAGTGTTTGTGTAAAAGTTTGAAGAATATTTTCCCTATGTTTGTTTTTACGTTTTTGCTGTACGGTGGGTTGAACCATATGATATTTCCTGTTGGTCTTTTTTGTGTTCTGTGGTGAGTATGTGAGTGTTGCTGGGAATCCGCTATCTTAGGAGGGGTTTTTCGTAGTCTTTCTTAGCTTTGTTAAATATAGATTCATCGGAAGAATTGTCGGAAAGCCTGCGGTTAATCGATTTTGGTATCTCTTTGATTATAGAAGGCGGGTGGTTGGAGTATATGTGTATGTACTGTGGTTTATCATTCGGTTTTCTGTATGGCTTGTGTGTGCCTTTTCATAGGTTGAAGGTGACATCTAGAAAATCTACTTTCGTTTGACGGTACGATTTTTTATGTACAATATGACAACACGCATTTTTACGTAAAGTATGACGACATGCTTTATTATGTGGAATATGACGACACGCATTTTTATGTAAAATACGACACGCTTTATTATGTAAAATATGACATGCTGTTTCATGTGGAATATGACGACAGGCTTTTTTATGTAAAATACGACACACTTTTTTATGTAAAATATGACGACACGCTTTTTTATGTAAAATATGACGATACGCTTTCTTATGTAAAATATGACGACACGCATTTTTATGTAAAGTATGACGACATGCTTTTTTATGTGGACTATGACGACACGCTTTTTTTATGTAAAATACGACGACACGCTTTTTTATGTAAAATATGACGATACGCTTTCTTATGTAAAATATGACGACACGCATTTTTATGTAAAGTATGACGACATGCTTTTTTATGTGGACTATGACGACACGCTTTTTTTATGTAAAATACGACGACACGCTTTTTTATGTAAAATATGACGATACGCTTTCTTATGTAAAATATGACGACACGCATTTTTATGTAAAGTATGACGACATGCTTTTTTATGTGGACTATGACGACACGCTTTTTTTATGTAAAATACGACGACACGCTTTTTTATGTAAAATATGACGATACGCTTTCTAATGTAAAATATGACGACACGCATTTTTATGTAAAGTATGACGACATGCTTTTTTATGTGGACTATGACGACACGCTTTTTTATGTAAAATACGACGACACACTTTTTTATGAAAAATATGACGACACGCTTTTTTATATAAAATATGACGACATGCTTTTTTATGTGGAATAGGACGACATGCTTTTTTATGTTAAAGTTGACGGCAGGATTTTTTATGTAAAATATGACGACACGCATTTTTACGTAAAGTATGACGACATGCTTTTTTATGTGGAATAGGACGACACGCATTTTAATGTAAAATACGACACGCTTTATTATGTAAAATATGACGACATGCTTTTTTATGTAAAATATGACGATACGCTTTTTTATGTAAAATACGACGATACGCTTTCTTATGTAAAATATGTCGACACGCATTTTTATGTAAAGTATGACGACATGCTTTTTTATGTGGACTATGACGACACGCTTTTTATGTGGAATGTGACGACATGTTTTTTTATGTAAAATGTGACGACGCGTTTTTTATGTAAAATATGACGACACGCTTTTTTATATAAAATATGACGACATGTTATTTATGTAAAATATGACGGCACGCTTTTTATGTGGAATGTGACGACATGTTTTTTTTTGTGAAATATGACGACGGGTTTTTTATGTAAAATATGACGACAAGCTTTTTTATGGAAAATATGATATACATTTTTCGCATTCCAAATATTTTTAAACTTCGAATCTTGTCTTTAATTAATGATTTATTTAATTAATGTGTTTATTTCTTTGACTGACTGATTAGGCAGTCACTCGCCTGAAAAGGAATGTTTTAAAATCACACTTTAACGAAGCGTTTCAGATATTAAACTCTTTTCATTAAAGAAGAGATTTCAGGATATGATTCCAAGTAATAAACGATTCTGATCGAAATCAAAAATTAACATAATTGCCTTCAAGACTTTAACAAGAAAATTTTCTTATTGAAGGACATCCCTACCCCCACCCCCCGAAAAAATAAGAAAAACAGAAAAAAAACATACTGTTTTACATTAATTACACAGGATTTTCTCGTCTTCAAATCACATCAGTCGTCCTGGGCATGACGATAAACTACATCCGGCAGCAAGGTTTCTGATCGAGAGTTTGGAGGTTTTGACGGGCGTGCAATCGCCTCTTAAGTGCTGTTGTTCCCAGATCTACCCTGACCTGGGCTGGTAACATCTGTTAGGGTCCTATCTATGGGTAAATACTTAACTCTAAAACTGGAGTTAAAACACTATTAAAGAATAAAGAAATACTTTTGATAGTGAAAATACCAGCAATGCATTTTCATAGTAAAAAAATTACCAGTAATACATTTTTGTATAGAAAATTACTAATGAGCCCAAGAAAATTAAATTCCGGCACCAAATGACCCATAATGTGTTGATATGCCGCTAAACAAACAAAGAAACAAACAAATTTGATCGGAGCTTACTATTTTGGAAGGAATGTTCATAATTTTATAGAGGCAAATTTCGACTAACATTTATCTTTGGCAGAAAATTTCTACAATCACAAAAAAAAAGATTTCCCGTCCTGGGTATGACGATAAACTACATCCGCGTCCTGTATAAGACGATAATCGGCATCCAATAGCAAGGCCTCTGATCAGGAGGTTTTGAGGAGCGTGGAACCTCCTCTTAATTGCTGGTGTTCCCAGGTCCACGCTGACCTGGAGTGGTAGCACCAGTTAGGGTCCCAGCTATGTGCAAATAGTTGAGCCCCAAACTGGGGTCAAAAGATGAAAGTGTAAAAATAGGTTTTAATACCAGCAATACATTTTTTGTAAAAGATTATTACCAGCAATACATCCCCGGAAAAAATATTACCAGCAATACATTTAAAAAAAAATATTACTAGGAATACGTTTTTGGGAAAAAATATTACCAGCAATAACAATCTTGTCGTTACTAAATAATCCATGGATGTAGTTTATCGTCTTACCCAGGATGCGGATGTTGTTTATCGTCTTACCCAGGACGTGGATGTAGTTTGTCAAGAATCTCGTGATATACAGCAGGAGCACCAGGCCAGATATGGCAGTAGTATTCAATACACGGTCGAATGGTAGATTTATAAGCGTGCAAGCGGGATTCTGACGAGAAGAATTGTCGGGAATGACACAGCCATCAACTTTCTTGACAATAGACCATATCAATTGTTTCAATATAATCACTGGGCTTCATGTTAGTGGTAAACATGAGTAAAAGGCGCAAAGTGTTGCTCCTCTGGAGGTTAGCATTAGCCATGCTGATGACAGACAGAAACGTTTCTCTGTGCTGATTAAATGAAAGTTTAGTTTTGAAGGTGTTTAAATTATTCTTTGATCGAGTCCTAATTAATATATATCGGGTGTAACGAGAAAATAGTTTTATATGAAAATCAAGAAAAAAAGAATCACTGTTCACTGTTTTTTGAGAACATTTTGATGCTGTTATATGATTTGGACAATTTTGCTGTTACACGCAGTATATATATATATATATATATGTACCCAAGTATATATATATATATATATATATATATATATATATATATATATATATATATATATATTAACCCACCCCGAGTAGATTTCCGATTTTTTCTCAACAGACTCTAAATTTACATCCTAAAAATCCCTGAGCATTTTCCTAAGATACATCATTGTCTTTCATTCGTCATATATATATATATATATATATATATATATATATATATATATATATATATATTAGTAGACACTCTGTTTATTTTTTCTAGAGGATATTTATTTTCTCTACCATCCTTTTTATTCTTTTATTTTTTTTTTATTAATAGACTTTTTTTGGCTGCTGTGGATTTTCATTCTTTCTTTCTTTCTTTCTTTCGTTTTACTTTCTTTCTTTCTTTTATTTATTTATTTTTATGCTTTGTTATTCTTTTTGCCGATTTCGTTTTCGTTGCTTTGTTTTGTTTTTTTCTATATGTTTTTCTTTCTTTGCTTTTCTTTTAATTACTTTCTTTCCGTTTCTCTTTCTTTCTTTCTTTCTTTCTTTCTTTCCTTTGTCTTTCTTTCTTTTATTAC
The DNA here is from genome assembly GCA_964036315.1 of Acanthosepion esculentum. Taxonomy (NCBI): domain Eukaryota; kingdom Metazoa; phylum Mollusca; class Cephalopoda; order Sepiida; family Sepiidae; genus Acanthosepion; species Acanthosepion esculentum. The sequence continues at coordinate 43,479,968 of OZ038519.1, read as the reverse complement.
TTCACTAATTCATTCATTCATTAATTCATTCTTTCTCTTCTTCCATTTTTTGACACTCTTTCTTTCTTTATTTCTTTCTTTTATAGCTTCGTTCATTCATCCTTTCTTTCCTTCTATTTTCTGCTTTGACACTCTTTCTTTCTTTCTTTCTTTCTTTCTTTCTTTCATTCTTTCCTTTGTCTTTCTTTATTTTGTTAGTTCACTCATTCATTCATTCATTAATTCATTCTTTCTCTTCTTCCATTTTTTGACACTCTTTCTTTCTTTCTTTCTTTTATAGCTTCGTTCATTCATCCATTCTTTCCTTCTATTTTCTGCTTTGACACTCTTTCTTTCTTTCTTTCTCTCTTTCATTCTTTCCTTTGTCTTTCTTCATTTTATTACTTCACTCATTCATTTATTGATTAATTCATTCTTTCTCTTCTTCCATTTTTTGACACTTTCTTTCTTTCTTTCTTTCTTTTATATATTCGTTCATTCATCCTTTCTTTCCTTCTATTTTCTGCTTTGACACTCTTTCTTTCTTTCTTTCTTTCATTCTTTCCTTTGTCTTTCTTTATTTTATTACTTCACTCATTCATTCATTCATTAATTCATTCTTTCTCTTCTTCCATTTTTTACACTCTTTCTTTCTTTCTTTCATTCTTTTATAGCTTCGTTCATTCATCCTTTCTTTCCTTCTATTTTCTGCTTTGACACTCTTTCTTTCTTTCTTTCTTTCATTCTTTCCTTTCTCTTTCTTTATTTTATTACTTCACTCATTCATTCATTCATTAATTCATTCTTTCTCTTCTTCCATTTTTTGACACTCTTTCTTTCTTTATTTCTTTCTTTTATAGCTTCGTTCATTCATCCTTTCTTTCCTTCTATTTTCTGCTTTGACACTCTTTCTTTCTTTCTTTCTTTCATTCATTCTTTTCGTTGTCTTTCTTTATTTTATTACTTCACTCATTCATTCATTCATTAATTCATTCTTTCTCTTCTTCCATTTTTTGACACTCTTTCTTTCTTTATTTCTTTCTTTTATAGCTTCGTTCATTCATCCTTTCTTTCCTTCTATTTTCTGCTTTGACACTCTTTCTTTCTTTCTTTCTTTCATTCTTTCCTTTGTCTTTCTTTATTTTATTATTTCACTCATTCATTCATTCATTAATTCATTCTTTCTCTTCTTCCATTTTTTGACACTCTTTCTTTCTTTCTTTCTTTCTTTTATAGCTTCGTTCATTCATCCTTTCTTTCCTTCTATTTTCTGCTTTGACACTCTTTCTTTCTTTCTTTCTTTCATTCATTCTTTTCGTTGTCTTTCTTTATTTTATTACTTCACTCATTCATTCATTCATTAATTCATTCTTTCTCTTCTTCCATTTTTTGACACTCTTTCTTTCTTTATTTCTTTCTTTTATAGCTTCGTTCATTCATCCTTTCTTTCCTTCTATTTTCTGCTTTGACACTCTTTCTTTCTTTCTTTCTTTCATTCTTTCCTTTGTCTTTCTTTATTTTATTATTTCACTCATTCATTCATTCATTAATTCATTCTTTCTCTTCTTCCATTTTTTGACACTCTTTCTTTCTTTCTTTCTTTCTTTTATAGCTTCGTTCATTCATCCTTTCTTTCCTTCTATTTTCTGCTTTGACACTCTTTCTTTCTTTCTTTCTTTCATTCATTCTTTTCGTTGTCTTTCTTTATTTTATTACTTCACTCATTCATTCATTCATTAATTCATTCTTTCTCTTCTTCCATTTTTTGACACTATTTCTTTCTTTCTTTCTTTCTTTTATAGCTTCGTTCATTCATCCTTTCTTTCCTTCTATTTTCTGCTTTGACACTCTTTCTTTCTTTCTTTCATTCTTTCCTTTCTCTTTCTTTATTTTATTACTTCACTCATTCATTCATTCATTAATTCATTCTTTCTCTTCTTCCATTTTTTGACACTCTTTCTTTCTTTATTTCTTTCTTTTATAGCTTCGTTCATTCATCCTTTCTTTCCTTCTATTTTCTGCTTTGACACTCTTTCTTTCTTTCTTTCTTTCATTCTTTCCTTTGTCTTTCTTTATTTTATTATTTCACTCATTCATTCATTCATTAATTCATTCTTTCTCTTCTTCCATTTTTTGACACTCTTTCTTTCTTTCTTTCTTTCTTTTATAGCTTCGTTCATTCATCCTTTCTTTCCTTCTATTTTCTGCTTTGACACTCTTTCTTTCTTTCTTTCTTTCTTTCTTTCTTTCTTTCATTCATTCTTTTCGTTGTCTTTCTTTATTTTATTACTTCACTCATTCATTCATTCATTAATTCATTCTTTCTCTTCTTCCATTTTTTGACACTATTTCTTTCTTTCTTTCTTTTATAGCTTCGTTCATTCATCCTTTCTTTCCTTCTATTTTCTGCTTTGACACTCTTTCTTTCTTTCTTTCATTCTTTCCTTTCTCTTTCTTTATTTTATTACTTCACTCATTCATTCATTCATTAATTCATTCTTTCTCTTCTTCCATTTTTTGACACTCTTTCTTTATTTATTTCTTTCATTCTTTTATAGCTTCGTTCATTCATCCTTTCTTTCCTTCTATTTTCTGCTTTGACACTCTTTCTTTCTTTCTTTCATTCTTTCCTTTCTCTAAAGCAATACTAGTTGTCCTATTTAATTCATAAAATTCACTTCGCTGTAATCTTGCCAGAATTGTCAGCATAATTTCACAGAGAAAGCAACTGCATGTAAAAGAATACATTTTCATTGCGAAAGAAACAAAATGAAAAAAATCTTGGTGAAAATGAATAATTTTGCTGTAATTTCGTTGTTCAAATCTGAGCGTTTTCCCATAATTCTTTTATTCTTTGAACTTTTTCAAGATTTTTTTTGTCATAATGATGTGCTTGTGATTGTCTTTTTTATTCGTGGTGAACAAAACTTACCATATTCGACCAGTGGTTCCTATTGAAATATTCAATTACTAAGCTGTAGTCAAATGTTTTGTAACCAAATGCACATGAAACAATTGTGCAGAGATTTTAGAACGTGACTTGAAAGTTACAAAGAATTCGATGATAAATATATATAAAAAGAACATGTCAACGGAAAACAGTCTCACAACATTTAATTAATTCTTCCGAGGTGTGATTTGGATTCATTTTATTATTACGTGTATCTTCTATCTCTGGGTGAAAACATCAAAGATTTGTGGCAATAATAATAATAATAATAATAATAATAATAATAATAATAATAAAAAAAAAAAAAAAAAAATTACCCCTTGGCGGTCAAGGTTAAAAACACAAATCTCTAACAATTTCAATGAATACGAATAAAATTTCATACCGGATCGGTCGTCACCCGAGTCAACAAGGGCCGCGTCTCTCAGAGAGGAACCAGTCTGAGGACGAAAAATCTGTTGCTGGAACAAACTCCTCCACGAACGAAGAGACACTAGGTCACCAAAACCGGATTATTGCCAACATTGGACCAAGTGACTCAATACCAAATCGACTAATAAAAAGAAAACGAACGAAATGGACCCGCGAAGAGTATCGACAAGTTATGACATCTTTCTTCACTGCACTCGAAAACCCAGCAAAGAACACCACCAATCAAACATACCAAATATGGAGAAGTATGGTGGGAAATGATGTAAGACCTAACCTCAATCCAAACATGCTTGCTAATGTCCGTAGGGACATTATGCGAAACAACAGACTCTCAAAGACAGAAATAGATAGGATAAAATTAGATATAAGACAAAATACTATGACCCATCACTCAAACTGTAATGAGATGAATGTAGAAATAAGTAGTGTGACAGACTCTATCTTAAACTCAACCTGCAGTTCTCCAGACAATGTCTCTGAAGATGACTCCAGGTACATTATGTTAGAATTCCTTGAAAACCACAAATCGGAAATCACCGAAGCGAAAAACCACGTAATCCAAGTACTCAGCAAAGTAACTTTCAGACGATTGTCAGAAAGAGATCAGCTACCGAAAATCCATATGACGAATTCCAACAAACACATTGTGAAAATATACAACGCTGCTCTGGAAACACTGTTAACAGATAAACCACCGGGAAACATCACAGAAGTTAACAACGCCATTTACGCAACAGCTTTAGCAGCGACTCTGAAGCTTGGGATCAAGACAATAAATAAAGTTAACAGACATAGAGAGCCAGCTTGGAAAGCAAAACTGTTACGAGAAATAAAACAAATCAGATGTGAGCTTTCTATATTAGATGAGCTTACCAGAAACCATAATATTTCCACACGCAAGTGCAAAAAGATCAAGAGGAAACACAAAAATGCTGAAGCTGAAACTTCAGCTAAAGGCACAGAGCACAAGATGATACGAAAAACGTTGTAGGTTCTGTCGCCAAAATAAAATATTCCAAACGGATCTTAAGAAATTTTACAGGGAAATTGGAAAAAAACCTATACATGTCGGAAGGCCACCATCGATTGATACTGTACAGACATTTTTGGAAAATATTTGGAGCAGCCCGAAGGAATATAACCCAAATGCTGAATGGATCCGACGTGAAGAAGAACGAATGTTGGATACACCTATGCAAGAATGGGAAAATATATCCACAGATGATGTTAGGCAAGCTCTAACGATATTGCAAAAATGGAAATCCCCAGGAAATGACAAGGTTCCCAATTTCTGGCTTTATCATCTCCCGTCTATCCATAAAATACTTGCGGAAACATTATCAACGCTTGTAAATAATCCGAATAAAATGCCGGAATAGATTACTGAAGGTATTACATACATCATACCAAAAACAAATGAAACAGATGACCCGAAAAATTATCGACCGATAACATGTCTCTCCAAAACGTATAAGTTGATCACGTCTGTCCTGACGAACCGTGCTTACTCCTTTTTCGAAACAAACATCATTCTTCCGCTGGAACAGAAGGGATGCAGGAGGGGTTCGTATGGCTGCAAAGATCAATTACTGATGAATAAAATGATCCTGGAAAATTGCAGGAGCAGACGTAGAAATCTCAGTGGATTGATTATTGTAAAGCCTTTGACAGTGTTCCCCATTCTTGGATCCTTAAGACTTTGGAAATGTACAGTCTCCCCTGTGGTATTAAATTTCCTTAAGCACAGCATGGGAATGTGGAACACCAAACTATACCTTAGTCACACCAGGGGCACTGACATATCCAACCGACTAAATATCCGACGTGGAATCTTTCAAGGAGACTCTCTGTTTCCCCTTCTGTTTTGTTTGTCCTTAATCCCCCTTACGCATGAATTGAACAACAGTAGCTATGGTTACAAAATAAATAACAAAATATTCAATCACCTACTCTACATGGATGATCTCAAACTCTTTGCCAAAGACGACAATGAGTTGAAGGGCCTACTTAATATTGTAAAATACTTTAGTGACGACATAGGTATGAACTTCGGATTAGATAAATGTGCTAAAGTAACATTCAAGAAAGGTAGAATTTAGAATCCCCCTTAACAGATTTAGATTTTGCCACGAAGATTAGAGAATTGGAGCATGATGAAGCTTATAAGTACCTAGGAATTAGTGAAGGAGATGGAATACAACACCCCCAAATGAAGGAGAAGGTAAGAAAGGAGTACTACAGGTGTGTACGCCTGGTACTAAATACCGAGCTAAACTAAAAAAACAGAATATCAGCTATAAACACCTTGGCTGTTCCTGTGGTGCAATACAGCTTTAATGTCCTTAACTGGACCATAGCTGAAATTAAGCGAATGGACGCCAAAACGAGAAAGCTCGTCACTTGCTACCGCATGCATCATCCCAAAGCTGATTTTGATCGCCTGTATGTGCCCAGATCCGAAGGAGGCAGAGGACTAGTTCAACTAGAACTATCCTACAAAAGTACAACAATTGGCCTCCAAAGATACTTAGAAAATACAGAAGACTGGATGATGGTATGTGTCAAGGAACATGAAAGTAGTAAGTGTCTTTACTCTGTAGTAAAGGAAGCCGACAAATTCAAAATGGAGTTTCAAATGGGCGCAGGAATGCAAATACACCACTGTACACCGGCTGAAGCTGCAAAATACTTAAAAAAGAATGCAAAGACAAATACGACCGACCAGATAAATAAACAATGGCAAGATAAACCGCTCCACGGCCAATATTCTTACCGTACCAAATAAGCTGACGTAGAAAAAAACCGCACCCATCAGTGGCTACGTAGTGCAGGGTTGAAAGCTGAAACTGAAGGATTTATCATTGCTGCACAGGACCAATGCTTGTTAACTAGGAATTATCAAGCACATATACTAAAATACTGTGTTAGCCCAAAATGCAGATTCTGTGATAAATATCCAGAAACGATTGATCATCTTGTATCAGGTTGCACGATATTGGCACCCACTGAATATAAAACCCGGCATGACAGAGTGGGCCAATATCTGCATTGGAAAATTTGCAACTCCTACGGGAAGGAAACTGAAAGAAACTCGTACGAACACCACCCTGACCCGGTTACGGAGATAGGACCTGTTACAATTCTATGGGACTATACAATACACACTGACAGAACAATCAAAGCCAACCGCCCAGACATTGTTATTAAAGAACACAAACAAAATAAGTGCCACCTTATTGATATGGCAGTCCCTGCAGACTGCAATGTATCTTTGAAGATATTCGAAAAGCTGTCAAAATACAAGGACCTTGAAATAGAAATCTCAAAAATGTGGCACATGGAAACATGAACATTCCCTGGTGTAGTTGGAGCCCTTGGACTGGTTGGAAAAGATTCCAGTAGACTAATTGAAAGGATCCCTGGAAGTCCATGCCTCAAAGACATACAAAAAAATGTTCTCACAAGTACAGCCCACACTTTACAAAGAGCTTTATCTATGCAATTTTAAAAACATTTTTTATCAGTGGAAAGTGTCATGATGCCATTTCTAACCTTAGGTCTCTGGGCGGGACCCAGAACGAAATGTGTACACACCAGATATCAAAGGAGATAATAATAATAATAATAATAATAATAATAATAATAATAATAATAATAATAATAATAATGGAAATTATTATAATACAAAAAATTGTACTCACAAGTAAACCACACATATTATGAAGAGCTTTATGTAAAATGTGTGTGATCTTAGGTTGTCTTCTATTTTTTTTTTTACAAAAAATGATCAAGCCATTTCTGACCTTAGGTTTCTGGTTGGGACCAGAAAAGAAATGAATATACATCAAATATCAAAGGAAATACTACTACTACTACTACTACTACTACTACTACTAATAATAATAATAATGATAATAATGATCCCATATTATTTTTTACAAAAATAATCAGTGGAAAATGCCATAAAGCTATTTCTGATGTTAGATCTCTGGTTGTGACCCGAAAGGAAATGTGTATACAACAGAAATCAAAGGAAGCAAATAACAACAATAATGATCTTCTCATAATTTTACTTGCCATTGACTTAGTTCCTTTGTTAGCACGTGCGTTACGCCCTGCCAATACCTCCATAAATAATCGACCATTCCGTTCTAATCGCGGTGGAAAACGCAAAAGACATATTAGAGACGCCGCTTGGTATCAGTTAGAGCAAGAAAGAAAAAAGAAAGAAGGGAGTAAATGCTTTGCCAATAAATAATGGAGATCCCTGTTTTAATCGCCAAGAAATATGGAAAAGACATATTAGAGAAGCAGTTTTGCTTTCAGTGAGAAAAAGAAAGATTGGAAACAAAATTCAGATATGAAAATCTTGTAATTTTCAGGGTTAATAATTGTTATGGTGTAAAACCATAGAAAGATAACACGGACTCGGATATAGGTTAAATAGTATATTCTCGGAAACGTAGTACAAAGGTAAATGTGGACAGGAGAGTACTTTCTCTCACTGGTGTCCCGACTCACTCATTCACTCATTCTGTGGCTACTGCTCGGTGACCCTCACTTGGTGACTCGGCTTACTCAGAGTTGGTAGCCATATTATATAGGTGCGGAGGAGTCCATTTGTAGGTAGGTGCCCACAATACCCCCCCTCCCAAGCCTTTTACTCGGTAAAAAGGTTTATTACTTTCCAGAAATTTAACACCTTTTCTTTTTCGGGTTGAATGTTAAAGGCCCGGTAAATTTCATCTTTCTCCCCGACCTTCGTTGTTCAGGCACATGCTGCGGGGGGCTCGAGGTCAAATGTGTCGTAAATGACCTCGATGGGTTCTTCCACTTCATTCTGTGTGCTGTTATAATCTACTTCATGGCGTTTTTTTAATTTGATTAATATGTCTTTTGTGGGTATGTCTTTGTCCTTGTTATATATACACCATCTCGCCGATCCTTCTAGAGATTTTCTGATCTGTAAGAAATCGTTTTTTGGTCCTTTTTCGGTCTTACATATTTGTGACTGTTTGGGAATTAATTTGTCAAAAACGGATCTCACCTTTCTGGAAAACATGATTTCTGCCGGTGAGCCAGTTGATGGTGCATTCGGGTTCGGTGTAATGCGATAAACTTGCAGAAACTGCTGTAGTGCTATGTCGGTAGGAGTTCCTTGAGCTTTTTTAAATGCTCTTTTCAGCGTGTCTACGACCCTCTATGCCTGCCCATTTGATCTAGGGTGGTATTGAGGCGTAATTACGTGCTTGACTTGGAAGATATCGCTAAAATTTTTAAATTCTGCTGACGCAAACTGTGTACCATTGTCGCTGACCACGCAGTCCACTACTCCAAATCTCGCAAACAGCTCATGTAGGAAACTGATTGTTACTGCCGTTGTCGGCCTCTTGAATCTTAAAACCTCCGGCCACTTGGAGTAACTGTCAACAAAGATTACGTAATAATAATCGTCAATCGGCCCAGCAAAGTCAATATGTATACGTGACCAAGGCTGGTCCGTTTTTGGCCAGGGTTTGAAAGTGGTAGGTGGAGCTTTGGTCACCAAGGCGCATCCTCTGCATGTGTTAATCATTTCCATTATGTCCTTGTCCATCGCCGGCCAGTAGACATAACTCCGCATGAGACTCTTCATACGGTTCCTACCGGGGTATCCACCGTGGAAGTCTTTTAAAATTCGCTTCTGTAATTTTTCCGGAATTACAACTCTTTCGCTGTATAATAAGACATTGTCACATAGTGAGTAGGCGTCTGACACGCTATTATCTTTTGTTGCGACTTTACGTTTTATTTCGCAAATAAAGTCGCCTTCTAGCGCTTAGTTTTTGATTTCCGACAATGTTACAGGTAGATCCTGGACGGCATTCGCTATTATTGATTTTATTTCACAGTCTGAACGAAGAGCTGCTATAACTGAGTCTTCAAGTGGTTGATTTTGATTAACGATTAGTCTGGATAGACCATCTGCATGGCCAATTTTATTAGTTGGCAAATGATTTAATTTAAAATTATAGTTGAGAAGGATGGTACCCCATCTCAAAAGACTATTCGTCGTATAAACAGGTAAACACTTTTTAGAGCCAAATATCGTTAATAATGGTTTATGATCGGTCTGTAGATTGAAATACCTTCCATGCAGATATCTGTGATTTTTTTTACCGCGAAAATGTTACTGAGGCCTTCTTTTTCAATTTGGCTCTAAGCTTTTTCTGCGGGTAGCAACGTTCTTGATGCGTGTGCTATGGGTTTCAGTGTACCATCTGGCATAATATGTAGAATACACGCACCGATACTGTACGAACTAGCATCGCAGGCCACAATGATATCTAATTGAGGGTTGAAGTGAGTCAGAAATAGTTCTGATGTTAATATATTTTTTATTTTTTCAAAAGCTGACTGACACTCTGTTGTCCAGTTCCAAATTTTCTCTTTTTTTAACAATTAATTCAGAGGAGAGCGTAATCTCGTGCATATTTTTTATGAATACTTGGTAATAGTTGGCAAGTCCCAGAAAACTTTGGAGCTCGTTGACATTTTTTGGAGCAGGCATATTTTTGATAGCTTCTGTCCGCCGTGGGTCAGGCCATCTTCCCTTGCCCGAGATACCTTATTTCATTCATATAAAAATCACATTTCGATTCTTTTACCTTGAGACCGAAATCCTGAATTCACCCAAAAACCTTGTGGATATGTTTGCGATGTTCCTCGGTAGATTTGCTTGCTATTACAATGTCATCCAAGTAGGCACACGCGAAGTCAAGGCCGCCCAGCATGGTATCCATGACCTGCTGAAATATTGCAGGTGCAACTTTGACCCCGAAAGCCAATCTATCAAACTTGTATAAACCCCTGTGGGTGTTGATACATAGAAGTTTTGCGCACTCCTCCTCAACAGGGATTTGAAGGTATGCATCGCTTAAGTCCAATTTGGAGAATATTTCCCCACCATTCAGTTTATTAAATACCTCCTCCGGTGTGGGGAGAGTGTAATGGTAATCTTTTAGAGCCGCATTGAGGCCCTTTGAGAAATCAGCACAGACGCGAATTTGGTTGGACTTTTTTCTTATGCATACAGCGGGGGCCTCCCATTCGCTAAAACTCACATTGGACAGTATATCGGCATTTTCTAGTCGGTCTAATTCTTCATTAATTTTTTCTACTGATTCAAATGGGACATTTCTTCTACTTTTGAAAACGGGTTGAACGTTTTCTTTCAGCTCGAATTTGGCTTTTGTCTTATTACATTTTCCTAGCCCCGCCGAGAAAATTTCGGGAAATTTTTCTTTTAATTCGTCTTTCAGGTCTTGGGCATCCGTTGTCATATTTTCCACCTTTTGGCTAAAATTGTTGATTGGTTGATCCCACAACTTGAACCGTTCCATCCAATCCGTTCCAAATAAATTCTCAGAGTTTTTATGGACGAAAACATTTAGTTCCTTTGTGTGTTACAGGTAGCGTTAGCTCACCTTCAAATTTGATTTTGTCACCTGTTACTGCACGGGTTGTTTTGTTTGCTTTTTTCATCGTTGGTTTTTTTAATTTCCTCCAAGTATGAAGATTAATGATTGAGAGATCCAAAACAGAATCTAGTTGCAGCTTAACTGTTTTGTTTAGAATGTTAACTACAACGTATTTTCGTAGATTCTTATCTACTTTTTCATTTGATACAGTTTGTCTGACTCCGTTTCTGTTGTTCCTTTTGTTTCTACAGTGCGCCCCCTTGTGGCCAATTTTGCCAAAATAATTACATGTCTTGTTTCGGTAAAAACAGTCTGCCGCCCAATGTTGTCCACCACAACGTCCGCATGGCCTTGGGGGTAATTTTTGTTTCTCACAGGGTTGTCTACTTTTAGATTGTGAATCGGCATACTCTTTGCTTTCTTTACCTTTTCCAGGGGAGTAATTTTTTGGCTTGTACTTAATTCTCCTAACATACGATATGCATGATTCCTAGATGTTTTTGGAATCAATTTTAATACTGATTACTCGCTGGCAATCTTCAGCTAGTTTTTGTAATGTGAGACCTGGTTCGCTTTCTAGTCTTGATAGAACTCTTCGTCTAATCTCCGAGTTTTTTGCGGAGACTAAACCTTGGGCAAATATTAAATCGTCAGCTGACAATTCTGCCAAACGAAAATCGTCACAGTGCTTATTTACAATGGACGCAAATGTAAGATAATCCTCGTCATCCCGTTTTTACAAGTTAAACACTTCCATCTTTTGTGAAATAGTGTTATATTAGGGCTAAATAACTCAGACAAAAAGTTTTACTTCTTCATCGAATCCCAATTGACTTGTTTTTTCGGAAGAATGTAATCGACGAACTTACTATATTCCGCTGTTCCCAACTTTCTCAAAAGTAGGCGAACTTTTTTAGCTTTCGGCCAGTCCTCACAATCAACCGCAAAAAGATTTTCATATCTTCTATAGAAAGCTTTAAATGTTTTATGTTCTTCAGGAAGATAATTGAATGTCTCCATAGAATTCGAAATTGTGTTGTGAGAAAATGCAGCGTTGTTTTCTCTAACATTCTTTTTACTTAATGTTTTTATAAGTAATTCTTCTTTTTGTTTTTGGAATTCAAAAACAAACTGTTGTTGTTCTCTCTGCTGTAGAAGCAATGTTTCTTCCCGTTCTTTTTGCTTTTCTTCCTGTTCTTTTTGTTGTAGGAGCAATTTTTCTTCCAACATTTGTTGCCGTTCCTCAGACTTCTGTTGCTGCTGTAGTATACGTTCCTCAGGCTTCTGTTGAATATCAAGTTGTGCCTTCATCATCTGAACAATGATTGCTTTAAAGTCCTCCATATTGACTTCAAATACGTGTTTTCAGAGAGAAAAAAAAACGGAATTTAGACAATTTTTCTTCTATAAGAGAGAGAAAGAAAGTAATTCCTTTCCTTAATATTTCTCAGCTCTGGTTGGTAACAAAAAAAAAACTTCTAATACCGTCTATGTGCTTCTCTTTTTCTCTGAGAGGAGAAAAAACAAATTTTCATAAACAACCACGCTGCCAACAGAAAATATATTCTTTCTTCTTTTTTCCCTGTGTGGTCAAGAGTAGCGAAGAACAATGCAATGCTTCAGATTATAGCAACGACGGGGAAAGAGAAAAAAGATCTTACTTACAATTTTTCAGTAGTAAGTATTTTCAAGTTGTTGGTTTTAAATGGATTGAGTTAATATTTCTTTTATACTTTTTTCTTCTTCCTAAATATATCCGACGTCCCCATCTGTGCTTTTTTTCGTATTTACGTTGACTGTTATTCGATTGGTGTCCGGTTTTTTCTTATCAGTTGTATATTAACATACAACTGTTGTATGTGTAGCTTTCTTTCGTGAAAATTTCTCTTTGGTTAACCAGACTTGAGGTTAACACACTGGGATCTTTAGACATCTTTAGAGTTATGGCGTGACATTTTTTTTCTTTTAGGTAGAAGTTTCTCTTTGTGGTTCGAATATTCTTCGTCGCCAGTTGTTATGGTGTAAAACCATAGAAAGATAACACGGACTCGGATATGGGTTAAATAGTATATTCTCGGAAACGTAGTACAAAGGTAAATGTGGACAGGAGAGTACTTTCTCTCACTGGTGTCCCGACTCACTCATTCACTCACTCTGTGGCTACTACTCGGTGACCCTCACGTGGTGACTGGATATTTAGCAACCCCCCCACACGGGAAAAATGTGGCACAAGGCCGGTTTAATGTGGGCTTACCGAGCCCGAGGGCTCAGCCAAAAATATGCCCATTAGAACCCGTATACACGAGTTCAGGGACTGTCTACCTCCCCGGACAGACTTTGCCCTGAGGCAAAAACCCCATCCGAGTTCCTTCCCGCCGAGGCAGAGAGTTCGACAGCAAAGAACAGTTTATACAACTGTTCCAGTCACGGGGTGACTGGATATTTAGCAACCCCCCCACACGTGTCGCATGTGACACAAGACCGGTTTAATGTGGGCTTACCGAGCCCGTAGGCTCGGCCAAAAATATGCCCATTAGAACCCGTATACACGAGTTCAGGGACTGTCTACCTCCCGGACGACACTTTGCCCTGCGGCAAAGCCCCGCCCGAGTCCCTCGCCGCCGAGACGGAGAGTTCGACAGCAAAGAACAGTTTATACAACTGTTCCAGTCACGGGATGACTGACTTACTCAGAGTTGGTAGCCATATTATATAGGTGTGGTAGAGTCCATTTGTAGGTAGGTCCCCACAATAATAGTAGTAGTAGTAGTAGTAGTAGTAGTAGATGAGGCAACATAAACAATGAAAAGAGTGCTGAACTGCTATATAATATCAATCCTCCTATATGGCAGTGAATGCTGGACAATTTCCTCAAAGATGAAGAGAAGACTAGAGGCAACAGAAACAATGAAAAGAGTGCTGAACTGCTATGTAATATCAATCCTCCTATATGGCAGTGAATGCTGGACAAATTCCTCAAAGATGAAGAGAAGACTTGAGGCAACAGAAACAATGAAAAGAGTGCTTAACTGCTATGTAATATCAATCCTCCTATATGGCAGTGAATGCTAGACAATTTCCACACAGATGAAGAGAAGACTTGAGGCAACAGAAACAATGAAAAGAGTGCTGTACTGCTATGTAATATCAATCCTCCTATATGGCAGTGAATGCTGGGTAATTTCCTCACAGATGAAGAGAAGACTTGAGGCAACAGAAACAATGAAAAGACTGCTGAACTGCTATGTAATATCAATCCTCCTATATGGCAGTGAATGCTAGACAATTTCCACACAGATGAAGAGAAGACTTGAGGCAACAGAAACAATGAAAGGAGTGCTTAACTGCTATGTAATATCAATCCTCCTATATGGCAGTGAATGCTGGACAATTTCCTCACAGATGAAGAGAAGACTTGAGGCAACAGAAACAATGAAAAGAGTGCTGAACTGCTATGTAATATCAATCCTCCTATATGGCAATGAATGCTGGACAATTTCCTCAAAGATGAAGAGAAGACTAGAGGCAACAGAAACAATGAAAAGAGTGCTTAACTGCTATGTAATATCAATCCTCCTATATGGCAGTGAATGCTGGACAATTTCCTCAAAGATGAAGAGAAGACTAGAGGCAACAGAAACAATGAAAAGAGTGCTTAACTGCTATGTAATTTCAATCCTCCTATATGGCAGTGAATTCTGGACAATTTCCTCACAGATGAAGAGAAGACTTGAGGCAACAGAAACAATAAAAAGAGTGCCGGACTGCTATGTAATATCAATCCTACTATATGGCAGTGAATGCTGGACAATTTCCTCACAGATGAAGAGAAGACTTGAGGCAACAGAAACAATGAAAAGAGTGCTGAACTGCTATGTAATATCAATCCTCCGATATGGCAGTGAATGCTGGACAATTTCCTCACAGATGAAGAGAAGACTTGAGGCAACAGAAACCATGAAAACTGTGCTGAACTGCTATGCAATATCAATGATCTTAATTGATATTGGAAATTGGCATAAACTGTAAAAACATTCTAAATTGGGCATATACTGTAGTTTTAAAAGTTAGGGACAAACTGTCTAGATTTCTAATTTGGGAACAAAATATCTATATTTTAAAATTGTGGATAAACTGTCCAGACTTCACGCCTTTGTTTCCTTCTTATTCGCTTCTTATTCACTTCAGTAATGATAAAGAACTAAATATTGTCCGTGTTGTAGACAAGATTTTGTTGGTTTCAGCCAACCACTTTTGGAAGGTTAGAATCCAGATTAATTAAGATATGCGCGTATCATAAAATTGACGTCATGTGTAAAACGTTTTCACAGAGCTTGATTGAATCGAAAAAGAATTCATAAAATATTATTGCATTTATACGTCTTCTTCATCTTTTTTCTTCTAATTATTATTATTATTATTATTATTATTATTTTGTACACATTTCCCATCTCCTGTGGTGAAAGATCTATATATTTTGTCTTGATATGATCTCATACATATTTCATTAAAGATGAATTTACATATATTGAAGGGCTCTACTGGCGATCAAAAGGCGGCCTTAATGTAGACATAACGATCAGATTGAGGCTAAAAGTTTTTATTTGCTAGAAGATATCAAGAAAAAAGAAAAACGCATTAAATCCTTATCTAATGGATATGGAGTTTTGGGGTAACTTTGTGATAAACAGTTATAGAAGAAAATACCTATTGTTTCCACTTCCCTCTAAAAATCTGTGTCCTTTCTTTCTTTCTGTTTTCTTTCTTTGCTTCTTTTTGTTTTCTTTCTTTATTTCTTTCTTGTTTTCTTTCTTTCTTTCATTCTTTTTGTTTTCTTTCTTTCATTTGGTTTTCTTTGTTTCTTTGTTTCTTTCTTTTTCTGCTTTTCCCTTTTCCTTCCGATTTTTCATTTTTTTCTCTTTCATTCTTTATTTCCTTCTTCGTACATTCTTTCTTTAGCCTTCTTTTTCTTCTTAAAGTTTATCATCTTCTTTCTTTTTCGGTATTTCTTTCTGTCTTTTGCTTTTTAAAAAAAACTTTTTCTTTTTCTCTTCTTTTCTTTCTATGTGTCACTTTTTCGATTTTCGTTTTCTTTTTTTCGTTTAAGTATTTCTTTCTTTTTATCTTTCCAATTTTCATTTTCTTTCTATCGTTTTTTCTTTTTCCTGCTTCGATTCTTCAGTCGTTTTCCCTTCAATTTTCCACTTTCTTTTTAAGCATTTCTTCTATATTGACTTATTTCGATTTTCATTTTCTTTCTTTCATTCGTTTTTTTTTCTTTTAAGTATTTTTCCGTTTTCACTTTCTTTTGATTTTCATTTTCCTTTCTTTCTTTTTTTCTTTCTTTTTCTCAGAATATTTCTTCACTAACGTCCCTTTCTATATCTTTCTGTAAGATTTTGTTTCTCTCACTGTTTTTTTCATGTTATCATCCTCTGTCTCGCTTTCGCTCCCTCGCTATCTTTTCTATATTTTCCTCTTTCTTTCTTTCTTTCTTTCTTTCTTTCTTTCTTTCTTTCTTTCTTTCTTTCTTTCTCACATTTTGATTTTCTTTCTTTCCCTCTTTCTCTTTCTTCCTTCGTTCCTTCTCTATCTTTTTCTCTCCTCCATTCTCGCTCATATTTCTTTTTCTTTTTTCACTTTATTTTGATTTTCTTTCTTTTTTTTCCTCCAGATAATTCACTCATTATAATTTAATTTCCCTACATTTTCTTTCTTTCTTTCTTTCTTTCTTTCTTTCTTTCTTTCTTTCTTTCTTTCTTTCTTTCTTTCTTGCAGAGAATTCACTCATTATAATTTAATTTCCCTACATTTTCTTTCTTTCTTTCTTTCTTTCTTTCTTTTTCTTTCTTGCAGAGAATTCACTCATTCTAATTTAATTTCCCTACATTTTCTTTATTTCTTTCTTTCTTTCTTTCTTTCTTTCTTTCTTTCTTTCTTTCTTTCTTGCAGAGAATTCACTCATTATAATTTAATTTCCCTACATTTTCTTTCTTTCTTTCTTTCTTTCTTTCTTTCTTTTCTCTGAATATTTCTTCTCTATATCTTTCTGTAAGATTTTTTCTCTGTTTTTTCCTGTTCTCATCCTCATCTTCGCTCCCCCGCTATCTTTTCTGTCTTTTCCTATTTCTTTCTTTCTTTCTTTCTTTCTTTCTTTCTTTCTTTCTTTCTTTCTTTCTTTCTTTCTTTCTTTCTTTCTTTCTTTCTCCCATTTTGATTTTCTTTCTTTCTCTCCTTCTCTTTCATCCTTCGTTCGTTCTCTATCTTTTCTCTCCTCCATCCACGTCCTTTTTTTCACTTTATTTCGATTTTCTTTCTTTTTTTTTCGTTCTTGCAGAGAATTCACTCATTTTATTTTAATTTACCTACATTTTCTTCTTTTTTGTTTTTCTTCCTCATTTCTTTCTAATTTTAATGCCTTTTTTTTCTCTCGTTTGTTCTTTTTTTTTTCACTTATTTTTTTTGTTGCTACGTCCAAATATTTCCTGTTCGCATTTACTCTTTTTTGTAGTAAGAGGAATAAAGATGGCACGAAATGAATGTCCAATTGAAGGCGTTTTGGACCGGAAACTTTCGGAAACAACTAATAATTCAGTTTTGCCATAATCTTTCCTTCTTTCTTTACTTTCATTCATCTTCTCTAAACTTCTTTCTTCCATTTTTTTCTCTTTTTCTTTCCTCACTTTTTCTTCTTTTCCTTCTTCCCTAATTCACAATTCTATGCAAATCATATTTTCGTTCTATATACAAATAGAGGAAATAATCCCTATTTCCAACACAATTCCATACACACATTCATACCATGTTAAAACACGCCCAAACTTAATTTTCTACCCAATAACAGACAACAGCTCGCTAAAAATATTCTACAATGCAACACCCACCGTTCAAATCAAAATGTTTATTGGTTATAAATTAACATCATCATAGGAAATATTTGACCAATCAGAGAAAACTAAAACCCTATTTGTCTCGAGCATACTTTCGGGAAAAAAATTCTTACGAAAACCCATAGATTTTGTCTTTCAGGAGCAGAGATGCGATTGTCTTCAAGCCGTCCAAAACACAACAGAAGACATTGTATTATTAAAGTTTAATTTTCATATTTACTAATTCACTATTGATTTCAGCAGGAATATATCGTAGATTATTGTATAACTGAAGGAAATTTGAAGCAGGCATTTTGTAGACTATTTTCATCTAAATGCCACGTCCATTCAGGGTGTGAGTAATCACGTATCTCCAAAGATTCCTATCCTTTGTAGATCTTAACCATTTTTCTATTTTGCTAAATCTTCCGTCCCCCCTTTGTAAAACTGAAACAGCGGAAATGTATTGAAACTAAATTAAAGGGAGATAATTTTTTAGTAGCATTCACCCCACGCAAGGCCACTAGCACACAAAGGGTTACAGAGAGTGAAAGTAAACCGATTGAGATTACATTTAAATTTTTGAAGATTATAGTTATCGTTTTTTCCTGTTTCTCGCCTCCATTTCTTTGTCAAAATTCTCTTTTCCCTCCTCTTTTTTCTTATGTGCCTTCTTTATTGCCATTTCTTCTTCCCACTCTATTCGTCTTTTTCTTTCTTTTTTTCTTGTTTCCTTTCTCTATTAATTACACTCTGTCCTCTTTTCTCTCTCCTTATAAGTTCATTCAATCCGTTTTTTCTTTATTTTTCTACTGTTTATCTTATTCTTTGTTTGTTTTAACGCTTCTTTGTTTCTTTGCTTTTTTCTTCTCAGACATTTTCGCATCCGTTCCTTCCTTCAGTGTTATCTTTCTTTCTTTTACGTTTCTTATCTTTCTTTCTTTCGTTCTTTGTTTGTTTGTTTGTTTGTTTGTTTGTTTGTTTGTTTCTTTCTTTCAATAACTCCTTTCTCGTTTCTGGCTTCTTTCTTTTATATTTTCCTTCCTTCCTTCCTTTCTGTCTTTCTTTCTTTTTTTTCTGATTCTTTATTTCTTTCTTTTTCATTTTTTATTCTCTTTCTTTTTTGATTTCCTAATGCTTCTTTCTTTCTTTTTTTGATTTCCTATTGCTTCTTTCTTTCTTTCTTCCTTTCTTTTGATTTCCTATTGATTTTTTCTTTCTTTCTTCCTTTCTTTTGATTTCCTATTGATTTTTTCTTTCTTTCTTCCTTTCTTTTGATTTCCTATTGATTTTTTCTTTCTTTCTTCCTTTCTTTTGATTTCCTATTGATTTTTTCTTTCTTCCTTTCTTTCTTTCTTTCTTTCTTTCTTCCTTTCTTTTGATTTCCTATTGCTTCTTTCTTTCTTTCTTCCTTTCTTTTGATTTCCTATTGATTTTTTCTTTCTTTCTTCCTTTCTTTTGATTTCCTATTGATTTTTTCTTTCTTTCTTCCTTTTTTTTGATTTCCTATTGCTTCTTTCTTTCTTCCTTTCTTTCTTTGAAAACCTCCTTTCCCATATCTTTTTTTCATATTTTCTTTCATCCTTTCTCTTTTCCTTCCCTTTTTCCTGATTGTTTCTTTCTTTCTTTTTCGTTTCCAATTCTTTGTTTCTTTCTTCTACTATTTCCTTCCTTCCTTCCTTCCTTCCTTCCTTCCTTCCTTCCTTCCTTAAAAAAACGAAATTAAAAGATAAAAAACAAAAATCAAAATCAAAACGCCTATGCATCCAGCCTCACCATCAACTAACCGACAGTCATCTTACTCAGCAAAACTAAAAAAATAAGAATTTTCCTTCCGGAAGAATGGTCTAAGGAATACAGCTAAATGACCACTAGCGCCATTCAATCCAGTCAAGCGTATTAAAGCACTTGTGCGCATGCGTAAAGCCATTCACAAATGCCTATCAATGATGCGTGAAAAAAAAAGCCGAGATTCCAATGTCGAAGTTGAAGTTTCTTCCTTCTGTCTCCTGGGCCTTCATGCGACTCTTAAAGATTACATGCTATGTCGAGATCGAACGCTCAGAATCAAAATCGAATCCCGAGAGATAGAGGAGATATGCCTCGCTTTCATTTCCGCCTCGGTTTCAAATCAATTTATTTATACACGATTCTTTTAATGCTTCTTGGTAAACAATTACGAAACAGCTCACCCGCTTCATCCCTACATATCAACAACCGGTGTCAGAGGATAAAGTACAACGCAAGGATTCTGAACGTTAATTCCAAGGCAAGCATATATTCGCTAATGGATTTATTGGCGTAGCACAGTCTTCGTCTCCCTAATTGATCCCGTGCTGTACTACGAAAAAGATGAAATATAACTTCTTGTTTTTTACGGATTATCAACCCTTCGCAGATTATTTAAAGCCAAAAAATATTTTTAGATTGTTAGAATTTTTTGTGACACTAATGGTTTAGTGATTCAAGGCTTTCTAATTAACCCATAGTTGCGGGGAGCTGTGTATTCATACCTTTCCCAAGGGTATTTGCGCGTAATTGAATATAACGAACCCACTGGGAATTTGAATTTGGTTCTTCAGTTAACAATTCTGAGCCATTATCCATTGCACCACCCTCACACCCAAGCTTACAGTTCCTGGTATTCCCAAACCGTCACCCATCCAAGTAGTGACCAGGCTCGATGTTGCTTAATCGCGGTGATCGTACGGGAACCGGTGTCTCAACTTGACGTGGTCGTAAAGCCTGGCATGAGGGTTGTTCGCTACAATAGGCGTGGCATTGCGGTTTTTAGCCCTGAAGACTAGAACTAGTTCGTCTGAACACTTTTCATGGAAATAACCGTAGAGCCGTGAGTGACGTTTTGTCTACGAGAGATGCGGTGCCGTGTGCAAAAAAATTCATCACCCACAAGGATGCGTTTAAAATTTGGGGGCTCAATTTGAAACTGGAAAGGGAAAACCGGATAGCTCCTGTCCATATACGGCAACAGTACTCTGTTTTCGCTCTAATCTGGCTCTTGTAATAGTAGAGAATAGCAGGACAAGCCAGGTGCTTAATGGAGCGATACACGGAATCAAACCTTGTTTACAGCATCTTAGGCGATAGATCGAATTCCATCGAATCTTGGACGAAGACATCATTCCTTGTAAAATGGAAACGCTTGAAGGACCAGCAGAACTTTCGTGAGATAGAAAAGGACGGGGATATTTTGAGAGGACTGATAAGAGTTTATTAACAAAATTGTAGAAGATGAAAAATAACTTTGATTTTCAAGGTGCCTTCATGCTGAAACTGCTTTCATGATGCTGCGACCAAGTAAATAGTTAAAGAAATAACAAAACACGTGTTTCAGATATATCATATATTAAACAGTAAGTACAACAGAAGAGGATTACCCGACTAGTGAGTGTGTGTCGGTTGACCCAGCGTCAATCTATTCGACTGTCGCCCGAGGACTTCTCTCCTACTAATCTTATAGTAGGTAGGCGGAAGAGTCCAACATACACTCTTTAGAGGGAGGACACCACAACATATGAAGATGCTGATTGCGGCTGTTTTGTTTTTGAAGGCTTATTCTTATAAAAACTTTTGGAAGACATCATTTCAAGATATTTTCGACGGTTTATCTTTGCAAGAAGTTTTCGAAGACATCCTTGCAAGATGTTTTCTTCGGCTTATCCTTGCAATACTTATTCTACTGCTTATATTTACAAGAAGTTTTCGAAAACATCTTTGCAATATGTTCTCTGCGGCTTATTCCATCAAGATGTTTCCTACGGCTTATCCTTGCAAGAACTTTTGGAAGATATCATTTCAAGATGTTTTCTACGGCTTATCCCTGCAAGATGTTTTCGAAGGCTTATTCTTGCAGTATGTTTTCGAAGGTTTATCCTTGCAAGATCTTTTTCAAGGCATATCCCGGGGAGAAGTTTTTGTAACAAGCCTTGCTAGATGTTTTCTACGGCGTATTCTTGGAAGATGTTTCCGAAGGTTTATTCTTGTAAGAGGTTTTCGAAGACATCCGTGCAAGATATTTATTTTGTAGAAAAGATTTTGAGACTGAATGCAGCTTTTTTTTTTTTTTTTACTTTTCCTTTTGGGCTGTTTGTTAAATTTTAACTTATTGACTATTGATTATTGATTACTTTTGTATCATTTATTATTTTGAATTTATACATTAATTATTCGTTGTTGATCATTATCATGAAATTTTCTTAATTAAAATTATTTGTTTATTTCTTATAGCTTCTTATTTTTAATACTGCTCAGTAGCCTTTAGAATAATTTTAAAAAAATATCAGCTCTCAAGTAACCGTTAAGATGACACAATAAGCGGGAAATGTTTCACCTTGCAACTAATAATGACCCATTGGCCAGCATATATAAATTGTCTAGATGTCACGAAACACGCAATGTGTAAAGAATACGTTACACATGAAACTGTCGCCACTTGGTGTTAATCTCAGTGTCCATTCTTATATATATATATATATATATATATATATATATTCATAGATGTTTCATTAAATAATATAGATAAGTGTTGTCTATATATTTTATGTAAGTTCTTTTCATATCGTCTGATAAGCTTAATAACATTATCATTAAACAATGAAAGAAAATCACAATATTGATACATAATTTTTAATCCAATGGAGACCTACCGGACACTATTCGGAATATACTTGTCGACAACACTAATATAATAGCATCATCCACTTGCAAAAAAAGGCTAAAAATAATAGAAGCCTCACTAATAAAAACAAACAAACCAACACTTTTTGAAACAAAAAAAAAATTAAAATCACTTTATAAAACATTACATATAACAAACTATTTCTATTTCTAATTCTAACAGTTGAAATATAATTCTTGAAAATGGCTAAATCTATAGCCGAAAGCGCTCGGATAAAAAGAACATTCGGACAGTTTTTATATAATTTATCCTCTGAAAAGAAAAACTTTATTAGATCGCACGAGAAATTATATAAAAAACTAAATAAAAGCACCTTGTCAGTCGTTTTTAATGAAATGTGCATATATATATATATATATATATATATATATATATATATATATATATATATATATATATATATATATGTGCGTGTTTGTGTGTGTGTGTGTATGTGTGGTGCAGTTCAATTTTATTACAATGAATCATTCATAGAAAAAGTAGAATAGTAATGTTAATGATATAAAATGGCGAAAGAACCGATCCGACGTGCAATTTTTCGGGATAGCAACTGAGACATTACTCTATTTATTGAACAATTTAGTTCATGCCACATTGACTGATAAACTCCTGCAACCAAAAAACCCCTCAAATTACCATTTAGTAAAAAAACGCACACTCTTAAATTTTCAACTTTAGGGTTGCGACTGCACGCTCCAAAAGTATTATTCTTTTAAAAAATAAACGTATTACAATATCCTTGTTTTTCGTCTTTTCCCCCTCGCCCCCTCATTCTCCTTTATTCACACCCTCCTCCTCCCTTTCTATTCTATCCAACGTCGACACATTGTTTATTTATTTTTGAAAATAATAATATAGCGTTCATTACTTTTTTTAATATATATATATATATATATATATATATATATATATATATATATATATATATAGTTATCCGAAGACAGACTGTTTCGCTGTATCACAGCTCCTCAGTGTGGCTAGACCCTCCGATTGCATCAGTCAGATATCTTACCTCTTGGCCATCGTCGCACGATCAGTGACGTGCTGTCTAGGTAGGCAAGGTAGACAGTGCATACTCTGAATAAAATATATATGCACAATATGCACCCAAATTCAACAAAATTCAGTCAACCTAATGAATATTTATGAGCGTCTTTTAATTTTAAAAATTTGAGTGACTAACAACATTTTGCTTTTGTTTATAGATACTTATTGCAAAATTAAATCATTACATTTGCCTTGATAATGTTCGTCAGAAGACGAAACGCGACGGCTAAGCATAGATTTTCCTCTTGTCTTTTTCATTCAGATATATATATATATATATATATATATAATGGGCTCTCCCGTCGGTTTCGACGTATGAGGATCTGACAGCTTAGTTGATTCAGTTATGAAATTTTGTGCGATAATCTTAAGACCCGCTAGTGATTTTCAAAGGAAGCAATATATGGAGCAAGAGTGATGATTGTAAGATGAGATCACTGTTAGATTGGATGACCTTTTAGATCATTCTCTCGCTTCTTGAAGATGATTCAGTAAAACACGCTGATCTCCATTCTACCCGCTCCAAGGCTAAGCCCTCAAGGGTGTTATGTAGTATATTGATCATATATATATATATATATATATATATATATATATATATATATAGTCAAACCTAATGAGCCAGACACACCTACCAAGGTTTCACTTAGGCAGATCGTCAGACGATCTGCCTAAGTGAAACCTTGGTAGGTGTGTCTGGCTCATTAGGTTTGACTAGGTTTGCTCTACGCTTGTATTGAGCTCTTTAGTTAGTTGTTTACTCGTATCGGGGTTTTTTCTTTGGGCCTTGAACCTGTATGTGTGCGATTATTTTCGACAGACTTTCATGTTCCGGGCTCTTTCTTTTTTTAAAACCTTTTTTTCCTTCGTGATTGATTTGGCTGTTGTTAAATCAAGAGTTCGAAGGTTTTTCGACACGAGTATAGTTACCTATATATATATATATATATATATATATATATATATATATATATATATATATATATATATATATATATCTTATTTTAATTATATATATATATTTCAGCGTTTTATATGCACGTGTTTATCGTTGCTTGGAAATCATCCATGTAAACAAATAATACTATCATCAATTTCTTGTTCGTGTATTGCATAAATATATTGTGTAATTGTCATCTTTGATAATGGCTTATGTAAGCCGAAAGCTCAGATTGGATTAAATAAAAAAAAGTATGTATCAATATTGTGATTTTCTTTCATTATTTAATGATAATGTTATTAAGATTATCAGACTATATGAAAAAAACTTATATAAAATATATAGACAACGCTTATCTATATTATTTAATGAGACATGTATTAATATATATATATATATATATATATATATATATATATATATATATATATACGGTGCGGCAGAAAATATTCCACAAATATCTCCCAGAAATACCTCCCTCATACATTAGTGACAATGATATCTTCTGTTACACGTTGTACACACACACATACAAAGACACACACACATGCACACATATACAGAAATATATATATATAATTTATTTTAGGATATTAAAACGAAAACATGTTTAAATCGCTGCAAAATTACAATCATGTTTCAACACTACTGTTTTAAATTTAATGTTACGTACAGTGGAATTTTACTCCCTTTGTTCTCATTTTCATGGATATATATATATATATATATATATATATATATAAGAAAAAATCCGTGGGTAAGTAATCCAACTAGATGCTATTAATATAAAATATTAAAACTGATCCACAAAAAGAGATTAATATATTTATTATGGAGCATATAAGTGATACATTTGGTAAATGTATTTGCATTGACAAGTCCCAGGGAGAATCTCTCGGGGACGAAATGGTCATCTGAATGGGGTAATTTGGATTTAATTTTTGTAATTCACTTATCTATCTATCTATCTATCTATCTATCTATCTATCTATCTCTCTCTCTATATATATATATATGTGTGTGGGTGTGTGTGTGTGTGTGTGTGTGTGTGTGTGTGTGTGCGCGCGTGTGTGTGTGGGGGGGAGAGAGAGCGAATGCGAATAAAATAAGATAAAATAGAGAAATAGAAAGGAAGTGCGAATGAGTTAGGGCTATAGAGAGAACAATACTGTCCTATTGTCGCTCTCGTTTAACTCTTTCATATTGTTTGTCACTTTCCGTTTATAATTGATTGTTTGGACTGGTATGTTGCCATTGGTTACGCATTGGTCACTAACGATGGCTGAACACCTTCATCGTGCGGTCAGTGTGCACTTGATTGCTGGAAGGCCCATGTTGCGAGTGTTGCCCCTGGTGTGAATGATTGGATACACGAAGCAAGCAAGCCCGGAAGAATCACGCACGCATGCGCACGCCAATACAAAGGATCCGGCGCTCATTAGTGACCGGAAATTAAATGTTTCTTTAGAGCGAAAAGTTCTCTCTCTTCCCCGACGTTGTTTCATTTGCTGTTTTTCTTCCTTTCTTGTTAATATCATTACAGTTCTTGTTGCTTTCTTTCTTTCTTTCTTATCTACTGCTCTCTTTCTCGTTCGTTCGTTCGTTCGTTCGTTCCTTCATTCCTTCCTTTTTCTTTCTTTTCTGTTTACGGATTCTATTTTCTCCGCTATCGATGCTTTCTTTCTTTCTTTCTTTCTTTCATTCTTTTTTTCTTTCATCTACTGCTCCCTTTCTCGTTCTTTCGTTCGTTCGTTCGTCTCTTCCTTCCCTCCTTTTTCTTTCTTTTCTGTTACGGATTCTATTTTCTCCGCTATCGATGCTTTCTTTCTTTCTTTCATTTTTTCATTCTTTTTTTCTTTCATCTACTGCTCCCTTTCTCGTTCGTTCGTTCGTTCGTTCGTTCGTTCGTTCGTTCGTTCGTTCCTTCGTTCCTTCGTTCCTTATTTTTTCTTTCTTTTCTGTTACGGATTCTATTTTCTCCGCAATCGATGCTTTCTTTCTTTCTTTCTTTCTTTCTTTCTTTCTTTCTTTCTTTCTTTCTTTCTTTCGTAATGAGACGGATTCTTTCTTCACCGCTGTGTATTCTTTGTTTGTTTGTTTCTTTTCTATTACGGATCCTTTCTTCACCGCTATATGATCTTTCTTCTTTCCTTCCTTCTTTCCTTCCTTCCTTCCTTCCTTTAGATTCGTTGATCTCGTTGGTTTCCTTCCTTCTTTCTTTCTTATTTTTGATTTTTTTACCTTTTTCATTCCCTTTTTTCATATCCTTTACTTTATCTCTTTTGTTTGATGTCCTTTTTCTTTCTTTCCTTCTTTATTTCTTAACCAATTCTTCTTCCTTTTTCATTTCTTTCTTTCTTATCAATAATATTTCTCATTCCTCCCTTTTATTTCTTCGGACATTCACTTATTTTTCCTTATTTTTATTCCTCTCTCACATACTAATATTTCTTTCACTTTTAAAATATTTTCTGCCATTTTTTCTTTAATATGTCTTTGATAATTCTGTTTTTATATTCTTGCCTACTGTTTTTGCTCTTTCATTCTTCGTTGACGTAATTTTCATGGCTTCTTTTATTAATTCTTATTTAGCCACAATATCTGTTTTCTTTCTTCTTTTTCTTCCCATGAGCATACAATTATTCTTTCTTATATACTCAATTTCTTTCTCCTTTCTCGCCTTTTTGATTATGCATTCCTTTTCACTTTTTTCTTAATCACTCAACATTCTTTCTTTCTTTCTTTTTTCTCTGATACAGATTATGTCTTTTTACGCGATGCGTCCTCTCTTTTTTTCTTCTTTCATTTTTCTTTCTTTCTTTTTCTTTCTTTTCTCCACATTCGTTGTTTCTTTTTTCTTAATCCCACCGTTGAGCTGGTTAGCTTCTTTCTTTCTTTCTTTCTTTCTTTCTTTCTTTTCTGTTACGAATTCTTTCTTCGCCGCAGTGTATCCTTTCTTTCTTTGTTTCTTTACTACTATTACGGTTTCAGTCTTTGCTATGTGTCTTTCTTTCTTTCTTTCTTTCTTTCTTCACTTCTTTTTATACATCTTCATTCTTTCTTTCTTTCTTTTTCTGTTACGAATTCTTTCTTCGTCGCAGTGTATCCTTTCTTTCTTTGTTTCTTTACTACTATTACGGTTTCAGTCTTTGCTATGTGTCTTTCTTTCTTTCTTTCTTTCTTTCTTTCTTTCTTTCTTTCTTTCTTTCTTTTTATACATCCCTGACTTATTTACTTACTTACTTTCTTTCTTTCTTTCTTTTTCTGTTACGAATTCTTTCTTCGCCGCAGTGTATCCGTTCTTTCTTTGTTTCTTTACTACTATTACGGTTTCAGTCTTAGCTACGTGTCTTTCTGTCTGTCTTTCTTTCTTTCTTTCTTTCTTTTTATACATCCCTGACTTTCTTTCTTTCTTTCTTTTTTCTTTCTTTCTTTCTTTCTTTCTTTCTCAGTTTACTTTGATGCGTGCTGTCACTGACAATCAAGTCCAGTTTACGGTAAAAGCCTCAACACATTAAACAATTACGTATTCCTTCAATAATCTTTCAAGTGAATTTCTGATTACTTTAGGCTGATCGATCATTTATCGATAGCCCTCTGTGGGCCGTCAACAGAAGCTTTGTACTGAATGCAATATCAATGGGCAACATTGATATTACTATTTTCTACGTCCATATATATATATATATATATATATATATATATATATATATATATATATATATATATATATATATATATATATATATATGTCAATCTACTATACCGCAATGAAATGTATTCTAACTATAAACAAGACGAAAAATTCATAAGAAATCACATAATTACTAATATATTCCCCAATGATCCCAGTAAAAAAAATAAAACTAATTATATACTATACTAAATTTAACATAACCAACTTAATCATACTCAATAACTATTCCCGTCTTGGATAAGACGTTAAACTACATCCACGTCCTGGGTAAGACGTTAAACTACGTCCAGCAGCGAGGCCTCCGACAGCAGGAGGTTTTGAGGAGCGTGGAACCACCTCTTAATTGCTGGTGTTCCCAGGTCCACCTGACCCGGGGTGGTAGCACCTGTTAGTGTCACAGCTATGGGCAAATAGTTATTACCAGCAATACTTTTTTGAAAATAATTATTACCAGCAATACAATTTTGAAGGAAATATATTACCAGAAACAGATTTTTAACAAAACAAAATATTACCAGCAATAAAAAAAATTGCCGGTATTAAATAACCCATTAAGTTTGATATGCCGTAAAACAAAATAAACCAAACCAAACCAGACCAAACCCAATAACTATTCTCTGTCAACTAGTGTTTTGGAAATACTGAACAAAATTTATTACGCGTGTAGTAGCAATGTTTTAAAATGCATTTGGCCAACATTTAAGGCCATTTTGCATTCACTCATATTGGGACGGGTTCCAATAAAAAATACAAAAAAGAAAAGAAAAAGAAAGAAAAACCCCATAGCTACAAGGGATTTTTAATTTTAACATCATTGTAACAGTTACAGTAAGTTTGTCTTCTCACTTCACACCTGAGGATGATCCCAGGGGAGATAGAAAGTACTTGCGTTAACAAAAACTATATATATATATACATTATTTATTAATTATAATTTTATCATATAGACAAAAGCATTTTACTCACTACAAAGATGCAACTTGGTTTCAGTGCATTTCAACTGCACTTCGACGGGTGAGAGTCGAAAATGGTTATGAACAATCCTGCTTGTAGGCAAGCCGTATGTAAAACGTCACTTCCTTTTTTCCATTTGTTCGAGAAGAAAAATATATACATAAAAATATATATATATATAGGTGTCGGAGTGAAACAATAGTGCTTGATGAATGGACCGGATGTTTAATGTTGATTGGTCTGTGGACATTTTTTCCGCTGATAAACATCGGCCAAGAATTTAGGCACATCATCTCACAAGAGTCCTAAATAATTATCCCTCTACTATCGGTATCGAGCCCTCTTTTGAATTAATGCTGTGAACGTTGGAATTTATATATTACTTTCGTTCTCATCGCATCGGATATATATATATATATATATATATATATATATATATATATATATATATATATATACTTAAGATTGTCGCACAAAATTCATAAATGAATCAATTGTTTAAATTGTCAGATCCTCATACGTCGAAACAGACATTGTATATCAGTTTAAATGTCTTTTGGGAGATTGTATCTCTGACAAAAGAAGTAAGTATATATGTTGGTTTCACGACGACAACATTATCAAGACGTTTCACACCCCATTTGTTGGTTAGAAGTTCTATTGCAGAACATTTAAAGACACATTCCTGTCGACCATCACAATACAGGAAAATAATTGCTGACAACACCAATATACTACACAATGGAAATAATAAACAAAAACTTCAAATTCTCGAGGCCCTCTATATCAAGTGCAACCAACCAACACTGAAAGAGAATTATTATGAGTATAGTAGCAATGTTCTAAAATGTATTTGATCAGAATTTAATGCATTTGCATTTTTAATAACTCTCTTTACTCCCTTACATTGTGAACGCTTGTTTACGAAAAACACATCATAGCTACAACGGTTGATTTTAAAATAATTATAACAGGGCGTGTTCATGCATATTTACAAGAATCACAAGGATCAGAGTTACATTAAGTTCTGTCTTAGTAATTCACGCCTAAATATGATCTCGGAGGAGATCGAAAGTACTTAGGCAAGGAACAAATCTATGACCCCTTCTTTAATGAATATAATCTCAGTATCAAGAAATTGATTTGAGAATTAGAAAGGGTGATTATAAGATAAATAGACATAATATTTCCAGGTTATTTAACCAAACAGTTTTGAATGATATATATATATATATATATATATATATATATATATATATATATATATATATATATAAATATGTTAAAAAAAACAGAGGCTGCTGCTATTAATGCATTGCTCTTCAATTACGAATTGAACTCTCTTGGCACATAGAAAACGTTAAAATTTCCCTTTCTCTGCTGTGCGCCGATAGCTTAGGGGTAAGATCTCTAACTGGATGCCAAATCGGTCGAGTTTCGATCCCGACTTGAAGCAATCGGACGACTAGCCACACTGATGAGCTATGATACAGCGAAATAGTCTGTCTGCGGATGACTCTCCTGAAAAATTTATTTCGGTTGAGCTCTCTGGGGAGGAAGTGTGTGCTTATAAACAGTGACTATTACGGCTAATAATGCAAGACTCTTCGATAAATCGAATTGAGTTCTCTCAGTTTACTGTGCGTTTATCTAAAAATAAATACGCTTAAATTCACCTTCATCCCTGCCGTGCGCCAACGGATTAAAACTGCTCTCTATTTATCACCACAGGGAACCTTCCCTGCCCCCCCCCCCATTAGAATGCCTGACGCTCAACTTCTCGAGAGCACCTCTCTGCGGCTGTTCGGTCTCACGTTGTCTGCTGACCTGAGATGGAACAAATACATTGAGTTAGTTGCCTCGTCCACCGCAAAGAAAGTTGGCTCCATGTGCCGCGCCAGGAAATTTTTCTCCACGGAATCGATCCTTCAAATCTACAAATCAACCATTCGCCCTTGCATGGAGTATTGCTGCCATATATGGTCTGGTGCCCCTTATGTTTGCCTCGGTGTTCTTGATAAGGTTCAGAGACGGATATGCAATGTAATTGGCCCTGATCTGGCATCTCGTCTGCAATCGCTCTCTCACAGACGTGCCGCCGCCTCTCTCTGTCTTTTTTTTACAGATACTTTCATGGTAATTGCTCCGATGAGCTGCTTTCTCTGGTTCCCAGACTTCATGAATTCAAGCGCCCTACGAGGCTGGCATACTGCTCTCACCCTTTCACTGTTGAAACTGTTAAATGTAGCCGTCTCTTCTACTCCAATAGCTTCATGTCTCGCACCTCTCGCCTGTGGAACTCCCTCCCCTTTTCCTGTTTCCCTGATAGCTATAATCTCCAACTATTCAAATGTAATGTCAATCGACATCTTCAGTTGCCTTGATCTATCCCCTATCCTTCTCCCCATCCTTTCCTCTATCACTACTATCTGCTCTCGCTCCAAATCGTCTGTAACCCCTTGCGTGCTAGTGGCTTCCCGCCTTGCTTGGGGTGAAATGCTTAAAAAAGAGAGAAGAAAAAGGTATCTCCGACTGACGCTAATTTAGTTGGGTTTTGATCCTAGCTAGAGGCAACCGGACGTCTAGCCACACTGATGGGCTGTGATACAGCGAAACAGTCTGTCTGTGGATGACAATATGTGTTTATATATATATATATATATATATATATATATATATATATATATATATATATATATATATGTATGTACAATTGTGTATTTAGACATCAACTCGTCTTTCATATATGTTTCGTTAAAGACGACAAAGAAGATACTGCAATTAAGCTTTTAATTTAATTTTTCTTATGTTTGATCAAATGTTTTCTTTTCTGGACACAATGTGTATAAAACCTGTCCAGAAGTTCTGCATGTTCAAGAGCTTTAGGCTATACTTTTAGCCATTATCAAAGATGAATTTATTTTTACTTTTAACTGAATGTATGGGTTGTGTTATGTATATATCTAGAGTTATAGGAATGTTTTATTTTCCAAACACGGTCAGCACATTCTAGCCGTGTTCATAGTTAATATTATTGAGTGTTGGCTTTTTTTATCATTAGGCGTTCCATTCTTCTTCTTCTTCTTCTTCTTCTTCTTCTTCTTCTTCTTCTTCTTCTTCTTCTTCTTCTTTCGCTCTTAAGCCCAGAAGGTGTCGTTGGGGGCGCCGACGTGCTGAGCTGTCCCCCATTCTCCTCCATCTCTCGCGGTCGTGTGCCAGAGCCTGAGTCTCCGAGAATGACTTCTTGGTGTGCTATCATATGGCGTGTCTTGGGCGATCTAACCTGACGGTGCCCATTCCTCTCCGGGTTAGACGAAAGCCGATGTCCACCACCTAGTGGCTGTTGTAGTTCATCGGAAGAAAACCTTCTTCCTTGCGTCGAGGACGTTCTTCACCCAGTGGTGCAGTGTTGACACAACCTGCCTCACCTGAGTTTAGCCCCCCCCCCCCAGCTGAAACGGTTTATCGGGACATGGCAAGCAACTTCAGCCATAACGCGAGGAATTTAGGAGATGGTTGGTATATATATATATATATATATATATATATATATATATATATATATGAAGAAATATACTCTTAAGATGTGCTATATTTATGGGATAAAGTACTCAATATCAGAGATAGAGCGTGTGTAAATATAAAAGTGAACATTGAAGTCAATACTTAGAGGTGACAGGCTGTTTCATGCAAGACGCAATCATTAGGTCTGACGATTGCGTCTAGCATGAAACAGCTTGTCCCCTCTAAGTGTTGACTTCAATGCTCACTTTTATATATATATATATATATATATATATATATATATATATATATATATACGTGTGTGCTTGTGTATGTGCAGAACAACAATTTGTACCGTTTTAAGTGAATTTCGAAAACTATATTTACATGTTTGTACATAGATTCATCCAAGTATATATATATATATATATATATATATATATATATATATATATATATATATGTATATATATATGTATATATATATATATATATATATATATATATATATATATATATATATATATATTTCTTTCATTACTTTTCCCTATCTCTGAGTTCACTCTTCCCCCCACCCCCACAGTATTTTGAGCAAGAGTAGAGATTTATGTCAGGTTTTCTGTTAAACAATTCTCGGTTCCTTCTAAAAACTGCTTTCACGTTTTAACATCTCTGACTGAACTCTGAAATGTTATTCACCAAGTAAATATTGCCCTCTTCAGGTCAAGAGTTAGCTGTTATATTTCCTCCATAGCCCTAAGAACTTCACTTCTTGCCATTTTCTACGTTCATACAGCACCATAGAGTAAGTCTCTACCATAAATGGCTCTTGGGCCTTGCATACGGGGAACATTAGTAAAAACAAAACCAAACAAAAAAAAAACGTCATGATTTCATCCTCTAGAACTTTCTGAGTAATGAACTAAGTGGTTTTTACAGTCTTCCAAAGAATTGAAGATCTTCCCATTAAGAGAATTTTGTAGAACACTGAGATAAATGGTAATGCGAAGCTCCAAGAAAGAGAAGAGACGAGAAAGAGAGGAGATGAGAAAGAGGAGATGAGAAAGGGGAGATGAGAAATGGAGGTGATGAGAAAGAGAAGTGATGGTGAAAGAGAGGGGGTGAGAAAGAGAGGAGATCAGAGGGAGAGGAGATGGGAAAGACGAGATGAGAAAGAGAAGTGATGGTGAAAGTGAGGAGACGAGAAAGGGAGGAGATGAGAAAGAGAGGATATAGCAAAGAGGGGAGATGAAAAAGAGAAGAGGTGAGAAAGAGGAGATGAGAAATGGAAGTGATGGTGAAAGAGAGGAGATGAGAATAGAAGTGATGGTGAAAGAGAAGTGATGGTGAAAGAGTAGGGATAAGAAAAGGATTAGATGAGAAAGAGAGGAGATGAGAAAGAGAAGTGATGGTGAAAGAGAGGAGATGAGAAAGAGAGAAGATGAGAAAGAGAAGTGATGGTGAAAGAGAGGAGATGAGAAAGAGAAGAGGTGAAAGAGAGGAGATGAGAAATAGAGTAGATGAGAAAGAGAAGTGATGGTGATAGAGAGGAGATGAGAAGGAGAGGAGATGAGAAAGAGAGAAGATGAGAAAGTGAGGACATAACAAAGAGAGGAGATGCGTATTGCTGACTGATGTTTTTGAAAAAGATGTCGGTCGATTCGAGACATGAGATCGTAACGATCGGGTTTAGTATCCTTTCCGGAGATTCTTTAAAAAAAGGGGGCGATTATTTTGGAAGCAGATATCCAAACTGAAGTTCCTCTCTTACCAATAGAATCGGAACTGAATGAAAACTAAAGAAACAAAGAATTTGACCGCCAGAGGGTCGACGTGTGACTTGAGGGGTGGTTGCTAAGAGATACATGGTTTAATGAACGATGCCATGGCTGTGGTTCCACCCCATTCATCCAAACTCATAATTGTCTTCGTTATAATTGAATCATATCTGATAATGAGCGGTCGCCTAATAAACAGAGTTTGCCGGAAGAGACACGATAGGGCGTAGTGGAGATATGACATTGATGGATGCCACATTTTTCTTTAGCAGAAAATACAACAAAGTGGCAAAAAGGGATATATATATATATATATATATATATATATATATATATATATATGTGTGTGTGTGTGTGTGTGTGTGTGCCTATCTATCTATCTATATATATGCTATTTTAAAAAAAAACTTGAATATGAATATTCTCCGATCAAATATATCGTTTTTAATTGTCTTTTTTTTAACATACATATATAAACTGCGCTTATTTTAATTGCCAAATATAATCTTAAAATTAAAAAAATTTGTAGAAGAACTGCTACTCGCTTCGAAGAGCTGCTACATTCTTCAAAGAAGTGCTACTTCGAAGAAATGTTACTCTCTTCGAAGAACTTTGTAGAAGACCCTGTGGCGTGGCTGCTTACATGAAGGCAACAATCTTATACTCTGCAAGTCAAAATCCAGTCGTTACTTTTCATACTTTATCCTATATTCTTTTCTTGTTGCCAACTATTTTTTCATTCGTAATCACACGCCTTATTTACCTTGAGTGGCTCTCAAGTCATGGATTGGGTGAAATTTAGTTTTGAAAAAAGGATGAACTGTAAGAAGAACAGATACTATCCAGATCGCGTCAAGATGATGCCACTGGTTGAGAGAGTTGGAGATTTCAGGAGTCCTGATGCCGTTCGATACCAATGATTGCTTCCGGACAAGTCCGGCAAGAAGATGTGAATTAATTCATTATGGTCACAATAATAATTATGACAGAACAATTATTTAATAATTCAATGCGTTCAATTGTTGTCCACCATGGCGTAAGGCTTCTTTTACGCAAGCAATTCAACATTATCCTGACCTTTTGTGCATTATCTTTGTTTGACGCAAGATCGAAGATTTAATTACCGCTTACACCTTCATTTCCGTCGTTTGACAAGCGCCATTTTGACGAATGTCACCGATAGAGGGCAGTCCTGTCATTATGGACACGCATCTCTACAAGAGAACGAACTGATTTGTTGGTCACGGGAGAACATTTCATTTAAAATTTGGCTTCGTTTGGGTAACTGGAGTAATCTGGAAAATTACGCGAATAGAAAATTTGTTAGTTATTCGCAATACGTTATTCGCAGAAGGAAAATCTTACAAACATGCATTAGGCGATTTTTGTATCGAAGTCGGGCGCCCAGTGTTCGAATCCTGGAAAAAATATAGTCTGTCCAGTATGATTTTAATTAATTATGAACCAGTTAGATCAACATGATCATTAACGACGGGAAGAAAGAAAGAAAGTAAGAAGAAAATAAATACTGTATTGGAATAAGAAAGAAAGAAAGAAAGAAAGAAAGAAAGAAAGAAAGAAAGAAAGAAAGAAAACGCAAACAACAACATCAACAACAAAAAAAAAAAACAAACGAAGAAAAAGACACAGGGAAAAAGAGAAGAACGAAAAATAAGAAAGAAAGACTGAAACGCCAAACAGATAAAGAAGCATAGACAGGAGGAAAGAAAGAAAAAGAAAGAAATAAAAAAGACAGAAAGAAAGAAAGAATAAAAGAAAGAAAGAAAGAAATTAGAAAAGAAAGAAAGAAAGAATAAAAGAAAGAAGGAAAGAAAGAAAGAAATTAGAAAAGAAAGAAAGAAGGAAAGAAAACGCAAAAAAACAAAAAAAAAAAACAGACGAAGAAAAAAATAAGGGGAAAAAGAGAAGAATGAAAAATGAATAAGAAAGAAAGAAAGACCGAAACGCCAAACAGTAAAAGAAGCATAGACAGAAGGAAAGAAAGAAAATGAAAGAAAGAAAACGCAAACAAAAAACAAACGAAGAAAAAGACATAGAGAAAAAGAGAAGAACGAAAAATGGATAAGAAAGAAAGAAAGAAAGACTGAAACGCCAAACAGATAAAGAAGAAAAGACAGAAGGAAAGGAAGAAAAAGAAAGAAAGAATGAAAGGGAAGAATAAGAATAACTGCATAGGATGGAAAGAAATGTATTTTTATACTTTCAAAGCGTTTTGTTTTTTGTTTGGTCGTTCACTATTTGCCGATAGTTGGGACCCTAACAGGTGCCATTACCACAGGTCGGAGGTGGACCTGGGAACAAAACCAATTATAAGGGGTTTCCACACTCTTCAAAAGCTCCAATCTCCCGATCAGTCCCTGGCTGCCGGACGTAGTTTATCTTCATACCCAAGACTGGAAAGAGCGAAAAACAGGTACAGAACAAGAAAGAATGAACGAAAGTCAGAGAGATAGAAAGTAAAAAAAAACAACAAAAAACTGAAAAAATGAACGAGAAAGGAAAGAAAAGGCTAATGAAAAAGAGAGAATAGGCAAGAGAGACAGAGAAAAAAATAAATAAGAAAGTAAGTGTGGATGAAAAAGAGAAAAACTAAATAAAACTGGACAGGAATGAAAGAAAGAAAAGAAAAACTAAGGAAGAATCAGAGACAGGTATTGGTTTGGTTTCTTTTGTTTTACGGCATATAAACACCTCAATGGGTTATTTAATGCCAGCAATAGTTTTGGGATATGTTCGTATGAATAGAATATGTATTCTTTGTAAGAAATCAGTTTGTAGATCAGGTTTGGTTCATCTTGTTTTACGGCATATCAACCTCAATGGGTTATTTAACGCCGACAAGATTTTTAGGATAGGTTCGTATGAAAAGAATATGTATTCTTTGTAAGAAAACAGTTTGTAGATCAGGTTTGGTTTATTTTGTTTTACGGCATATCAACCTCAGTGGGTTATTTAATGCTGACAAGATTTTTAGGATAGGTTCGTATGAATAGAATATGTATTCTTTGTAAGAAATCAGTTTGTAGATCAGGTTTGGTTTATTTTGTTTTACGGCATATCAACCTCAATGGGTTATTTAATGCCGACAAGATTTTTAGGATAGGTTCCTATGAATAAAATATGTATTCTTTGTAAGAAATCAGTTTGTAGATCACATTTCATTGACGTATTTTTGTGAAGAGGTTTTTTGTCGAGAGTCAAATGTATTGCCGGTAATATATTTTCACAAAAATGTATTGCTGGTAAATTTTTTTCATGTTCTAAAAATGTATTGCTGGTAATAATTAAAATATGTATTGCTCGTATTTTTACTATAAAAACCTAATTTTACTCTTTCATGGTGTTTTGAGCCAAGTTTGGGGGTTAACTATTTGCCCATAGTTGTGAACCTAACAGGTGCTACAATCTCGGGTTTGGGTGGACCTGAAAATAATAGCAATTCAATAGTGGTTCAACTGCTCAAAACCTCCTGATCAGAAGCCTTGCTGCCGGATGTAGTTTATCGTTATACCCAGGACATTTGTATTTACCTGGATATTTGTGAAGAGAGCTTGTTTTATCGATCGTGTCATGCGAATATCCATGGTGTGCTCTCTTTATTTTTTTCCATTACAAATAGCAAAATATTTACCACTGATAAAGATTGTTCCATCTCGTTAATTCCTTTGATCAGCACCGTTTGTGAGCGCCAGGTCGGCACTTAAGTTGTAACGTCTGTATGAGACTGCCCTCAACGCAAGTGAATGCCCTCGACTACAGATAAATTATTGTCGATCATTTTACTGTAAGTATGGATTCTTGGTAAATTTTGCTGTATAAAATATTGCTGGTATTTTTTACTATAAAAATACAGTTTTATACTTTCATAGTGTTTCTATTTTAGGGGTTACCTATTTACTCATAGCAGGGACCCTAACGTTGAACGGCATGTCGACATCTCTGGGTTATTTAATGCCGAAATCTTGATATTTTGAACAAAAATTTATGGCTTCAACTATATATATTTTGAACGCAATTGTATGCCTTCGACTACAGATAAAATATATTGTTGGTCATTTTGTTTTGTGGCGTATCGACATCTCTATGAGTTATTTAATGCCAAAATCTAAATATTTTCTAGATAATTTTATACTCTCAGGGTAAAGTATATGTTTTTAAATATATACAGAAATCCCTCAATGAGTGCAGCTAATGTATACATCGGTACCTATAAAAATCAATTTTCATTTACTATGGTTAAACTGAAGAATGCTTTACCGCAGTAAACGGGTAGTATGTACGCACTAATCGAACTTTGGGATCTAAAAATTTTAGCGCGCTAATCGAAAAGGCATGAACCGAGTGCGCATTAATCGAAGGATACCTGCAGTTTGTAGATCGTAAAAGGTATTGCTAGTAATTTTATTATAAAAATGTATTGCTGGTCATTTTCTATAAAAAAATGAATTGTTGGTTATTTTACTACAAAAATGTAGTGTTGATTTTTTGATTGAGGGTTCACTACTCTGGGACTCTAGCAGGTGCTACAGCCCGAGCCAGGTGGACCTGGGAACCACAGCAATTAAGAGGTGGTTCCACGCTCATCAGAACCTCCAGTCGCCAGATCAGCGGACTTGCTGCCGGATGTAGTTTATCGTTAGGGTTGTTTTTTTTTTAACGATCCTATGGAAAGACAGGAAATTTCTGACTCCCACGTTTTTAATGCTCGCTTATAAAGACAGGTGGGTAAGAGATAGAGATAGAAAGAGACAGAAAAAATTAGGAGGTCTCTGTGGAAACTATAAAAGATGAATTATCTCTCGTCTTTGTAACATGGGGTAGGCAATTCCCAATCTCTTTCGAGACTTGAGGAAGTCACTTATGTGCCATGAGTGATACACGCTTAAGCGATCATGTATCTTTCGATACATGACTGACGAGGTAGATTTTTTTCCCGCAGTAAGTTACCATTTCTTTTTGCAGTAGACTAGTTTCCATCCAAGGCTATAGAACCCAGTCTGCCCTGCTATTTACCCATAGCTGTGGGGAGAAGAAGAGGATTCATACCTTTCCTAAGGGTAGTAGCACGTCAGTCACTTATGTGCCATGCGTGATACACGCGTAGGCAATCATGTATCTTTCGATACATGACTGACGAGGCAGATTTTCCGCTGCAGTAGGTTGCCATTTCTTTCTGCAGTAGACCAGTTTCGATTCAAGGCTATAGAACCCAGTCTGCGCTGCTATTTAGCCATAGCTGGGGTAGGGGAGAAGAAGAGGATTCACACCTTTCCCAAGGGTATTAGCACATCAGTCAGTCAGTTATGTGCCATGCGTGATACACGTGTAGGCGATCATTTATCTTTCGATACATGACTGACGATGCAGATTTTTTTATGCCGTAAGTTACCATTTTTTTTTGCAGTAGACCAGTTGCCATACAAGGCTATAGAACCCGGTCTGTTCTGCTATTTACCCATAGCCGAGGGAGAAGAAGAGGATTCATATCTTTCCCAAGAGTATTAGCATGTAAGTGATTGTAATGGATTGGACTGGAATTCGAACTCGGCTCTCCGATACCGCAATCCGAGCCGCTATCCATTACTCAAGGACTCTATATCGTTATATCTCATGAATGCTGATAAATATACAGGCTTACCAACGATTTTTGTGATGATCATTCAATATTAAAGATATCGCATGCTAAATATGCATATATAAATCTTGAAGAAATTAATGTTAAATTTTTCAGATTAAATTAGAAATTGAAATTAAACGGCTGTTTCTCATATTATAAACTCAACTCAGACCTTAAGTGAAACTCGTATATACGATCCATCGCTCAAATGTCTGGAAAAATGGTCAGTTCCTCTTATTTTTCCAGTAATTACCTGATTCCTCCTGCTATCCTCTACATTGGCAAGAGCTAGATCAGGCCGAAAATGGAGTACTGCTTGAAGGCACAAAATTTGGCCTCGCCTGCCCGACTGCTCTTCGTGGCCAAGTCGATTAAGGCGTGCCAGGCTGAACGGTAGCGCCCTCTGCTCCGAGGGAAGCAGATTTAAATCCTGCTAGAAAGTGCAAAGTTATTTTTAATAAGATTTATCGGACATTCAGGCCGGTAGACGAAAATAAACGAGTATACTCTTTAATAAATAAACAGAGCGTCTACTCAAATACGATTATTCACTAAACATTTAAAATGATAAAAACCTATCCTATTAATAAAAAATCTATTCTCTCTCTCACTCTCTCTCTCTCTCTCTCTCTCTCTCTCTCTCTCTCTCTCTCTATATATATATATATATATATATATATATATATATATATGTATGCTTCATATATTATATAAAAAGTGAGGACAAAGATATGCTTTGTATATTTTCTTGTTTTTAAAGTAATGGACATGTGGGGGCACCATAAAGCTTTTGAAAATTACTGAATTTTTGCCTATTCTTGCAACCTTCATCAGTGTTTGATATTGAATATTTTAACACTGTTTAAAAAACAATTAAAAAAACAATTCAATCGTGACGCCCTATGGACTGATATCTTCAACCTCCTGTTAAATAATAGTTTAGCAGATTACTATTTTTAGAAGGATTGGTATCTCTTCTCGGACTTCATGAGGTTGACCTTCAAGGTCAGATGGAAGACAAAATAAAGTAGGCGATTTTGATTGGCTGAACTAGCATGTAAATGATAGATTAGAGAAAGGTTTTTCAATGAGTTGTTTCTTAACCGTTAAACAATGTAGACATGTTTTCTATCGTGTCTGAAATGGCTCCTCAGTAGAGGGGTAACAACAATGTTAGATAGAACATGTAGACATGAACGTTTATAAAATAGTTAAGTTAAAATTCCTTGTGTTGAAGTGCTTTTATCTCTGAACTCAGAACCCCCCCCCCCAAAAAAAAAAAAAAAAAAAAAAACTAGCGATCGGCGGCTAAGAGAGGACGGGATGGGACCACCCCTACCAGAGAGCTATGCAACATAGTTTCAGTTTGGCGCCGATGACCAAGACCTCCCCAGCACTAGTGGGATATGCAACACTCCCAATTGAAAATTGCGCCACTGGGGTTTCTTCTTGGGTCAAAGCTGTCATGGAAACTTTCATCCCTTCTCTGAAATATGAGTTGAAACCGCAATCCTCTCCATAGTTCACGCCATCATGCTCTGCTGCATTAGCGCACAGGAACCACTATTTCCGGCTATATCGGATTGAAAGCTCAAGTCATGACAGGTGCCTATTTGCTACTGCTCGTAACAAACGTAAGCGAGTCCTCGAAGAATTTAAGACCCTCTTTGCTGAGAGAATGAGGCACCACATAGCCTTTAGAAACTTTGGCTCTCGTGACCACTGGCATCACTATAATAGGGTACTAAATAATTCCAAGGCCTCTATTCCTCCCCTCTTCAAACAATTTGAGATGTTATCATCCTTTGCAGATAAAGCTGTATGCTTTGCCTGTAAATTCTCCTCAAACTCTACTCTTGACTCACCTGGAGTATCCCCGCTTGACTTCCCACTTAGAACCGATTCTCTCTTGAGTGATATGCATATAACACCTTCCATGGTTTCTGCTATCATCTCTAACCTTGATTCCCACAATGTATGTGGACCCGATGACATCTCTGTAATAGTCATTAAGAAGTGTGCTCCCGAACTGGCTCCTGTTCTCTCTAAACTGTCTAATAAATGTTTTGCTTGCTTTCCTGCTTGCTGACAGTTATTATCTGTTGTTCTAGTTTTTAAGGTCCCTGGTGAACCATCCAACCCATCCAGCTATCGGCCTATTTGCCTGCTGCCTATTTTTGGGAAAAATCCTAGAGGCCCTAACCAATGCTGAATTGCTTCGTCATCTCTTATCACAGAGTCTTTTCATAGACAAGCAGTACGGCTTTCGCGTCTCCAGATCAACTGCTGATGTACTAATGTTAATTACGGAAAGAGTCTATCATGCTCTTGATAAAAACTTTGAGGCGCAGGGTGTAGCACTGGACAACTCGAAAGCCTTTGACAGTGTCTGGTATTCGGGTCTTCTCCACCAGCTGAAAAACTACAATATCTCCGGGAATATTTTTGAGCTGATCCTTTCATTCCTATCTAAGCCTGAAACGAAGATTGACCTGAACGACCACTCGTCTACATCCTAACGCGGGTGGCCCCCAGGGTTCCATCCTTTGTCCTTTGCTGTTTTTAATCTTCATTCGCCATCTTCCCGATGACACCAGCTCTCAACTTGGCACCTACGCTGAGGACAGTACCATTTACTCCCGCCTCTATGGTAAGGCTAATCAGTTAGTCAAGGTCAAAATGGCAGCTAATATACTAAAACATCATAGGACCGTCGTTATCTGGGGCAAAAGATGGCTTGTCAATTCTAACGCCTCCAAGACTAAACCTTTCTCCGTTGACCATCTGAGAGACCCATCTCTGCCTTCCATCGGCATGGCTGACGCTAACCTCCAAGAAACTGATTCATTGCGCTTTCTCGTGCTAACGTTCTCAACTGACACGAAGCGCAAAGACTCTATTGAATCCATTGCTAGATCAGCTGTTAAGAAAGTCGGTTTACTGTGACGGGAGAGAGAATTTTTCTCTCCGAAATCTATCATGCTTATCTATAAGTCTAGCATTCTACGCTAAGAATATTGCTGCCATATATGGACCGGTGTCCCTGCTATTTTCCTGGAGCTCCCTGATAAGATCCAAAGAAAAAAAAAAGCAATATTATTGGTCCTGATCGGTTGTCTCTCTTTGTCTTTTCTATAAATACTTTCATGGTAACGGTTCGGACCTGCTCTTCGCTATGGTACCTAGACTATACGAATTTAAGCACAATACTAGACTAGCGTCGATATCTCATGAATTTACAGTTGAACTAGCTAGATGTAGCCGTAACTTCTTATGCTGACAGTTTTTTTTATCTCGCACTTCTCGCTTGTGTAACTCCCTCCCGGCACCATGCTTTCCAACTAACTTTAAATGCAATGTCAGTCGGTATCTGCTGTCTTCCTGGTTGGTCTTTTCCCTTTCTCTTCATTACTAATATTTCTGTTCCTAATTTTGCCACACCTTGTAACCCCTTGTGTATTAGTGGATGGACTGCCTTGCCTGGGGTCATACCGATTTAAAAAAAAAAAACACTGACGAAGGCTTTATTCTGTTCTCACATGACGACTGAATAGAAAACATAAAAAA
The DNA here is from genome assembly GCA_964036315.1 of Acanthosepion esculentum. NCBI lineage: Eukaryota > Metazoa > Mollusca > Cephalopoda > Sepiida > Sepiidae > Acanthosepion > Acanthosepion esculentum. The sequence goes on along the minus strand of OZ038519.1, from coordinate 43,436,454 downwards.
TGTGAAAGAATTATATTTGTCATCACAAGATATATATATATATATATATATATATATATATATATATATATATATATATATATATATATGAGAAAGAAATAATTACAGTAAGTAATACTAAGTGGATAGGAAAAGAGCGAGAGACACACAGGGAGAACGACAGAAAGAGAGCGCGCAAGAGAGAAAACGAGAAAGAGAAAGAAAGAGAAAGGAAGTGAGAGAGAGGGAAAGATTGAGAAAGAGAGAAAATTGGAAATAAAGTGAGAAAAAGACAAAAATAGGTAGAAAGAGAAAGAAAGAGCGAGAAAGAGAGAGATGATACTTAACAGATAAAAGACATTTTTACTAGACCGCCATTTTGTTTATGTCCGGAGAACAATGTCTACGCGTGTGTGAGTAGAGACCGTAAAACCCCCGTATAAATGGAAAATTTATTACAGTGATAAAAGATAAAGCAATGAAGAGACATTTTGGAAAAAATAAAAAAAAAATAATTCAATAACTAAAATCAAAGTTCCGATTAATCAATGATACGGTTTTTGTTGCCTGTTTATCAAAGTGAATGCTGGGAATATTTTCTGTCTGTTGCTTTTCTTATCTGCAATTGCAATA